>CM034156.1:519100869-520300869 GCA_019776745.2 Taxus chinensis | reverse complement strand
CTCATTCCATGCTTGCAACTATTGGGTTGAGAGCTTATTCAATTTCGAAGATTGTGTAGTATAAATTTGTAGAGTGTGTTAATGTTTCAAAAGTTGCATGTTGTGCTAAAATTTGTTTCTGCTGCTTGAATGTGATTAATGAATCCTCAACAGATAAGCTATATAAATGAAGCATTTAGATTAGGTTTTCTATGCTAGATTCCAGTCTGCTGTAATTGGAGCTGATCTTGCTTATGTTGTTTTTGATAAATATTTTGTACACATATTATTACGAGTGTGCATAATAGGGTGTCCCACTTTTTTGTATTTTCGGGTCATGAACTTTTAAGTTTTTGGACAAAAAATACTTGAGTTTAGTTATCTGAAAATCAATAAAACATACATGTTCTGATATGGTTGAAGATGTGTGTTTTGTACATTTATAAAAAAAAAGTTTGTTACGGATTTACTAGGATTTTATTTTTAAATTTAAGTGTTTTAGGCCCCGAAGTGGGACATACTATCATACTGTGACCACATATGAATTTTAAATTTATGCCTTTTTTAACATTTTGATGAGTAAATTTAGCTACGGTGGAAACATGGTTGTTTGACAACAAATGGAATTGGCAGTTGCATACTTCTAAGGTTTTTAAATATATATATATATATATATATATATATATATATATGATAGTTTAATGCTTTTTAGCTGGAGCTTAGAACTAGGGGATTGGAGGGTTCCCACCCGCACAACAATGTCCTCAGAGATATTACAATATAAACCAACACAAACTGCAACCACTGAGCCCACACCGACAATGCAATTTTTCTGCCACCGTCATTTTTAGAGCCATCAGCAGCCACTGCCAATGCCAATGATGCAAATTTCGCCACTGTCGAGAACCACCAGCCGAAGCGACGAGCCACAACCATCGATGATGCAAAGCCCACCACCACCGATAATTGCCACAACCTACCGGTGATGCAACATCCGCCACCACCGGTAAACCACTCCGAAGGGGATCATGCCTAGTGGGATTTGAACCTGGGTGGATCTAGACACAACTGTCCGTCTTAACCGATCCACTTTAACCCCATTGGCACTAAGGTTTTTAATTATTACATGAAGTCTTTCGAGTGTATAATACAAGTGGTAAGAAGAAAATTCAATGCAATCATGTTGAAAATATGGTTCTGCTACATAGAAATGGACTGTTTGTATTTTTAAATAATGAGGATGTAGTATCCGTATTGCACCTCTGAAATTTCTTGTAATTACTTTGAGGCTCTTCGAACTCAATAATGGTGCTGAAATGTGAAATGTAGTAAAAGGGTTATCGAAGCAAAATTGTATAGGTAGTTATCAATTATTTATTGAGATGGGAGGTTTTTTAAATGCAAAGTTATCCCCCATCTTTACCTAGGGCATCTTTTCGAATCATGGGTTGCTAATGGGAAACAATTTAGGAAAATATGTTCTTTAATGTAGAAGGACGACTTTTTCATCCCTAAAGGGATAAATATACTACGTATCTTATTGGCATCATGTGATATATGTATATGGATATATAATTTAAATAGCGTAATATATGAGTATGATTACTATATGAGGAGTTATCATTGACTTCGGACCACTAACTTCAATTTTTGTTATCATTGTTAAAGTAATCCAGTATAGTTGTGTATTGTATGTGTAAGTGTAACTATGATTATGTTGGTTACTTCATCTATGGGTTTCAGTGTCTTTTGATTAGCTTCTAAAGAAGAATGTCTAATGAAAAGGAACTCTTGTTAAACAAACCCATTTTGTAACCAATTCTATTTTTCTCATATCTTATTATTTTTTGATATATTTTATTTTGATATGTTGTCACAAAGGTTTTCTATTTAAGCTTTCTAGGCTTTCTTTTGAGATCACATGTAGTTTGGTTATGTAGTACTCTATTAGTTGATTATAATATTATGTTTGGAATTCCATTATTGATAGTGCATTTGGAGTATCATTGCATACTAATTTCTCTGTTAATGTAGAAATCTATTTAGGGTTAATGGAAAGTGTTATTGCATTCATGAATATTGCCATCTTTGAGAGCTTTAAGCAGACTTCTCAAATTGTTTTTGAAACAAAGCTATGAAATTTGAGAAAATATAGGAAATTGAAAAAAATCACGAGTCTAGAAAAGCTTACTCAAATAAAAAATGTTTATGCATTTTATACAAGTTTTTGGCTGTGGTTTTCATTGCAGAGTCCATAGTTCGCATACTCGTACTCGGTAGACCAAAAAAATTTGACTTAGCAAAAAATTGGCAAGACTCGGTGAATACTCGGAAATACTCGACAACTTAAAAAATACGCAAATTTATTTTAAAAAACACAAATTTTAAGCAACATATAGCTACAAGATGTATCAAATGAGTCCATAAAATGTTGGAGAAATGTTTTCTATTAGATTTGAATACAAATACAATACAAAATTGTATCATCATGCAAATAAAACAACTGGCTGATAAGTTTTACAAATTTATGATGATTGACATTGAAAAATATCATCATAAATTTCATATCTATACAAGTTACAATATACAATAAGTTACATTTTCCTCTCCACCATTCTAGAGAAATATTGTGGAGAGGGTCTAGTGCCTCTATTAGTCCCCACACTCGGCTACGTCCCCTCGCTCCTCCTAGAAGACTGCGACTCTGGCTCCAACGTAGTAGTAGATGGTGGTGGCTCCTTTGCTACATGTTGGAGATCACCTTCAAAGATGTCATCCAATCCAATATCTCCTGCTAGTGCTTCTCCCTCCATAGCTTCCCTCTTGAAAGAAGCAATCTCGAACTCTGTGAACGCAAGGATTTCCTCTTCTTGCCTAGTCCACTCGCTGTATGGACCTATCTCATCCAAATCAGTAAGGTCCTCTGATGTGGCCTCCACTTTTCTTGTGTGAAGCCAAAGATTGTATTGCACAAAAACCAAGTAGTTGAGCCGTTTTTGAGTCAACATGTTGCGCTACTTCGTGTGTATGGCCTCAAACAAACTCTAGTTGCGTTCACATCAAGAAGTGCTACAAGGTTCTCCCCAATCCTCTCACCAAGAACCTACAAACAAGATAATCAAAAGTTTATAAGTAATTAATAAAATCAAATCTGTAACTAATAAGTAACTTGGTAAAAATTCTAATTTTTATTACTTGGTGTCTGTGTGGTTCTCCCTCTGATAGCTAACATTGAAAAAAGAGCCTCCCTGTAGCACGTTTGTAATTTTGCAGCTCTAAAATGACAAGGTCCCTCGTCTCAACATATGGTATCATCCTCTCAATACAGTTGAAAGGCCCTCCATAACCTCTCCATTCACATCTGTGAAGCCGTCAGAGAAGAAACCCTTGGGGTTGAGGTAGTACCCTGCTGCATGAATAGGTTAGTGGAGTTGATTTTTCCACCTCCGATCAATAATCTCCCAAAAGGGACCATATCTGATGATATACCCTCTGTAATAGTTTTGGATAGACTCTTTGGCCCTATCCATGGCCTCATAAATGTACCTCATAGAGTTTTGCTCCCCATCAATCAAACGCAAAACCCTCACCAACGGCTCTGACACCTACACACATTAAAATGTTAGGTTACAAACTTACAAATAAAGTCAAAAAGTAAAAACAATATATTTATAATTTAACAAATTAAAATACAGGAATGAAATATAAATCGAAGTTTGAAATTACCTTGATAATCTCTATAGCTCTCTTTGCAAAGATATCATCAAAAACTATCTTTGCAACCCTCTCTCCATCGACTTTCTTTGAATATTGTGAGGCCAGCCATGCTTGACTCACAAACATTTGCTTCAAAGATGTCAACAAATTAGAAATACTTTGCAACATCAAAAAGTTAGTTGCAAACCTTGTGACACTGGCTCGAAGAAGCTCTTTCCCCTTTGTGTGTTCAATCATCAAGCTCAAAACCCAAGGGTGATTGTATATGTACTTTGTTATGTTTCTTGCATCTTTGACAACCGGCCTCACCTAATCAATTTTGCCCATGTCCTCTAAAAGAAGGTCAAGGCAACGAGCTGCACAAGGAGTCCAAAAGAGTGATGGATGTCTCTCTTGCAGTAGTCTCCCAACCGCCGCATATGATGCTGCATTGTCTGTGACAACTTGCACAACATTCTATATACCAACCTCTAATACAACCGTCTCTAACATAACACTCAAATTCTCTGCATTTTTTACTATGTTAGAGGCATCAATAGACTCAAAAACACCATCTCACCATTTGAAGCCGCTAAAAAATTAATGAGGGTGTGGTTCCTTCCATCCGTCCACCCATCTGAAAGAATGGTGCATCCGTATTTGTTCCATTGTTTCTTTTTCTCTTCGAGAATTGTAGTGGCATCTACAACTGCACCCTGGAGTAATTTCCCACTCAAATCTTTTGGAGAGGGCACCTTCTACCCTTTCCCTGCAACTATTAACGCTGTCACCATGTACTTCTAGTATGGGCTCTTTACCACATTGAATGGAACGTTGTTGTATTACCAGAAATTTGCATATGCTTTATCTGCTTCCTTGTGCATATCCTCGTTCCAGGCTGTACCTTGCAATGAAGGTGTGCTCCGAGTGGGTTCCTTGCCACAAAAAAATATGTATGCCTTTGCTCGAACTTGATGAAGATGTGCCTCTTTCGGTTCGTATGAGTGGACCACGAGTAGAGCCCACAATTGTTGTTGCATCATCCTCTAAATCCTCTGTCATTGCAGCCCCAGGTCTAACAACTTGTGCTATGGCTTCCTGCACCCTTTCCCTCTCTAGTTTCTTCTCCTCTAGATCTGTCAGTTCTGCTTTCATTTCTCGCTTTGTCTCTTTCGTAACATTGGGGAAAACTACAATGCCCCGACAAACAATAGATGCAAGGTGATACTTCAAACGATTGACGCCTCCAAACATTGTTCTGCCACAAAAATTGCAAGTAACTGCTCCTGCAACTGTTCCACGTACACCATACTTCCAAGCGAGGGTACGAGCATTCGCAGGAATGGTTCTTGCAAGTGATGTTGACTAGATGCCGAAACTGATGCCATTGTTAAACTCTGATCTGCATTACAATGCACATTTAATTTTTTTTTAAAACGTAAGCTTGATTAATTTTTTTTTTAAAAAGTTCCTAAATAACCATATTTCATTGTAATTTAATAAAAATGATATACCTACGGTTGCAAATGAGTATTAAAAATTTAAAATGATTCACAATCACATTGAACGCATTTAAAATTACAAAACATATTCAATGAATCGATTACAATACGCATACATAAAATTTAAATAGTTTAGAACAAATTTGTGTAAAAACAAAAAAAGGCATACCTCCGGCTGCAAATGACTATAAAAAAATTTAGAGCATTTGATTTTACATTACATGTATTTAGAATTACAATACGAATCTATAAAACATAAATAATATACACCAAATTTGGAAAAACTTGAAAGAATTAAAAAAAAAACTTACCTCCAAATGCAATTCTCTGAATTCGCTCCAAAATCCGTTCAGCACAAGCAATGCAAGCTCAAATGGTTGTGTGAATGAAATGAAGTGTTGTAGGGCCTTATAAGGGGAAAAATCCGTGTATTTTTAGTGTTTTTGGCGTGTTTCCGCGTGCAGGTTGCGTCAGGGGAGTATATGGCTCAGACTCGCCGAGTTTCGGCGAATATTCATTTGGCAAAACGATTGGTGAGTACTCGTCAAGTTTTCTTACTATCGCAGAGTCAATGTCATCATCTGGAGGCAACTGCCTTTATCTCCCTTATCAATTCTGTTGATAACGTTTTTACTTATTCTCCATAATTGTGCTGTAAAGGCTGCTTTTAAAAGAGAAGCCTTAGGAAGGATTGCCTGGGAATAGATTCTTTTGATGGAGCTCACTTCACGTGTCTTTGTGATTCAGTTTTCTCCAGAGTGGGAATTTCTTCATTTGTATTAGTCCTAGAGGTCAGAAGTAGTCAACAACTATTCGAGCGATGTTCTATATTTGTCAGAACCAAAAATACATATCTATTTTTCATCTAGTTTCAAACTTTCAACACACACCACTGTTTTTAAATTGGAATTTTCCATTTGAACAAAAGTTGGAAACTGCAATATTATTGATTTAACCTAAATGGCTAATCTTTAAAGCGGGTAGTAACTGATGGTAGATTATCCTAATCAATTAGTTTCCAAAGCTAATTGCAGCAATATCAGGAATAATCATTGAACAAAGCTAAATTAAAATAAAGATAAATAGTGTAACAAAGCACTAACAATGAGGAGGAGAAGAGGACTTAGCTGATATTTTTAATTTTGTTTTGATCTGAGTTGACTTGATGAATGGAAAAGACTGAAAATGATCTGACAAAGCTTCACTATTGAAATTGTGTCCTGAATAGTTGCTCGAACCAAAGCGAATGGTACATCCCAAAACGTACCCTCGCTATGGCCCTTTCTGTACGCCCTTGGCCCTTTACACTTTTTGCTCCTAAAACTTCCTAGCCTTGTGCATTGCTTCCTAATCTGCTCTTGTCTACAATTTGGACCTTCGACACAGTGCGATGCTCGTTGTGTAGTTGATTGAATCTTCAAAACCCTAGATGGTGAAAGAATCCTGCAAAACAAATATTAGTTGGGTTGTGGGCACCCTTGTGCACCGCTGATGCCGCCACTACTCTGAAGAGGGCTCAAATCGCACTACGTTCTCGCCTAGCATGTGATATCTAGAATGTATGCAACCATATTGATAATCATGACCTTGCAACAATGTGATTATATTTGACCTTTTCCTTAGCTTGACTTGTCTTTGATAATGTGTCTTTTGTACTTGCAGATTTGAGTGGATGACTGCCCTATAATGAGTATGCAGGGTATATCAAGCTCAAGGGAGTCTTGGAATGACTTTGCTTGTGGCTGGTCTTAGTGTGTGCTCATTGGAATGCTAGGAGTCAAGTAGTAGAATGCCCCCTCTAATGAGAGATGATAACTTGCTTATATGTGTTCTGGATTTGGAAAACTTAGATAAGGATGACTAGAAGTGTACGAAAGGAATTCAAATTAAGAAAAGTGTCGTTAGAGAAAGAGGGACCAAAGTGGCCAAGTCGGCCTATAGCATGTGTGCTATGGCCCTTTTTGGACGTTATAGTCCTAGATGCATGTGCGAGTAATCTGAAAGTTGTATTTGTAATATGCGAGGGTGTAGCCTAATTTAATGGATTAATATAATCGTTATGTGAACAAGTAGGTTGTATGTGCAAGCAAGAATGAGAGGGATATAGCTATGGATAGCATGATTGGCAAAATTGCGCAAATGTGGGCTAGTGCAAGAGTGTTGTACTATTTGTGTTGTTGCAAGACATAAATTACCAAAATGAGTGTTTACAATTATACATAAGATCAATTGAGAGTTGAGTTGCATTGATACAAGTTTGATTTTGGTATTTGATGGAGATACAACACACTTAGAAAACCTTTCATGGCATACATACACAAAAATACCATGAAGTGTAGAAGATTTAGAATAGCATTCATCAGCTTGGAAATACATCTTGATAGAGAAATTTTCCTTAACATTATGATACACTATTCAAGCAATATGTACAGACTGAGCATCTCCCGACTCTAAAGCATTTTTAAAGTAGGGGTGTCCGACAATAGTTAAAAGACCCCATTTTGCTCCTAAAACACCCAACATGACATAACAGCCAACAATCCTCCAATTATGAGCTCGATGATGAGTGGTGCGTGTGAGACGAACGACATTTCGACTCTCTTTATAATGGGTAAGTGTCTTACAGGGTTTGTTTTACTTTTGTGTTTTTTGTTTTGTTCCATTTCCTTAAAACATCCTTGTTGGATATGATGTATTCTGGACTAGTGGTAGTCCCAGTCATAGCTGGGCTGCATTTGGACATAGATATATATCCTGGATCCATTCAGGTCGTATGTGATCAATACATGTGAATGGATAGCCTGGATGAGGGGAGCATACCCGGTAATGTAGATTCGGAAGTCCCTCTCAAGAGAATTTCGAACCCAATGCTTTGCACTGTTGAGGTTTTAGTATGTATTGAAATATTAATTTCAGGCATTGAAGCAGTCATAGATTTCAGGAAGAGACTGTAAAGGGTTGTTCGTTCAATCTGAAAATCATATTCAATACAGAAGAATTGCTCATGCCCCAACCACATTGCACTGTTGACACTGTCATCATTCACTAGTATTATTGTTTTTAGTAATATCTACACAAGAGATTTGCATTCCAAACTTCCACGAATTTGAAAGGTCAATTACAATGCAATATTAGCTTGAGCAATGTCTTTCAGTAAAATTAATGTTCATGGGGAGTTTTCAACTTCTAATCTCATAACCCTTTATAAGATTATAGAAGTTTGGATTTCACACGTGCTGATGCTCTATCTTTGGTGATCTGGATCCCCGGATTTCCAAAGGACAACATTCTAAATGAGGATTTATAAGTGCTATATGTGTATGTGAAAGCAATATAAATAAGATTGAGAGAGAGAAAAAAGAAGAAGAAATGGAACAGTTTTTATATGTGCATTCTGTACATGGCATACTTTCAAGGGAGATGTATGGCTGCTTATCTTCTACTTATCTGCTTGCTACACAATGCTACAAATATATATACACATTACAAAGCCACAGAGGTTGAAAGAACCATTATGGAAGTTGAACTGTTTGGGCTTCTATGTGTGACTCTTCTCCTTCTCATGGTTACACAACTTGACTACCAGGTGCACGGTACACTAACAGATGCTCTGACATAATGCGAGCCTTGGAAGTGCCATTAGGCCTGGTGCAAGGTGGCACAGTGTCCATGTGGTCTATGCGTAATCCAAGTGGTCTGCCAAGGAACTGAGTTGCATGGTATGTTTGTGAGTGCTGCGTGGTGCTGCATAGAATTCAGAGTTGCACGGAACAACATTGAGATTGACAATTAAGCCATTAACATCACGCGCTCTGCAACTATTGGGTGAAAGGCACAGTATGGTCTTCAAAGCCGTACACCATGTTTCTTGGTGCTGCATAGAATGTGCATGATTTTGCAAGCTATGCAGTGTAGAGTTGTGCAAGTGACCAAAGCACTCAAGGCAAGAGCATGGATTTCTGCTAATGTGTTGTTGTCATGCTAAATGTCTAACATGCAAAATTTAAAATTTTGGTCATTACAACCAAACCCACACTTGAAATCCCCTTTCCTGGTCAATGTAAACCTTTCCTCCGGCTAGCATTTCAATTGTGTCATCCTCATTCTGGCCGAGAGGAACGCGCTAACATGATTTTCAAGTGTGTTTCATGTGCAGAGAAGTGTATCTGACTTGATTCTTGAAGTAATTGAGATCTATGAAAGAACGGTGATCCTAGAGACTTCAAAATTGCTATTTTTGGTCTTTTTTGTCACAGGAGGACATCCCTTAGAAGCTAACTGCAAGGGCACAAGCCATCTGGAGGTTTTACAGGAGAGTAATAGGATGATCCAAGGCAGTTTAGGAAGTTTTTGTGGAGCCACGAGAGGTCGGGAAACTTTCAAGCAAAACCGGGTCTTTTTGGGCACGACACTGGGGAATGCATGTATCAAAGGATTTCGTCACCTTGTTCAACAGGTTTTGGAAGCCTCGGGATGTCTTGGGAAGCCAGATCATAGGCATTGGAAAGCTGATAGAGCCTACTTCATGTTGTAATAATCAAGATAGAATTCTGGGAGTATAAAAATGCGGAAACCTGTCCAGTAGTACCATATGACTTGTATTCATTTTAACTTGCATAAACATTAGATGTGTAAGGTTCTGGACTGCTCCTATCAATGTCTTGTGATTTGGCCTCCCTCTTAATCCCCAGGAAATGCCTACCTAGAACCTTCACATAAGCATCAGCAACTGTTATGCTTTTGTTTGTTATATATATCAGCTCTACAATCTAGATTTCTTTCTTTTTTGTTTATGTTCATTTTATGAGTATTTTTTTAATATTAATATAAAGAAAATCATTTCAAATAAATATAGTTGTCAGATCCTATACAGGTCTACATAACACTAGAAGTATGCCTAATGTGTCCATCATTTGCCTTCATCAAAAAAGGTCAAACAAAAAATGTCATCCCATGAACATAGATCCCGATATTTAAGACAAAATGGACGTGTCAGATCACTTGGTATAGGCTTATAGTTAACGCAGCTAAGATTACTTGTGAACTCTGTAACATTCACAGATACTAATTGCATAGAAGGTGGTACCCACCGTATCTCATGCATATCCCAGCAGACACAAAACTTGTGGTAAAAGATTGCTTTCCGTATCTGCCTCTTGAGCATCCTCCGAAGATTGTCATGGTCATTTCGTGCGGATCAGTTCATCGCCACAAACTACAGTTTCTATTCAGTTTTCAAGGTTATTTTCTATTTCATCATCAAAAGCCACATAGCCGTCATTTTTTTTATGAACTCCATTTTAGTGGTAATGCCATGACAATTGAATTGACTTTATTGCTAAGATACTGTTACTGTTGCAACTGGTTTCCATAAAAGCACTGCAGAGATTGATAATTTGGTCCAATTTCAGGCCCATTTAGTCTTGCATCTTGAAAATGGCATGCTTGTGAAAGAATTAACAATTTATAACTGTGCTACAAATGGTTTTACTACAGGTTAACATTATGTCACAGTTGTCCACATTGCAAGCTTTAACTATGCAGTATGCATGTCTGCAAGTGGTTACCACAATGGTGTTGGAGGAATGTCCAGATCTCCTTGGATATTAAAGTACATAGGCACCCTCCTTAAAACCCTCCAGGTGTTACCCTTAGATTGCATTGGCTGAGTAATTGTCTGTCCCAGAAGGACAACTGGTGCTTCTCCATTTGTGCCATATCCACCTCTGCCACGAGTAGTCTCTTCAAATATTGGCCCAGAAATTCTATAGTGATCAGAACCTTCACTGTAACACTATACTATTATTCTGTCTTTTGGAGCTTCTCTACCATCCAACTATGTTTGAAAAAGAATCTATCACGAAGGACTGAGTGTGAAGAATCGATGGAGGCTTTGTTTGTTGAGATGAATGTAATCATAGCTGAATCTTTTCCTCTGAATTCACTAGACTTTTTCTGTCCTTTCGTAAGGTGAGATGACTGTATATACAGACCAAGGGCATATGAGTTTTTTTGGGCCTCTGTAACGGCTTTAACATATAATGAGATTTTTGCACACCAAACTTTCTAATCAGACACTGTCTGATTTTTAATGCAGGCACTAAAGATTGGATTCCTTAAACAAAGAATTTTTTCTATGCCCATTGCCGCCATCGTTGCCATGAGCCTCAATTAGAGGACACTGAATAGGATTCAATTGCATTTTAAATGCAGATTCTGCTCTTTCCTTGTTTGTCACTGGAACATCAAATGACATAGTAACTTCCTAATATACCTTCTTAAGTATTGTCCTGATAGGACGTCAATCCAGCATCTCTAGCTCGAATTTGGATCACTGAGTGCCTGCTTCTCTCCATTCAGATGTGTGCATTTGGTACCTGAGTTTCTTTCGTGTTTGTGACTGGATTGGTTTCTCCTTCCAAATTTAACATAGACATCTTCTTGAGGGTGAATATCAGTTTTAAGGTGCACCTTGAATCTGTAATAGCTCCCCCTAAATACACTTGTTGCTGTGTTATGTTTCCAAATTCCCATAGACTGCAACATATGAATGATTGGATGAAAAACGTGTCGTAAATCAGCATGTACCATGAGGGTTGGAGCAGGCTTGAAGTGAACACTGAATAAATCAATTGTAGTCCCTTGCATAGGGCAGCAGTTCCACCTTCCTTCATGGATACAATACATGACTTGGTATGTGGTGTTGGCTCCTTAACACAAGCCTTCTTCTGTGCATGAACTGCCAGTGAGAATAAGACTTCTCTCCAAATTTAATAAACACAAATGACATTTGACTTAATTTTTATGGAGCAGCACATTGACACCTTTCTCTTTACTGGACCTCTATCATGTATTAAATGCTTAATCTTTGGTTTCAGGCAGTGTCTTAGATCCTGATTTAATGTGAACTTTGATTAGAAAGAAGTAATGAATATGAAGAAACCAGAAATTATAGCAGTAGTCCACTCATAGACACCATTTACTGACAATAATAGGTGGTCAATTTACAGGTAGACTGCAAGGTATGATAGAAATAATAGAACTACCCCATTAGGTGACTCAGAGACTGACTACACTGTATGAAAGGAACAATTGGATAACTAGTCCACCAAGTAACTCAGAGACTGGTGTGAACCTCTGCTGCTTGCCAAATCCACCAATTGGAATCTGCTGTCCAAAAGTTGAGAACCGTTTTGTCATTTGGTGCTTACAATGGTGGTTGAACTATTATAGTGCTTAATTTTGTTTTCATCTTCAATGATAGTGCACCCCCTTTATCGAAAGGCATGTGTATCAATGATCTCCACAGGATAAGGGAGACAAGGAGGAATAAAGAAGGGCAGAGGCAGCAAAGATCAATAAAAATCAATCTGCCAAGGTTACCTATCATGTATTAAGCAAGGCACTGAACCTGGCTAGTAAAAAAAAACAAATATACCATGAAAAGGAAGGGGGCTTCTTGAGTGAGGCTTAAGGTGAGAAAATAATCAATTTACCAGGTTTTGTTTTAAACTTCTTTCTAATGACAATTTTTTTGCTTATTTAGTAAGCTAAACCATGGCTTACTGTAGATACCTTTGTGGGTACCTCTTCTGGATGCCCAAGGTCGCTACATCCCCGTTTTACCAATAATCAATCTCATTGCATCATGATGTTACATTGGGGTGCTATTAAACAGGAATTATGTGATGCTTTTGATGTATGTATATGATTCTAATTAAACCACCATAGCCACTAGTGTCTAAGAAATTTGAAATGTGAAAATAGTAATGTCTTGGGCCCTAAAGTGAGCTATTTTTAGTCATCATCATTACATGCATCTTCAAACATATTTAGAGTCTTTTGAGACATAAGCCCAAAACAGACAATTTGGTTATTTCGGTTTCTCAGAGGTCAAGATATAAAGGAGTTTGGTGCATATGATGTTATCTGACATTGACACGAGTCCTAATCAATATAAAAGAAGTTAAAGCCAAGCCTGCCTCTTGGATACATTCTGTTATCAAGCTTCTTCTTGTGATTGCCAGTTTGCCACTGCTGTTGGGCTTCTGCGTAAAACCTTGTTGATAATCTCCTTAATGTGTTGGCTTCTGCTTCTGTCGGCTCCACATTATGACAGGTTTCTTAGTCTTTTGAATCAAGAAATTGAAAGTCACGATTTAGTCCTGACACTTGGGAAGAATCGACTAGAAAGTCACAGCAACACACTTTAAAAAAATAGAAGGATATATATCTTCCTTTCTGATTTGCATGATTCTTTTCAACTTTTAGTTTTTTTTGAACAACTGTAGTATGAGTTCTGATTGGATCATCCTCAGATGTGAAGCTCCCCCTGGATGTCACGATACTCTCTGTTTGTTGATAATCTTGATGGATTCATAAGCAACTTTGAGAGTGATGGTTTCTGCTCTGGCAGCGAGTTATAAATCAGCATTTTAAATTCCCAAAATTAGGTATCTATTTGTATTATAATTTAAGTCAATTCCTGATTGAAGCTGAGATGCTATACTGATGTCTATTGGCGCTGTTTTTACAACATAATATTAACACTAAGAAATGAAACAATTCTTGAAAAACATTTCTTCTACACATCCAACATACTTTTAAGCTCTACATAAATTCAACCATGCCACAGATCTTGGAAAGTTAAAATAGAAATCTGGTACATCTGCCTTATAGACGCACCTCTAATAATGAGATATAGGCTATAATATGGAATCATATTTATTGTCATTGCTTAGCAACTCAACATGCTGTCAGTTTGTTATCCATATGCTTTAAAATCATCCTAGTATTATTTATTTGCAAAGAGGGCAGCATCCTTCGTGAAGATCTTTTTATCAGTAGCATTGGCATGCTGCCACGGCAACATCTTTTTCTTGTTGCATTGATTGTCAAATTCATTTGAATTGATTTTCTTTGTTTCAGCGTTAAGGTGCCGCATATTTGGAAAGCAACCCAGCAAGCTGGAAAACAATTTGAGATCTTCAAGTGCAGCGCATTCATTTAAAAGTTGGAGCATTGTACAAGTATATTTGTAAAAAACTTTTATCCTCTACTTGTAAAGTAATTTTCATTGAGCCGTTTGTAGGCTTTTTATTTCAATAAAGCAATCCTTGAGATGTGTCTTTGATTTCCTGGTGGCAGGGAGTTATTTAGAAATAGGTTTCTTGCTCTCTCTCTCTTTAAATAAGAGTTCTAAATGGATGACTCCTAAATGTTTGCATCTGCAAGGCCTCTTCAAATAAGAAGTCTGCATGGTTTACTACATCTTGAATATATGATCTTGATTTTTAAGCTACACCTGCATATAATCTATTTTTTGCTATACAAGCAGCCCAATTTATGCCAAACATTCACCATATATCGTTGATAATTTTTTTGTACGTATCTTTTATTACTTATCATTTGTTTCTTGCAACCACAATACGTAAGCCAATTTTGTCTTACGTCTAAATTAGGCCAATGGTGTATTGATTGAGTAATGAAAAAATCACTTCATTTTGGTGTCTAAAAGTGTACATTCGGTTAATTCTTATGTCATATTAAACAATTTTATGAATGACTGAAATGGTCATCTGTAGTACCAATGTACCATTGCAACAAATGACATTATTCAAGTTGTAAGAGTTGTTTCTTTTACAAGAACCCATGATTGCACCTTGCAAAATCTATATGGTCAAGCAAAAACAAATCTAAATTGGAGCAAAACGTCCACTAAATTAGAGAGGGTGCATTAGTATTAAGCAAGCTTGTTATAAATTGTTATGCTAATGTGTAAAATGTTGTAAGTTGTAGTTGATGACATATCACATTTGCTTTTGTTGTGTGTGAATAAAATGAAGGGTGGAGAGGAGGCGAATGAAAGAAATAAAACATAAAAACAAGCTTACAAGCTTTTGGACCAATTTTGACAGCCCTTTGGTGCTTTTCTATTCATCTCAAAATGAGAAAACCCTCTCTATATATATAGAATGCAAAAGTTTGGAGAGTTCAAGCTTCTCCAACAAGCCACCTAGAGGGAGATGAAAACATTGAATTCCCATGTGTACATTATGATTTTATAGATTTTCAAATATTCCCTCATGACAATTAAATGCTAAAAACCTTTTTTATACTAATTCGAGTTTGTAATTTGACTGCAATCATTTAATGGGGTTAGGTGACAAAATTAATCACTTTTTCCAACACTCTCCGTTAGTTTGATCACCTATGTATACTATACCTAGACATTCTCTGAAATATTCAAAAATATCTATTGACAATGCTTTAGTAAAAACATCAAAATATTGATCTACAGATATACAAAACCTGAGATAAATTTTGCCATTGTTGACAAGCGTCCTAATGAAGTGATACCTAGTATTAATATGTTTGCTCCGCTTGTGGAAGACATGTTTATTTGACAAAGTAATGGTTGAGTTGTCACAAAATATGTGTTGATTTGTCTTGATCATGTAGAAGATCTGACAACACTTCACATCCAGATTGCTTGACATGTTGTGGATGTGACTACCACATATTCAGCTTCTGCGGATGATATAGTCACAATGGGCTGCTTCTTGGAGGCCCATTATACTATGCCTCATCTAAAAATAAAGCACAATCAGAAGTGCTCTTTTGATCATTTAGGTTGTCTGTAAAAACATTGTTAATATAGCCAATTAATCTAAAATTATAAGATGGTTCATACTATATTCCATGTTCAAAGGTTCGTGTAACATATTTCAATATCTGTTTTCCAACTTGTCAGTGTGAGTCTTTGGGTGAATTTTTGAACCTTGATGGAAGATTGACTCCATACATGATATCATGCTAGTGGTCGTCAAATACATAAAATTGCTAACAAGTCTTCTATACAAACTAGGATCAACATTGGATCCATCGTCTTCTTTTCTCAACTTGGTTTTTGTTGCAACTAGAGTTGGTGTTGGCTTGCTATTTAGCATTTAAAACCTCTTCAAAACATCATTTGCATATTTGCTTTGACATATAAAAATGCCATCATCAGTTTGATTTACTTGGATGCCAAGAAAATGTTTCATAAGACCCAAATATGTCATTTCAAACTCTCTTTTCATTGCAATTTTGAACACTTCAATTGAGAGTTCTCTTGTGAAGATTAAATTATTATGATCAAGATTTGGCCTTGTGCATTCATTTATTTTTTTTACAATGTGGGCTCACTACTACTGATGAACCCATTGTTAGTCAGACATGAGTCTATCTGACTATACGACACCCTTGGTGCTTGCTTGAGACCATAAAGGGTATTTTTCAATCTATGCACTTCGTGCTCTTCCCTATAGGATTCATAACTAGGTGGCTACTACACATACACTTCTTCTAGAAAACCATATAGAAAGGTTGATTTAACATCCATCTGATAAAATTTTCAATTATTTTGTGTTGTTATTGCTAGAATTGTTTTCACTGTGTCAAGCCTTGCTATTGGTTGTGCAAAGCCCTTTCCCACCAATCTCGCCTTATACTTCTCGACATTGCCTTTTGCATTGCAGTTGATCTTGTAAACCCATTTAACAGCTATTATATCTTTTCATTTAGGCAAATCAACAAAGTCCTATATATCATTTCTTTCAATTGAATCCATTTTTTCATCTGTAACTACTATCCAATTTTTATTGTTGACTACTTCTTCAAAATATGTCTGATCATGAGAAAACAATACAAAATCAGAATACAAGTCAACATTTTCTTCACTATGATCATATATTTCTTTGAAACTTCTCGTCTTCTTTGAGCTATCTATGAAGTGAGATTTGAATGTGGCTAGTGTATGATTTGAATAATCACTTTGAGGGCTTTGCGCATGCCCCGATGCTTCACCTTGGTGAAAATTTCTTTGAGAAGATGGAAATCTATTCGAGTTGTCTCTTGAGAGGGATCTTGAAGTAGATGTAGAAGGGGTTGCTAGAACTTGACCACCTTCTGGCACTAAGTGACTACTTTGTACTCCATTTTCTTCCATTTCCTTTTCACCTTGTGGTAATGTTGTTGCAATTGTCCCTGTATGATCAATACTACCATCCCAAGCTTCTTCCTCAACAAATTTGACATCTCTGTTGATAATTGATTGCTTGGTGATGGGATTGTATAACTTATATGTTTTCAAGTGCTCACCATATCTAACAAAAATACATTTTTCACCTTTGTCATCAAACTTTCTTCTTCTTCTGGCACATGAATGTATGCCACACAACCAAATACTTTTAAATGAGAGGCTTTATTTTTTGATACTCCACGCCTCTTGTGGAACTCTATCATGAACACATTTCATTGGGCATATGTTAAGTATGTATACTGCACATGCCATTGCTTCAGTCTAATATTCATTTTATAAGTGTTTGGCCTTCAATATATTTTGGGCCATCTCCTTAAAGGTTATGTTCTTCCTCGCACCCCTACCATTTTAATGTGGTGTGTACTTTGTGGTAAATTGCTTCTTTATGCAATGCTTCTTGTAGAAATTTAAAAATTCATTTGATATATACTCCCCCCCACAGTCTAATATCAACACTTTGATGTAATGACCACTTTATTTCTTCACCATGGCCTTAATTTCGTTGAAAATATTGAAAACCTTTTATTTGTGCTTTGAAAAGTGTAGCCAGGTTTTTCGGCTATAGTCATTAATAAAAGTCAAAAAATAAAAATTGCCACCTATGGAGGTGTTTGCATGCTTTGCATAAATATGCGTGAATTAGCTCCAGTGAACCCCTTGATTTGTATGATTTTCCCACTAGAAAACACTCTTTTGTTTCGCCATAATACAACTCTCACATGGTCTGCCGGACTACTCCATTGAAGTTAGACTAATTATCCTATCACCTTTACAACATCTCATGTTACACACACTTGTAACTTCATGAGGCACACACTTGCAACCTCGTGTGACACAATGACAACTAAAACTGTTAATATGTATGTTCTAGTCATTGATAATCAAGCCTACATTACAATGCCTCACATTGTCAACTTGTTGTGTTCCAAAACATACTTTTGCTAACTTACCAAACATGGATACACATTTATCTTAAATAAGACATGGAATTTCTTGTATCTTTCATAATATTATGCACATGTTCGTATTTAGTTATTTTTCAATATTAAAAGGATTCAAAATTTTAAAACATAGAGAATAAATTATATCCCATTGTACATAATTTATTAATTCAATAGATTATTATGATTGATATTAGCGGACACGCCTAGACACACAATAGAGTATAAACAACACTGCTATATCAACAGAGGCTATTCTTCCGATAAAATGCACTTGTGTTTTTTACAATGTGTTTTTCAACATTTGTGTAAGAAACTGAGCAGTCTTTTGTGGGATTTGAATTGAAAACCTTCCATCTAGGTGCTGCACATTTCCACCAATTCAACTATCACTTTACACATGCAACTACACCATTCCAAACTCGTACATTTAAAAAAACAATCCACCCATGATTTGAAAGGTTATGACAGGGCCCATCCATGCATGATATGAATGTGCTGATGGGGTCTTTTATGGGGCATGGATGTAGGACAGTGCATTCTATTGGGAGAATAGCCTCCGTCTGTGATAACTAACTCTATTTTGTCGTTCAATATACATGAAGTGCCCAGGGTTTGCTCCCAAGTTTGCAAAATGAAGCAAAATAAAATCTTGTTGATGTGATTCATTTCATATTTGTTTATGTAGACAATGAGAATATATCATTCATTATGAGTATTACTAAGCTTGCTAATTTCTTCCTGTTGATTTTCATGGAAGTTTTCAACATAGAAAAATATGTAGTACACACATTTTTCTTGGGCTCTCTTGATTTTGTTTTAGTTTCAGGCTTGTAGGTATTTACTGGTAATATATGAATATTTTCAGGCTTTTTAATTTTGAATAATCCTTCGTATCTCTTATTGGGATTCTTAGGCCAAGTTGTGAGAGGGCGAGTTACTGTCTAATTGTTCTAGTATTAGAGTAGAGCATGGTAAATTTCAAAAGTTGGGTTGTGACCGAGTATAAAGCGGCTACGATGATGAATCGAGACCAATCCATGAGCCATAGAGGAAGAAATCGGCTAAGTTAGGAGGGTATTCTCCAATGCAGGTTAGTCGAGTCAGTGGTGTGAACCAAGTCTGAGATGGGTAGATTGATTGGTCACCATGCTTGATGTTCCCACTTGAACCAAGCTTGATTAGGTCAGTTTGAGCCCTAGATACAAGGAGATCCTGTGGATGATATTTGAGCTATGTTATTTGAAGAGGAGATCACTTTGTCAATACATTCAGAGCTAAGCTAAGAAATGAAACAACTTAGTTGATATTTCCTACACACTATTACCACCACATTTTTTATTGTATATATAATTTTATGTAGGTTTCAAATTTTTCTGCAACTTTTAGGATTGTTGTTTTTCTACAACTATAATATAATTTACAAAACAATTCAGATATATTCCCACTCTGATACTATGTCAGAGAAATTAAACTAATCCAAAACAAAAAAATTCTAGAAATTGTAGCAAAATTTGATAAAATTGTAGGTATATAAGAGATGCAAATAACACACAACACCAATTTTACATGGGAAAACCTTTTGCAAGTTAAAAACCTAAAGAGAAATCACTTTCCTTTATTAATAGATAATTTGGCCTTTTTTTCACAAAACCAAACAATACAACACCTCCTTCTTACTTCTTCTTTACAACACAATGTTTTTACTGCAATGTACAAATAATTTCCCATGATGTGATTTTAATCCTGAGGTGAATGGTTTTAACCGTTGCATTTAATCAACTAATAATTAGTTGTTTTATACTAACTTGTAATAAGTTAATTATAAATGTATCGGATGGTTATGATTTTGTATAACTTAAGTTTAGGAACTAATGTTTGTTTTTGAATGAGACCTCACCAGGAGTGCATGCCTAAACATTATATGTTCCAATAGGAAGTGATTGGGTAGGCTAAATTAGTCAATGATAAAATATAAGGAAACATCATCCATATAAACCATCACAAGTCATTGATCCTATGTTATCTTAAATAACAATGAATTAAGACACTAGGCCACCACCATCCAATCACCTAAATCATGAGGAAATGGATGCTCATAGAGCTAATAATCCATGCTAAAATTGTGATGGAAAACATGGTCCCAACCGCAATTGTGTTGAATAGAAAATGTATCTTTTCGATTTTGAGAAACCTTCCATGTATAACATGTTGAACGACTCATAAGGGATATCAACATATGAACATCCAAATGATAATAGTTTGAGTGAAAACCTTACCCCTAGATCCTACAATAGAAGGGATCACAACCCCACAAAAATATGAAAGTTTAGGTTTAGGGAAATTCAAATGGAATCATATAGCCATCCTCATTGACTTTGTATGTACTCATAATTCTCATTGAACTATGGGCGGAAAAATAATCAAGTTATTATGTATATCTATGCAACAATTTTGAAGTGATGGTAAATAAAGAAGTAACATTAGCTTACAAAGGAAAATGTGGGAATTTCAAAGTTTTGATGGGTGATTACGAGATAAAATCATACATGTTGGCACTTTTTCTAAGTGGTTGAGACATTTTCTTATAAGCATAATGATTTCAATCCTTAGTACCCATCCTACAAGACTTACAAATTATGGATGTAATTCATGGTTGTAGGGAAATAGTACTCTTTAATAGGAATGGAATCATGACCCATTTAGGTCAGTAGCTCTCAGCACATGGATAAGATGATATAAAATGGTTTTTCAAGTTTAGTGGGTCAATTATATGCAATTCTCATGATAAAAACATGGACATCCATTGCACCCGAAAATATATAATTAATTCTTTATGAGAACTCACACGTGTTTTCTAAACCTTAGGGATTACCACTCATATGATCATGTCATACAACTAGTTCTCGGGATTCAAACACCAAAAAATTGACCATATCATTACCCTTACATGTAGAAAATAGAAATTGAAAAGATGATAAAAGGAATTTCTTGACACAGGGGTCATTTGACAAAGTGTGATTCTTTATTCCTATCTAGTGCTTTTCGTTTACAAGAATGATGGGTCATATAATTTGTGTGTATATTTTTGGAGGTTAAACAAGCTTAAAATTAAAGAAAAATTCCCCTTCCTATGATTGATAAATTATTGGATTTATTACATGGGGCCTACTTATTCTGCAAGTTAGATATGCAATCTGAATACCTTCAGATTTTCTTTTGAGAAGAAGATATATTCCCTACAACAACATTTCGAATACATAATCACCACTATATGTTATTGTTGATGCCATTTGGCATAAAAAATTACCTCTATCATTTGAGATCCTAATGAACCAAAGATTTCCACCCCTACTTTGTAAATTCATATTACTTTTGTCTAATGACATCATTATCTACATCAAGACATGGGAAGAAAATTTGGTTCACTTGGACCAAGCCTTGCATCTTCATGTTGACAAACAGTTATATGAAAAGCACTCCAAGTGTTATTTTTATAATATAAATTTAGAATACCTTTACAACAACATCTCATTTGAAGGGGCTAAATTGGATCCCAATATAATGAAAAACATGCAAAATTAGCTAAAACCTAAATCACTTATAATTCTTCAGGGATTTCTATGTATCATCATCTATTACTAAAAAAATTCAAGTAATATGGTAAAATTATAGATCCCATGACAGCCATGTTATAGAAAATGCATTCAGTTATCTTCACCAAAGGATCGTGCCGTTCAACTTCTTAAATAGGCAATGTATACCATAGTCCTTGTCATGCTCAATTTCTCTAAACCTCTCATATTGAAAGTGATTCTTTAGGGATATGAATTGGTGCATTATTGATGCAATAAGGAAGACCTTGGGTGTTTTGTAGTAATAAAATGACCTTGTCAAGTAATAATATTTCCCAATCCATATATGAGAAGGAAATGTTAGTTATTTTTGATGCGATAGCTCTCTCAAGACCATAGCTATAAGGTTGAAATTTCTACATCAAGACATATCATTGTAACATACATTATTTTTTTGAACAAAGAATCTCTTCATAACAACAAAAGCGGGTGACTAAAATTTTGGGCTATGATTATGAAGTTCTCTACAAGAAGGGAAAAGATAATGTGGTGGAAGATGCCCTATCTCAAAAAATTGAAGAACAACTAACCTTGTGTGTATGATCTTTATAAACACCTGGTTGTAAAAATTCTAGAAAGAGTGGAAGTATGATGGATAGGTTCAACAATTCATTCAAAAACTCATAGACAATCCTACAACTAATATGGGTTAATATTTGATTGGTATTTGTTTATGTTATCAAGGATGATTGATGATTTTAGGAATTACATGCATTACCTTCTATACAAAATTCTATGTTTTTAATAAACATTAGTAGGCATAAAAAAATTCTTTTTGGGATGGTACGAAACAAGATATAAAATAATTTGTGGGAAAATGTGATACATGTTAGTGCCATAAGGGAGTGAATGTCTAGATCTTGGTACTCTAAAGTAGCTATCAGTCTCCATTGTAGTGTAAATTGATATCTCCATGGAAACGATGAAGGGGTTTTCTAAGTTTCATGGTAAATTAGTGATTCTTTTGGTGGTTAACAGCCTCTCAAAGTATACCCACTTATACTTACCAACCCACACTTTCAATGCTTCCATCATGACAAAAAGGTACATGGCTCCAATTTTATGCTTCCAAGATATGCCCTCTTCCAATGTCTCAGACCATGATCCTACCTTTACTTGTAACTTCTAACAAGAATTAACTTAACATTGAAGGATAATAAAATATTAGACCATATTCAAATATTTACCAATAATAAAATCCTAATTACATAATATAAGGAATATGTAAGATAATTTGGAATAAATTAAATGATTATAAATATTAGAGAATTAGGGTTTGTAGGATAATAATCGATTTCACACAATCATGAAGACATTTATTGATGTACATTTTAGGAAACAACATCAAGATCTCAACACAAATGATGCCTTGAAAATAAAATCACCACACCCCTAAGACCATTTTTAGATGGTGATTAATTTTGCATGGGGAAAAATGATCGTTGCTTTTTTAAAATGGCTATGTACATGTAAAATTGAATTTGACTTCTTGATTTTGTTTTACATGCCCCAATGTGTAAAATAATATCTTAGTTTTCCACATTAACTTACAAATAACCTGAAAATCAATCTCCTTTGTAGAAATCATAATATATACTTGGTTCCTCACCAGAACCATAAAAATGGGGGATATTAACAGGGCCATATATTACTCCTCCATCATTTTTAGGTTACTTGTGATTCAAAAAAATCACAAGAAACACTAATGAAAGTTAGTAATCAATCATATGTGTCAACACTTATCTTTCCATGAGTACAAGATATTGATCAACTAGAATGAATCCTTAAATTCTTGAGCTAAGATTTTGGTATGTGAATGCTTTAGAAATAGAATAAATTCATATCTCTTGACTTCAATATCAATCTTACAATCAAAATTCAAAGTATAAATGATTTAATAAATGTAATAGTTTACCTATGTATTTATGAACTACTTGAATTCAAATGAAGACTCTGCTGACACATGAGCTAACACACAATGGTTGTGAAGTGTGAGTGAAAGAGGAAAAAAAATGAAAAAATGGGGTCAAGGGAAAAAGACCCCAAAAAGGTTAGAGGTCCTTTTTCATGAAAGAAAATAATTTATGCATGAAGAAAAAATGGCCAAGACCATGCAAGTGGTCAAGGATCAATAACATTCTAGAAATAAAGAAGAGATAAAATCAAAAGAATGGGGGAAAATAGTAAATGAAAAAACATAGAAAAACCAACTTGATAATAGAAGACACCAAAAAGGGGAGTTGACAAAGTTTTAACCACATAAAAAGGAAAAGACAAAAAAGTGATGACATAAGGGTACATGTGCCAATATGATCCAGATTGAAATGCAGCCCAGTGGACAATACACTAATGATGGCATTTAATGTGTTATAACAATCAATTCACAATGAAAGACTATAAAACTAAGTAAGTTTATTATAATTCAAAATGTATAAAAAATGGAAAATTCCATAAGAGGGTTGCATGCCCATAGATCTATATCTTTATTCAAAACAATATACTTTATACCTATATAATGGATGATATTAAAATTTGCTAAGAATAGAATATGAATGGTTCCAGATGGGAACCAAAAGGTCATCCTACACGGAGACCATTCGTATCCACTTTATGATGGATTTGAAATAACATAAGTGGAGAAAACATTAAATCTACCCTATTATTACTATTATTTTATATATTTCTCCTTGTTGACATATCCTAGCATGTTGACTGGATTTGGGAAGTTTGACTATCACTGTACAACTGAAACTCTAGAAATGCTCCAAAGACCCTCAAAATTGAAAAATTCTAAAAGCTACTAAAAAACGGCTGAAAATGATTTTCAAGACTTTCCACAAATATATTTTTAAAATCCTATTCTAGATCACAATAAGAGCCTAGCTTGGACCAATAATTAGTAAACACATAAATACACAAGAACGATAGCAATAACTACAAAAGAAATCTCAAATATTCAATTATTAGTCTCATCTAAAATTAGGTGCCCACATAATGCCCCACTTGAAAGTGTGTGTCCATACATATAAAATAAAAGATAAAGAAATGCACTCAAGTGGGCATGAAGCATATGTTATAGAAAAAATATGTTAGGATTTCTTGAACTCAATTTCTATATGAGAGTGATATTAAATTCAAAAGGAAGGAGAGAGGTTACCTTATTACATTGTCTAGCTCATATGACCTATAAAACAAAGAAACTCAAAGCTCCTCTAAACACGATGTTGAATCATCCATGCTTGTGTGTCTAGAAATTCATGATCTTGTAAAAACATAAAAGCAAGTGTAAATAAAACAATGACCACACACACACACACATCCATTATAAAATAAATTCTTAAAGTTTAGAAAATATAATATACTAATAAAGACACATGGTTGTGTTGAACTTAGTAGGAATGCCTCTCGAGTTTTTCCTAAAACTAAATCTAATTGAGTGTGTCTCATGATAAGATCAAATATATAAAAATATAATGTAGGCCCACCACACATCATCTTGATAATGAAGTGGTCATCGTGTCATGTCGTAAAGGGTAAAACTATATACTAGAGAGAATAACTTGAATATCCCCCACCCTTTTGAGTTGTGGGATGAACTTGTAAATTACATATATCAAAATAAAGGGATTACATGAGAAATTTTTATGATAGGAAAATAAAGGCTAGGGAGAAACATATATTTAAATATATCATGTAAATTTGTAATATCAAAATCAAATGTTAACCTAATTGAGATTATTTAATAATGTATAAATGTTATGATCTAAAATGAGAAATACAATAATATATAGTAAATATACAATTCCTAAATCATGTAATGATAGAATATATAATATACAAGCTCTTGAAAGATAGATAAGGAAATTTAGGGTTAGGGTTAGAAAGATAACACCTTAGCATAGGTTATGGAAGTTAAATAGAATATTTATTGTATAATGACTAGTGCAGAGTGTCACAAATATGCTTATAAAACTTAGAGTGATAAAACTAAGCAAAGGAAAGAATAACCCAAGGTGGGCAAAAATGTTGGATGATTTTTCCCTCCATGACTTATTTTTAACTTTTGTGATTTGAGTCGAGTATGGATTGTTGTGCTTGAATTTAATATGTATTCAGATTCAAGATATATGATTAAATTTATTTGAGCATGCTTTTGTGACTATAAATGATTAAGAAAATATTGAATAAATAGATGCCTAATTCGAAATATGTAACTGTTATCCCAAATTCACCCCCCGACAAAATTGGTCAAGATAACTCCTGCACATAAGGAAATTATGAATGAAACGACTCAGACCCACGAGCTCACATTCCAGGATGACAAACAAGGTTGCATGGAGACTCTACAATGGAATGGCGGGGCCTGCAAAAGTTTAAATGACCCTGTGTGATAAGAAAGAGAACAAACGGCTCTGTCAAATGAACTTGTGCCTTAAATTCATCAAACAAGTTACAGATGGGCTCAAAAATGAAATAGAAGGGTTGGAAATGAAGGAGAAGTGTGGTAGAGAAGCCATGAGAAAGAAGGAAAAGAAGTAGTGAAGTTTCAAGGTCTTCGGGCTCAAAACCGTTCAGGAAAGAATCCAGAATCGACTAAGTATGGAAGAGCCAGCAGAGAGAGCCACGTGTCTTAGTGGTGCTTCTCCAAAGATGAATCCATAAAGGGAGGATCAAACAAGCCCCACATCTCCACGTGTCCTAGGTCAAAGCGGGCCGTCAAGGGTTTTTTGACTTTTACGTTTCGCAAAAAGAGGGAAAATGATAAATTACGGACTTGCGAGCCTGATTTTTGCTCTAATCTGGCTGCCACGTGTCCCATATAAAAAAAGGGAAGCACAAATGAGCACCAGGCTACCGCATGGCCCTGGTAGGTGAAAAATGGAGAAACATCTTCGGGCCTTTAATGCAGGATCTTCTTGCTCTTCAACTACCAGATCCAATTCGATTCGATCCGCTGGGGAACTAGAAGCAACATATTGTGGGTGGAATTGTAGAAGGCATTGATATTCAGTGGTTGAACTTTCAAAGCAGGATTCGATGCGTATCTCATGGTGGTTGGAGCAGGATTCAATTTTTCCCTCTTCTCTCTCTTTTCTTTCTATGTATATTGTAACACTTCTCGTTTAAGAAGGAGAGATATTCTGGGCATAGAGAAATTCTGTCAAATTTGTTTCTCGACACAATTTTTGAGCGGCGAACCTTCTCCCACGCCCGAAAAAATGTATTTTGTGCCTCTATTCCAGAAATGTAATGGTCTGTGCACCTTCTAGAGCAATAAAATCATGTTTTTGTGGTGTTCTTCAACCCTTTGCATCGTTTTTTTGTTTCTCTGTGCCTCTCCCTTCCATATTTGTTTTTCTATGCATGTATTTCACATTTGTAGGTGCAAGATGTTGTGTTTCATGGAGTTTAATGGTGAACTTGAAGATCTGGGCCATGTTACTTCTGTCTGACCTCCCTCATCTCCATTTTTTTTGTTTCTTTCTCCCTCAATAGAATATCTTGCTTCCTTTGTTGGTGTATCACTGCTTTAGTGTAGGCTCTGTTTTTTTCCCTCTTTCTCTCTCCTTGGTTCCTTGGAATGGTTAGATTAGGTTAGATTTAGTTTTCCTGCACTGGAGTAGCTCATGGCAGGTAGTTTAGGAATAAGAACCAACTTTCTCTGGATAGCTTTCCCACTTTTGCAAGGTCCCACACCTTGGGGAAAGTTCAATGTTATGTAATCACACCAAATGAGTTTGCCTTAGAAAAGCAGATCCATAACTCATTTGGGGGTGCTGTGATTTCTCACTAATAGTAACATCACAATGATATAAAAATACTAAGTACATATTTGAACCAAACAAATAAGAACTTTGAATTTGAAACCTTAGTTGTAAATGAAGTGAATAAAATACTTAGTTGATTCACAATAATCCCGAAGGTATGCCGAGCTGGAAAACTGTTGAAACAAGAGCTCAAAGTGTCGCAATCAAACCTAGAAAATTGCAGAGGTGTTGGGAATTCTTGGACCAGGGTGCCTATGGAGGGTCAGGGGCACCTGGGGCGCTAGAGATTTGTTATGGGCACCTGTGACTACTCAGAAGCTATAAAAATCAGTTTCGTAGGGTCGCAAGATGTTTGTTTCTTATCACCTTTGATTGCATGTATGTCGTTGCACTTCGTTGTTCACCTGGAACGTGTAATTAGAAAGAAGCACCTACAGAACCCCCAAACCACATCATATCCTAAAAAGAATGATTCAAAATGATGGGTCGAATTTCCCTCGACTGTCAACAAAGTGAACTTATGACTGAGCATTGTACTACATATCAAACCCAATTTAGTTATGTGTGTGTGAGGAAATCATGCCCTAGGTAGCTCTTTTGTGCGTCGCACTTGATAGCGAGCAATAGCTAGATGTAGAAAATGTAGATAGATGTGTCCATGGAAAAATGAACTTCCCTTCGTATGAAGTGTATGCAGAATAATGCAGTGCTTTTCCCTTGTGTGGATGTTAGATGGATGCTTAAATGCTCTTGTAGATGCCTTTGGATATAACCTTAGGTGGAGATAGCTAATGCTTAGTGTTTGGTCCTTTATTATGATCACATAACTTTGTATTTATATGAATCCCTTGTTTGAATTTTGTAATTAACCACTAAAAGGCTGACTAGTAAAAAACAAAATGCCCAAATGGCTAGAAAGGACCTAACAGATGCAAGAAAATTACAAAGAGATCGAGGGCACCCGGAGGGGATGGGGCGCCTGGCACTGGTGTCCAGAATGAGAAATGTCGAATTATGAAAAGATAGACTAGGAAAGAAGGAGTGTAAGATCAAATGAGGTAACAAAAAGTAAGAAAATATGGCCAAAGATGATGAGCCCATATTTTGTCATGTGTTATCCTATGTGAAACCCTATTTTGTTATGTCATCATTTTGCACTATGTATAATACTGTCATTTTGTAATTAATACTTTACTATGTTATGGAAGGAAATATTTTGCATATCCTTGTTATTTTCATCTTGTATTTGCTTCTTCAAATATGGTTCAAATGAATCTTTATGAGTATTAACAATGAATTTGGAAATCATATCTTAAATTCATCACAGGACTCAACTCCAAACCACTGCAGGACTCACTTATGCACTAGCGTAGGACTCGATTTATAGTGTAAGACCCACCCTTGCATGAGTGTAGGACTCGCAGCGGAGCGTAGGACTTGCCCAGAGCACTAGTGCAGACTCGTTTGGAATGGGGAACTTGCGCAAAAGAGGAAAATGACTTGGGTGGCAAAGCAACGAGTTGATGTAGTTGGCACACCAGTTGATATGATGTGACGTGTGCTTCTATCCAACCTTCATACAAATTATGGGTACTATGAAATCTCAACTTAACACCAGTTTCTCAAAGACATGGAGTAGACAATCAGAACACTTATAGACTTATAACCACCATGATTATAGGGAACCAATTCAGTATCTATAATATCTTCTGGAGGTGATTGACTATCTCAATTAAGATTCAATTACAGACATCATCTACAGTTAACAAGATAAATTTGATCCAAACACGGTATGAATTGATCCTTCCATGATTGTAATTCCTCAAACAGTTAGTTATTGTTATAGGTATCTTCCAATTAACTAGTTGTCATTAATTTCAAATAACTAGTCCTCTTTTAAAGAAACTAAGTCTGTTTTGAATATAAAAGAGCAAGTGTAGTAGGATTAAAAAGTTAGCTCGATTAATCACTTTAACATGAATTATTTCATTTAATAAAATGTTGATTCAGGGGAAAATTCTACTTGTGTGACTTGCAACTTTAAACCAAATCAGCGGGAAGGAGTAAGGGCCACTCCTCCCCAAATTGAAGGGATAATTTTTTGTTCATTTTCTTTCTATTATTCGGCATTAATTTAATTTATTAGCATTGCATTATTTTTAGTACTTTTAATTATGCATTTAGTAATCCTTTGTTATTAGTCAACTTCATTTCTTTATGGAAATTAGTATAGCATTTGGTTAATTTCATTATTGAATGAGTGATGAGAACGATTCCAACCATTTCCTTTATTACAAATAGTCATGGACACCGCCCTAGACTAACAATCATAAGATAACTAAAGTGCGAGTACCAACGACATTCGTCACTTTTTGGCGTCATTGCCAGGGAAATTCAAGGTGTTATCAAAGATTAAAGTACTAATCGGAAGTGTTTCCTAATTGCTTTGTAAGTTTCCATTCAAAATTTTTATTTCCATAACTCTTTCTTTTGAAGCAGAAGACCTTGTAGTGACAACAAGATTCTTTTGTGCTTTGGAGTATGTGGAACACAAACAGTCAATTAAGCACTGGTAGTTAGTGAATTTTCCTCAGTATGGTAGGATTTTATGTTTAGACCTAGAGACCACATTAGGAACTACTCCTGAACTCGTCCCAACCTTCATAGACAAAAATGTAAAATGGCTAATGGGGATGTATCCAAACTAAGAGAAGAGATTACAAATTTGAGAACAAACCTCTTAGTTCAACTTAATACAACTGTGGATAGGGAGAAACCTAGGAACATAGAGCCTTTGTTCATCTATTGTCGGAGATGTAGGAGCAAGCATGAGTGTAAGGATCATCCCTTAGATGAAAAAGAATTTTTCCTTGTCAGTGACCTACATCATGCCACTGACCAATGTGTGTTGTTGCCCTTACTAAAAAACCATTAATACAGAACACATAAAACAAAGCTGAGTTAAACGATATGGCTCAGAGGCAAGAAGGGAATTTTCAATCAAAGCAAAACCAGTCCTATGCGCCAAAAACACAATGGGTCCCAAACCAATGGAATTCACCATGGCCATACCTCTAGCCTTGGGCTCAACAAGTCCCATAGGAATGGAGTCCTCAGTGGAGTGCACCACCAAGTTATTTTTGGAATATATAGGGTAAAAGGAGGATTTTAGAAGGTCCCACAACCTTATACAACAGAGCCCATTAGGCCAGATTTAGCATTAAAAGTAGCAAAGCAAAAATACCCAAGAAGATTCCAAAAAAGGAGGACGAAAAAGCAAAACAGAAAGTAAGAAGTGATACATCATAAGAGCTTTTTTAGCTCAGATACTGCATTTTTTGCTCTAGGAGAGCCTGAGTCATTAGCAAGAAGTTCAGCCAATTTGATAAGCTCCGAGCAGTCATTAGCAATGGTAGTCCTGGTAGATTTCGTGAAAGCCTCCCATGCTTTTAGAGCCTTGAATGCACGCTTAAGCTTGTTTAAAATAGAAGAAACCATGTCGACTCTGTAATTATCCCTATTAGTGTCAGCAGACTTAGGATCAGCAGGTTTCGAGTCCAGAATCGGTGAGGAATGAGAAGTGTCAGCAGTAAGAACTTTGTCGTCGAATAGAGTATTGTTTCCCTCAGACTGAGTGATGGGATCAACCACCGGTTGGCTGTTATCTAACTGTTCCGAGTCCGGGGAGTCTGGGTAGAGCTGAGCCAGGCCCAAGAGGTCAGCAGCCCCAGAGGAATCAGGGCTGGAAATAGGGGAAGCAGCGTGACCGCTGGCGTCAGTGCCTTTCAAGAACAAGCAAGAGAGGGGTGTGGGGAAAGAAGGGGTGACAGGGGGAATAGAGGCAGCGAAGGGGGGACTCACAATAGCCACATCAGAGTCGGAATCAGAAGAGAGAAGCAGACGACGATGGCGCCGAGAGGAGCGGAGGGAGGAGGAGGGGTGAGGGGAAGGCGAGGGGGAGCAGCGGCGGCGACCCGATTTGGGGGGGAAGCGAAAAAGGTCGGAATGAGAAGCAGCAACAGAGAAGAGTAGATATAACAAACCCTGGTGAAGAATGACACCTTCACCCTCACGAGCTAACTGAACCGAGTGTTCTAGAGATTGAAACAAAAAGGCCGCCAGATTGATTTTCTTCCCCCATCGAAGATGAGAGAGGATGAAAAGGTGGGGACCAAAAACAAGCCGATATCTACCATCAATGGTAAAATACCGCATAATGACCTCCACGACTCTGTCCCAAGGAGAAGGTAGGGAGTCCCGAGTGTAACCAGAGAGGTATTTCACCGATCTGTCCCCAGGGGCGTTAAATTCCTGAATTTCTGCATGCAGCGAGCGCTTGTAGTAGATGTCTCCGGCAGCAGGAAGGCCAGTGGCGTCAGCAATTGCATTCATGGAGATGGTAAAGCGAGTGTTGCCGATCTGAACCCGACCCTTCAACTAGGAAGCCGTGACCACATACGAAACAAGCGCTGAATAACCCGCCATCTTCTCCAGGAAGGTGGCAATACCATTCTCCAGCACTATATTCCACATCTCCCCATCATTTTTAACCGAATCACAGTTATCAGGCTCAAGACGCTTCAACTGACCCCCCATGGTATGAATGTTTGAATAATTGCAGAAGTGAGAGCAAAAGGGGTCATTTAACAGCTTAGACAGGACAGGGAAGCCGTCGGCCAAGTTATCATTGCCCTCCCACCACATCTTCAAATGATTAATGTGAAGATAATTCCCATTCGTGCGGAGATCCCCTGCATCATTAAATAGCACCGTAATCAAAATGTCCATCGTTAAGAGTCAAATCAATTAACTTCGACATAAATGCCGCCACCCTTTGAGAAGGCCATATCGAGATTGCCGAAACCCGAATCAGCCCTCGATTCCACCAGTCAGCAATGGGGTGTATCATTTTGAGTGATTTTGCAGAGATCATCCGGGAAGTTGTCTGTCCAACTTTGTTGATTCTCAATGAGAACACCAATGTTAGCAAGGAGGTCCGCCGCTTTATTTCCCTCCTGGAGGACATGCTGGAACTGGATTTGTTAAAAAGATCTTTGAATAATTCTGATGTCAGCAATGATGTTTTGTATTGACCAATGACCAAAATCATTAGACTGCAGGATCTTGATGATGTTGAAGGAGTCACTTTCAACTTGAAGGGGATCATCACCAAATTTGGTAGCTAGCTCAAGGCCTTTGAGGACGACCAAGGCTTCCGCACGATGGTTGGTACCAAAATTGAAGTTATGAGTAGAGGAAGCAACAATATATCCCGAAGAGCAACGAAGAATGGCTCCTCCACCAGAATTACCAGGATTGCCTTTCGAAGCCCCATCCGTGTTCAGTTTTTTCCATCCCCTTGGAGGGGAAAGCCAACGGACTAAATCCCGAGCAGTGGAAGTGCCTTTACTTTGAATGGCCAACAACTTCTGCCACTCCTGGGAGTTACAGATTTGGATTTTTTGCTGATATTTGGCCCACATGATCGAGTTGAGATTTTCTTGGAAAGCCAGAGCAATCTGAGTAGCCACCTGAGCAGGTTCAAGACTTTTTTCTTTGAAGATTCTTTTGTTTCTTTCTTTCCAGATGCCCCACAATCCGTGAGGAAGGAGGAGTTTCCAAGCCAAATTCAGAATCGGATGAGTGAAAGGAGAGCTCCATTGAGAGAGTGTGTCCTGGATGGACTCCGGGAAGGTCCAAAACACTCCTAACCTCAATAAAAGCCACTGCCAAATAACTTGCGAAAAAGAACGATAGATCAAAAGATGGGCAGAGGACTCCACTTCTTTATCACATAACACACATTTAGTGGGGAGAGAGAAACCCCGTCTTTTCATATTCTCCCTAGAAAGGAAAGCATTCTTAGAAGAGAGCCAAGAGAAAAAACCAATTTTGGGAATGATCTCAATTGGCCAGACTTTGGAAAGAGGGGGGCCAATGTCAGCATTACACATCGAAAGATAAGCAGCCTTAACCGAGAAAGAACCCGACGGGGAGAGTGGCCAAATAATCTCGTCCTCGTTTTGGGAGAAGGGGATGTAGATGGAAGAGAGCACCGCACGGAGTGAAGACAGGAGCCTACTCTGCAGATCGCTGATATCATCCCAGGCATTTATATCCCATGAGGGAATGGAGTTCTCAATCTTCCAATAGCTCGAAGCTAATCTTCCTTGCTTATTAATGATGCTTCTCTTCACAGGGTCCCACGCAGGATTAAGATCAAGAGGTTCTTCCCCGATCCAAAAATTCCTCCAGAAATCAATAAGACGACCATTCCCAAATCTCCATTTAGTGCTAGCACGTAAAATGGGGAGGGAGTTAATAACAGAATTCTAGATGGCAGAGCCTCTAATTGGATTGGAAGTAAGCAGATCCTTGTTATTTACCAGATATTTAGTTTTGAGGAAATGGGCCCAATTAGAGTCACCTTTAGCCACTTCCCAAGCAATTTTGGCTAGGAGGGCCCCATTCATGTTAGCCATTTTCCAAAGACCAAGCCCACCATGAGAAGTTGGCTTACACACTTCCTTCTAAGCCACAAGATGAATCCTCTTCTTAACCTCAGTCCCTGACCACAAAAAGTTCCTTTGAATTTTTTCCACAACCTCTCTCACTGAACTGGGGATCTTGAGCAGGGACATGAAGTAAGTAGGGAGGCTTTGAAGGGTGGATTTCACCAGCTGGAGCTTGCCAACCTGACTGAGCAGATCCCCTTTCCATGCAACCAGCTTTTTTTGATACCTTTCAATGACAGGATTCCATAGAATTTTAGATTGCTTTCCATGGAAGAGGGGGATGCCAAGATAAGAGGCGAGGAGATCCACAATATTGCAACCAAAGATATCAACAATCTTTCTCTGAGTCCTAGGGGCCGTGTTGATGAAGGAGATGCTGCTCTTGTGAAATTGACAGTTTGCTGAGAAGCTGATTGGTAAAGAGAAAGGATATCCATTATAGCCCTGGCCTCAATTACAGAGGCTAAACTGAGCAGCAAAGTGTCATCAGCGAACTGGCTATGAGTGGCAAAAGGGCAATTTGAGGTGATTTTCATACCAGAAATGATAGATTGACTTTTAGCCGCTTCCAGAGCTCTACTAAGGGAATCCGCCATTAGGACAAAAAGAAAAGGTGACAGGGGGTCCCCTTGCTGTACTGCCAGAACATTGTAACAAGTGCCCCGATGATGATACAGGTCTCCTCGCAAGGTGTTCGGGATCCGGAAAAGCCCTCGGAGTATGCGTTAACATCCCGCATGCCCCGCTTAGCCCCCATGCCCTTTGTTTTCCCCTTTTTCCCTCTTTCCTTGGCCTCTTGGCCTTCAGTGACGAAACCGCCGCCCTGTAGGGTGGCGGTCTCGTGACCGCCGCCCTGAACAGGGTGGCGGTCCTGTAACCGCCGCCCTGCTCAGAGCAGTGGTCCTGTGCGCGTTTTCCAGAATGCACTTTTGACGCGACCCACATGAAATATCACGACTCACCAGCTTTCCTTGCCGACTTGAGCATGCATTTATGTTTTTGGTCCCCTGGAATAGTGTTTTTCCTTTGTTTGTTGTTTAGGAGTTTAATCTGGTTTTGGTTTTTGAGTGTTGGAATTCCTATAAATGCATGGTTTGTGCACATGCAAATGGTGAAGAATTTGGTCTGGAGTCTTTAGTCACCATTTTTCCTTGTTAGAGTCTTCTGATTTTAGTGTTTTGGTTAGCTTGCTTAGGATTGATAGCATAGTTTGTTTCATACTTGGTTAGTATTGTTCAGTTGTTGGTAAGCCACAGACCCATCTTGTGCAGGCAGTGTTGTTGTTTCATCCAGTCCAATTAGAAGCTTGCCCCTGAATTCCTCTTTGCTGTAGATTTGTTTTACTGTGTCTTGGAGTTCTTAGTTCAATTCATTATATACCTGTTAGCTTTATTTAGCTGTTGGTAAGCCACATATCCAACTTGTGCAAGCAGTGTCTTTATTTTGGAACAGAATAGCTTAGGAAGCCATTAAAGTTGCAGGTTTTGCTCTTCGTATAGGATAGTTGCAGGTTCTGGTCGCTTCACGTTGCATGACTCGCAGTAAAATCCCACTAGGAATCGCATAAGCCAAGCTCTGTACTCTTGCGCTATCCCTCTCCTACTCGCATTCTCGGTCTGCATTCTGAGCTGTCCTTATCCCAAAATCTACTCCTATCGGTGCTAGCATTACACGCTTTTCTGGATCCAAGTGAACACAAAAGAACGAGAAGATCATACTGAGGGGACGAGATCATACACACACCATCAGATTCGCCACTATTCTGCGGAATCCAGGTTTTAAATTTCAAAGTTCTAGTCAGAATCATATCAAATAGAGTAGTTAATCACTTTATTTCATTTCATTCTATTCTCGATATTGCCAGGGAAGCTGTGGGGATTGATAGTTTCTGAGAAACTATGATTCACTCCTCACTTTTGAGGTAGGATCGAGAATCTTGCAGGTAGATTAGATAGGCTATTTTATTCATTTAGAATAATTCTACAAATCGCACAGGCAAATAACCACACTTGGTTATCTTGTCTGTTTTTAATTATTGTTTAGTTATTATTTCTAGATATGCTTAAAATAGTTTGCTTTCCTTAAAATTGTTAAATATTTCAGAGAAGAATAAAAGCTATATGCAGTTAGATTTATTTCACGTAGTTAGAATTTACTTCATTACAGTTAGTTTTGCCTTTTATGACAGTTACGGGACCTCAAGAGCCCAGGGAATATATATTTGAGCCAATCGTGCCTCAACCAAACCTCGTCACAGCGATAGTTGACATAGACCAAAATCTCAGGATACAAGCATTCCAAACAACCACAAATTTACAACTGATCAGTTCACAGTTAAGAGGATTAAACATAGAAGATGACCAAGCACATGCGTTTTGGTCAAGTCAGCCAAACTACAGATTACCCTAGAAAATATCCACATGACTGTAGAAGGGCTCGAAAGAGAACAAACATTCGGGTGTGATCCTTTAGTTCCACAGCCAGACGCTAGAGACACCCTCGTAGATATAGATACCAGCTTAAGAATCCAAGTCGCAAGAATGCCTGTGAGGTATTCTGAGAAGATTGCACAACTGTTGGTTCTAAACGTAGAAGCTGAGAAAGCTTACGATTACTGGATACTAGGGATTAGAACTTGATCTCGTGTATGACCATAACAGGACCGCAACAACCAAGAATCTATGGTTGTGATCCACAGATCCCACAGCCTAACGAGTCCACAGGTCAATCCAATATAGACGCTAACCTATGTACCTTGGTATTCAGGTCCACTCCACTTCCACCTATCATCGTCGAACAACTATCCTTACTAGATATAGCGGCTAACGAAGCTAGGGAATTCTGGACTAGGCCAGAAAATCATCCGTAGAGCCAATTATATTCATCATCCACCATATGCCATCCGAACCCGGAGCTTTTTCCCTCTTCATTACAAAGACTTCTTTGTGAATTTCCTCCATAGCAAAAGGCTTGATCAGATTGTTGTTCATCTCAGGAGACAATGCCATTGATAAGAATAGAGAAGCATGGGGTCGCGATACAAGAGAAGACCCAGCTACACCACTTTTTGTCGAAACCAAATTTTTCCAGGACCTTAATTAAGAAAGGCCAGCTGACTCTATAAAAAGCTTTTTGCATATCCAATTTTAAGATCATTCCTGGAGACTTCGAAAGAAAGGCCGAGTGAATGGCTTCATGAACTGTAATTATACCACCTTGGATGAGCCGACCTTTTATGAAGCCGTTCTGATTGTGCGAGATGAGATCCTGCATTAGAGGTTTAAGTCTAGAGGCCAACATCTTAGTGATAATCTTATAAGACGTGTTACATAAACTGATTGGCCTAAAATTGGATACTTCTTTAGAACTATGCACTTTTGGGGCAAGTGCAACGAAAGTGGTATTCCATTCCTTTAGCAAATTGTTGTTCACCTGAAACTCATTCACTGCTTGGAAGAGGTCCTGCTTGATGATTTCCCAAAAGACCTGGAAGAAGGCAGCAAGAAAGCCATCCGGACCCGGAGCTTTGTCCCTCTTCATTGCAAAGACTTCTTTGTGAATTTCCTCCATAGCAAAAGGATTGATCAGATTGTTGTTCATCTCAGGAGACACCAAATGCGGAATATGTTGGAGCATGTCTTTCATTGATTGTTTCGGAGGGGGCAGGTCAGCCTAGAGAAGATTTGAATAGAAGGAGACAAGCTCGTTGGATATATCAACCTCAACAGTTAGCAAGGCACCCGAGGACGACACCAACTCATGGATCTTATCTCTAGCTTTATGCTTGCAAGCAGTGATGTGGAAAAATTTAGTATTACGATCACCTTGTTCGAGCCAAAGTGCTCGAGAATGTTGCCTCCAATAGGTCTCTTCTTCTTTAAGTGTGTTGTGATAATCACTGAGGAGGGAGATTTCATGTTGGTGAAGATGATCCAATCTTCCAACAATCTCTATTTGTTCTGAGACTTATGCCAAACTCTGAGTTAGCTCCTGTTTGCAAAGCTTGATGTTGCCAAAGACCGTCGACTTCCATATCTTGAGTTGTTTTTTAATTTCTTTGAGCTTGCTGGAAAATCTAAACATACTAGAGCGCTCAATATTGATATTCCACCAGTTTGCAACAAGGGGGATCAAGTGGTTGTTTTCAAGCCAAGCAAGCTCAAACCTGAAGGGAGGATTCTTGGCATTCAGTTTGTGATTTGCACTCAACAGAAGAGGGCTGTGGTCAGAGGTAGCCTGAGGGAGGGAGTTGAGGTAGAAGTCAGGAAAGAGAGAGATCCAGTCCAGAGAGCCTAGAGATCTATCCAATCTGCATTGAATGTGGTTCCTTCCCAATCTGCGGTTTGACCATGTATAAGATGAGCCGTGGAGGTCCATATCTAGAAGTGAATTATCCCTGATGAATTCAGCCAGAGCCTCCATGCTAACTGTCATGGCAGGCATACCACCCTATTTTTCAGAAGGATAAAGAGGGCAATTAAAATCTCCCATTATTAGAATGGGAATTTTACCACAAGTGATGATGAAGTTAGTGATATCTTTCCATAATTTTCCACGATGAGTCTCCAAATTGGGGGCATACGCATTGATAGCAATCCAAGAGGAGTCAACTCCAATCTCTTGGAAGAGCATGCATAAAAAGTGGGGGTGCTTGAACAGGCAATCCCCTTTGAGACTTTTGGGATCCCAAAAGGTACAAAGTCCCCCCTAAGTTCCCTGTTTGAAGGTTGATATTCAAAATATGTCGCAGGCCATATTTTTAGGAGGTGATTCTCATTTTTTATTTTGGTTTCCTGCAGTATTATGATATCAGGAGATTTCTGAAATTTGATGTCCTTTGATAACTCTTTGCTTTTGTAGAGAGTTAAGTCCTCTTATATTCCAAGAAATAATCTTAATTTCTTTGATTTGGGTTTGCCCTCCCCCACCACCATGGGGATTGTGCTTTGAGTTCCTTGTGCTACATTTATAGTTGCTTCTTGCTGAAGATTGATATTGCTCGGAATTCTCCCCCGAGCTTTTTCCATACCTATATCAGGTTTCTTGTTGCTACTTCTAGTAAAACGATGATTGAAACTATCATCAGAGGAAAGTCCCGAGGGGGAGGGGACAAAGTCTAAAACAGGTGGACAAAGGGGAGGCAGGGGGGAAAGATTCAAGGAAGAGGGGATCGAGGGGAGGGGAGGGAAGGGAAGAGGAGAGGATAGTGGAGAAGGGGGAGGAGAGGAGGCAGCCAAGGATAGGGAAACTCCTTGAGAGGAAGAGGTGGGGAGAGCTGAGGGAGGCAGAGGGGTGATGAGAGGTTGAAAGGTCATGGAGGGGGGGCAATCTCGGAAACAGGATCAGAAGAGGTTTTGATTTCTCCCTCTTCAAGGAGAGCGAAGGGATTCGAAGTGGGGATGATCAAGATCTCAATAGAAGACAGTTTAGGGATAAAGTTTTTTTTGATTTTTGGGGAGAGGACTTGGGACTTGGGTTTTGGTTGAGGTTTAGATGGGCAACTGGAGGCCCGATGACCAAGTTTTTTACAGAAGGAGCAAGCATGAGGAATATATTCATAGTCAATGGGTTGTTTCCAGTTCCCCAAGTTTGAAAGAAGCTCTATTTCTTTTGGTAAGGGACAAATGACATCAGCATTAACACAAAAATGAGCATGAATGAATCTAGTTTTAGCTTTTGTTGCTTGATCTATAGCAATTAAAGATCCTATTGAGAGAGCAATACCTTCAATAACGGCCAGATGCCAGAACTCCAGAGGGAGCCCCGGGAGGCGAACCCAAATAGGGGGCTTGGGTCATGGATTCCGTGTGTGGGTTGAAACCAGGAGACCATTTCCTGAGATAGAAGCCCCGCCTGCCAAAAAACCATGGACCACCTAACAGTGCTCTAGAAAAGTCTTCTTTCATGCTGAAGGAAAATAATATGAAACCATTAGGCATAACCGTTATTTCTAGTGCTCCACAAGGTTGCCATTTTAATCGAGCCCATTTTTTTATATCTTCCAGTGGGGGTCTAGGGCCCCAATCAGTGTACCCACCAAGGAAAAATCACGAGAAGTAGCAGCAGCCTCCATGATGTGAGAGGGGATGCGCAAGGAAAAAGATCCATCAGACAGTGAAGAGGGATAGCTTTTCCGAGCTAGGAGCTGATGTGGAACCCTCCACAATTTTTGTCCAAACGTCAGGCGGCTTTGGAGAGAGGGACCCTGACAAGAGGGACCCCTGATCCGGACGAGAGGGGTCCGGCATTCGAACTAGCACCAGGGACAGCAGACGGTGACAGCAGACGGTTTCAGACGACACTTAGCAATGCCCCTATCATGCACCACCAAGTTATTATCAACAATCATGGATTCCAAATCCAAACATTCCACCATTTCAACAATTTATTCCTTAATCCCAACAACAGTGGAATGTACCTCAAGGATCAGGGTAGATATATTATAACCAAAGAAGACCCCAAGGAAAAAAAAATTTGTTTACTAGGCCCAAATATTTTACCTCATCCAAACAACTTGCCCAGCCACAAATTCCAACGTAGATTGTGGAAAACCCCAAAAATTTGAGGCATAGTAACCCAACATAGACACTGGAATTAGACAAAAAACCCCATTAAACTTTGTGTATTGTAGAAACATCTTGTTGCATTTAGGGAAGGTTACCTAAAAAAATAAAGAAAAGACAAAAGAAACACAACCTAGTCATGTTGTTGAAGAAACACATGAACCAAACCCTATCATTCCTTTCCCATTTAGGATTTTAGAGAAACATAACACTCTAATTCAGGTTAAGAACCAGAGTCGGAGTTGATTCATGGACTAAGGAAATTGAGTATCAGGATCCCTCTGTTACAATATCTAAAGGAAATTTCATAACTAAACAAAACCATCAAAGAACTATATTTTAAGACTCCATGAAGAAGAAAGAATCAACCTAAAACCATCCATGTTGATAGGAAAATTGGCTATTATACTAGAAGGGAATATGACCCCTCCTAAATATGGATACCTTGGAAGTCCTATTGTTACATATTTGCATAGGAGATGTGTACATCCCAAACATTCCTAATTGACTTAGGAGTTTTATCAATGTGATGATCACTATACCCTATCCACATTGTCTCTCTCTGAACCGCAATCAAATTCACTAGTTTTACAAATGGAAGACCACTTTGTAAACAAGCCAAAAGGGATTATATAATATGTTACTATCACCATTGAGTCATGGAATTATTCGATAGACATTATGGTCATAAAATTAAGAATAGGAAGATTGGATACCCTTTGATCCTAGGACAACCCTTGGTTAGCAACTACTGACATCCTCATTGATTTCAAAATAGGAAATATGGTGATTAAAAATGGACATGATTCCAAAAATTTATCCATCTATCCAACCAAAAAACCTTTTTCTATAGAGAATAAACAATGGTGGAAGGATAATACAAATGAATCAGAAGATATGATTTCATCTCTGGCCATGGTCATAATTCAAGAACATTCAAATCAAATTCAGGATGGTGACCATGATTCATGTGCTAGACTGAGTATAATTCTTATGCCTCAAATCTTGAATCCCTGAATTGACTGATGAGTCCTCGAGCTACAATTAGTTGAAATAAGAGATGATATGATGGATGAAAACAATCAACCTATCATCTTCCATTTTTCACTAAACATAGATTTGACTGAGTATTTCTTTCAAAATATCACTTCCATTCACCTATTACTTCCCCACAGGTGCCCATTGAATGAATTATTGAGAGAGTATCTCATTGTAAATTCTCTCCATCCAGACACCAAACAAATTACCTATCTTCCTTAGGAAAAACATTGGCATTCAATAGTTGGCTGACTAGCCAGGAAGAGAATACCCTGTTTAAACTCTTATGCTCTCATCCTCAAGCCTTTTCTTGGGAATATAATGACATGAAGGGTATTCACCCCAGTATTTCTACACACCACATTTACACAATTGATTCCAAACCAGTCAGATAACCACAAAGAAGGATAAACCTGCCTTAAGAGACATTGTAAAAAATTGAAATTGAAAAACTTCTTAGGGTAGGATTCATCTATCCAATCTTAGATAGCTAGTGGGTTTCTCCATTAGTGATATTTCTTAAAAATAATGGGAAATGGAGGGTCTATGTGGATTATAGGAAGTTAAATAAAGCAACGCATCAAGATTATTTTCTATTCCTTTCATTGATCAAGTCTTAGATAATCTATCTAGGAAAAAGGTATTTTTCATTTCTTGATGGGTTTAGTGGGTACAATCAAATAACAGTAGCACCATAGGATCAAGATAAAACCACTTTTACCTTCCCATGGGGAACATTTTCTTATAGGGTATTACCTTTTGATTTATGTAATTCTCCTGCTCACTTTTCAAAGAGCCATGTTAGCAATATTTTTGATCTCACTCATGATTGTGTTGATATTTACATGGATTAATTCATTGTTTATGGGGAAACATTCAATGAGGAAATTGAAAATATAGAAAAAGTCCTTTCTAGGTGTGAAAAACATCGGTTATCCTTAAACAATGAAAAATGTTTATTCATGATGGAGTAGGAGATAGTTTTAGGCCATCATGTTTGAGATGAAGGAATCAAGGTAGATCCTAACAAGGTCAATATCATTGTAAAACTACCATCTCCCATAAATCAAACATAGGTAAGAAAATTTTCTCATACATGATGGTTACTATAGAATAGTTATTTTATATTTTAGTAAGATAGCCTTTCCATTGTTTTCTCTTTTAACTAAGGACTTTAAATTTGAATGGACAGAGGCATGCCAACAATCCTTTGACACTATCAAAGACAATTTGACAAATACCTCTAGTATTAAGAGGCCCAAATTGGAAGCTCCCATTTCATATACAAATAGATGGTTCCAATGAAGCGATAGGGGTTGTACTTAGAAACAAGAGGAAGGAGAAGTGGTGCATGTTATTTACTATATTATTAAAAATATCTCCCTTGCTAAAAGGAACTACACCACCATAGAGAAGGAATTTCTTGAATTTTTTTATGCAATCAATAAGTTTTTCCATTATATCATAGGATATGAAGTGGTTGTTCATAATGACTACTCTGCCATTAAGTATCTAATGAATAAACCTTTAGTGCGTGGTAGGATTATAATATGGATGTTGTTATTGCAAGAGTTTAATATTAACATTATTGACAAGCTAGGGAAATCAAATGTGGTGGTTGATTTTCTTTCAAGGCTAACCATTTTAGGAAAGGAAGAAAAATTAATGATGATTTTCTGGATGAACATCTATGTTTGCAATTTCTATTGTCTCTCCTTGGTTTGCATATATGGATAAATACTTGGCTACAGGGAAGTTCCCAACCTTTTTCACACATAAACAAAGAAAGCAATTGATTAAACAAAGTGTGATGTATACATGGTTAAATGGAATACTTTTTAAATGTGGACCTGACCATGTTCTATGCAGGTGTGTAGTTGAAGATGAGATCTTTGACATACTTAGGCATGTCATGATGAGCCACTAAGAGGACATTATTTCAATTAAAAGAACCATTCACAAAGTCTTGGGAGTTGGTTACTATTTTCCTTCCTTGTAAAGAGATGTCAAAAAGTATGTGTGGCAGTGTGATCAATGTCAAAGGATGAGGAAAGCTGACATTTACATCTGAGATGTCACTCCAACCTCAATTTGTTTTAGAGCCATTTGATAAGTGGGGATTGGATTTCATTGGACCAATTGACCCAACTTCTCAATGGAAGGAGTACATTCTGGTTTGTAAAAATTATGTCACTAAATGGGCTGAGGTGTAATACCTATAATATGTAAGGGATGAAAAAGTTACAGAATTTTTATATGAACACATCTTCCAAAGGTTTGGATCACCAAGATCAATTGTTTCAGACCAAGGACCACAAATTATGTCAGGTGTAATTAGTTCCTTTGTGGAAACATACCATATTAAGCACAAGAAGTCATCACCATACCATCCACATTCCAATAGTCAAGTGGAAGTTACTAACAGGGAGGATGAAATATCCTAACAAAAACAATGGATATCTCAAGGAAAAATTGGGTTCAAAAGTTACCTGAAGCAGTGTGGGCCTACAATACTACTTGGAAAACAACCACAAGATTCACTCCGTATGAGTTAATTTATGGGAAGAAGCATATTCTTCCTATAGAATTTTAAATTTAGACCTTAAGAACAACTGCTTGAAGTAGGAATTGATTTATTAGAAGCACAACATGAAAGGATTCTTCAACTAAATGAGTTGGATGAGATGAGATTACAAGAATTACATCATACATAAATCATCCAACATCAAAGGAAAGTATGGAATGATAAACATATTAAGAAAGGGAAGTTTCAAAAAGGATATTGGGCCGTACTATTTGATTCAAATTACAAGGATTTCAAAGGAAAGTTGCATACAAGATGGATGGGTCCATATCAAATTGAGGAAGTCTTCAACAATGGGATTGTTCATCTGATTGCAATTGATAGTGAGAAGAAAGTAATGTTGGTTAATGGCCATAGATTGAGGCTATACCAAAAACCAACATCTAAATCAGAATTCCAGAACATGCTACAAGAAGATGGAGCTTTGAATTTTTTGGACAAAGTCTCTTTGTCCAATTCAACTCAGAGCTAGGCCAGTTCTCATTAAATAAATAAGATATGGTTGAAAACCAAAAATGGCGGCCATCATCATGTGAGTTATTTACCAAAAACAAGAAATGACAGTCACTACTTCTTAAAAAAATGAAAAAAAGTGCAGGTGGCTGAAAACCGGCAATGGAAGTCACCACCCCTGAATCATGCAGACAATAAATGAAGAACAATACATGGAGGGATAATCAAATAGACATTTAAATTATAGCCATTGATGTGACAAGTGAAATTAATCAGGTATGCATAGTTGTTATTTTATTGAATATTGGTAAAGTTTAATTTATGAGATGATCATTATTTTGCTTGTGTGAATCTGATGACTTCCCCCATTCCCAATATGTTCTCACGTACCACATATCCCAATCTCATTCCCACATTAATATCACACACGTACCAAATTACTCCCTCACTTTATTGTTGTCACATTGGAACTTGTGAAAACTTTCTCAATTCATGTTGTTCCATATATACACCATTTTGTCTCCCCCTTGTCATTCTCCAATTTTATAACTTCTTCCATTTCACTCCTGCACTACTACTAGTCCATTCCTTGCACTACAATAATTTCCATTCCTACATTGTTATTCCTCCACTACTGGGATTCACTTTCCAACCATTATGTAGTAACTTGCTTTGTTTTAAGCATCATCCATGAGAATTAGATTGCGGCATGAACCTACAAATTCAACTGAATTACTCTCTAATATGGAAGTCAGTAGAAATTTTTGAAAAGGTGGGGTGGCTAGACTTTATGTTGGCTTACGAAGACTTCAATCCAATAATGACAAAGGATTTTTCCAAGAACATTGAGGAAGGACATGCCAAAGTAAAAGGTAAGAAAATTATTGTTCAGTCCTATTATTATTAGCCATATTTCAAGAATGCCAAAAGAAGGGTTATTAGTTAACTGTAGGACCCTCTATTATGAAATTATTAAAAGATTTTTTTTGGGGAAGAAGGAAAAATTGGAATTGGTTATGGACAATAAAGGGAAAGGCTAAGGGCATAAAAAGAGGTACTCTCCCTAAGCCTTGGATGGATGTAGTTAAGTGAAAAATTAAATATTTCACATGTGAGGGTCAGTATGAGGTAATTCTAGGCCCTGTGTTAAGAATTCTTATCCACCTCCACCATGGACAAGCTAAAACCCAAAAACAAAGTAAAATTTCCCTAGTTCTTATTTGACTCCATCTCCTCTACTACTAAAAAATTATGTTGGGGTACTTCTTATTCGAAATTCCAAGGCCTAATACACTTAATTTGCAAGCATCATTTTATCAAGAAAATACATGGCCCTAAGAAGTGGATGCAATTCTAGAAAATTTGTGCCCTAGAGCCTGCATTGGTTCTAGAAAAAGGGCCTTCCACTTCAAAATGGCCTAGGAAACACCCCTTAGGACATCTAAGGCCTGCTCAGACCCTCAATGAACCCCAAGTAGAAATTGTTCCTTCTTAAGAAGAACAAGAGGTAGCTACCATCATGCAAACCTTACTTCTAGACACCACCTAAAAAACCTTAAAACCTCAATTTGTATCACCCTTATGTTCTAGTTGTCTGAAAATGGAATTTGTTAAAACACCAATCACTGTTGAGGACTCTCCCAGTTGGACAAAGGTAAAGCACCCCTGATTGAAGGAGAACCTAGTTCCCCTTCTGATTCTGACACAATCATGCCACAAGTATTATCTCTTTCAAAAATCCAATATGAACTCCAACATCGCCCAGGAAATAATTTCCCACCTACAGCTCCTTCTGCAAACAAAAGACGTCCACTTTCTCTCAGATGGATTCTGAAAAAGAGATAAAAATCCAACAGTTCCAATAAACCATTAAAAGAAAGAAGAGACAACTCTTCAACTTCAACATGCTTTAGAAGAAAAATAACAAAAGATTTAGTTCCTTCAAAATAAATGCATGGGAATTAAACACATCACTTGCAATCTTGCAAGAAAACAGGAAGGATACAAAGTCTATGCTACTGCAGAACAAATAACTTAGACAAACTTTGTATTTCCTCAAATTATTGTCTTAAAAGTAATGGCTAAATGGATGCAAGAATGTTATAGTCTCAGGGGAGTTGCTGAAGAAAATAAGGTTGTAAAGGAAGAGAGCAAACTGCTTTGAGATAATGTGCTTAATATTTGTCGATTGTACAATCAAGACATCTCATGCAGACCCCCTTCTAATTTTTATGCATTGTTTTTAAAGGAGCAATTATTAAGGTGGCATATTTTTATAGTGTGTTCTATGCATGATATATAATTTGATGATGATAAACAATTTTTTGGAACATACACAGAAGGAGATAATTTTGTTAAGAATCTACTATGTGAATTTTATGTTCATAATTTCCTTCTCCCTAAACAAATTGAAATCCCAAATAATCTATATGTGGGAGAGGTACAATTAAGGGAATTTATCTCTACCTTAAGGCATACATATATGTGGAGGGAGAAGAGGGGAACATAAGTCTGAGAAGAAGCTAATATAGGCCTCTTAATGAGGCATGATCTCCCTACCCCCATTAATTCTCTCATAAGGTTTCATTCTCAAGTGTATTGTTTACAATTGGAGGAAAGGTATAAGTCAATTTTGAGAACTTGCATATCAGATTTCAGGGAGTAGGTACTCCCAACATTTAATGTTAATTTCCTTGCTTGTCAGTTGAGATATGAACTACTTCCAAATCACTATCAGAAAAGGAGGTTATTTCCCCAACTAACCTTTGTTGGTTGTTGAACAGGGCCAAGGACCTCTGTAAGATTATTCTAGACATGCAGGAAAAAATGGATTGGAATGATATACATGCCTCCATTGGTGATAACCCATGTGCCACGTTGGAACTCCAATGAGGATCAGTCTGAAATAAGTTACAAATCATGGAGGGACACAGTCGTCAAGTTCTTTGGTTTTTGTAACACAGAGCTAGATGAGACTTGGTATGCTTTTTCCAATGAATATAATTTTTCAAGAATCGTTGAGAACTTGAATAGTTAGCAAGAGGACTTGCTAGATCTTAGGTTTTGGGGAGTGATGATCCCCTGTTTTGTCATGTTTTATCCTATGTGAAACCCTATTTTGTTATGTCATCATTTTTCACTATGTATAATATTGTCATTTTGTAATTAATACTTTATTTTTTTTGGAATGAAATACTGTGCATATCCTTGTTATTTTCATCTTGTTGTCGCTTCTTCAAATATGGTTCAAATGAATCTTTATGAGTATTAACAATGCATTTGGAAAGCATATTGTAAAGTCATCACAGAACTCAACTACAAACCAGTGCAAGACTTGCTTTATAGTGTAGGACTCACCGTAACATGAGCGCAGGACTCCCCTAAAGCACTAATGCAAACTCGCTAGGAATATGGAAATCGCGCAAAAGAGGAAAATGACTCAAATGGAAAAGCAATGATTTGATGTAGCTAACACACTAGTTGATATGATGAGACGTGTACTTCTATCTCAACCTTCATGTGGATTATGAGGACCATGCAATCTCAACTTAACACCATTTGCTCGAAGACATGGAACAGATAATTAGAACACTTATAGACTTATAATCACCATGATTATAGGGAACCAATTCGGGGTATGTAATATCTTCTAGCACTGGTTGACTATCTCAATTAAGAGTCAATTACAAACCTCATCTGCAATTAATAGGATAAATTTGATCCAAACATGGCATGGACTAATCCTTCCATGATTGTAATTCCTTCAACAATTAGTTGTTTTTATACGTATCTTCTAGTCAACTAGTTGTCATTAATTTCAAATAACTAGTCCTCTTTTAGAGAGACTATGTCTTCTCTAAATATAAAAGAGCAAGTGTAGTAGGATTAAAAAGTTAGTTTATTTGATCACTGTAACAAGAATTCTTTCATTCAATAAAGTGTTGATTTAGGGAAAATTCTACTTGTGTGACTTGCAAATTTAAACCGGATCGACGGGAAGGAGCAAGGGCCACTCCTCCCCAAAGTGAAGTGATAATTTTCTATTCATTTTCCTTCAATTATTCTACATTAATTTTATTATCAACATTGCATTGTTTCCAGCACTTTTAATTCTACATTCAGTAATCCTTTGTTATCAATCAACTTCATTTCTTTATGTCAATTAGTATAACATTTGGTTAATTTCGTTATTGAATGAGTCTTGAGAACAATTCCAACTGTTTCCTTTGTTGCAAATAGTCATGGACACCGCCTTGGACTAGCAATCATAAGATAAGTAAAGTGCGAGTACCAATGATTCTTATCAAAAGACAATGATCGATTAGTACTTTTCTCGCTTAGGAATCATATGAATAGTGGTATGCGATCATGACTAGATAAATACCTAAAGTGCGTGATTTAGTGTCTACAATAAACAAATTATCTTCTTATAAAAACCCTATATATCTTGAAGACTTGAAAAAATATTAGTCTTATTAGACTGTAGTGAATGTTGGTGATAAAAAAATGACCTCATTTTATGACCTTAGAATTAAAGTTTGGTACTTGACCATGATCATTCATGCATTTTGGTCACTTTGCCAACTTAGAACTGATCGAAATTTCTTACAAAAAACATATCTAGATTTCCACAGTTTAAAACAAGGGGAAAATAATCAAATTACTTATTTTAGGCTTAAGAAGGGTAGATGAATTTCAAACCATTTGTTTCCTTAAGGATCTTGGCCGTCAAATTCAATCAGTTCACCAAGGGACACTTAGTAGTCGTGTTGGTTGGATATTTTGCCACTAAATATGCCCAATGGAAGTATGCAAAAATTAGCAAGAGTTAGGAAAATTCACCTTTTGACAGGGTGGAATTTCCTCTGCTTTCTGTATTTTTGGTGCTTTTAACCGAAAAGCACAAAAGGGCGAAAATTTTGAGAAATAGAAAATATGAAGAGAAATGAAGAAGAAGTGCAGATTGCAAAGAGAGATCTACACAAAAGGATAACTTCTCTATCAGATGGAAATGAATACAATGAGTGTGAAATCTGAGAAGCAAAAAGTCTTCATCTCCTTCAGAACATACTGATGTCGCACAAAGTCCACATACTTTAACATCCAGTACAAAGTATGATCACCTGAGTATTAAGCATACTATGAAGGAAAAATAGTATCAACAATTCAATTACAAGCATATTAATAGATTTTCCAATTAAAGCCATTAACACAATTGTAGAGAAAGCATTGTATTCTTGAGAGAAAAGTGTGTGCACACAAAGCTATATCGGCATATCCAACAACATCCAATAGGATAGAAGAACTCCCCAAAAGAGTTTTGGAATGAAAAAGATGAAAGATGAACCCCTATTACAATTACAAAGAAGCCTTATTTAGGCATCTTCTCCAAGAAGCAGTTATAAAACTACTTGACTAATCATTAACCCCAATACCAACCTCAAGTTGACTCAACTTGAGTTGCACATTATATTACAATCCACAAATGTATCTTATTTAATTAATTTGGTGAACAAATTAATTAATTATATTTCAACTTGGTGAATACTTGGATGAGGATTGTACTTCTGCTTCATGTTGTCCCATGACCTGCAGTTGGAGAGAATGATGTCCATGCCTCATAATTGTGCTTTCAACCACCATTAAACCGTCATTTTGAACTGTGTTCATTTATTATTAAATTATCTAGCAAATATACATCAGTTATTGATTTCCTGGCTGATGTGCATAAATCTCAAAGTCATGGTTCCAACGAGTATTTGTTTTCACAATTTCGTTGAGAATTGGTCAAGATATGACCATCTAAGAAGAGGTAATTGTTTGAGTTTTTACAGGTTTTCCTGATGTTCACGTGACTGAGAATTAATCTTTGGGTAGCTGGAAAGATCATTTAAATATTCTTTCTCCTCTTCTAATTTTTTACATTATTAAAATGTGTTGGGACATTAAAATATAGTGGCCCCCTTCATTGCTTTTAATATGAGAAGGGTTTTTAGCATATTCATTGTTGTATTGCCATCTCGTCCGAGATGGCTTCCCTCGTTCACTGCATTATGCCTCGGGCCTTACACCACTGACCTTGTATTACGGGTGAACAGCCCCCCCAGTAAGCTTCTCTCAACAGGGCCTGGTCTAATTGCGCTCGCCAAATCCGCTATCCCTGCAATACATTGCAGGCTCATCGGGTTCCATGTGCTTTCACGCCCATGCGGCTCCACAAACATCCTCGTGAAATGACTCGGGCCTGCAACTACTTCACGGCAGGGTTGTTGACTCAACCTCCACCCGTAACTCATTCCATTCGACAAAGTCGGGTTTCCTCCGCCCGCATGTCCCACGGGCCATTTGGGCTCTCAATGTCTACCATCCCCGCATAACACCTCACTCATACATTGATCAGTGATTTCAGGCTTCTTTGGCCCATGATGTACAACTCACTTTGGGCCACCCAGGACACAATTTTCTGCCTCGGTCGACGAATCTCACCCTGATCCTCAAAACAAATCGGTTGGTCTGTGTGTGAGCTCAATCCTTTGTAGAACACGGCTCTATGCTTGGTTTCCTATTATTTGATCTGTGCAATGTGTCTGCTTTGATCTCCCTCGTAGGATTTTGCCGCCATGCATATGATGCATTCTCACTGTCACAGTGTCTTGGCTCACCCGCGGCTCGTTGTGACCTCACAGCTCAATAACCTGTTGGGGTTCCTTTGGATCTCAGCTCGGTTTGCAACTAGAACCAACACACACTTCAAAATGAGCTCATTTCTCTTATTATTCTCTCGACTTGTGTTCATGCCAACATTAAAGGGCTAGCTTGACTTTGTTCTACCCAGGAACTCATTTATGTTCGCAGAACTCGATGTTCGAATAACTAAATAACAGCTCGGCGAAAATATTTTGGTTTTAATAATATCTAGGCTCGGTAAATAGGCACGGAGGAATTTGACAGAGCACAATCCTCTGTAGAACGTGGCTACAAACTTGGTTTCCATATGAATAGCTTGGTGGTGATTCATTTAACTCAGTCAGCAAGGGCATGACGAAATGAGCCCGAATTCCATACTTGTTAGCTGGTGATCCGCTCCTGTTAATGCACCAACATGGAAGTGTTCTTTTCAAATGACTACCATATTTTTTTGCAACATAGTTGAACGGTTCAGTGCTTATTGAGGGCTAGGCCTATCTCTCACACATGTTCGCACAAAGGAAAAAAGTATTTTCCGTCATGTCGTCATTAGTTTTGTCGCGTCGCCGTTAGTTTTGACGGGATAGGTAACAACATATTACATTGTTACCTATTCCATCAAATTTCCATTTGCAGTTTTATAAAAAGAACCGGCACCATATTATTTCATACTTGAGTGCGTAGCAGGATGGTGGGGCACAGGAAATAGGGTGCAGGGGTTCGAGACCGGTTGGGTACAAGGATTGACCACACTAGTCAAAGTTTTGCGTAGGTTCGCGTTGACTGCGAACCTGTGTGATGGATAGGCTGGTCACTTATTGAGATGGCTTGGCTTCCCAGGGCTCATTGTTCATCCCATGGTACCAACTTGTGCCTCTGGCTTGGTAAGTATTTGAATATCATTCGGCCTCTATGTTCGATGGGAAAGTTTGATTCACGTATACAATGCCTGACACTCTGAGCCTGATACCGGCTCGATCTTATCGAATAGCTCATTGATATTTACACAGACTCGAGCCCTCTAAAATAACTCGATTTGCGAAAGATGAGCTCAACACTTCCACATTATTGATGCAGGTGACTCGAACTCCTCTTTCCTAGCTCACTTTTAGCTATGAATGACTTGGATGAGCTTGTCTTGTTGAATAATAGTCCGCTTGTTGGACCCAATTTGATGTTAAATTCCAAGGGCTCAGTTCTTGGATTATAGAGCTTCTATCAACAGGGGAAAACAACTCAGCAACTCGCTTTCTTCTACATACCAACTCGAGGATTTCTTTAATCGGCTTGCCTTTATTTTTCACATTGAGTGATTTCTCTCTCGAGCCAATTCATACTCACACGAGCCCTAAACTTGATTTCTGGTAATCTGCATAACTCACCTGCTCTTGATGACTCAATGGGTTTTGATAAACTCATTTTCATAACAACATCTCGATCCCTCCAAAAAGTAACTCACTCTCTAAAGGTTAGCTCAATAGCTCAGTGAAACTAGCTCAGTTGTGGTAAGAGTAGCTCATCGGCACCACTTTTAACTCCTTTTAATCATGCCTCAAACCTATCACAACCGAAGTGCTTGGAGATGTTTCATAAGCAACGTTCTTGATTTTGCCATTTTTCCTGAAAGTGGGCCTCCTAAGATATCCACAACACAGGCATCTAACCCTAAAAATTTTAATTTTTTTACAAAGTTACACCATTCTGGAATGGGTGACAACAAGTTGTTGGTCGTTTGTTCACCATTGAGAGAATAGTCTCATATGTATATGAGGAAAGATCGGGTTCGATTTATATACTTGGTGGCCACATTGGTTAAGTGGAGCTAAGGCTCCACGGTTCATATTTTTCTTAAGTTCGAAATGTTTCAATCAACTAAGGCATGGGGAGAGCAAATATCAAAAGCCACTCATTTGTAAGGGAATTGTGATCCAAATGTCTGATTTTGGGAAGTGGAGAAAACACTGTGAACACACATGTATATCATTGGTACATGTGGACCAATGAATGAATTCCATGGTCTTGAAATCTTGGCGGATTTTGAATGGTGAAGGAATTAGGTTATTGGGTTACCGAGAACTTGAGGACCCAAACAGTTGTAATACGGAGGAGCCCAAGCAAGGCTAAAAGCCTTGAGATCGTGGAATTTCATGACTAGTCTCATATATCCCAAAATACTAAAGATGACCCCATCACCCTAAGAACATCAAGAATCCGAAAAGCATGTGATTGGTCCATGTGGACCAATCATGGGCCACTAGTTTCCCGATAAGGTTGAGAGCTTGCGAGGCAAAATTGACAGTGACACGAGACCCCGAGAACTTAAAAGGATACGTGAAAAAATATGGTTGGGTGAAAAGGTATGTCACTGGGTTAAATTTGGCGACCAAGCTTAGTTCAAAATAAGGCTCATGTATGTCAAAATTTTGGAACTCCATTAAAAGACAATGGGCTTGGTTTTTTACCGCAACTTTTGACTAGGTGGTCCATTTTTAGAATGGTTGGTACCATTGTACATATTGTTCAGATAGATATCTAATGGTTCTAATTTTGAGAGACATTGTTGAGAATTTTAAGAGAAGTTAGTGACAGAATTTAGGGAAGTTTTAACTAATTATTTTGATCAATTAGACTCCAAATTACTTTTTGAGTCCTCCAGTTCATCTCAGTCGCTTGCAAAGATGAGTTATTGGTGGCATATTCTCTCTAGGACCCACCATGACGCATTAAAGACCTAAAATTGGTTTAAAATAAGATATATAGGCTTTCATATTGATCCAACTTTCCCTCCATCGAATTCCCCTAAAATTTTGGATGTGCATGTGTTTTCCCTCGTGGATTACCATTTGTGCTTTCTCCTTAGTCATATTTTTTCTAAATTTCACTTATTTCAAGGTAGAACATGTGTTTCTTCAAGGTTGATTTGGTATTAGTTATCTAGACATGCTCCAATCTCTCTTCCCATTCGTTGATCAATTAATTTCACCAAATGTAGGCAAGTGTCTATATCTTAACTCTTGATGATTTCTGGAGTAATATTCTAGTTACATTTTATGTGAACATTTACAAAGACAAAATTGTATAAGTTGGAGAAGTAATTCTCTATCATGATATTTTGGATATTGAGAAAACTTGGTTGTCCTGATTTGAGCATTTTTTTCTCCATTCTAAGCAATTGGATAGTGATAATATATTTTGGTTCAAAGAGAAAGCATTGTGAGATGTTGAGAAAGTGTTATGTTTTTTTAGGAAGCGTTGAAGGTGAAAATCATTGTTTGGTCATTTAGTACTTGTTAGTGTTGTGTATACATTTGTAAGTGTTGAATTATGGAATCCTTACATGCTTTCATTTCTTTTTTCCTGCTAAGGATTTAATATTAGTGTATTTTCATTCTATGATGTCTTGTTCTGACTGGTGATGAAAGATACATGTAGGATATTTCATTCTTTGTGTTTAACCTTAAATTAAATGTCTTGGTTGATTTAACTAGGTGTATGATATATAAGAGTTGATTAATGATTTAATAAATATACAAAAAATATAAAAACTAATCAGATTTATAGCTTGGATCATATAAGAAATATTGCAACACACCACTTAACCTAATATGAAATTGAAAGCATAAAATAGAGGTATAGGAGAACTTAGCTTGCCACAATTGATTTCTGGAAAGATCTGGTATTGCACAACATATAAACTAGGATAACTGAATGTAGGAAACCCTCACATACTATACTGGAACTAGAAATTTTCCTGGGTCATGACCGTAAAACACAGTATGGACCATACTATACAATCTAGGACCTTTTGTATGGTCTTATACCTACTAAGAGATAAGATCTGCAACTTTCTAGGTTGTTCACTTTCTTATATTTTTATGTTGTTATCAAATCCTAGTTGTTGCACATGCAACAAAGCTCTCTAAATGGACTGATAATCATCTCAAACCCTATCCATAGATGAATATTATTACAAAATAAACATGAGAATGGTTATGGGCATCCCCATGCACCACTGACATTGGCACTAATATAAAGAGGCCTCAAATTGCACATCATTCTCCACCCAACATGTGATATCTAGATAGATTAGTCATATTTGGTAATTTCTTTGACCATGCTTTCCTTGAATTGGATCTTACTATAACACTTAGAGAGAGGATGTATGGAAGCTTGTAGAAGAGAGAGATGGCTTCCTTGACCTGGCTTTGAGCTCCAGACATGATGTGAGTGTTTTTCTAATGAATATAGATATGCAATTTTTAAATGTATGGAGCTTTGGATGCCTTTTACAAGTATATGAAGTGAGTTGTCTAATACATTGCATAAGGAGTTCCATGTTAGCAAATGAGGAAGTGTTTACATGCTTATAAAGGATTCCGTAGATGATTTATTTTATAAATGTTGACCCAGATGAGGTATAAAACCCAAAGAAAGATTTAATTTTGAAAGTGTCAATCATTTATAAAATTAAATCTTTGTACAATCTTGGACCTTACAAAATTTATTTATAAAATTAAATCATCTATTATTATTTTATAAATGGTGACCTTACAAAATTTCAGCTATTATTTTATGGATTCTAAAAGGAGTTCTTTTTATTGCTGAAATATTTATTTTATTAGACTTATCATGAATATCAATAATACAAAATAAACATGTTTGTACATCACCTACTTCCTACAATAACTCAAGCTCACAAATACAAAGGGGCGCTACAAAGTGCTCCAAGCAGAAAACATTATGGCTAGGTTTTAAACCTAAAACCTATTGTAATTCTCTCATTTTTTATTTGGATCCTTCAAGATCATATCTGAGTAAGATCACAACTATAAATTTGACAACATATATCAAATACTTCTTGGGGAGGAATAATATGATCCATGGAATAGGTGTGGGGCATGTAGGTGATTAATATTCACTATCCAATCAAAATCCTCAACGACCCACAACAATATATATAAATAACCTATCCCTTTTTTGGTTGGTGATAATTAAATGATGACGCCATCACGAAACACAACAGACTGATGTTGATTAATTTTGACATAAGGGACATTTATATCACCACCTGACTCGTGGAATTCATCAAACCACATCCCCTAGTTATCCAGAACCTCGTGTTCATGTAGTTCCTGTCCCGGTTGTTGAAAGAGTTTATCTTCATAAACATTTAGTTCAACAATCTTAACAATATTTGGTTAGGACATAATAGAAAAATGAACACTCTTACTGCATCGCAAAAAGAATAAGAACTAAGTAGTTAGCACAAAATCACAAGATTAATTATTATTATTAATCCATTTTATCATATTTACCCCTTATCATTCATTAATATCATTTTATCATTAATCCTTTTAAATCATTATTACATCCCATTTATCCTTAATCCCTTTTATTTCATTATTATATCATATTATCCTATTTAAATCCTCATTAACATTTTATAGGAATTTAATATTCCTACATCTCACCTACCACCTACCCTACACATCCCTACACCTAGCCTTTCCATCAAATCACATCCCTAATCATCATTAATCAACCTAATCTAATCCTAATCTAATCACATCCTCACACCTCTAAATCTAGAGGCTTCTATTTCTAGAAGCCTCTCTAAACTTCCCTCCATTTAAAAATTCAAATGGAACCTCTTCAACTCTCCATGGAAACCTCTCTCAAATTCTAGAATTCTCCATTCTAGAATTCTCCATTCTTCTCATGCAATCCTCCACCATTGATCTCAAATCCAACATGGCTTCATCCTAGCCATTGAATCCTCCACCCACAACTATAAATTGAAGCTCTCCTCCTCCATGAGAGCTAGCTTAAAAAATATTTCAGAATCCATATCAAATCTTTGCTATTTTATTTATCAAATAATCAATCCATCAATCCATCTTCAATCAATCCAATCATCTACATCCATTCATCTTCATCAATTATCAAGCAATCAAAGGGGATGTGCTGTACCCAAGTGTCTCCAAAAATCTGAAGCAAAATCAACAATCCAATCAATCGTCTAAGAGCAAATCCAACAAATCAAAGGAGGAGCTTTGCAATCTTGCAGGTAAGTGCGGGTATTTGTCTTCTCCTCTCCTTTCCATCTTGCTCTATCTGAGGTATTGATAGAAAAGTTAGATTAGGAAGCAATTTGTTTGTTTTCTCATTTGCATTTGCACTAACATTTTTTGCATTTACATTTTGGCACCCACCGTGGGGCTTACCCCCCAAATTTTTTGGAATTAGTTTTTAAGCACTAACATTTAGTGTTATAAATAAGTTGTTTAAATTTGACCCAAATTTTTCGTTAATCATTTACACCTTAAAATTTTGAATTTTCATTAAAGTCATTTCGTTTATTTCAACACATTTGACCTAAAAATGCACATGACCATTTCAAGCATTTAGTTCCTATAACATGCTTTATGATTTGTAACAATACTTTTGCATAGCGTGTTCCTAACCTTTGTAGATGTGACCCAAAAATTGCAGTTTTTGACAAATTAGTGCATTTGTATACACAAAACTAACATTATGTGACTGTGTAGATCAGTGCATTTGTGCATGTTACTCATTTGTAGCGCTATTTTTCAGAATATGTAGCATTTTTAACACATTTGCAAATTGGACCTATGTTCACTTTTATGACTTTTTGTTTCCTATATTCAGTGCATATGTGACTTTTGATCAGCACATTTGTTCTGTTTTTTTCAGCCTTTTTCCATAATTTGAACCCTGAACTCAAAACGACCCATTTTTTTTCAAAAATATATGAAATGTAAACAAGTGTGCATTTTTTGTAAACAAAGATATTTGATTATAAACATGCGCATTTTTAAATTTCTGAATCTTGTTATTTTAACTAAACTAGTCACACTTTTTTTGTTTGAAAGTACTAACACTTGTATAGCTTCCTTACATTCTGTACCAAAGATAAAAATCAATGTAAAACTAGGGGAAACCTTTCATGTTTTGTAGCACATTTAGTCCAAACATTTGGTTGTTGGATATTGATTAATCAAGACTACTAACCCTTTGTTTTGTAGCACCTCGGTCCAAGAACATTGGGGTTTAAAAAAACTACTAATCCTTTATTTTACAGGTCCCCTTGTCAAAGGCCCCCATCATATAAATTTTATTTTCATTATTTTCTGTTTATCATCCTTTTTGTAATTCCTTTGTTTCTTGTTTTATCCCAAAGACAAACCATGTATGCTCTCCTCTCACATCCTAGGATGATCTTGAGGATCAAAAGTGGTTAGTACCTTCCCTTTTTCTTTTATAAAGGAAACATGACATGGAAGTGACATCCATGCACTTGCCATAGTCCTAGGGGTCTCATGACCATGGGCTTCATCTCCATGCACGTAGACATACCCCGTGTTCTAGCGGGGTATATAAATTCAAGGACAACTATCGTTATTGGCTAAGCACTTGCTTGTTTTAAGAGCGATGTGAAGTGAGGGGCTTCCATGTCCCAATACCCAGGCCTTAGACAACATCCTTGCAACACAGACTTGGGCCCCACATACCGCAAGGTATATCGGGGACTCCCCTAGTGAGCTCATGCATCCTAGACTAGGAAACCTTTTGGCCGCATATCAAGCTATAGTGCAAGGAGGCCACACTCCCCAAGATCACTCGCTAGCTGACCCCACATTGACACATAGGTGGAGATCCAATTGTGGCACCATCATCGGTGTGTGGTATTGAAAGTGGGCTATATCTTGATTGTAATCCCACTTGACTAGTTAGGGTGTGTGTTGCATGTTTTTTGTTTGCTTTCAAACACCCTTAACCATCCCATCAACTTAAAATTTTAATTAATCAAACATCATCATAATTAATCATCCTTAATCACATAATCCCAATCCTAATCCCATCACCATCCTTAATCAACAATCCTAATCCAAATATAATCCCCTACACATCCTATCTAACCATGACCTTTGATCCTCAATCCCCATCCTCTCCAAACAAACATCCAAACCCCTACCTCTTTTCTAAATCCATCAACCAAGCTATCTCATCATCCCCCACCCATCAAAGTCAACCATCTCACTTTATCCCACACACTATCCAACACCTTAATAAACAAATATTCAACTTAACATCCTACCTTAACCAATCCTCTCCTCGCCATCCAAATCAACCATCCCATGTCGATCCTAACATCCTAAAAACCATTCAACAACTTAATCAAAAAATATAATCTTAAATCATGTATCAACCAATCACCTCCTAAACCATCATCTCCCAACCAACCCCATCCACAATTTCCCCTTCCTAATATCCCTACCCCTCACCCCATTGACCTCCTCCTTGAGGAACCCAAATCATCTCAATCCACACCTCGACCTAAACAACATAAACCACTATCCCCACAAGCCAATTACATTGACTTTGACCACCTCACTAACTTTGACCTAGACCAAGAGGACCTCCTTTATGTCCTTGCTAATCTAGCCACCAATCCCAAACCCACACAACCATCCCAAACCCCAACCTCCAAATCCCCTATCAATCATCATGACCCACACCTTCCTCCCATCAAAACTCATCAAATGATCCACCATCATCCAAAACCTCAACTCTTAAATATAATCATCATCAAACCTATCATCGAGTCCCATTCACATATCCACAACAATCCCAACAACTTAATCCAAAATTATCATCCCCCACATCTCATCTTAGTCCTCCATCCTCGTCATCTTCATCACCCCAATCCAATCCTATGGACTTTCTCCTAGATAGTCCCACATCCCCTAAACCATCATCAAATTCATCCTCTAAGCCTATGTCATCCCCTCCATCACCTAAGCCCAATACTATCTCATCCATCATGACTCCTAAGTCACCCTCATCCCCTTCTACCCCTAATCCTAAACCATCCAATGTGGCTCCTACGCCACCCTCATCATCTTCATCCACATATAATCCTATCTTAACCCCTTCATCACCTAAACCTAACATTACCCTATCCTCTAAGCCTATTTCATCTCCACCATCCCCCAATCCTAAAACATCTAAAGTGACTCCTAAGTCACCAACTCCCAAACCTAACAAATCCAATCCCATCCTCTCCCCATCCCATCTCCTACCTACAATCTAATGAGGCTCTTATGCCACCTTCATCTACTTCATCCCCTAAATCAACCAAATCTAATGTGGTTCCTACACCACACCTTCATCATCTCCCAAATCTCCTTCAAATCCCCAATCATCACCCCAACCTAATGTGACCCCCATATCATGTCCATCCCCTTCATCTAAATCTACCACATCCCCTTCATCTACATCTACTAATCCCAAACAATCTAATCCTAATCCAAAACCATCTACCTCAAAACCACATACTCCAACCAATCCAAAATCAACCAAATCTACTTCGGCCTCCAAGCCCAAACCATCCACTTCGGCCCCCAGGCCTAATCCATCCCCTTCATTCTTCTAAACCAAAAAATCCAAATCCAATCCATAAATCCAAATCAACCAAACATCTCATAATCCACCCAATCCTACACCTTTACTTCCTACTCCCCCAAACCATTTAACCCAAACCACTTCACTCATTTAGGAGAATCTTACCACCATCTTCCATCATCTAAAAAACTTCAACATGATCATCCATCCCCCAATCAAATCACACAATCAAAACCTTCCCAAACCATCTTGGTATCAGGAACACTATTATTGTGACTTCCATCGCACCCATGGACATTCGACCAATCATTGCATGTAATTTAGGTCTTATGTCCAAAATCTCATTAACCAAGGAATTCTTATCCTTGTACCTCTCTATCCACCACCTTTCCATCCCAATCCTATCCCTAACCATCGCCCACCATCCAAATCCCACTCGACATCCAAACATTGTCAACCATCCAAATCTCATCGTACATCCAAACATCCCTCACCAACCAAAAACCAAAACAAATCTCACCTCCCATCCTTTGTTAAGTCCAACCTCTTAGCGGATGATAAAATTACAACCCCCCAGTCTCATGATGACCACATGGCATCATCTTCCCCATCCACTTCATATCCTATAGCCAAAAATATGTTCACTAATATGAAACATCAAGGCAAAGGCTTAGGCATCCATGAACAAGGCATTCGTGAACCCATCTCCCTTCATCAAAATCCAGGTCATTTAGGATTAGGGTATAAACCTAACACTAACAACGTCCCTCCCACTACTCCATCACAACCCATTTCTACCACTCCTCTTGTTGATCCTACCATCCCAACCACTCAACCCAATCATAAATCATTTAATCCCCCTACAAATACCAAACACCTAAAAATGGATTGAGCACATAATTTGTCACCTGCACACGGATGTTCTTTCCTTCCCACCCATCCTCCTTCCATCCAACATCTACATCCCTTTGCATCTAATCCATTCTTATCCTCACATCCATTCATATCCTCTTCTAATCCATTCATTTGAACACTTGATCAGCTTGCTCACACATGTTGTAAGCCAATAGTACCTACTACAATTGTGTGACCTTGGTCTATCATTACCTCCAACATTCAAGCACCATTGTCCTCCTAGAGATCCATGCACTTTAACACACTTAATCAACTTGTGGTGAAGACCCTTGGGTGCATCTTTTGACACTCTAGCCAATGTCATCACTACACTCATTTCCATCCCCCATCAAGCCACTAGTGATTCTTAACCCCTTGAGAGTTCTCAAGAGAGTGGAACCTCTTTATGCAAAAAAAAATCCAAATATCAAAAAGAAAAAAAATCATATCAAAATTAAAAATATCAAATAAAATCCACCTCAAGACTCTCTCTAGGGGTGTTTCCAGCAACTCTACCAGGGCTATGGATGCCTGGCTGGCAGTAGAGCAATGTTGTGACAAGAATCAGATGTATCTCCATCAGGGCTATGGACGCATGGCTGGCAGTGGAGCAATGCATGGCTTAACCTTCCGTTCACCTTCCATCAACCTACTTGACTTAATCACTCCCTATACATTGGCTAGTTTGTCTTCACATACTACCCATTAAGTCTTCACTTCAAGTGGTAATTAACCATCACAATCACACACACTTTGATCTCACAGAGACATAGGGCTTGCATGTTTCTAGGTATTGTTTAGACCTTGGTCACACTTTTGTTTTAGTCCAACTCTTTCCTTACAACATGTGTCATTAGGCTCATCTTTTTTCATCACTGATGTCATTTTCCTTCCATCCATCACATCCACATCCTTTTTCCCTTAGGATCAAACATCCGTGGGCAGACGATGATCCTTTCCTTTTCATCCAATCCTCCTCATGTCCCTTTTCAACTTGTCATCATCATGACTGGGGGAAACCTTACTATCATCCGTTAGGGGCATCATCCATTTTAGATACCCCTCACTTCCCATCCTACCCTACACCTGGGGGAAAATCAAACCCATCCATCCATCCACACATGCCACCCTACTTTACACTTGGGGGCACACCACATCTATCCCTCATCCATCCCCTATACTATGGGGCATATCTTATCATCTTCCATATCCCCCATCTTATCTTATACCACATCTTATCCTATCTATTTATCTCCCATCTCACATCCCATCTATCCTAACTCCTATCCACCATCCCTATCCAACCTATCAATTCTCATCCTATCCTTTAATCCAAAATCAAACAATCATCATTTACCTATCATTCAATCCAAAATCATCCTATCCTCAACCCATCCCTATCCTATCCAACCTATCCAATTTCCCTCAATCCTTCCCTTTCATCCTACCCAAACACATTTTGGGACTTATAGGAGAAAGTCACATCCCACCTTACATCCCTTCCCATCCCCCCATCACCTATCCCATCCAAAAATCCATATCTCAAAAATCAAAATCCACAATCCAAAATCTCAAAATCCAAGATCCAAAATCCAAAATGCAAAAATCCAAAATCTAAAAATCAAAACATCTAAAATCCAAAAATCAAAACATCAAAAAATCCAAAATCTAAACAATCAAAAATAAAAAAATCCAAAATCCAAACATTCTAAAAATTCAAAATACAAAAAACAATGTGTATGTGTGTTTTTGTTTGTGTGTGTTTGTTTGTTTATCTGCATTTACATTTTGGCCAATGATATGAGGCCCCTTTTGTTTCTTTTTCTTTTTAAATCAGTCCAATGATATGAGGACCATATTTTTTGTATTAATCAATCCAATGATATGAGGATCATCTTTGTAATTTTTCCAATGATATGAGGACAAGGGCATTTGGAAATTCAATCATCATGGTCTTTATACCTTGATGCATTGTTTTATGCGACATCAATCACAACTGGTAATGATGATAACAATGGGCAATTTAAGGTAGCACACCCCCTTCTATCATCATCTTTTGGACTTATCATCATTCACACCTAATCCTCATCATCATCTAACTAACTATCTAACCTCCTCATCCTCATATCCAATCAATCCTTTATTAATCATTCAATATCCACATCCAAATCTTATCATCTCACATCCAACATCCAAAATCCTCACCCCTCTGGGGAATCTTCTAACATCCTACAATAATCAAACTCCTCAAACCCAATCATCTCAAATCAACATCCTTGAATCTTCAAATCCAAATATTCAATCCTCTCAAATCCAAAATCCTAAATCTTCACCCTTGTCATACATCCAACTGGGGCATCCTCAAATCTAAATCCAATCCTCAAATCCTAACAAAATCTTCAAATCCAATCCTCAAATATAAATCCTAAATCTCCACCCCTTGACTGGGGCATCCTTATAATCCAAATCCTCAAATCCTCTCACCCTTTGTAACTCTTTCTTAATCCTCTAATCCTAATCCTAAATCTTCACCCTTGTCATACATCCTTGAATCCTCTAATCCTCTCTCCAAATATTCTAATCATCTTCTAATCTCTATCCTCTAATCCTCATCTCTAATATTCTAATCCTCTAATCTCCTACTCCTCTAATCCTCAAATCTCTTAATCTCCTCTAATCCTCTAATCTTCATCTTCCTAATCCTCATCCTCTAAATCCTCAAATCTTCTCATCCTCTAATCATCTCTCATCTACTAACTTGGGCCTCTCCTCTTTTCGAGTGGTTACCCACCTCATTCCTCCCCTACCTAACCCCTCGAGGGGGCATCATATCACCATCCTAACATCTTTTCTTCTTTTTCTTTGAACTGTCATTGCTCTCAATAACACTTCAAAGAGGGAAAAAATGTAGACATCTAAAATGTCGACATGCTTAATCACAGTTAATCTTGTCCCAAATATCCCAACATCATCCATATAATAATTAATCATAAGATTAATTATTATTATTAAATCCATTTTATCATATTTCCCCCTTTATCATTATTATCATCATTTATCATTTATTCTATTAATCCTTTTCATCATTCTCATTTATCATCCATATCCCATTTTTATCCTTAATCCCTTTTATTTCATTATTATATCATATTATCCTATTTTAATCCCCATTAACATTTTCTAGGAATTTAATATTCCTATATCTCACCTACCACCTACCACACACATCCCTACACCTAACCTTTCCATGTAACCTCACCCCTAATCATCATTTAATCAACCTAATCTAATCCTAATCTAATCACATCCTCACACCTCTAAATCTAGAGGCTTCTATTTCTAGAAGCCTCTCTAAACTTCCCTCCAATTAAAAATTCAAATAAACCTCCAACTCTCCATTGAAACCTCTCTCAAATTCTAGAGCTTTCCACTCTAGAATCCTCCATTCTTCTCATCAATCCTCCACCATTGATCTCAATCCAACTTGGCTTAATCCTAGCCATTGAATCCTCCACCCACATTAACTATAAATCAAGCTCTCCTCCTCCATGAGAGCCAATCTTAAGAATCCATAGGAAAACTCTGCTCTTTTATTTTTCCAATCAATCCATCATCCATCTCAAATTCAATCCAAACATCAAATCTTTCATCATCTTGATCAAGAAAATCATCCTTCATCAAAGGGGAGGTGTTGCCCAAGTGTCTCCAAAAATATGAAGCATCCAACAAGCAATCCAAGAGCAAATCCACCACATCAAAGGAGGAGTTGTGCAATCTTATAGGTAAGTGCATTGATGTTGTGTTTCCTACAACATCTGGGCCTCTAAACGACATTTGGAGGATCTACAAATTGTCTATATATCTACTTGTTAAATAAAAACTGTAAGATCTATAATCCTTTGGTAACCAGAAATAGGGAAAAATATTGCATGCATCAAAAACAACAGATAAACATAGCTTAAATAATGCATAATAAAAGTTTAGAGTTTTTTAAGTATATATTCCTTTATATGTGACCCTAAATTTCTAGTGATGTCAAACCCCTCGACATAATGTCCTTCGAGCTGCTTTAAACCCCTGCACACTCTTTTCTATGTCTTCAACCATTCCAGGCAATGCATTTCTAAGAGAGGCCTATTAGAGTGTAGGCAAAGCCATTCACACATCAATGACACAAAATTAGCTTTAACCATATGTATTTTTACAAAATAAAATTCTAGAAGTTACAAAACCATATGCATTTTTACAAAATCAATCTTAATTTCTATTTATGGAAACCCTTTCCCTGCTCAAACCTTGAGGAATTCGATCAATAGAACATTAACATGGGATATATTGAGTTAAGGACTTTAAATGGAGTACTATGCACTTACAAGAAGGCTATAATTGTAAAGTAGCCTTTGCAGAGCTTCCAAGGATGCCAAAATTACTTAGAGTGGAAAGTTTGCTTTTAAATGTAGAGTATGAGTTAAATCATAGATATTTACACCGAAAGGTGTGTTTCACAGTGGAAAACCCAGGGGACTCTGGTAGCATAACTTAATCATCGCCGACCTCGAACTCGGTTGTATCAACGTCCAAGTACTATCAAAATTCTAACCGTCCAAGCGTTGAAACACATCGAATGTTTGCTGCTGCCGGAGAATATTCTTACTCGAAGGGTGCTCCAAAAAGTTGGGTTTACCAAAGAGTGTGTGCTTCGTCGTTATATTAAAATACAAGGCAATGTCCAAGACTCTATTCTCTACGTTTAAGTTTTACCCCCGCCCTTGTCGCCGCCGCCTCCGCATCCTCATTCTCCTCTTAACTTCACCAAAAGTTACAAGTGGAAAGCTCGGGGGTTTCTGACATCTCGTATTCATTTCCCTCCATATTTACATTGTATCAATGACCCTAAAATTAATGTGTATCATTCACATCCACCCAGACACGTCCACGTTCGTTTCACCGACATTTCCTCCGCGTTGTTTTGGCTACATTGAAAGGAACATTCAACAATGGCGTCGCCTTCAATTCTTCTATTTATAATAGCAAGGATTATGCCCCTGTGAGGGGCTTCTATGGGAATGTAAGCCATACAACATCTACCACAACAATCAACTACGTGGAGGGCGTGGCCCCCACGAGATGAATTTTCATGTGTTCGATCAGTTTTTCGAAGGACATTGTGGGATCGGATGTGCGGGTCATAAGTGATTGCACATTCTTCGTGGATGGCTATTGAATGTACCTTACCACTGAGAGTTTGTCTTTCCATTTAGTTAGATTGATAAATGTTGTTTATTCGCTTTATAATTCTGAATTTATATGACGTCATTAAGATGCCATTATTAGTCATCTATTCTTGCCACATACCATTAGACACGACGTCGTTACAAATAATAGTAGAAAACAAAAACAATGAGCAGAAATTTGTCAAGAAATAAGACATGAAGCTTTGCAAATCAACTTTAGTAAGACCCACATCCAACCAATTCAGTTGTTAAGGTCTACATTTAGTTGTTTTGTTGGAATTGATTTTTTTGATTTGTTGGAATTGAATTTTGAGATTTGTTTTAATATTTTTTAACACATCAGAACTCTAATTTAAATTTGAATATTATTAATAGATTGCCTGTTTTTTTAGAAACCAATTATTCCATGACTATAATTTGCAAGACATAAATTGCTTAAACGTAGACTAAACACATCAAATCGTCAATTAAGAAAACAAGCAAATTCTTTCCACCTGTACACTGTGCAATACACTTTGATGGCTTTATTAGTTCAAATCCCTCTTTTGAATGACAAATAAAAAACGTCTATAATATTTCATTACAGATGTCTTTTCATGCCTTATAAAGGACATTTATGTATTTAATTCCCACCTTTTTCTAACTTTCCATTCATGTCTTTGTCTTCTCTAACAAATTGAAGACCACTCATTCATGATCCTTAACATTGATGTTTGTAGATGGATGCCACCTTCAGGAGTATCGATGGCTCGAAATGACACCTCCAATTACGTAAACAACACACATGGAACTTTTCTTTCTAATTAGCTTCATTACCTATACAGTTATATTATGGAGGAGGTTCATGACCACCTAATACCATGTTTTAACATTTGCCCCTCAACTGGGGACAAGAATTGTAAGTTATAATCAGAGATGGTTATTTGTACATTTCTTACTTTTCTATATTTACTCAACCTTACAACTGAAACGGGGGCAACTAATGAGCAAGCATTATGATTGGGATTTGCACAAGTAACCTAGTAGATTTCCCACATTTTCTATTTTGACTCTTTAAGCAAAACCATTACTCACATGAATGATGCAAGTGAGATGAAGATAATAATGTGAAGCACAAATAACAGATATTATTTTGGTAACAACAATTTCAACCATGCAATAGGTGTAGGACATATTGGTATTTAATTACCACCTTATTTCTAACTTTCCATTCATGTTTTTCTCTTATCTAACAGATTGAATACCATCCAATCGCAATCCTTGACTTCAATGCTTGTTGATGGATGACACCATCAGGACTGTTGATGAAGGAACTCTTAATCATTACCCTTGTAGCTAGAGAGAAACCCCAATCTCAAATGTGTATGAAATCACCACCCTCGAACCCCATGTCTAGTCAACATCTTTGTCTCTAAGTTGTCGCACAAGACACTTACAGATCTAGAAGGGAGCATACTATAGAGACTCTCCCTCGTCTGCCGCTTTTTTATCCTCTTTTACATCCTCATTCTAAAGATGTTATGGTTGTTATCCATATCACAGGGATCACCTGCTCTTATTCCCCAACAAATTTGATTCTTTACATAACACTCTTCTTCATTTCAACTACATTTTCTGCAATATTTTACCCATTCCATTCACTCACATTTCTGGTACTTTCCTTTAAACAATCACCATAATTAGTTGTTCCTCTCTAACATTACCAAACATTACACCGCCACCCCCATGCTAATTTTTACTTCTATTCCACTCTCTCTTCCTTCACATATCTTACATATCAAAGCCCTTAACCAACACAACTACGTTTCTTATTTTCCGTCTCTTTTCCACATATCTTTCTTCCACCATATCCCTTTCCTCACATCACATAATAGATTGAGTTAGACAATTATATATAAATACATTCATGATATATATCAATACTATGTTTGAATTTTTGATTTTTTGTTGTTATCTGATTTTTCTTCTAAACAATAGATGTCTGTCTCTCGGCCTTCCAGAAACACCTATGGATGCTTTTGCTAGTTAATCATATAACGAGAAGGGAAATCATTTGTAGACAGATGAAAGTAAATCACCAGCCAGAAGCCCAGAGAAAAGAGAAACTCCAACCTAAAGCCAAAAAAAACCAACTCATCCCATCTACACAACATAGCATTAAAAAAACCAACCAGAAAGGGCCAACTGGAGAGTTGAGCTGTTGAGAGCTCCTATCTGTTCCGTTATAGTCCAGGACAAAACGAAAAACGAAAAACGAAAAACGAAAAGCTAACAGAGCATAATGCTCTGATTGAGAGTTGAACTCAAGACCTCCCGCTTACTAAACGGGTGCTCTAACCAACTGAGCTATCAGAGCCATATGTGTAGACATTGCCTTGATAATTATATTGGTCTTTATTCTTTTTATTTTGCTACATAAGACTGGCTAAATTTGTTATACTCACTAATAATGGTCAAATAATTTAATAACGTTAAAAGAAAATTTATCGAATTTTCATTTGTCTTCGTTACATTGGAATGTTGGACGGTATATTATCGTTGATATAAATTATATACAAAGAATTTGCATCCAATGAGTGTGTCGCTAATTTTTAAGGCCATTTTCCAATTCGGAAAATAAAATGAAAATTATTATTTTTATAATTTATTTTCGCCTTTTCAAGTTGTCTTTTCTTAATTGAAAAAGAGCCACTTACTGGTTCCTCAATGTTTATTAAGTATTTATTAGTTAAACTTAAATTTAAATTATTATTGCATAATTCAAATCAAGTTGTAAATGAAAAGTTATATAAGAAACTCAACTGACTTGTTCAATCTCGGTCATTGTTTATAGGGGCTTACATTTTATTAGAGTTTCATAGTTCTAGTTGTTCGGCAAACCTCAATTTTTTATAGTTACAAAAGTAACAAGGAGTTAGATCTAATGGTATGATTGTAATATTTTTATGTTGTATATTAAATTTAACATCTTTTCGATTGTCATTTTTCACCCTTTGTCAGAATTTTATACCTCTGGATCATTGGACAAACCTTGATTTCCTCTTATTACCATAAAATATAAGTTTAAATTATTATTATTATGTAATTCTAATTATATCAATATGCATTCTACAATGGTAGCAAGGGGTTAGATCTAATGGTGTGACCGTGAAATCTTTATTTTGTACATTAAATTTAAATGCGATGGCCCGATAGGCATTCTACAATCGTAACAATGAGTGAGATCTAATGGTGTGACCATGACAAAAAAAATACATTAAATTTGATATCTTTTAGACCATCATCTTTTTTTCGACAGGATATGTGAAAAGTTAAGTTAGAAATAAAAAATATTTGACATGACATGTGAAAAACTAAACTCGCCAATTTAAAAATATGATGACACCATACTCTCTTGATCTATGTGAAGGGTTAGTAAGGAGGAAAATATTTTAACCAATCAATAACTACATCATCAATTTAGAGATAGTGTCTATATAAACAATTTCCCTAAGGGAATTTTAATAAAAGGGGAGACTTCTGGAAATAAAATTAATTATAATGTATGCTCTCAAGGATTGATTTTCAATTGTTCTAAATATGAATTATTATATTATGCAAAGTTACATGCTTGTACCAAGTTGGATTTACAAGAAATCGCATATATATTAGAATACATTGTTCACACGATCTTTGATGCAAGAGTATCAGGATTTAGCTTATGTACATGATGTAAATATCATAATTTGTCTCATTCATGGTGTAAGGATGTCTTCAGAGGTGTTTCAGAGTCAATAAGAAGGCATTGAAGCTTCACTTGTTCTTAAATGGGTTGTACTAGCATACTTTGGACCTTCCCTCTGAAAAGGCAAAGTTTGAAAATTTGAATTTTACAGATACGACTTGGATATTATTTCAACCATTTGTAATTACCAAAAACTCCTCAACAACCACCTATAAGGATAAAGTTATGTTGAGAAGAGATAAATAAGCAATTTGACCAAGTGTGAGTTGTTGAGAAGATTTGGGAGATTATTTCAGCAACTCCTATACTTGTAAATTTGTTCCCATCATGGAGGAATTCGACCCATTATGCTAGGAAAGTGAAATCACAATAAATGGAGGCTCTCAAAGTTATTTAAGTAAGTTTTGGTAAGTTGAACATGAGGTTTCTTAATGAAATAAGAATCTAGTAGACTCTTTGTACATGGTAGAGTTTGTCCTTGTACAAAGATCAATTGTTTGAAGAATAATTTATTGAGATGTATTGAATTTTCCTACTTCCATTGATGTCGGATAATGTGTGCTAGAAGATCAGAGGTTGAATTTGTTATAATTATACATAATATCTTATAATTGTGTTGAAATTTTCCCTTATCTCAGTCAAAATCTAGTGAAAGTTTATTGTGTAGAGTTAGAGGAGCACTTGCAGGCTTAACTCAAGGAAAGAAGAACTTGTATAGGGCTCCCGCAGAGCCTATTCAATGAGTTATAGATCATGAAGAGGATTCAAAATAGAGATAAGTCCATTCTCTCCTTATCGTGTTACTGTAAACTCTAATTTAGGGTTTTGTATCAAATTTAGAATATCTCGGTAAATTTATGGTTTTAAGAGATACAAATTGGAACAAAGCATTTAGAGAGAATTTATTTTATATTGCAATTGGTTTCATACTGTTTGATTCCCGCACATTCTATATTTTCTTGACAATCTTGAAGGACAAAGTTCAATCTGCCTAGAGGCCTAATTGTCGAATCCTAAATGTGAACTGGGTAAATTCTACAAAGAATTGAGATTTAACACTTTGTGAGCTTCAAATATACGGAACATTGTATTAGAAAACTTAACGATGTTTTGTGGAATGGAAGTCAAACCTAGATTTTCCCCTAAGAAGACCTAAAAATAGTAAAATAACACCTAAAAAATATTGGTCAAAGTGTAATAGGTGGATGGTAAGAGTCTTGAAAAAGTTACTCTTCTTGTTTGCTAAAGGGATGAAAAAGGAAATTGTATAGATTGGTAGTTTTAAAAGAGAGAAGTCGGGATATTCTAGAGCATTACTATGAAGAATCATATGGTACTCACATTATCAATGAAGGTGATTGTAGGTACACACAAGAAGGAAGGCGTTAGAAGTTGATGTTACTTGGTTGAAAAACATCAACCAAAGGTCTTTAAAAACAAAGGCCATTTTTATGAAAATGAGAGAACAAATTTTGTTATTCCTAGATGTTAAGAAGAGATGGTTGATTGGGTATACAAACTTATTGTTGTGAATGAATGATCTTGTGAATGTTTATTTTGATCTCATTAAGGAACCAAGGATTATGGGTGTATGAAATCATATTTTAAGGTGCACATGCTATAAATTTTGGTATCAAGACGAGAAGCTCTTGGAAATTGATATTTTGTACTCATGTTGTTATAGTTTAGGTTGTTGTTTCCAAGATTATACGAGTAAGAGATGTGGAAAGGTTATTTTAAACCTTGGAATTGAGAAGAGAAGCTTCAAGTGGCAATCCCTACAACTTATTGAAGTTCGTCAACAACATAGAGCTAGTATAAGCTCAGGAAGAGCTTAAAGAAGAACAAAAAATCTAAGACAAAGGACTAGAAGGGTGCCAAAATACTAGGGTGAAAAAGACCTAGGTGAGGTACTAGGGAAAGCAAGTAGGATAAAAATGCTTAGAGGAGATGGGTCCAGTGAGGCCTAAAAAAAATTTAAAGAAAAGAGAGAGAGAAAAGATGAAGGGCTTAGAGAAAGATAAATGCCACAAGAAGATTGAAAAAGATATAGATACGGAAAGGGAGATAGCCAAGGTAAAAGGTAATCTCGGTAGATATAAAACAAGTCTTGGAGAAAACAAGACAAATATTCCTTGTGAGAATCAAGAAAACAGTACAATGACCTCTCAAAGAGATTTGTGAGATAAGGAAACGGTAGTAGGAAAATAGCTAGTTGAGAAGACAACTAAGGATTTTGGCAAAGCAACCTAAGGAGAGGAAAATATAGGCAATAAATCCTCAAATGCTTAAATCCAATCATTTCTTGTCATGTGTGCATACATGAGTAAAGGTGAATGAAGGAGAAGCCCACTTTAAGGAAGATATATTAGCGGAAAAAGAGAAGAAATAACAACATTATTACATAGTTTCCATGTCATTAGAACAAGAAGAGGTGGAGATATGATATCTTGAGGAAGGAGACATGCTGGATGAAGAAGCATTTGAAGAGACTCAATGTCATCAAATTTTTTCTTGTAATATTGTATTTGATAGTGAATATGTAAATTTTCAAGAAGATTCTTTGTATAAAAAAGCAATTGAGCTATGAGACAAGTTCATGAAAGGTGAATGTAAAGATGAAGCACATATTGAAGTGCTTATGGAACTTGAAATTCAGAAACAAGAAGAAAAAGAAAAATTTGAAAAGGAGATATAATGGAATACATTGTAGAAGAAGAGATGATTTGGCAATAAATCATGCAAGAGTCATAAGACTTAAGTCTCATAGGAGATGAGGAAGTTGGTATGGAGCTATTAAAGCTCTTAAATGAAAAATATGTTCATGGAGAGGCAAGAATGCCTCAAGTTTTTAAATCTAACTGTGTATTTAGCTTTGAATGTGCAAATAGGGAAGAAGAGAAGATGGAGTCCTACATAATGTACTTCATAAAATAATATGAAATAAAGATTGAGCTATTTGGGATCATACACTATGAAGAAATGAGGAAGAAGAAGAAGATCCTGAAGAATTGGAAGAGAAAGAAGAAGAAACATAAAACATTTCATTTGAGTAGGAACTCAAAGTTTTCCCACCAGGGGAGTCTTATGCGGGAGCATCAGGATTTAGCTTATTTACATGATGTAAATATCATAATTTGTCTCATTCATGGTATAAGGGTGTCTTAGGAGGTGTTTTAAAGTCAATAAGAAGCCATTGAAGCTTCATTTGTTCTTAAATGGGTTGTATTGGCATAGTTTGGACCTTCCCTCCAAAAAGGTCAAGTTTAAAAATTTGAATATGAGTATATGTTCAATGGTCTTAGAAGTTTGCAAACAGGACTTGGATATTATTTCAACCATTTGTAATTACCAAAAACCCCTCAACAACCACCTATAAGGATAAAGCTACGTTAAGAAGAGCTAGATAAGCAATTTGACCAAATGTGGGTTGTTGAGAAGATTTGGGAGATTGATTCAACAACTCATATACTTGGAATTTTTTTCTCATCATTAAGGAATTCGACCCATTGGGCTAGGAGAGTTAAATCACGATAAATGGAGGCTAAGATATTTGTTTAATATTTTGTAAGTTGAATAGGAGGTTTCTTAATGAAATAAACCTCTAGTAGACTCTTTGTACATAGTAGAGTTTATCTTTGTACATAGATCATTTGTTTGAAGAAGAATTAATTGATATTTATTGAAGTTTCTTACTTGCATTGATATTAGATAGTGTGTGTTAGAAGATCAAAAATTGAATTTGTTATAATTATACATAATGTCTTGCAATTGTGTTGAAATTTTCTTTTATCGTAATCGAATTCTAGTGAAAGTTTATTGTGCAAAGTTGGAGGAACACTTGCAGGCTTAACTCAAGGAAGGAGGAAGTTGTATAGGGATCCTACAAAGCCTATTCAACAAATGCTTATTTGACTAAATCTGGACTTATTCCAGTCCGAGTATCTAAAAAATATAAGCAATATTTGGAATCCAATATTACTAGGATTGGGTTCCAAAATGTTAAATATTGGAATTTACTGTACTCCAAAATCACACATATTGGAATCCAAAATCACATATATTGAAATCCAAAATCACATATATTGGAATCTGAAAATCAAAATATTGGAATCCAAAAATTAAAATATTATAACCCGTTATACCTCCTTATGAAGTCCAATATATCGAATTACACATTAAATTAATGAATCTGGGAAAAATCATTTAACGATTTTAGGGAATCCAACATTGATATCAGAAATAATGCCTAGTGGCGCTAGTCCGTATAAACAGAAAAGTGTTCTATTTTATACGGACTAGCCACCACTAGGCTTAATTTTTGCTTTGGAATAAGGCTCTTATTAGTTTTAAGATGTCTTCAAGATAACCTATGCATATTTGAATAATTAAAACACATTGTGGCCTAGCAGCCGCTAGGCTAATGACATTCAAGAGATGTGAGATACTCCCAGGTTCATTTAGTATGATGTGATTGAACCTCGACATAACCAGAGAATTACTTAAGATATTATGAAGAAACTAGCAGAGGGCGACAATCCAGTCTAGGAGAATGTAATTAACTGTAAAACCATTCCAGATATATTTTTCATATTTAAATTTAGATATCAAATTAATTGTAAAACCATTGCATATATATTTTCATATTTAAATATGGATATGAAATTAATTAAAATTAATTGTAAAACCATCCCAGATATATTTTCATATTTAAATATAGTTATGAAATAAATTAAAATTCCTTTACTAAAGGTAGAATTATAGTAAAAAATTTAAGAATTTTTGAATTTTATTGTAACACTATTCCCGAAGATGGGCACCCAAATTAACAATAGAAATCATAGTAAAACCCCAAAAAAATAAGCTCCCTATAATTGGGTTTTTGATCTAATATACATCCCAAACATCGTCAATGTCCTTCAATGGTTGCAACAAAGGCCACAACTCATCTAACAAGTATTTGTTTTCTGACTTAGAATCTATGTTAAATGTTTTAGCAATTATTTAGTTCCCCACATCATTTAAATTTTTTTTCTCTAAAGAGTCATCTATAAGCACTATATTTTTACAATGGTACGATGCATTAAACCACCACCAAATGGAGTTAAGGTTCTTGAGATATAATTTGGTACTTCCATAACCTTCATAATTGGTGTGTTTGGACTCGACACAATCATTCCTGTGTAAATATGGACTCAAAGCTTCCAACCTCTAAGCCAATTTTTTGAAGGAATGAAGGCATCATGTCATCAACATTTGAATTTCTTGTCGATGCCCATAGTGCTATTTTGAAACGTTTTTTGCAATGTTACAAGAACTCTTTCACATTTGATATGAGAAAATTAATATCTATTTTCAGCTCGACGGCACCAAGCTTTTTTAACTTCTTGTGTGACGAATCAACCTTGTGGATGGTGTGTGCCAAAACATCGTTTATATCAAATATTATCAGTTTCATGTTGCATGTGTTCTTATCTACAAATGAAGAAAAAAAACAAAATCAAATGGTTGAAGACGGTGAATCAATCCAAAAATAAAAACATGTCCATTTTGTTATTGTTATATCAAAAATCAAATGGTTGTAGGTGGTGAATTAAGTCAAAAATCAAAGTGCATTCTTCATTTCTTATTTTATTAGGAATTTTTTTTTGCAGAATTTTTTTGAATCAAATGTAATGTTTCAGGGAGACGAATCTTTACAAACTGTATTGTAGTTATTTCATTTCATATGAACGTGGTATACATTTTTTATTTTGGAACCAAAAAATAGTATTCAAGCATGCTCAAAATTAATTTAGGAATACATATTTGATTAATAAAAATTGCTCAAATTTTTTGTTACAATAAAAAAATTATGATAATTCACACACATAACATATACATTCATAGTCTCAACTTATAATTAGTGAAAATATAAATACTCCATACTTATATTTGTACAATATCAACATACAAAATAGTTAATCAAAACCTTCATAATAATGTATGAATGTATCTTCTTTACAATGTTAAGTAGTACCATCATAATAACATTTTGAAATGATAAGTATTTATTTAGCATTTTCTTGCTCCAAATATTTGATGCCCTCTATGACATTCAATCCTGAGACACTATTAGTGATTTATTTTTACACAAATCGGTCATCAACCACATATCTTTTGAAAATTATTCTCCTCTTCTTTTCATCCCAACCATAAAATTTTCAGGAGGTTTTCCCTTTACACCTAATGTAATACACAATGTTTCTTTAGAACTGAAGGAAACATTGTTTCTACTCCAAACCTTTTCTAGATCTCTTATTGCAATTCCATCAACTATATTGCAATGTTCATTTCCCCAAGTGAGTATTGGATTCAATTCAGTCGATCGTTTTTTATTGAAGGCCTTTGTCAGCTTTTCAACATCAACAGAAGTGAGATTGTCAGACCAAAATCCCACTTCAAATTTTGTTGATAATGACTTTATAAATTCTTTCAGGCCACCTCTCAGGTTAATAGTCTCCTTGCTAAACTTGAATGACATCTCCTTAGAGGGTGATTGGTTTTTCTCATATAGCAAACCCTCCAAATCTAAAATAAGTAAATAATTGTTATGGCTAACTGTAGGGAAGTAAATAATTTTTATTTTAATCGGTCGCATATCAATTCTAACCAATTGAAATGAACAACATATTAGCTTACGGCTACCACTTACCGATCAATATTGCATCTAGGATTGCATCGTCTTTACCCATTGTTGGATCCTTTGATGCACGGTCCATTTCATATAAACACTAATCTATTCATAATCTATCTATTGTTATGGAAAATGAAAGCATAATTGAAAAAGTATAATGGTCTTCGTGGTAATATGGTAAGTTCAATATAACACTTTAGGAGGCTGCCACTTACCGACTGAGCTTGTGGATTGGCTTGCATCGCCCTTACCCAATGTTAGTTCTTTTGATGCAAGATGTATTGTAAATAAGCATTAATCAATTCATAATCGATTTCATGTTATGGAAAATAAAAACTTAATTGAAAAAACATACTGCTCTATGTGGTAATATGGTAAGTACAATATCAATTATTCTTTGTCTTGTGAATGAATTTTAGCGGCCACTAGGGTACGCTTATATTTTTTGAACCACCCTTTGGTGGACAACAATTTTGAGCTATTGACATGGATTAGCAATTGTTAGGATATGACATCATTGGTTGGACTAAGCATCAAAACTAATGTCTGTTAATTATGAAACTGTAACTACAAATTATGGAGCATTAGATGCCACCATGAACATTTGAAATAGGTAATTTGGTTATTCCTCCTTTGAAAATTAGTTTCGTCTTCTAGACTTAGTTGGTATTGTTTCCTATAAATTTGTGGGCCTTATAAAAGGTTTTGTTTAAAAATACACATGGCTAACATACCAATTTCTGACTGCTTATTCGTATTGGATACTATTCCGCGCCCTCCATAGTCTACTGTTATCACCATGCAAAAATCATCACCCTCTAATTTTCTTGCATGTGAATGTAATGGGCAATCGGTGTTTTTGGGAAACATGGAATTATCTCCATATGTGGGACCATGAAACTGAGTGCATAATTCTCCAAAGAAGGTTGGTTCCTCTTCCTAAACTAAGGTTACAGGCTACTCATAATGTTGGATATACACTTATCTAATCCTATCTTATGATTCTAAGGGACCGTGGAGAGAGGGAAATTCATGAAAATGAAGAAATTCTACACTGAGGAGGTGATAGCACCAAGAGAAGGGTGGTTGGAATACTCTCTAATGAATAAAAATGAGACACAAATGAAATATAGAGAGGGCATGTATAACACCACAGTCTAGAACACACATTCACAACACCATTTTCATTAAGCGAAATAAGTCATTCAAAGTCTGCAAGAAATTATAAAAGTACACAGAATAATTTAAGTTGTAAAGTAGAAGGGCAAGAGAATGCAATGAAAACAAGCAAGGGTTGAAGAATAACCACAAAACTTGATTTTATTGCTTCATAGAATTACACTTGAGTCCATTACAATGAAAGATAAAGGCATGAATTTCCTGCAAAATACTTAGAATCCAAGTAACTTGAGGCTCACAACAACCTATAAAAGAATGGAGAAATAGTTAGAGAATGTTCAACCCCAACAAAATAAGCTCCTCTAGATTTCAATATATAGAAGAAAAAATAGATTGAAGAGAAGAGGGAAATCCTGTCAATCTGGGCTTCACCCACCATTAACAAAATTCATTAAATGACTACAAAACATCATGGAGATAACCTGCAAGCCCATCCCTCCTTTGTACCATAGCTTGTTGGAGAATAAAATACCTCATTAATTTTGGTTGTTTAACTACCTTAAGTTGTGATTTTAAATGTTTCTCATTTCCCTATTTTCCACTATCCTACCCTCACTTAAATTAAGAAATCTTGTCTAGACCTATTCGGAAAAGTCCAATTTTGTGAAAATTGGAGTAACTGGTCAAACAGTTATGGCCAATTTAAGTTCGGGGGTCAAGGGTCAAAATGGGTTCCCTACGTGAACTCCACGATCCTATCATTTATCTAGGATCACTATTTCCTTTAGATTCCGGGTATTGCAAGATTTTTGGGGTACAAATGGTATTGGGTAGCTTGTGATATCACAAGCTCACATAATCCCTGCAAAAAACTTTGGTCGCTTCGTTGTGTAGAAACCTCACCTTTGTGGGGAACTTGCATCCCCACAACATTTTTTCCACCCGGATCACTCAGACCTGCATCGTCTGATCCGCTTGCATTACATTGAACTCAGTACCTCCATATTGTGGACAAATCAGTCCCACGGGGAACTTGTTCCTCATGGGCCCTCGAAACCCGACTTCTCCACACAACAAATCCCCCTTTTTATTGCGGCTCCAACCTAAGGGTGGGGAATCTTAGTTCCACCCGCAGTTGTTCCAAATTATGCACCCATGCTTCCGCAATACACTAAAATAGGCCTTTTTCACCTTTTCTTAATTTTTTCCAAATTTTTGCTAACTCCTTATATTTTTCTTGAATAGGCGAATTGGAGAAAAGTAAAGGAGTGCCCCAAAGCCAATTTTTTTAGTTTTATCCATTTTAGTTATCCAAAAACTATAACTAAGTGTAGAACCTTGAACAAAGGTAACATTTCTGAAGGTGATGGTTTTTTCCTCGAAGGCCCCAAAAAATCTAAGTTAGCATAGTGTTTCCAAAAACATGAAAACCCTTAAAAATGGTCAAATTGTCCATTAAAAAGACACATGGTCAACATATCAGGTTCAATTTCTCTAAGTTGTCCATTTTTGCCATAGGGGTAAAACAAGATAACATAGTTACTTTCTCTATTTTTTGGTTTTCTGCATAAACATGTATTGTATTAAAAATTTGTGGGGCTTATTAGCGGTTTTGTTTATAAATGCACATGAATAACATACCAAAATTTGATTGTGTATTCATGTGAGATGTGTTTGTGTTCTCCATATCTGTCATCAGAACTATAAAAAATAGAGTATTGTTAAATAAACGAAAAACCATGGCAATTGAAAACAGAGCTCATTAAACATATTTATAAAATTATTGAAGGTCAATCACCATGTTTAAACTAGTTTATGTAGCGTCAAGTTGAAAGGGTTTTAAATAAGTTACTTCCTTAGTTTTTTTGTTTTCTAGCATAAATAATAAATGTATAAGTATCTTATATTGGTTAAAAGACATTAAACAAAATCACTTGTTCAAGTTGTCTTCAGTGACAAACCTTTATTCATATGAGAATAGTAATGTTTGAAAAACAATTCTTGACTGTGTGTCTCAACAATAAAAACAACAAACATATTGAAATTAACTAATGCATATAGTGTGCAACATTATCTACCGTAAAACACTATTATTAGAGAATTTTGGGAACAACATTGAGTGAACATCTCAAACCTAGAACTCATAAGATTGTTCGCAAGGAAAAGGATGGATGCTTCCTTATAGGCCAATTTCACTTACAGTTACCCATTTCTGTGACAATTTCTTCATCCAATCCCTAATGAATTATTATCTATCATCATCATTATTGTCGCAATTGTACACACCAGCTATTGTGTACATAAAACACAAACTTTAAAATTTCCCATGTTGCTGTCATACAGTCTGTAACATCCATCCAGAATTGATTCTCCATTGTTTTTAACCTTTTCCATTTATATTGTTACTATTTCTCTTAATATATTTTGAATAATCAATTGGTATGAGAAAAATAATGATACAATACAAAACACTGGTTTCGATAACTATTAGAAGCTCCATTATTACATCAAAATAAATATCACTAGACAAATTGCAAAAAATCAGTGATCACACATTCATCATTAAAAGGATTAGTCAAAGGAATAGTTGATAAAGTTGACGAAAGATGGAATGCATATGCACATTGACAAGTAAAATATTTATGTGTCTTTCATCCTTGCTAGTATATTTTCTTCCATTGACATCACATAGTTGTCTAATATTGTCTAAGCCTCGACAGGAAGAACTTCTTCCACCTCAGGGTCCTTTTTTCGTTTTGTCACATTTTTTCCCCTATTTGGGAATCATATTTTCCTTTTCCTTTTCTCTCTTCACCCAACAATACAGAAAAATGGAGGTAGTGTGATTCATGTAATTTAAATTTTTTCAATTACATTGGATTCACTGTAGGTTGTCAATACAATATTATTTGGATGTTTATTTTTCAAATAATGTAGAACTTTTGCTCTCATTTTTCTATCTCCTTTTATTCTTAAACAGTAAGAATCAAATGTATATTTTATTACCACCTTCCTCAATAGATCTGGTTAACCAAACATCCCTTGATTGCACTTTATCTTCTAGTACTGATAGTTCTTTGTTGGTCATTGCTCTAGCATTCTCTGAATGAATTGGTTGTGAATCTTTCCAGTGAATTTGGCTGAAATTTAACTTGATTATCCTTAATAGGTGAACAAGTAAGAACACCTAATCTAAATAAACTGAAATTTTGTTGTCCATTTAGTCCATATATCATTTGGAAACAATAGAAAAGTCCATTTGTCATATAGACTCTATGGTTTTTACATAATGAAAATTGAAAGGAATTGATTCTCAAAGCTCTGCATTCAAGGAAAAACATATCTTTTTATCTTTTTATATGATGAAAGTAAATTTTAATAACCAATGCAATAAAATTAAAATACATTACCCTCCACTCTTTGTTTTTGTTTTTGTTTCAATTCGGGTCGTTGAAGACATCCTAGCGATTGACAAACTGATCTAGCTTTGTATAGAAAATCGATAAACTTGGTTTCTATCCAAGTTTTGTTTACTTCATTTTGTTGTTTGAAAATATTAGCAATGGCTTCTGTAGATGCTTTTGTAGATAGAATGTGAGCCTTTCGAAACTGTAGCCTCGAATGTAAAGACTTGTAAGTCTTTGAGCCCAAAATAGTTTTTTGTGCACATATTGTATGTTGGTCGTCAAGTATATAAAATTTCCCACTTTTTAGGTATGTTTTGTCCCTTTATAAACATGAATTTTCAGTTTCATTGATTTTCTAAAGGTAATAGCCACAAAACCATACACATTCATGAAATTCCCACAAAATAATGAAATGTTGTGTTTAGAGTTTAGAATACATGTAAATGTTTTTTTTAAATGGTAAAAAATATGGTCTTTTTCTTAATTTTATTCAGATGTTGTTTCTTATGTTATGAAAGAGAAATGACTGTCCCCGGGTGGTTTTTTTAAATGAAAATTTATTTTTTCACCATGAAATTTTAGATATATGTTCAAGATTTGAATTTTGAGGTGCTGTCCAATTTTCATTTTTTTTTTTACTTATATTTTTTTAATTAATTATTTAGTAAAAATATTTTCAAATAAATGGCGTACAAATGTTTATGCCAATAACTTTTAAGATTTATATTGAAATTGAATTTTTGTTTCACAGGTAAGATGAAGACTTGAACAAATAGTAATTATATTTTTTTCAAATTTTTTTGATATATTTTGCTATTTTTTAAATTGGGTTGATTGTGTACGATTGATTGTCCTAAAATACCATATGTTAGCAAAATATAAAAAGTAAATAGTAAAACATATTTTTTTAAATGAAAATTATATTTTTAGAAAGCTAATAAAATTCTATATTTTGTGTTAATTTTTGTAATTTTATTCATTCGTTAACCCTAATTACGTGGCACCTAAGTGGCACATTTTGGCATAAAATTATCCTCCAAATGGATTTGGCACCAAAATGTGCCACATAGGGGGTTCACGTGAAGGGGGTTCGCGCGAAGGGGGTTCACCCAAAAGGGGTTCGCATGAACCCGCCTTCACCCGAACCCCCCTAAACCCTAAATCTGCCGCCCAAAACTATATAAATATCTATATATAACTTTGTGCCACCAAAATTATTTGAACCCAAAGGGGTTCGCACAAACCACTTTCTTTGGCCTACGTGGTTGTTCGGACGAAGGGGATTCACACGAAAAGGGTGTTCGTGTGAACATACTTGATTTTCGATCACTCCCAACCTCTTACTCGTGTTTTTGGGACACGAAGTGGGACACAACATTGTGCTTTGACCCCCTAACAATTTCCAAACTGGTCTAGCTTTATACAGAAAATTGATAAACTTGGTTTCTATCCAAGTTTTGTTCACTTCATTTTTTTGTTTGAAAATATTAGCAATGGCTTCGGTAGAAGCTTTTGTAGATAGAATGTGAGCCTTTCGAAACTGTAGCCTTGAATGTAAAGACTTGTAAGTCTCTAAGCCCAAAATATTTTTTTGTGCACATATTGTATGTTGGCCGTCAAGTATATAAAATTTCATATCATCCATTTCTAAGTCTTTTGGATCTTGGAGTTCCGTAATATTATTTGTAGACTACAAGAAGGGAAGAATAATTACATCCCTCTATGTAGGAATAACATTTATGAACATGGAGTGGACAAGAAGGTCAACATTCTCATCATCTATAGGGTTATAATGATATTCTATAGGTGCTACATGGCACCTTAAAACATCAATTGAAAATACTTCACCATTGAACAAAAATAAATGAAACTACTGAATAGTTGAAGGTTATGTTTTCTTGAATATAGTGGTTTCTTTCTTCAACAATGTAGTTAATTTTGTATTCTTTTTCAACCCATCCAACTTTAATTTAGATGGGTCGATCTCCAATTTAGACAAAAATGTTCACCTCATCATAGTAAACAACTTGGCATGTTTTGGAGTTGAAAGCAAACCTGTTCTATTCAAAAAATGACAAACATAAGAGGTTTGATTGTTTCTATATAATTGTATGAGTACTATAAACATGCCATTATGAATTTTTTTTGCATTTGAATAGTTGGTATTGTTCGAATCTATTAACATCCTCAAATTCCAACCATATAGTGAACAAGAATATGGTTCTTTGTCTATTGAGGCTTACATTTCCCGTTTCCCGAATAAAGAAACTTTCAACTCCATATCCAAAATAAGACACTCATTGTTTTCAAAGTCAATGCGTTCGACTTAAACACACAGTGTCCCTAAATCAATAACTTTTGAGGATATAATCATACCAACTTCCTCTTTTTTGTCATCTATAACAAAAAACAACCACATGTCGACATAGTAGTTTTCAGGGGAATGGATTTTAACAAACCATTCCTCATCTCTTTTCTTCCAACACTCGACGCCTTCAATAAATGGAATTGTCGAGAACAAAGTACAAACAATGGAATACATTTTATTTGTAATTGGAGTAGAATACATTAATAATTAGTTCATTTATGAGAGCCCGTCCGGTTTACCCTAGCGGTGGGGAATGTGGGCTATATATGGGAGGTCTCGGGGTCCATTCCCCCGGGCTGGCCACCTTTATAGCTCGTCGTTACTCGGCTAGGTAGTTCCGGGCGGGTCAGCTGCTTAGGTGGCGGAGGTGGTCTCTCAACGTGGTGTCAAGCCGGCTCAGTGTTCAATGTGACGGGGGTCGGGGTCAGGCATGAATCCTGTGTTCAATATGACGAGGCTTGTCTGGCATTGCGGCACGAGAGTTACAAAAATCACTTTTGTCAATGGGGTGGGAGTGGTGCGGTCAAGTCACATGGTTGTGTGCTTGCCCACCCGGTTTCAAATCCCCCCGAGGCACGATCCTCCTCAGAGGTGGTTTTGCCGCTAGAGGCGGCATCTCTGCTCGTGCTGACACTGGTGTTTACTCCTCACTGCTGACGATGGATTCTCACTGCTCCTCTCATTGTCGACGCTGGTGGCTCCTTCTCCTCTCGTTGTTGACTTTGGTGGCTGCTCCGCTCACAGTTACTGCTCCTCTCGATGCGGTCGTGGCTACTCCTCTCGCTGCTGACACTTGTGGCTGCTCCACTTACTGCTGATACTGGTGGCTGCTCCTCTCGCTGTCGACGCTGGTAGCTGTTCTAAGTTGTCCCACTCATTGCTGTCGTGTCGACGGTCGCTGCATCTTCACTTCGGTTTCATGGTTGCTTCAATTGGGTTCCTAATAAGTGGTCCCCTTCATTGTAACCAGGTTGTGGATCCTCTCTAAAAATCCTAAAGTATACAAGGATGCGGGTCCTTTTAAACACCCTCAATTTACCCTCAATCAAAAAATTAGTTCATTTATGAGGTATAAAAAAATTCACATTTTTTTATAAGGAATATAAGTATTATCCTAGAGGTCGCCAACCTCTAGAGTTCCTTACTTTGTATCTTTAGAGAGTAATTAACTTAATGGTTACCGACCGCTAGGATTTGAATGGACATGATATCTAACATTCATTTGATTACAGTAATTCATATTTTGTGGATCAAATCAATAATAACATAAATTATCCAAAAGTGTTCCATTGAAAGTATCAACATTCATTTTCACCTTATGAAAGGATTATCCTTGAGTCTGAAAAACTATAACATTCCATAGATAGTATGGCAGGAACATTAGACAATATAGATCTTAGCGGCACATAGGCTTCTAATCAACATATAAATGGATAGTTTAAATTATTCCGTATTGTTCATTTACACCTATTGAATGGACTAGCCTAGAGGCCACTAAGATCAACTATTTCATATTTTGAAGAGAGTGTTTGAGAAAAAAAATTACAATAACAGAGTTAGCGGTCAATAAACAGTATTTGTAATACAAAACGACGTGAAATATGTGTATATCAGACATATTGTAGTCAAGAGGATCATATGTATTTAATAAGCCGAGATGATTATATGTCTTGAATAAGTTTAAGTAGGATAATGCATTGAGAGCGGGAATGTTCATTTACACCTAATGAAAGAACTATAATTGAGCTAGACAACTTGTAATGTTCCTTACATTACAGGAAAGGAATCCAATAAAATATAGAGGGCAGCGGCCGCTAGGCTTCTCGTCAAGAAATAAATTGACAACATAAAACATGCTTTATTGTTCATTAACACATATTACAAGGAATAACTTAGCGGCCACTAAGACCTAAGGATTCTTATTTGAAATTAGGCCTTGGAAAATATTGTGCATAACACGTGATTCACATAAGTTTGTATCTAATAAAATATTTAGCGGTTGTTAATATCCATTACTTATTTGAAGTAATGTCATAACGGTTGATAGGCTCAACAATTTCTTATTTTGAAAATAATGATAGAATAACAAATCATGATCTAGCTTACCACTAGGCTCCTACCATTACCTCTTGTCATTATAAACACTATATGTACAGCTTTGGATCACTAGTGTTTTTCATTTATTATATTTGTATCATATTGGCTAGACTATCCCTAGTGAATCTGAGTACTACACTACATACTCTCGAGAGGGATCAAGCCTTATGTAGTTCTCATAAGATATAATTTTTATAACACATAATTCACATCGGTTTATATCAAATAAAATGCTTAGCAACCGCTAAGCTCCATTACTTATTGAAAGGAATGACATAGTAGTCGTTAGGCTCAACAGTTTTTTATTTTTAAAATAGCGATAGAATAACAAATCATGGTCTAGTTTAGCAGCCACTATGCTCCTATTATTACCTCTTGTCATTATAAACACTATCTATACAGCTTTGCATCACTAGTGTTTTTCATTGATTATAATTATATCATATTAGTTAGACTATCCCTAGCGGAGCCAAGTGATACACTAAATACCCTCGAGAGGGATCAAGCCTTATGTAGTTCTCATAAGATATATTATTTTTAACACATAATTCATATCAGTTCATATTAAATAAAATGCTTAGCGACTAATAAGTTCCATTACTTATTGAAAGGAATGACATAGTGGCCACTAGGCTCAATAATTTCTTATTTTGAAAATAGCGATAGAATAAAAAATCATGGTCTAGCTTAGTGGTCGTTAGGCTCCTATCATTACCTCTTGTCATTGTAAACATTATCTGTACAACTTTGGATCGCTAGTGTTTTTCATTGATTATAATTATATTATATTGGATGGACTATCCCCGATGAAGCCAAGTGTTGCACTACATACCCTCGAGAGGGATCAAGACTTATGTACTTCTCATAAGTTATATTATTTTTAACACATAATTCACATTGGTTTGTATCAAAGAAAATTCTTAGCAACCGCTAAACTCCATTACTTATTGAAAGGAATGACATAGTGGCCACTAGGCTCAATAGTTTCTTATTTTGAAAATAGCGATAGAATAACAAATCATGGTCTATCTTAGTGGCCGCTAGGCTCCTACTATTACCTCTTGTCATTGTAAACAATGTTTGTACAACTTTAGATCACTAGTGATTTTCATTGAGTATAATTGTATCATATTGGCTAGACTATCCCTGTTGGAGATAAGTGTTGCACTACATACCCTTGAGAGGGATCAAGCCTTATGTAGTTCTCATAAGATATTTTGTTTATAACACATAATTCACATCAGTTGGTATCAAATAAAATGCTTAACGACTGTTAATCTCCATTACTTATTGAAAGGAATGACATAGCAGTCGCTAGGCTCAACAATTTCTTATTTTGAAAATAATGATAGAATAAAAAATGATGGTATAGCTTAGCAATCACTAAGCTCCTACCATTACCTCTTGTCATTGTAAACATTATCTTTATAGATTTGGATCGCTAGTGATTTTCATTGATTATAATTGTATCATATTGGCTGGACTATCCCTGGTGGAGCCAAGTGTTGCACTACATACCCTCGAGAGGGATCAGGCCTTATGTAGTTCTCATAAAATATTTGATTTATAACATCTAATTCACATCAGTTCGTATCAAAGAGAATGCTTAGAGAGCGCTAAGCTCCATTACTTATTGAAAGGAATGGCATAGTAGCTGTTAGGCTCAACAATTTTTTATTTTGAAAATAATGATACAATAACAAATCATGGTCTAGCTTAGCAGTCGCTAGGCTCCTACCATTACCTCTTGTCATTGTAAACACTATTTGTACATCTTTGGTTCGTTAGTGATTTTCATTGATTATGATTGTATCATATTGACTTGATTATCCCTGCTAGAGCCAGTTGCTACACTACATACCCTCGAGAGGGATCAAGCCTTATGTAGTTCTCATAAGATATATTCTTTGTAATATATAATTCACATTGATTCGTATCAAAGAAAATACTTAGTGATCGCTAAGATCTATTACTCATTGAAAGGAATAACATAATGGCCATTAGGCTGAACAGTTAGTTATTTTGAAAATAGTGATACAAAAAGAAGCAATAATTACAAATATTAATGGACACTAGGCTTTGCCTTGACTATCCAATTATTATAACTGATTTGAATAACATGTAATGTTTCATACATTGTTGGAAAGGAATCCTAGAAAATATAGAGGCTAGCGGCCGCTAGCCTTCTCGTCGATAAATAAAAGGACAATAGAAAACATGCCTAGTAGTTCATTAACACCTAATTAAAGGAATAACTTAGCGGCTGCTAAGACCTAGTGCTTTGTTATTAGATATCGAGCGTTGGAATAATAAATCATAGCAATAGAGCTTAGCATTCGCTATGTTTTTTCCTATATATAAGCCGATGTGAAATATTTGTGAAGCAGAAAGTTATGTTTTAGGGTTACTAATGTAAAATGTAAATAACACCAAAATATTGACAAACAAAAGATATATTATAAATTTCATGCCACGTGTCATCATTTTAGTGGGTACTATTGACATAATAATATTGTGGATTTATTTCAGTCTAAAATATTTTATAGGTGTTTCTTTAAATATAAATTTCTTAAGAAATGTGTCAATTATATTTATGCCTAAATATCTAGTTCAAACTTGCCACGTGGCACACTTTAATTGGATAATTATATTAAATTAGCGTGCACTACATCAAAAAATGTCGAGATCAATTTTAATAAAAATTTAAAAAAAATTACGTATATTATTTTATTAAACTTTAAAAGTATGTTTAGAATTTATTTCTTGTATTTTCTTATAATATATTTTTTATTAGTATATGTTATAGACAATAACAAATTGCGTTTTTTTTATTTTTTATTTTTTTGATATCCTGCATCTTTTCTTAATGACAGGTAACTTCAAATTTCAAATTGTGAATTCCCCTACATTTGAGAGTATTTGAAATTTCAATATCCCACACTTTTTCTTAATGGGGGGAAAGTCAAATTTTCATATCCCACAATTTTTCTATTTTCAAAATTTCTATTGTGTCCATGTGGAAAATAAATTATTAAATACCCCAGAGAAATATTGATTGGGGTTTCTATTTTTTTGGTCTCGCAAAAAAGCATCTTGTGAAATCATAAAATAATACAAGCAGGTCATAGATTTCAGGGCCAAGTTCATGAATCCCAACCAATTTTTGCAAGGGAACAATGAGGCAATGATTATAATCTTGTTTACAGAGCAGGCATGCGAATGACGCACACAAAGGAGGCAAGAAAAAGAGGTTATGGATAGAATCGTGCATATAGTTTGCTTGAGGTGGCAAACAGAGGTTTCACATACATCATTAAACACGAAATAATCTCATTTATCACTAAATCAGGTATTTATCAAAAACTTATATTATAGTAAATGTGCACCTTTTTATTATGGGCTCTTTCAGTCACTCTGTCTTCAAATAGTTCATGTGTTTTTCACAGCATTCCAGCCCTACTTTTCCCTACTGAATCAAGCTCCATAGTCCATCCCTCTTTTACCCTACCGAATCGCACTCCGCAATCCAGCCCTGTTTTTCCTACTGAATTGCGCTCCGCAGTTCAGTTCCTTTTGATCACCTTGTCAAACCGTCTTGTTCTTCATGAAAACACAATTTTTGTTGTACCCTAACGAAAGAAAATTTAATCCCTTTTTAGCTTTAGTATTTCTCTCTGTTGAACACTTTCCCATTTCCACCCTTTTATGTCTCTCTCTAGATTTTTTTTTTGCATTTTTCGTTCATGTTCCTGCGATTGTTTTTTCCTGATAATGATTGCATGTCGCATAGTCACATTATTTTTTAAATTTAATGGTTTGCGAGACCCAAAGTATTGTTTGGATATTCCTTTTGACTATCTTTAATGGTTTTTATTAAGATGGTAGAAATAAACATGGGTAATTATTTCATTGTACATTGTTTATATGGTTACCACGTTGACATTATGGGAAGATATTTGAGGTTAACAAATTACTTTAAAACTATATAACCATATTTTTTTGAATTAGGGTAAAAGTGTGGGTTTTGAAATGACCCTCATCCTTTTACAAAAATCCCTTACGACAAGTAGTTAAAGCGTAGAGAGAACATCATGAATTTCTTGGTCAATATTAATATCCATGGGGTCAGATGGCGGAATAGCATTAAGGAGCCTCAAGGTGCAAGTCACATAGTCAAGCAGAGCCAAGGTGACCTTTGGGTAAACTGGAGGAGAAACCATAGTGGCGTCAGCAAAGGTTGGAGAAGGTGAAGCCAGAACAACGAGAGAATTAGCAGCAACATGAGAGAGATTGGAGGGATTCAAAGTGGGGAAAGTTGGTAAAGAGGAAGATGACGAAAGATGAGTGGAGGCAGAGGGAAACTGCCTTATCACTTTGGCCAATGATCAAAACATACAATTCTGAGTCAAAGAGGAGGCGAAGCCAACGAAGAAGGTGGTTGGGAGGAGAAGACGAAGTGAAGGGAACATATGGTAAATGTTGAGAAGGCACAGGGGTACGGCGCTACTTGCTGAGTTTAGGAGGGAAGCGAGAAAGGTCATTATGGGAATCTAAAACTTTGAAGAGCAAGTAAAGGATGCCCTTGTGGAGAAATGGGCCTTCCTCTTCCTGGGTGAGTCGGAGAGACAATTCAAGAGACTAAAAGAGAAAGGCCGCTATATTCAGTTGTCTGTCGTGTCGAAGATGGGCTAAAAGAAATATTTGAGGACCATATATCAACTTATATCTCCCCTCCAGAGTGAAATATCCCATTAGCTACTCAACAACCCTATCCCACGACTGTAGGAGTGAATCTCTTTTAAAACCCGACTAGTATTTCTTCAATTTTTTTCCTTGGCATAAAAATCATCTAACTCAGCACTCAATGATCATTTGAGGTAAACATCTCCCACCGCAAGGAGCCCTGTAGCAACTGCGATAGTCTCTAGCGAGATGAGAAATTTAGTTTTTCCCACCTTAACTCTCCCTTTTTTCAAGGTTTCTAACACACTGTTGGTCAGTCTAACAAATTGACCAGCTAGCCTTTCCATGAAAGGCGTAATCCCAGCCACCAGTAAGATATTCCAAACCTCATGGTTTGCTTTAACCTCTTCACATGAAGAAGGTTCAATTCTTTTTATTAGTTCCCCATTAAGAATAGAAAGATAGTGATAGGATTTTCCTAAAACCCAAAATGGACATTGTTTAAATAGAATTGGCGAGCCCCTTCAGTACAATCACTCACACATGCCGCTGGAAATTTGAAATGAAGATTGCCCTTAATAATAAAAAATCTACGCAAGTGAAACATCATTGAACGAACACATACATTACACAAGCGTGATCCATAAAATCTATAAATGGAATTAAATTCCACACAAGTATTATCATTGTCTCTGCCACTACCAAAAAAGGAGGTAACCATTTTAGTCATATTGCATCTAGGTGAGGCTGCAACTAAAAGGATGGAAGGCATCCAAAAGAAACTAAATTTTCAAAAGAAAATCATTTACAATAATAGTAAGGACATCCTCCGGGAAATCTCCAATCCAATTCTTTTGGCCATCAAAGAGGACACCCATATTAGCCAATTAGTCTACAACCATGTTGCCCTCCCTGTAAATATGCTGAAATTTGATCCTCTAAAAATGAGATTGTATGGCTCTGATATCTTCCACTATGTTTTGTAGAGTCCATTGAACAGGTTCATTTGAGTTGAGTATTCTTACAAGATTAAGATGATCGCTTTCAATAATGAGTTGTCTAGAGCCAATATTAAGGGCCAATTCAACCTTTGATAATAGCCAGGGCTTCAACTCTGTGATTTGTACCAGTTACAAAACAAGATGTAGTAGCAACTAGGGTTTTTCCAGACTCGTCCCTAATAATAGCACGTCCACCTGAAGCATCTGGGTTACCTTTAGCTACACCATCAGTATTAAGCTTCAGCCATCCCACAGAAGGGGGGACCAAGAGGTGTTAGCCCATGCCAAAACTGTAAAATGACATTTCCATGGGGATGATAAGTTGTCTTGGCCAAGGGTCTAAAAGACCTAAAACAATTTTTTGTTTATGCTTCCTTCAGATACAACAGTTCAAGTTCTTTTGCAAACTTGAGACCACTCCAATGAAAACTTTTCATAAATCATGAGTTTTCTCCTTGAATATTTGCTTATTCATTTCTATCAAAATTCCCTAAAGAGCATGAGGAAACAGTAGGTTCCAAACAAAAGAAGCAATAGGGTGCTTGAATGGGGATCTCCATTGAGAAAAATGTTCATCCAGAGAAGAGGGGAACACCCATGCAATTGTGAATTTATTCAAAAGGTGACCCCAAAGATAATAGGAGAAGTGGTAGTGGAGAAGAAGGTGAGCAGAGCTTTATATAGCACTATGATAAAGGATGCGGTGACTAGGGAGAGAGAAGCCTCTTCTTTTAGAGTTTTCCCTAGAGAGAATGACATTCCGACATTGTAGACACAAAATCACGCACTTTGGGTAATTATCTAGTCTTGATTACATACTACTATTCATGTGATTCCTAAGCAAGAAGAGTACAAATTAACCCATGTCTTTGGCCACCTTTCTTTGCTTTTTGCTTCCACTTTTGGTCTTACACCCTTACTTTCTTAGTCTACCTTTTTATACTCTGGCTTTTATCATCCTGAACACCAGCGCCCAACCAGGATGGTAGCACCTAACCAGGACGCCAGCACCAAGCGTCCTCGTCCTTTATGGGTGCCCCTGACCCCTTTATACTTCACTCACATTTTTTGGGTCCTTTTTAGTCATTTGAGCATCTTATATTTTTGGTAATCGGGGTTAATTACAAAATTCAAGCAAAGGAATCATATAAATATATTGTTATGTGATCATAATAAAGGACCAAACACTAATCATTAGTTATTGCCACCTAAGGTTGCATCCATCGAGCATCTAAGAGCTTCATTGCATCCATCTAGGGCCATCACAAGGGACACAAGGGCTGGTTATTCTACATACACTTCATATGAGGGAAGTTCATTTTATTCCATGCACACATCTATTACATTTCTTTACATCTATCTTACTTGCTCGCTATCAAGTGCGACACACACAAGAGCCACCTAGGGCATGATTCTGCACACACACACACACACAAAACTTCATTGGGTATGAGATGTAGTGCATCACTCAATCATAAGTTCACCATTGTGACAGTTGAGGATAGTCTAACCCCTCATTCTGCATCTTTCTTTTTTAGGATTTGATGTTTATTTGAGGGTTTTGCAGGTTCATATTTCATTACAGGTTTCCAACATCCTCGGGGATCATTGTGTGACCTTAGAATCACCAAAGGAAAACAAAAGAGAACAACTTATGACCACTCAGAGGATGTTCCTGAGATTTTCCGCAGACCCAGGTGCCAAGAAACAGGCCAAGGGCACTCACAGGCGCCCCTATCCCTCTCTAGGTGCCCCTGTCTAGCCTATCTTTCCAGATTTGCATTTTTCTAGGTCTCAGTATGACACTCCTGCTACTCTAGTCACCTGATCAGCACTTTGGGACACTCCAAATTTTATTACGAATCAGCTATGTACCTCTTTCTCCTTTTTACAATTAGGGTTTAATAATTTATTGTTTAGTTGTTTGGGTGTAATTTTTGTACTTAATTGTTGTATTTATTTATTGCTACAATAACATCAAATTAGGATCTTATTTCATATTTAGCTTAATCATTTTGGTGAACCTGACCGATCAAACCCTTCTCTTCTAAATATGTCTTCACCTTATCAAGTCATGACTCAATCATCTTATCCTTCTTTTGCACCCACTAAGGTTTCAGGCATGGTTACTACCATTGTTGATTTCATGCAAGTTCATACTCAACATCCTCCTCACTTTATTACGCCTCAGGTTGATCCTTCTATCAATGTAGTAACTACTCGCTGCACTCATCCACCTACAGATCCAACCATTCTCTTCCACCACCTATCACTCCTTCAGCTCCTCTTTTTGCTTCTAAGGGCTATGATATCATTGAAAAACTTAAGAATACGCCAACCAAAATCTCCCTCTATGACTTATTGCGCAGTGCGCCTGATTTTCGTCAAACTTTAGAGGCTTCCCTTCATTTTATTCATATATAAAGTGATAATTTTGTGGTATCCTTCACACACCTCATTCAGTCTCTCAAAAAATTTCCACGTGCTATATCATTCACTAATGAGGACATATCTCCATTTGCTAATGACAATCCATGTGCACCTTTTCTTATCGCCATTATTATTGGCACCACTTGCATTAAATGTGTACTTATTGATAATGGATCGGTTGTCAACCTATGTATTCATTCCCTTCTCAAACAATGGGGCATTAATGGTAATTTAATCTCTAAGGATTATACTCTTATTCAGGGATATGATTCAACTACTCACACATGCCTAGGAACTATTTCATTACATATTCAAGTTGGGCCTAAGACTGTCCTCACAGACTTTTTAGTTATAGATGCTTCATTTCAATTTAATCTATTACTAGGTAGACCTTGGATTCATGCAATGTAATCAATTCCATCCATTGTGCACCAATGCGTCAAATTCTTACATGATGAATACGAACATATTATTATTGCAGATCCTGAACCATTAAAATTCTTTCGCATAGACCCTATTATTGTTATGCATATTCCTCCTTCGCAACCTATTTCATATACTAGTAATGATAAATATGACATTGGTCAATCTAGTGCTTCACAATCTTCTTCTGTTGCTCTAATTATTTCAGCTATTTCTACTCATAGTACTGCAATCATCTCACCCATAGTACATGCTCTGTTAAGCACTATTGTTCCTCTCATTGAGGCTCCTCTTGCTCCTACATCTAGTGCACCTCCTACCAATATCCTTAACACCACTATACAACATGACAACACAAACACAAATGATTCTGATGACTCTGATGATGAATTTGATACTATTGAACTTACTGATGAAACATTGGGAAAACTCAATTTCACTCCTATTGATATAGATGACTCTTATTTCAATGACACTTTCGTGGCCAGTGGTCCTGGTGAATACAAATTCAATATCCATCCTTTTACTATGGTTATGGTACTTTATCTGAGGTCTATCCATACTTTGGATGTTATTTCACCTTCTCCCCAGTAGTGTGCATTTGTGCCACCTCCTTTCACATGCACACTCTTCATCAAAAAATCTTATTGGCATCACATTCTGGTGGATCTTACTTTCTCTGATACTATTTGCACATATGATGGCTTAACTAGGCTTGGGTTGACGCTCAATGACATCCTCCCATCGCCTCACTCACCTCATCTTTATCATGGCTATTTTCACATTATGGCTTCCTATGGTCTTTAGGTATTCCATTTAGCAGTCTTCGTTGCACGTACCCCTCGCACTTCTCCACTAACACTTGGGCAATCTTGGCTTGACTATATTGGAGGCACATTAGATTTCACTCACACTTCAATCACTTTCCCTATGTCATTCAACAGTATCATTATTAGTAGTGATTCATCTCCTAGTCATTCTCAAAATATCACTCGTTGGTATGCACACACATGTCTTCCAACACCTTTCACTAATGAAGAATATGCAATGACTGTGTACACCTTATGTCGTAACAGCTCTTTATATGATCCACCTCATAGTATTGTTTATCAAGTCTCCAATGTAGCCCCAATCGGCTTCAATCCGTATAATGACGATCTTTTAGATAGTGACACTTGATCACTCTCATACTTCACACACTTGGGGGGCATCACGCTTATCCCCCCTGTTAGCATTGGCACACATATTACATTCTCATCACCTCACATTAAGTACATCACATATCGTCATTACCTGATGATGCACTTTTGTGCTATGGTTCACACTTGACTGTTGAGGGCATCCTATACACATGAACCTCACACACTACACACTACACAATACACATCACACTACGCATTTTGCATCTTGCATATTCATCTTCTTCTACGCAACATCTACTCTACACATTCACGATATATATTTTTGACATCTACTTTCACACATTGTGGTCACTACCCTATGACGCACTCTAGTTCCACAGTCCATACTCGACTGTTGAGGGTATATTTCTCAAATGGACCTCATCACACTCACGTGTTTAATAAATTCACTCATCCACTTACGTGTTTATACTCTACACCTTGCGCTTTGATGATCACATCTTTTGAATATACACATTCAAACCATTTTTCTTATGATACTCTCATTTATGATTTATTCTTAACTGTTGAGGGGGCATAAATAAATGAACCTCATTACATACATACACATCCACTTGGGGGGCATGTTGCTCCTATCATTCACAATGTCTTCCATTTTGTCTCATCCACAACATACTACATATCTTGGTTGCATTTACTCTTGCTTACTTTTGCTTACATTTTCACTTTATTACACATGCTAGATAGATATCTTGTATGTCATTATCTTTACCATACACACATGCACGTTCACTTGTTTTCTAGTTGTGATCGTAGATTATACAGATTTATTACACGCAACATGGATGTTTGGCACAGTACCTATTACCAGTCCCACAGAGACTCCTGGGGTCATCCACTTTCATACACTACAGGTGTTATTGTTTCATTTTGTTTCATAGCACACTACTTTATCGGATTATACATGCTTTGACATACTTTTTTATCTTTCTAACATGCTAACAAGTGCTTCATGTGCATAATTTGTTATGCAGGACTATATATTTCAATGGTTATCTGTTAATTTACTTCTCATTGTTTTTTCTTTGTCTACTCTTTTTTGTGGGCTTTACCCTTTGTCTTGTGTGCACACTTGTTTGCTTACGAACACTTCGGCCTTGATTGTCTTGTGACATTATGAGTGATGTTCCATGTTTGCAACCCACTTTTCACGGTCTACATTATCTTCTTGTGTGTTTACATTATCTTCTTGCGTCTTAGCTTACACATTATTTGCACTTGTATTTTACATGCATGTTTTCTTGTACAAACACTTATTTCATAGCCACTTTGTTTACATGTACCTTGCTTTCTACCAAGCACATTCCCTCCCCCTTCACGGCATAGTTTCAACACAACACTCGGTCCTCTTTTGGGCAGTATATTCCTTCAATGATGCCGCATGCACCCCAAAAAAAGGGGGCATCATTTGGGTGAATCATTCGCCCCATACAACATTATACACCCCACAACACATTACTGGTACAATACAGTTGTCAGTTTTAGATAGGGATCAGAATCAGACTTGGGTCCTTAGCATAATGATGTCCTTCCTGGATGCTTGTAACCATGGGGCAATTACACAGTAATTGATAGTTTAGCATAGTCTACAGAACTCCACACTACGGATTTTACAGGGCATACATTCCTTAGCACTTACATTTATAGACACCATCTGTAGTGGTGTTCTACATTGTGAGAAGCAATTAAAGGTTGAAGGATGACATCAAACTTTTCTCCCTACACTTCTTCCATGACTTTGTGTGAGATCACCCCAAAAACTCGTGGCTGGCACAACTGGTGTGAGATCGCCCAAAAAACTCAGTCTTCTACAATATCTTTAGGATCCTTACTACACTCTTTTCCTCATCATGGATCAGGTGCACATGTTCCTTTTTCAAATTTTCATCATTTTTACATACTTTATATATATATATATATATATATATATATACATGTCTATTTGATTACTTATTTGTTCTTCTCTTTTGCAAGTCCGTCTGTATGGGAAGCAATAGTCAACATCATCAACATCATCACAACAACAACATTGACATTGAAAACATGTCATCGTGATATCTACACATGTGTTTCCACCCTAGGTTCATTTTCATCACCACTTTTTACGCTTTCTCCTCCTTAGCATCCACGTTTCACATTTTTATCACTCTACGCTTTGTCTAGTCCCTTGACATGATTTCTTCATCGATCTACATGGTTATCAGGTACGCATCTCTATCTAATTTATGTTACCAAGCTTTCTCCTCACCAACATAAAGTGGGGGCAAATGTAGACACAAAATCACACACTTTGGGTAATTATCTAGTCCTGATTACATACTACTATTCATGTGATTCCTAAGTAAGAAGACTATTGATTAACCCATGTATTTGGCCACATTTTTTTCTTTCTACTGCCAATTTTGGTCTTACACCCTTACTTACTTAGTCTGAATTTTTATACTCTAGCTTTTATCATCCTAGACACCAGTGACCAGCCAAGATGCCAACACCAGGCGCCCTCGTCTTCTCTAGGCGCCCCTGACTTCTTTGTAATTTACTCACACTTTTTGGGTCATTTATATACATTTGAGCATCTTATTTTTTTGGTAGTCGGCCTTTTCAGGGTTAATTACAAAACTCAAGCAAAGGAATCATATAAATATAAATTTATGTGATCATAATAAATGACCAAGCAATAAGCATTAACTATCAACACCTAAGGTTGCATTCATCAAGCATCACAGAGTTCCATTGCATCCATATAGTGCCATCAAAAGGGACACAAGGGTTGGTTATTCTACATACATTTCATAAGAGGGAATTTCATTCTATTTTATGTACACATCTATTGCATTTCTTTACATTTAGCTTACTTTCTTGCTATCAAATGTGACATGCACAAGAGTGGTTGTTGTCACCAAATCACTACGCCCTCTGAATGGCCAGAATGTGAACATGACGTTTGGTGTGATTGGGACACATGGGATCACCTCTCAAGCTATGGGACTTGGGCTTGAGGTGAAACTCTAGAGAAGGTCGGCTTCATCTTCCTAAACTAAGTGTTGTACTACTCCTAGTGTAATAAAATGGCTATCTAGTCCTATGTTAACATTTTCATGGGTTTTAGGGAAAGAGATTTGCATAAATGAAACTATACTAGGGATGGTGATGCACCAAATAAAGGGTGTTGTCAGACTCAGGAAGGGTTAATTTGAAGAGGGTGTGTACACCACAGGTCAACTTCACCTACTACAACTTAGAGAGGGTATAGAGTACCACAAACTAGAAAGCACACATTCCCTTTGTTAAACTTGATTAGACAAACAAGTTATTAGTCTTCCAATGAAGAAGGATGAACTTGAGAAGGGTGAATAAGCACCACAACTCAACTACATGTAATATTCCACCACTTGATAAGCACGAAACTCTAAGAACCTACAATAGAAACGTGAATGTGCACAGTGTACCTGCAAGCATGAGAAAAGGCATAAAGAACCAAGATTAGTCACAAAACACACAATTTTATTGCTTCAATAACATGCACAATGCATCATACATTCAGAAGAGGAAATGGTTGCCATTACAGTCTTGAAAAAGAGGCTTGAAAGTTCTCTCAACATACAAGGGCCACTTGCAAAAGAAAGAAGACTCTTGAAAAATTGCACTTGCCTAAGATATCTAGCTTTCCAACCTATCTGACTTGTTGGAACCCTTTGGAATGAGCTTCCAACTTACATTTATAGAAGAATATTTGAGAGAGAAGAGGAAAGGTTACAATTACATTCCTAAAGTGAAGGCACATGATGGTTCATTTATTATAGTTGGTTGAACCACTTGAGAAGGATCCATCATGTGTCATTAATTGCCTGACCTAGTCTTCTCAATTAATTAAAAGAATACTTTAATAACATATTTGAATAATAATAATAAATATTATTATTAAAATATTTAAATAAAAATATTAAATTAATTACTATTAATGTGGGACCCACGTTGACTAGTTTGACTCAAGGAGGAGGGTCAACTGAGAAATGGTCAAAAATAGCCCAACTCGGTGGTTGGCTCACCTGCCAACTCACTGAGTTGGGTATCGAGCTACTCTAACTAGCTCGTTCACAGACTCCTTCGTTTAGCTGCCTCGAGCTCACTGCCGACTCACCTCACGCATTGACTGGGCACCGAGCTCATCACCGAGCTTGGTCTCCATGTCTATCTCAACCATTGTGCAAGCTCTTTGTTGAGTTCTTCTTTCCAAGCTCAAAATCATTTAAACTTCCATGTTTGCTGAATTACATTCTCTCTAACTCGGTAAGCTCATTTTCATCGTCAAGTTGACCTGCGAGTTCCTTTTCCTTTCACCTCGGCAATGTTTACCTATTCCGTCAAGTTACATCTTTCTATCACATCGAGCTCCATATCAGGTTAAGACCCTAACTCACTATGACGACTTTTCACCGCTTCCCCCAACTTGGTGCAAGAATTATGCATCCCACTCACATGCCTCGATGCTTCACATATTTTCAACTAAGCTCAATATGGATCTCGAGGCACTACCCTTATTTTACCTCCGAACTCAGTTATATCCTTTAGGTCTGAGCTCTTCATGCACCACACTAGATATTTTTAATGTTGAGCAATTACCATTATGGCTTCGTCTGAATCATGCTTTTCTTAGCTCCCTCTCTATAGCTCGGTCGAGCTATATTCTATTTGTGCTCATAAAAACTTAGCAACGTAGTGCCAACTTGCTAAGAGGAGTTTAACACTGAGCCCTCTTAACTCTGTACGAGCTCACCTTTAAGATTGCAATGATCTTGCCACCACACTCACCATATAGCTTGCCATCTTTCCATTTTCTGATATCATTGTGCTTTGATCGAGACACTCGATCTTTCTGATCTCTTATTCTTCTAAATTCGGCGGAGCTCACACTCGGTGAACCCCAATCCATGTCCATTCTTGGAACTACACCGAGCTTCTCTCAACATTTCTCAAGCTCAGTCATGAGCTCATTGTAACCAATCTCTAATGCGCCAAATTGAGATCCTTTTGCGCATGTGTAGCTCGTGACTCAGCAACAAACATATCTTCACCGAGCCTTGTCATATTCTCCTTGGGTTCCATTCCCTCTAAATTGGAGAGCTTTTTGGCGTCATCATGTTGACCGTGATCCCGAGCTCAAAACGGATGAGCTCTTGCCATCGGTGAGTTCACATGCTGAGTTCCGAATAGAATTTACTCCTCGGCACCACCATCAAGTTCCTCATGTCTGTTCTGCCCCTTCAAGATCATGTGGATCTCACCTCTGAGCACCATAATTGTGTTGAGCTCAACTCCCAACTTATGACGAGTATGAACCGAGTTCACCTAGAAGTGTGGCTTTTCATGAATCGGTCAAAATGAGCTTTCTACCGGACCCAACCACCCTTCATCACTACAATTACTGAGTCGAGCCCCTCTATCTGTAAATCATCATGCTCAAGACTATTTCCTATGACTCCCCTTTCACGAAAAATATTACCACACCAATGCACCACTTTCTCTAACCGTATTCTGAGCTATGTGTCCCCTGCATTCATTAGATGATTGGGTTATGCAGAGTTTCTAGATTTCTACCAACTTCCCACTTAACTTGGCTTAGATGGCACTAGAAGGAGGGCTCGGCACACCTTGGCTACACTCGTATGAATCTTTTCATGAAAAGAATGCACCTTAGCCTGCCATTGTTGGAACCCCACCTAGTGAATTACCCATAGATCTCCATGTTTGGCACAAAGAAACTCAGGACCTGAGAACCATCTAGCCATCCATCAACACGGTTGTATGGCTTATATTTCCAAACCAACATGGCTCAAGTCCCTCACTAATAATATGCAAAACACACTAATCGGCTTGAGAGGAATAATACACCACCCCCTATGTACTTGAGTAGCTTGGTGGTATTGCCTCATGTGAGCTCGGTGAGCTACTTAGCGAGCTACTTTTAGCTTTTGAGCCCCAAACATCTATCTCCAAATTTTTAACCTTGTACCAACCCCTTTTTAAATTTTGAACCCTTTTTGTGAACAAATGGACCATGGAAGTGTGATAAGACACCTGAACATTTGTATGTCACTTTTAACCGTGTTTTGCTCGAGTTGGGTAGGTGTGGGCCCTCCACAAGCAATTTATTTGATCCAAGTGAAACTCAAGCTTTAAGGACTAGGGAAAGATAAGAACGGTCCAAGATGATCATAATCACCTCTTAAAGCTTGAAATTGTCTTGATAACCATGGAATCTTTATGGAAGAATTTTCGGTCTCCGAATGTTACCCTATTGTCCATTTTTTCCTGGGGGGAAAAATGGATAACATTTTTGGCGACCTCTCGGGGATGATTGCCTATTATGCATGATTCCAATAGCCTTAAGTCATCCATTGGGCATGGAGTCTATATTGGAATCCTGAAATCAATTTGATCCTATGTGATACATCCCGGAATCCTCTTGAGCAAATCTAGTCTTGGACCTCCCTAGAATGCTAAGCATGAAGTATATTGAATCTGATGAATATTTGGCATTTATGGCATACCGTGGAATTTTGACTGAAGTAGATGTTGAATTAGGGATATCATGAAAATCTTATTGAAATCTAAACCTTCCTTCCTCTTGACACCTTTAATGAAGAAACAATGTGCAAGAACAACACAAAAAACACATCAACAAGGAAAGCAAAAGAACAACACAAAACAACAATGTGCATAAGCACTTGGAGGAAAACACCTAACTAAACTACAGGGGGTAGACCGCTTCTCAAAAATAAGCTTTGAGATGTATCACATTCACACGAATGGGCAGTTCTTCTCCATTGAGCCTGGATAGATGAAATGAATTCGCCTCTTTGCAACTTGTTATGATGTATGGCCCGCTCCAGAGAGCATCAAACTTGGTGTGTTTTCTTGGCTTGGCCTTGACTTAATCCCATATGAGGACTAAATCTCCCTCTTGAAAACACATGTCGAAAGCCTTCTTGTCAAAATATTTTCTTAACTTGAGCCTGATTTTGCTCCAAAGTCTTCATAGCCTTGTTCTATACTTCCTCTAACTTCACAAGTTCAGCAAACCTTACTGTTAGAGGATCACTCTCCATAACTTCAAGTTGATGAGCTACCTCCAAAGAAGGTAATTCCAAGGAGATTGGAAGTTTTTCTTCCCTTCCATATACAAACACGAAAGGAGAATTCCCTATGGCCCTTTTAGGTGTGATATGATCTACCCATAAGGCAGTCTTAAGTTGTGTATGCTAAGTCCTCTTGTTAGTTTCCATCTTACACTTAATAATCCTTGTGAGGTTTTTGTTACTAGAATTAGCCAATTTGTTTCCTTGTGGATAGTAATTGGATGAAGTCTTGAGGTAGACCTCATTTTTAACAGCCCATTCACTTAACTTCATACTAAGAAAATCCATCGTGTTGTCTGAAATGACTGTAAAAAGAACACCGAACCTTGTCATTATACCTTCCAAGAAATCCAGAACTACCTTTTCATTGCTCTATTTCAATGCTACCGCCTCTGTCCATCGAGTAAAATAGTCTGTTGCAGTAAGTACCCATTTATGTTCGTCATTGGATGGAGGATTAATTATTCCGATGAAGTCCAACCCCCATTGAAAAAAGGGTTGATCCACTTGGATTGGATGCAGTGGAAGAGCTATCAACTTCTACTTTCCTGTGAAAAAGGCACATTCCTTACACTTCCTTACCCATAGATGGGCATCTTTGAACAAATCTAGCCAATAGTAACTGACTTGCATGATCTTGGTAGTAGTTGTTCATGCAGAGTAATGTCCTTCAGATAGACCATTATGAAACTCTTCTAGTATCTTACTCACCTGTTCCGGTCTTACACATTGAAGGAGGACACCGTTCAAATCCTTTTGAAAGAGAACGTTATCTACCAAAACATATGGAATAGATTGAAGATTGAAATTCTATCTTTGGTTTTTATCCATGTTCATAGGATATACTCCTGAGAAGAGGAAATTCTTCATTTTGGATAACCAGTCAACTTGCTCATCACTCTCATCAATGTTTAGGAGTGGCATATCCTCATCACCTTTTGATTCCATGTCTGTAGCAAGTTGTTGACACAAACCTTTACCTCTGACAAGTTTGGTAACCTTGATATACACATCATACTCCATCACCTTCGTGATCCATCCTGCGCGCTTCTCGGTCATCTCTTTGTTCAGCAAAAACTCCTTGACACCTGGATGAGATACCATCAGATGAATTTTGTTGTTGGACAACATGTGCTTGAATTTATTCAAAGCTTGAATAACTGAAAATACTTATTTTTCAATGAATGAGTATTTGAGCTCGTAGTCTTTGAGGGATTCACTTAAGAAAGCAATTGGTTGCTCCATCAGATCATCATTTTGTTGGGTGAGGATCCCTGAAACACTCTCTTGACTTGTAAAATCATAAAGGATAAAATTTTTATCAAACTTGGGGTTCACGAGCATGGGAGCTTGAGAAATTGTTGTTTTGATGGCTTTGAAGCTTTCTTGTCCTTCCTTTGTCCTTGAGAATGGCATGTTTTTTTTCAGCATGGATGTTAATGGCTTAGCCAATGTCGTGAATTGAAGGATGAATCTCCACACGAAGTTTATGGTTCCAAGAAAACTATGGAGACCCTTTTTATGACTTGGAATAGATAAGGACATAATAGAACGAAGTCTGGCTAGATTGATTGATAGCCCTTCTGCCGAAACAACATTCCCCAACAACTTTCCTTCGTGTACTACAAAAATACACTTCTTGGGATTAAGTGAAACCCCAAATTCTCTACACCTTCAGAAAACCTTCCTTAGATGTGTGATGTGATCATCTGCATTCTCAGAATATATAGTTATGTCATCTAGGTAAACCAAGATGATATCGTTGATTAGTCCTTTAAACGTCATGTCCATGGTCCTTTGGAAAGTATCCCTGGCATTGGATAATATGAATGGCATTTTTTTGTAGGCATACATGCCCCACTTTGTAGTGAAATCTATTTTGAATTGGTCAGATTCTTGGACTAGAATTTGATTGTAACCTAAATATCCGTCGAGTAAAGAAAATATTTGAGCTCCTGCCACCATTTGAAGTATCTAATCCATTGATGGAAGAGGATAATGGTATTTCAATGGCGCATGATTTAAATCCCTAAAATTTGCGCACAACCAAATCTCCCCGTTCTTCTTTCTTACGGGTACCAGATTGGCTACCCAAGAGGGGTGCTTGATGGGAAAAATAATACATGCTTCAATGAGTTTGGTTAGCTCCTTCCTCATTAGTGGCTCAATTTTAGGATTAATGGGCCTCTGTTTCTGGTGAACTGGCTTGGCATTAGGATCCATTTTGATGGTATGTTGTGTCAGGCCTGGATCAAAACCATCCAGGTCTTTATAGCTCCACGCAAAAATTTCATGATACTCTTGAAAAATTTTGATGAAAGCTTCTTTCTCTTCAGAAGTACACACTTTTCTAATATTCAAAAACTTCTCATACGCTACCTCGACTTCCTCAAAATCTTCTTCTTTGACCACCATGTTAGAGCTTTTTCTTTTGGCTTGATCGTCTGAATTGAAAATGGATTCCCGAGTAAATAATCCTTTTCACAGTTTGTTGTTTTTCAATGGTATAATTTGATCGCCATATGAATCTTGCAACTTATCTTGATTTCTTGCAGCAAACTCCACCTCTTCTTGTAGGAAAAGGATAATTTTTTTATCACTATCAAACACTTGCCAGCTACTCACATTATCATGGACTGTAGGTCTAACCACTATTTTGACATATTGTTACCCTTCTTTCATAACATCAACAGGTATGTTGTATTACGAGACAATTGTAGCAAGCCTATCAACATCTTGATTCTAATTTTTAGGAACTGCATGGATTCGAAAAGCTTCGAAATATTTAATCAAGTCCCAGACTCAGTTCTTGTATGATCTTAAAATATCATTCTTGGATGTACTGTGTGTCGTCACTTGATGAACGACTAACTCGCTATCTCCAAAAATATTAAGGGCTTTGATTCCCTTCTTTTGGGCTGGCTGAATTCCTTACACAAAGGCCTCATATTCAACAACGTTGTTGGTGCAACTGAACTACAACCAGAAAGATGAGAAGTACTTATCTCCCTCTGGAGAAATTAACATAACACCAGCACCAGATCCATTCTTACTTCTTGAGCCATCGAAGAACAATTTCCACAGTCCTTCCGAATCGATTGGTTTTTTTACAAGTTACGGTATGATCGTATCTTCTTCATGAATACAGTAGGTACTCAATCTCATTTCTTCTAAAAGTAGCAAACCATCTTCTTCTTCTGCCAACACATCAGTGTAGGTATTTTAATGATGATCTCCACTTACTTCATCTAGCACAGTATCGGGGACATCTTCAACAAGAGTGGTTGGTTCATGATCAGCATCTTCTTCATCCAAATCTCTGATGGTGTAATTCCCATTTATAGGACTAGCAGTGTAGGGTTCTACATGATTATGGTAGAATGGTTCTACCCTTATAGTCACTTTGGTTCTATATTGAGTCCTGAGAATCATATGTGACCAATCGGCTGATAGATAACCACCCATCTTGGAGGTGAAATCTCGTGATAGGCAGATGGTAAAGACAGGAGGAAGATCAATGACTGATATGTCTTGGGTGAATGAAACACTTGGGCATGAATGGATGGTAAGTTGAATTCCTTTGATAAATTCAATAGTCTTAATAGTTGTGCCATCTAGCTAAACAACTCCTCTTGCAACTGGTGCATATTGTATGCCTAGTACATCTGCAATTTCTTTAGGTATGACCGAGCTACTGGCACCAAAATCGATCGTGTAATTATGTACTAGGTGGTTGCCAATGATCGGGGAAATATAGAATGGTGGTGGTTTGTTTTCCTTAGGAATAATTTTCCCTTCCATTTGACACAAATGCATAGCAGTTGTTGCTCCATGACCTATTGATCCACTAGTTGTACCAAAACTATTCAGAGCCTCTCGCAACAAGTTTCTTTGACAAGAAATTGAGAGTGCATCCCACATAGTAATGCTCAGGTTGGTTTTCTTCATCTATTCCACTATACTGAAGGGAATTGCTCCTACTTTGTTGACACTTCTTTGAGCATTGGGATCCTTCTTTTGAAAATGCTTGTTGGGTACCGTAATGCCTAATGAACCTTCTTTCCTTGCAGCTTAGCTAATAGGTATTTCTGCCGGTTTCTTTCCTACGTCTTTATCAACCACTGCTTGTGTCTGAGGCTGTGAAGTGGATGCTTGATCACCTTTGGAAGTTTGAGGTTTCATTGCTCTCTTCTTAGAATGAGTGTTTTCCGCCACAGATGAGGAATTTGTATTCAACCCGCAAAAATCTTCTGCTTGCCATTTTAGCAAAGTGGCTTCTTCAAGTGCCTTCGGTTAATCTGTTGTTCTTATGTAGATGTGTTCTTTGTTAACTCAGAAGGGGTAGATACGCTTTTAACCATAAGGGCCTGACCAAGAACTCCATTAGGACAAATATTTTTATTATGGGGTTGAGAACAAGGGTAGCACCATTCGTAGTGTTGAATTAGATTATTTTGGACACATACAATGGCTCTAGATGAGCTAGCAGCAAGAGGGTTCCAAAATTTCAAAGGCCTGACATTCATAGCTTGATTTGTAGCTTGATTTTATGGTTGATTGTTCCCTTGAAAAGGAGGATGGCTAGCCTGATATTGTTGATTTTGTGGTTGATATGGACAATTGTATTGAAATTGTTTCCTCTTGAGTGCAACATGCTCTTTTCCAAAAGTTTACAGCATTGACTTGACTTCAAATAGATCATTTGAAGAGACAGGGGAAGATTGAGTTGGTTGATTAGAGGTTGTTGGAATAGGAGCAATGATAGGTTGGTTGTTTATAAGGTCTAAAGACAATGACATTGGCGGTCATGGAGCTATCTTTCCAACCTGAATCAAGAAATTTTCTGCTCTTATGGCAATGTTGTAGGCATCAAGTAATGTAGCCCCTCCCATGGATTGGATCATAACTGCTACATCAATATTCAAGGCTTGCAAATAGTACAAGAATGCATTATGTGCAAAAGGTTTTATAAGTGTCGAAATCCTATTCCAGGTCCTGTGGAATCGAAAGTTGAAATCACTCATGTATTCTTGGGGAGCTCTCTTCATGGTAGTGAGTTGTTCCAAAAGTGATAGGTTATTACTCTTGTCTTCAAACTATTTACAGATCTTTTCTCCTAACTCGTCCCAAGTGGTTATACTGCCAACATTTAACCCTTGAAACCATTGAATTGATTTTCCCTTGAAAGAGGTAGAAAGAATTCTAACTGCAACATTGTCCTCCGTGACATTATGTGCAACACAAATGTTGGCTACATCAATAATATGTTCCACTGGAGTAACATGAGTTTCCCTTTTGTAAAAGGGTAAAATTTTGAGTGTTACAAGAGGTATAGTGTCACATTGAGAGGAATGTGTGCATTAAAAGGGGGAAAAACTTGGTTTTGTGCCATAGCAACAAGAGGTTGATTGTTCCTTGGTGGATTGAACCTTCCGTATGGAGGAGTTGAATGACCCCTACGAGGTAGAGCTGTAACTAGTGATGTTGAAACTTTTCTTCTTCTTCTCTTTGGAGGAGACAAGGAAAGTTCGATATGTTGATAATTTCCTTGCTTTAAAGAGGCTCTTATCTAAATTCTTTGTATCACTTAACACAATGATATTTGGAATCCAAAGATATAGAGTCACTAGGTACTTTGACTTGTGTAAGTGAGAAGAGAAGTACAAACTTTGTCCCACCGGGCATGCCAAAAATTGTTTTCACCAAATCATTGCACCCTCCGAATGGCCAGAATGTGAACAAGATGTTCAGTGTGATTGGGACACATGGGATCACCTCTCAAGTTGTGGGACTTGGGCTCGAGGTGAACCTCCGGAGAAGGCTGGCTTCCTCTTCCTAAACTAAGTGTTGTACTACTTCTAGTGTAATACAATGCCTATCTAGTCCTATGCTAACATTTTCATGGGTTTTAGGGAAAGAGATTTACATAAATGAAACTATAGTAGGGATGGTGATGCACTAAATAAAGGGTGTTGCCATATTCAAGAAGGGTTAATTTGAAGAGGGTGTGTGCACCATAGGTCAACTTCACCTACTGCAACTTAGAGAGGGTACAAAATACCACAAACTAGGAAGCACGCATTCCCTTTGTTAAACTTGATCAGACAAACAAGTTATCAATCTTCCAGTGAAAAAGGATGAACTTGAGAAGGGTGAATAAGTACCACAACTCAATTGCATGCAATACTCCACCACTTCATAAGCACATAACTCTATGAACCTGCAATAGAAACGTGAACTTGCACAGTGTACCTGCAAGCATGAGAAAATGCACAAAGAAGTATAGAAGGATGAAAGGACCAAGATTAGTCCCAAAACACACACTTTTATTACTTCAATAACATGTACAATGCATCATACCTTCAGAAGAGGCAATGGTTGCCATTACAGTCTTGAAAAGGAGGCTTGAAAGTTCTCTCAACATACAAGGACAACTTGCAGAAGAAAGAAGACTCTTGAAAAATTACACTTTCCTAAGGTGTCTAACTTTCTAACCTATCTGACCTGTTAGAACCCTTTAAAATGAGCTTCCAACTTACATTTATAGAAGAATATGTGAGAGAGAAGAGGGAAGGTCATAATTACACTCCTCAATTGAAGGCACGTGATGGTTCATTTATTATAGTTGGTTGAACCACTTGAAAAGGTTCCATCATGTATCATTAATTACCTGTTGACCTAGTCTTCTCAATTAATTAAAAGAAGATTTAAATAAAATATTTAAATAATAATAATGAATATTATTATTAAAATATTAAATTAATTACTATTAATGTGGGACCCACCTTGACTAGTTTGACTCGAGGAGGAGGGTCAACTGAGAAATGGTCAAAAATAGCCCAACTCGGTGGTTGGCTCGCCTACCAACCCACCAAGTTGGGTATCGAGATACTCTAACCAAATCGCTCACAGACTGCTTTGTTTAGCTGTCTCGAGCTCACTGTTGACTCGCCTCACGCATTGACTAGGCACCGAGCTCATCATCGAGCTCGGTCTCCATGTTTATCTCGACCATTGTGCAAGCTCTTTGTTGAGTTCTTCTTGTCGAGCTCAAAATCATTTAAACTTCCATGTTTGTCGAATAACTTCTCTCTAACTCAGCGAGCTCATTTTCATTGCCAGACCCAACCACCCTTCATCACTACAATTACTGAGTCGAGCCCCTCTATCTGTAAATCATCATGCTCAAGACTATTTCCTATGACTTGCCTTTCACGAAAATATTACCACACCAATGCACCACTTTCTCTAACTGTATTCTGAGTTGTGTCCCTTGCATTCATTAGATGACTGGGTCTTATGTAGAGTTTCTAGGTTTCTACCGACTTCCCACTTAACTCAGCTTTGATGGCGCTAGAAGGAGGGCTCGGCACACCTTGGCTACACTCGCATGAATCTCCACATGTGGGGAATGCACCTTGGCCCGCCATCATTGGAACCCCACTTGGTGAATTACCCATAGATCTTTGTGTTTGGCTCAAAGAAACTCGGGACCTGAGAACCATATGGTCATCCATCAACATGGTTGTATGGCTTATATTTCCTGAATTCCCCACATCCTTGGCAAATTGCGTATTAAAAACTGACGTGGAATTTCTGACATGGCCTATCAATGTATTAGCAGAAATAATGAAATTCTCCCTGTTTGATTTACCCGAGATGAGTTCAATGTGACGACTTGGTCTTCCCATTCCTATACGGATTGATAGTTAAAATGGTTGACTTGGCTGAAACATCTCACAGCCAACACCTTGTGGCCCAACTCCTGACCAACCTGACACATCCTTTAAATGTTTCAAATGTTGAGGTCCTTCACTGTCTTAGCCAAATGATCCACTCGCATTGTTTCCTTTCCAATTCGGTCTCAATATACACACGACAAGCTTGGTTCCTTCTTTTCCTTGGCTCAACGAGCCACATGATTTTTTTGAGTTATTTCATTGTTTGATCATTGAGCTCACTAGTGCTGAGAAAATACCCACATGCTTCCATGTTAACTCAACTCGTTAGGATTTCCTGAACTATCTCCAAACCAACATGGCTCAAGTCCCTCATTAACAATATGTAAAACACACTAATTAGCTTGAGATGAATAATACACCACCCCTTATGCAATCGGGTAACTTGGTGGTATTGCCTCATGTGAGCTCGCTGAGCTACTCGGTGAGCTACTTTTAGCTTTTGAGCCCCAAACATCCATTTTGTCCAAATTTTTAACCTTGCACTGACCCTTTTAAAATTTTGAACCCTTTTGTGAACAAATGGAAAATGGAAGTGTGATAAGACACCTGAACATTTGTATGTCACTTTTAGCCGTGTTTTGCTTGAGTTGGGTAGGTGTGGGCCCTCCACAAGCAATTTCTTTGTTACGAGTGAAACCCGAGTTTTAAGGACCAAGGAAAGATAAGAACGGTCCAAGATGATCATAAACACCTCTTAAAGCTTGAAATTATCCTGATAACCCTGAAATATTTACGGAATAATTTTCGGTCTTTGGATGTTACCCTATTGTCCATTTTTTCCCGGGGGGAAAAATGGATAACAGCCACCTAGGGCATGATTCCACGCACACACACATAGAACTGCATTGGGTCTAAGAGAAGTGCAATGCTCAGTCATAAGTTCACCATTGTGACTTCTGAGGACAGTCTGACCCCTCATTCTACATCTTTCTTTTTTAGGATTTGATGTCTATTTGAGGGTTTTAAAGGTTCATTTTTCATTGCAAGTTTCTGGCATCCTCAACAATCATTGTGTGACCTCAAAGAGACCAAATGCGAAAAAAAATTGAATAACTTGTGACCACTCAGAGGAGGTTTCCTAATCTTTTCCATAGACCAAGACACCCAGAAATAGGCCTAGGGCACCCACGAGCACCCATGTCCCTCTCTGGGCGCCCCTGTCTAGCCTATCTCTCCAAATCTAAATTTATTTGTGTCTCTGTATGACGCTTTTGTTGCTATGTTCACTTGGTTAGCACTTCAGTACACTCCAGATTTTATTGTGAATCAACTAAGTACCTCTTTCTCCTCTTTGCAATCAGGGTTTCATAATTTATTGCTTAGTTGTTTGGGTGTAATTTTTGTACTTAATTGTTACATTTATTTACTACTAAAATAGCATCAGATTAGGCTCTTATTTCATATTTATCTTAATAAAAAATAAGAGCCAAGAAAAGAAACCAATTTTACGGATAACTTGAAGGATTCAAATTTGTCTAAGCGACAAACCACAAGGAGGATGAGATCTCAAAAGATAGGTAACTTTAACTGAGAAGCAACCCGATGGGGAACTCGGCCAGATGTGCGCATCCTAAGACAGGGAAAATTGAATATATTGAGAGGAAAACAAAATCTTAAGGTTTTCAATATGTTACATCCAGACCAAGATACATCTTTCCCAAGAGGGGATGCGCAAGCAAGGCTTATTTCCATTATTGTCAATGTATCCACTAACCACCTTGCAACATACAGTAAAAAGAGAGTGGTGGATCAAGTCCCAGAAAGGATGAGTTGCTAAATGCTTATCACCAATCCACCAATCATTCCAAAATTCAATGTTCACACCATTCCCCAAGCACCATTTAGTACCCAATTTCAACAAATATTGATTGCTAACAATAGAGTTCTAGATTGTAGAGCCTCTCAAAATATCTTAAGATAGGAAGTCTTCTGAAGGAGGAAGATATTTAGAAACTAAAAGATACATCTAAGGAGTGTGATCATTATAAGCAATATCATAGCCGATCTTAGCCAACATGGATTCATTCATTTTTTACACTCTTCTTAGCCCAAGCCCCCCTATAGATAAATTTTTACAGGCTACATTCCAGGAAACCAAGTGAATTCTTTTAAGCTCTTCATATCCAGACCATAGAAAATGCTTTTTAATTTGTTCGATATGGGAGGAAACCATAGAGGGCATCTAAATAAGTGACATAAAATAGATTGGAAGACTTTGAAGAGTTGTCTTGACAAGTTTTAGCTTACCTGTTTGACTAAGGAGAGAACCCTTCCAACTTGCAAGCTTCTTCTGGAATCTTTCAATAATTGGGGTCTAAATATTTTTTAGCTATCTGCCTTTAAATAGGGGATTTCCCAAGTAGGAGGATGGGAGATCAGTGATGTTACAACCAAAGATATCTGTGATCTTTCTTTTCCTACGAGGGGGTATTGATGAAGGCAACACTACTTTTGGTAAAATTTATAAGTTGTTGTGAGTCAATTGATAACAGTCAAGAATCTTCTTCAAATTTCTAACTTCAAAAATTGAGGCTACACCTAAAAGGATAGTATCATCAGATGATTGACTATGAGTATCTATCAGAACCGTGGAAGTGATTTTAAAACCTGAGATGATAACAATGTTTTTAGCAGCCTCTAGGGCTCTACTTAAAGTATCAACCATAAGAAGGAAAAGAAAAGGTGAAAGAGGGTCCCACTATTTAATACCCCTGCTAATAACAAAGTAGCCAGCAGGAATACCATTCACAAAAATAGAAAAGTGTGGGGATGGGATGCATATATGAATCCAATTGCATCATTTATCACTGAAACTAAATTTTCTAATAACTTTGAGAAGAAACGACCAAATAACTCGATCAAAAGATTTATGCGTGTCTAACTTAATAATCATCCATGGTGATTTAGAGTGGTGAGCCATATGAATAGATTCATGGATAGAAATCATTCCTCCTTGGATCAAACGACCCCCAATGAAGCCATTTTGTTGTTCAGAAATCAGAATATCCGTAAAAGGTTTCAATCTAGTAGCCAGCATCTTAGTGATGATTTTGTAGGAAGTATTACAAAGGATGATAGGTCAAAAATTAGAAATTGTCTTGGAACCCAAAGCTTTCGGAGCCAAGGCTAAAAAAGGATAGTTCCATTCTTTTAAAAGGGAATCGTTATCCCGAAACTCATTGATTTCTTCCAACAAGTCAATTTTTATAATGTTCTAGAAGGTTTGAAAAAAGGTTACAGGGAAGCCATCAAGACTTGGAGATTTGTCATCTTTCATAACAAAGACAACTTTGTGAACTTCTTCAACTGTAAAATTTTTAGTTATATTTTCATTAATTTCATCAAAAATTAACTTTGGGATGTGTTAAAGCATTTCTCAAATATCCTCCTCATTAGTTTGGCCTTCCTCTTTGAGAAGGTTAAAATAGAAGCTAACCAATTCCATTGAAATGGCATTCTCTGAATTCAAATGCCTCCCATCAATAGCTAAGATCTCCTTAATCTTATCCCTAATCTAGTGTTTAGTGGTGGTAACATGAAAAAACTTGGTGTTACGATCTCCTTGTTGAAGCCAAAGAGCCCTAGATCTTTGTCACCAATATATTTCCTCTTTAGCAAGGGTGTTATAAAATCAATTAAAAGTGACAACTCGTGTTGATGCAAATAAGGAGTTCTACGAGCTAATTCAATATTCGTTGAGATTTCATCTATCTTCGAGGAAATTTGATGTTTCCTCTCTCTTGTCCCCAAAGGTCTTGGTTTTCCAAATTTTCAATTGTTTTTTGATGAAATTGAGTTTTTTCGTGAATCTATACATAGTTGAGCCATGTATTTCCACCTTCCACCAATCCTCAATGAGCTTATCTAGGTTACGGTTCTGTAACTATGTTAATTCAAATTTGAAAGGGGGATTCTTAGACTTTTGAAATTTTGTTGCACTCAAAAGCAAGGGGCTATGATCGGAAGTAGCCTTGGGGAGGGCCATCAAATAAAAGTCACTAAAGTGTAAGAGTTAATCCAGGGAACTAAGAACTCTATCCAACTGAATTTGATTATGATTAGAACCAAATATTCTATTTGACCATGTAAAGGATGCTCCATGAAGGTCAAAATCAAAGAACTCACCTTGTCTAATAAAGCTTGAAATAGATTCCATATTGTTACAGCTAGGTGGAGCACCATCCTATTTTTCTGAGGAAAAGAGAGGGGTGCTAAAATCCTTGGAAATGAGCCAAGGTAAATGTTTTTATTTGCTTCCAAAATCTAGAAGGTCTTTCCAGATGTTATCCCTTTGAGATTCCAAGTTTGGGGCATAAACATTTACAGCAATCCATCCTAAACTGGATCAGATTTCTTGAAAAAAGATACCCAAAAAATGAGGAGTGTTGATGATACATTCCCCAAAAAATACCATAAGATTCCAAAAAGTGCAAATGCCTCCAGAGTTACTAGTTGAAGCATGAGAAACAAAGGAGGTTGAGGGCCATATCCTAGGGAGGATATTATCCTCCTTGAGTTTAGTTTCTTGTAATGATGATTTCTGGAGAATGTTTTAATCTGAATAATTTGAGTACTCTTCTTTTCTACAGAGCATTGATCCCCCTAATATTCCAAGAGATAATCTTCATTTTTTGGGTTTGGGTTTCCCTCCACCCTCAATGGTAAGAACATCCTGAGTTTCCTATGTAATATTTTGAGTGGTTTCCTATTGAAGCTTGACTTGTTTTGTGGGCCTGTCATTCTTTTTGTCGTTGCCAAGGTCTCAATTTTTTTACAGTTTATTCTTGTATTTCGAGGCGGGCTACATTCTTCTATCACCAAAGAAGGAGAGGGAAAATGTGATTTTTCTTCTAGATGGGAAATGGGAGTAAGGGAAGTAGGAATAGAAGAATATCCTCCTCAGAGGGTTGGGGGGAAGAAGAGGGAACTCAATAATAAGCGGAAGATTGAAGAGAGCACAAAGTGAGGGGGAAGAGAGAGGAACAGGGGTATCAACCAGAGGATCAAGAATTGGTTGAGATGGGGGAACCTCTAAGGAAGAGATCTCACCTTCTTCCATAAGAGAAACAAAAGGATTGGAGGTGCCTACCTCCTAAATACTTTTGGGAATTATTTACCCTTCAACTTTGGTGTGAGCAGCGGGTCTTTATATTTTTGAGTTGGCTTCAAGGGGAAAGTAGGGGCCATGTGACCGATGCTCTTACAAATAGAGCAGGCCTGCGGAACGTACTTATACTCTATAGGTTGAGTCCAAATACCAAAATCTAAGAGGAGGTCAATGGATTTGGGTAATGGAATACTTACATCAACATTAACACAAAATCTAGCGTGAATGAGCCTAAATTTCTCTTTGGTAGCTTGATCAATAACAATGAGAGAACCCAAATACCTTCTATAACCGCAACATCCCAAAACTCCAATGGGAGGCCTGACAGGTGAACCTAAATCAGAGCTTGTGTCATTGTTCATGTATGAGTGTTAAAACCTAGGGTCCATTTCCTGAGATAGAAGCCACGCCTTCTAAAGAATCAAGGATCCCTAAGTAACACCCGAGTGAAATCATCTTTATGGCCTAAAGTAAAAATAATGAAACCATTTGGCATAGTTGCAATCTCAAGGGGGCGCAGGGGTCCCACTTGATGTGTGACCATTTTTTGATATCTTCCAGAGGGGTTCTAGGGCCCATAAGTTTTCTAATTAGTGACAAGTATCTTGATGTCAGAGAAAATTTTGTAATCTATGAGGGAATCTACAGAGAAAGTGTCCCATTCAAAATCTTGGGCTGTAGTTTGACATCTTGTGTCACCTTTGGAGACCCAGTGACCACATCTTTCCAATACCCCATAGGGACACGTGACGAAGCGTCACTAGAGGCATCAAGAAGGGGATCAGAGGCCGAACTAGAGGGATCTGTCATAGCTTCAGGTGAGCCTATGCAGAAAATTCAAAATTCAAGCAGAGCAGGAATTTTCCTTTCCAAAGAGATAAGAATACATGAGGTTATTTGGGTAGAAGCGTTAGAATTGGTAGTGAAGACAAAAAAAAATTCTTGTTGTATATATCCATATTAATTTTTCAAGTGTATGATAAACATTTTCAATTATAGACATTTTCCCATTTAGAAATAGTCAAATTTAATGTCTTTAACGAGTTAATTTTTGTACAATAGAAGGTAAACATATTATATATATATGCGTAAATATTATTAAATATAAATTTTAATCACTATATATTTAAATATATATTTCCTTTTGCGCCCGCTAAGCTATGCCAAAAAATCACATAGCTTTGTGGCCGACACGATATAATTCTTTATTTTGACCACCAATTTACAAAACCATAAATTTATTTCGAATTAAATGTGAAACCAGAGAGAATAGAAATCATTTAAAACATAATTTTTAGTATCATGTGTATTATTGGCAAGAGATAGAGTGTTGTTATATATATTAATTCACAATTCTACACGTATATGTATGTATATATATGTAAACTCCATATTTATCTGTTATCGTTTATAGCTTGTTAATTTGATTTCTCCTATCGGAATATACTCAATCATGAAAATTTTATCTAGCCTAGCGACTGCTAGGCTATAATTCATTTTTGGAGAAAACGTATGTTTAGCTTAGCAGTCGTGCAACTCATTTGGAATACTCTCAATGAAGAAAAAGTATTATTCTAGGCCTAGTGATTGCCAGTTTAGGCTTATAATTCTTCTTATACATGGAGATTAACAATTTAGATTTAGCTTAGCAGCCACTTCGGATTAAAAACATGATATAATTACCTTTAAGAATCCCCTATATGGCCACTAAGCTACAACTATTATTTGGCTTCATATCTAACAACTCGTTGTATAGCTTCTCATTTGCTAGTCCAAGTCTTGTTAAATTGTCACACAAACTATTAACAAATTTGTTTAAATCTCATCGCAAGTGTAAAGAACTTAAAATAATTCTTAAGCCTTACGTAGTTATCATAAGATATATATATATATATATATATAATTGTATAACACGTAAAAGGTTGATGTTTAGAGCTTAGCAGATTGCTAGGTAAATCCTCGAGTAAATACAACAGATGAATCTTCTTTTATGAAAACAAGATCTATATACATTATTTGAACTTTACTATGTATGGATTTAAGAATTTGAAGTAAGATATTTATGAGATTAGCGGCCACTAGGTTATGCCACCACATAATATTATTTGGATCCTAGTGGTGGTTAGGATTTAACTAGATTAAATTAAGATATTATGAGCTTAGCGGCCACTAGGTCATGCTACAATGTATTATTAGGAGTTTACAATCGCTAGGTATTTAACAAATTCAATTAAGTTAGTATGAGATTAACGGCCGACCTATGTACTACCAAAAAATAATATTTCGGTATTTCGGGGGTTAATAGAATTTAACAAATTAAAGAATGATATAATGAGCTTAATGTCCACTATATTATGTCGCAACATATTATTTGGGGCTTAGCAATTGCTAGTATTTAACAAAAACAAGTATAAGATATTGTAAGCTTAACAAATTCTAGGTCATGTGACAACAACATATTTGGAGCTTAGCGATTGCTACATAGGTGATTTCAGATATTTTCATCTTTGTCGGCTACTAAGGCGCTACCACAACATAATATTTAGAGCATAGTTATTGCTAAGATTTAACAAAATAAAGTAAGATATTTTGAGCTTAGCCTCTACTAGGTTATGCCTCAACATATTATTTGGAGTTTAGCGGTCGTTGGGATTTAACAAAAACCAGTAAGATATTGTGAGCTTAGCAGTCGTTAGATTATGCTACAACAACATATTTGGAGCTTAGCAGTCGCTAGGTAGTTTCAGATATTTTGAGCTTTGTGGCTACTAAGGCACTACCATAACATAATATTTGGAGCATAACAGTCATTACATGATTTATCAAAATTAAAGAAACATATTTTGAGACTTAACGGCCACTAGGTTATGCCACGACGTAATATTTTAATCTTAGTGGTCATTAGGATTTAACAAATTAAAGTAAGATAGTTTTGAGCTTAGCGGTCCCTTAGGTTGTGCCACAACATAATATTTCGAGCAAACATGTCGATAGGATTTAACAAATTAAAGGAAGATAATTTGAGCTAACTGTCGCTAGTTTATGCAACGTCATAATATTTTAAGCCTAGCGGTCGTTAAGATTTAGCGCATAATATTTGGAGCATAACAGTTGTCAGGATTTAACAAATTAAATTAAGATATTATGAGCTTAGCGATCTACTGGGCTATACCAAAACATATTATTTGGAGCTTATGCAGTCACTAAGATTTAACAAATTAAATTAACATCATATTGAACTTAGCAGCATGCTACGTACTTGCTGTACACTATAATATTTTGAGATTAGGTGATTTCTAGAATTTAACAAATTTAATTAAGAATATTTTGATCTTTGCGGCCATTCTAGGTTACTAAAAAAACATTATATTTAGAGTATTGGTGGTTGCTAACATTTAACAAAATAAAGTAAGATATTGTGAGCTTAGCATCCGCTAGGTTATGCCGCAACATATTATTTAGAAGTTAGCGGTCACTAGGATTTAACAAATTAAATTAAGATAGTATGAACTTAGCAGCCACTACGTATTGCCACAACATAATATTTCGAGCAAATGTGTTGATATGATTTAAAAAATTAAAGGAAGATAATTTGAGCTTAGATGCCACTACCTTATGCAACGACGTAATATTTTAAGTCTAGCGGTCATTAAGATTTAATGCATGATATTTGGAGCATAGTGGTTTTCAAGATTCAACAAATTAAATTAAGATATTGTGAGCTTAGTAGCCGTTAGGTTATGCTAAAACATAATATTTCAAGCTTTGGCATCACTAGATTTTAACAAGTTAAAGAATAATATTTTGAGCTTAGCATCTACTAGGTTATGCCACAGCATAATATTTGTATATTAGTGATTGTTAGGATTTTACAATATAAAGTAAAATATTGTGAGCTTAGCGTCCACTAGGGTATGCCACAACAACATGTTTAGAGCTTAGCGGTCGCTAAGTAGTTTTGGATGTACAACTACCGTCTACATGTTTAGATAAGTATGACATTTTGAATATATACACAAACATTCGATCAATTAGAAATATTAATCTATTTACATGTCATACATATTTCATTTCTTATCTGTTATGCTCAAATATTTCCAGTCATGATTCCACAATTTTCTACTCTCAAAACAAGATGAACTAATAAATTAATAGTCAAGTTTACGGTAATAATTTTTTTTGTTTTAAAAGTGGTTTGCAAGGTTAGACATTTCCACAATTAATAAATTTCTTGGTTAAAGACTTTCTACACAAGCTTGTGAACAACAAGAATTAAATTAATAATTAAATATTATTAATTTACTTCCTAAGCTATATTTATAGTTTAAAGCATCTACTAAGCTCCATTAGTTTAATTAGTTATCAAGCACCAAGGTTACATTATTTTCTAACTCAAAGGTTTAATTGTTTTACCTAGCCACTAAGTGGCCCCATTCACCCCATTACCCATGATTCTTTTTTTTAATTTAAAATTACATTCCCACAAAATGCCTTCCCACTTAAGTGAGGTAGGGTTTAATTTGGGCCATTGGATTGAATCTATCATATCCCTTAGATTTAGGTTTCCCTAAATTTCATTATGGTTCCCTTTTTAATTTCTATTTTCCCCAAACAACCTCATTTGCTCATTTCTTGTTTGTAGGTTTTGGAAGAGGAGGAGCCATGAGAGCAAGAAGAGCAACCATGGAAAAATTTCTCTTGGTTTTAGTTGAAAATATTTTACTATTGTAATATTTCTCATTTGTTTAATGTAGAGATCCTACAATGGATCTATTTTGTTAATTTAATGAAATTATTTTCTTGTTTTTGAGTTCAACAATTGGGGAAAAACCCCATTTTTATTAAATCTATGAGTTTTACAAATTTTGGTTCCACAATAGAGATTGGACGGCTTAAACAATTAAATATAATTAATTACTAGTTGCTGGAAGTTTGCTTTTAATGGTTTTAAGCTTAGATTTTAATTAATTTTAAATTTAGGTTTTTTTCACATGGATGGATTTTATTTTTCTGTCAAAAGTGATGAAACCGCTGCCCTACGCAGGCCAGTGGTCCTGTGACCACCACCCTTTCCTGGGGGTGGTTCATCGACTTCCGCTCTATGCTAGGTGGCGGTTCTGAAACTGCCACTTTGCATAGGGTGGACAGTTCTGTTATCCGAAAACAGAACCTTCAACAATGCATTTTTTTTCAACAGTTTTTCTTCTTAAGTTGATTTTTAATGCAACATTAATTTTAAATGAGGGTGTCTTCCATTCATTGGTTGGTAGAGTGATAACATTTCTAGTTTCATACTCAAATTACATAACATCAACTCATTCTCTATTCTTTCCTTTGCAATAAAATGTAAAATTGAGTATAACATTAACTACAATTCATTCTCTTTCACATATTCAATTTTTCCAACAAAAACAACAAGAACTCAACAACACCTCCTTTCAATACATCTTTCTCTTTCAAATATACGTGTATATTTATATTGTAACTTTAAATACATACTACTTTAGGAGAGTTTCATTTCAAGCCAACTAAAAAACTTAAGCTTTCCCTTTCACTATACATTACAATACAAATATGAAAACTACAAGTTTTCATATCATTCTTTTACCATACAAGGACTTCAAATTCATTTATTTCACTAAGACTAGTCCTTTCTAAACAACCAAGAGTTCTTTCTACTCACAAAAATCACTTCAATTTTGAATACGATGAATATTACAAAACTTTCTTCAAATATACAAATGTTACAAACTTCCACACAAAGTAGGAATAATAATATGATCAAATACAACATAGAGATTCTTAAACAAGGAAAAAACACTAGTCTTCATCTCATGTCTTCTCCCAAATTGTAGCTTCAATCTTGCATTCTTCAATATTTCAAAAGGCTTGGATCACAATACAAAGAAAAGGGGGAATAGGAGATGCTCTCTGGCCAACCTTTAATCCAATAAGAGCAGAAGTCATCCCCTTATTGGCCCTTGATGCCAAACCAATATAAAAATGAGGGATCTTGAGCAACATTTTACAAATTTTAACAAGAATGGATTCCACAAAAACATACAATCCAAAACATTCAACACATCTAAATGGACATACTCAAATTTTTTTAAAACTTTCTCAAACAACACATAGGCTTGATATCAAACCAAAAGGAGCAAGGAATATGGGAACCACCTCCTTTTTCCTCCCAAGTGAAGTAGGAGTTTCACCCAAAAGCCTCCATGTGCACAATACAAATAAAAAAACATCCTTATCTCTCCCCTTACAAGTATGAAAAATATGTCCATGTTTTCCTTTTCACTCCCCATAGGTGAAACTCCCAATCACACTCCCTCCAAAATGCATGCCTCACAACTCCCTTTTCCCTCCCCAATGATCCCATACTTCCATCTCCCACTCCCTTCTTAAGGCAAACTACCCAACCACACAAAAACACATTCACAACACTCATACAATATTCAACAAGCACAATTTTCACATATACAAACATAAATAAGAAGATAAAAAAGTTGGATATCCTACCTCTCCATAAATATTACAAGAGTATTCACTCCAACAAATATTTTGACACCTTCAAGCCAAACACACTCTAAAAGCAACTCCAGCAAGCTCCCAATTCCAAAAGTGCAAAAGAATGAAAATAAACAAGTAACCCAAAATCCATCAAATTCAATCAATAAATAGAAATGGGATGTGAGGATGATGAGGTGGCTCCATGTAGGATGTCACTTAATCATTCCTCCATTCCAACACACAAGTCAAACACCATGCCCAAGACAATAAATGAATCATGTAATATCTATGGCATGCTCACATGACACTCCAACTTGCACACCATGCCTACCAAGGACAAATTAATTGTGGTAAAAAGGAAAGTGTAATTATTTTCACTTTTTACACTCCAAAATGCATAAATAAGCCTAAAATTAACTCCCCATACCATAGGTATGGTTGTTGGGTGAATTTAAGAGGCATGGGACAAGCTTAGCTTGTCCCACAAGCCTCCAAAAAAGCCTCCCAAGTCAAAATCTGAATTTTGAAGTTGGGGAAGAGTACACAACACAAAATCCAACACAAATCCAACTTACATCCACAAGATTTCAAGGACCATCTACCCTCATAATTATCCAATTGTCACATCCTTATTTTAGTTAACAATTTGAGTTGGATTAGCTAATTAAGACACATTAATAATTGCTAATAAAGTGACTAACAATTTCTAAAATTAAATACACATAACACAAATCAAAACACACAAAAAATTAAAATAATGAGAAAACATTACACCCCATGACCACACATGTGAGGTTGCCCCCATGGGAAACCTCCTAACTAGGCATGTAATAACACCACATAAACATTAGACACAAGTTGTCAAATTTGGCCATGTTGCAAAACACCCGACATCCTTCCTTGGTTGGTCCCCTATCCCCTTTCAATGTATGTGATAAAATATCCCTACAACACAAAAATAATACCTCTCTGGCCTCACGACCGCATCAACAACATTGAGAAATAATGTATACATAGAAATCAATAATCGTCATCCAAAGTTAAGTAATTATATCATCTATCAACATATCAAATAATTAAATTCTAACATCCATGAGATCATAATTCTACTCATAACATCCAAAGTATAACGTGTCAGTATAAAATCCAAATAATGCAAATCAACATATATCAAACTGTCTACCAATGTCATCTAGTGTATCATAATCAAAATGTGAATCACAACATGTCAATAGTCTAAATATCTGCATAGTCTATCATCTATTGATCAATGTATCATAATCAAAATGTCTAAGTATCAATCCAAAAGTAATACAAAAATAATACCTCTCTAGCCTCACGACCGCATCAACAACATCGAGAAATAATGTATACATAGAAATCAATAATCGTCATCCAAAGTTAAGTAATTCTATCATCTATCAACAAATCAAATAATTTGATTCTAACATCCATGAGATCATAATTCTACTCATAACATCCAGAGTATAACGTGTCAGTATAAAATCCAAATAATGAAAATCAACATATATCAAACTGTCTGTCAATGTCATCTAGTGTATCATTATCAAAATGTGAATCACAACATGTCAATAGTCTAAATATATGCATAGTCTATCATCTATTGATCAATGTATCATAATCAAAATGTCTAAGTATCAATCCAAAAGTAATATCAACATAATGAAAATAGTGTCGAAGAGGAGTGGGCACTACAGTTACTCTTGAGTGAGGCCTATTGTATCATATTGATTTTGTGTCACAAGAATGAATTATTTGCAAATCTTGCAATCTCTATCGATCTTTCCTATGTCCATAATTGGGTTTCTCAATAACACATGAGCCTTGTTAAGTAAAACCTACTGAGTAACAATTGTTTTTTTTGTGATTTCCTTCAGAGTCTATATTTTTCTGTATTTTTCCCCTGGTTTTGGAGATAATCTCAATGACCTACGAAGTTTCTCCTTCATTTTCCTTTGTTATTCTCCTTTGAAAATTAACCAAGAATTGCTTAAGCAATATAACAAACTCTTCTCTAGAAACCAATTCATGGTTTTCCTTAAATAATTCCATAACTGAGGCTTTTGTGAAAATCTGATTTCCTCTCAAAACTATGTCATCAAACTGGAGAGATAGTTTACTTACCTGATCATTCCATTCCCTTAGTATTTCCTTGGTATAATTAGCATATGTCTAACATATACCAACATCGCCTATGGTTATACTTAAATGGTATTTATAAATGCCTTCCTCAATAACCTGCCCCATATAGATTAATGTTTTCTGCATCAATCCCATTATTTTAATGATATTTCTTGAGTCTTCTTTGGGTAGGATTATTTATTTATCTTTCCCATGATGTAGTCCTTTATAGCATTGTACAGGCCATATAATGCATCTTCTACATCACAAACTGTACCCACAAGAATTGTGGTCTTTAATTGAGTTTCAAGCTCTTTATTTCTAGCACATATGCCTCTCACTACTTCTATGACTACTTCATTTGTAGCCCTTATCAAGGATTCAAAATATTCCTCATATTGCACCACTTTGGAGCCTTTAGATTTTTCATTTCTTTATAAGAGAGAAGAGATTTTCTGAAGTTTCAAACCAAACAATGGCTTGTTGTGTTGACATATTCTTTTTGGTTATCCTTTTCAAGGTGCTTGTCCTTGGATTGAATTCAATGTTTACTAAGGGATCTTCTTGTGCCTCCCAATCTAGTTGTTCTTTGTGAGCAATTACGGATTGCTCAACCCAATCTTGTCTCGCTTCATGTGGAGTGGAGGGAGAAGATTGAGATGGTTGCACTGGGGCTGTCCTAGATGAGATTTTAGTTTACATTACCTCTTCTTCTTCATCTGAAGAAGTTAAGGCATATGCCACCAAATTTGGAGCTTCAGTTAGTGTGGTCCTGACTTTTTGAACCTCAGATAGAGTTTTAATTGATGTAGGAAACCGTGGAGGACCTGGAGAATGCGGAGAACGGGGATTTTCTAAAGGATTAGAATAAAATGTTACCTTTATCTTTGTAGCCTCCTTTTTAATAATTCCTCTTAGAGGGGGAAATTCCCCTATCATCTTCATATTCTACTTAACTAGGATATCATTTGTTTGAGTAATCCATACCAAATCATTGAAATCATCCTCATGTGCATAGGATATATTTATCTATCCTCTAAGAGACTAAAGGTGTTTGAAAACCCTTTTCATGTGGTCATCGTGCCTTAGAGGGTGTTGGGGGATACGAAATGAATTTCTATGTGCCGATGCAACTTTTAAATTAGGCACCTATTAAATTTTCTACATCCCACAGTGAATGAGAGGGGGGATGTGTTCTAAGATTCTTCTCTTTGCACTTTCCAGTAATATTGTTACAAATATGATATGCCACCTCTTGTTCTATCATTTTTCAGGAACATAGTATGGCAGCTGAAAAGGAGGTGTAAGGAGTCCCTCAATCATGATAACAATATATTATGGATAGAAGAATACAACTCCCATTTTCCTTATGGAAGTGAGGATGCCAGCAGATATTTTGGGTGTCATTGTTTCATGTATTTGTTGGTAGAGATCGTGATACAAATAAGTGCATATATCTTGAATATGAGATCTAAACTGATGGGCATACAAGTCTGAATATAGTTCATTTAGTTGCAAAGGGCATGAAGGAAGCCAATTTTGAAAAAATTATGAATAGTTGAGAACACCACAAACTGCATCCAAAAGATAGGAAGCCATGTAAAATGATTTCCCATTGTCCACAAAATTTTTTCTTTGGCTCACCAAATTGAAACTAACACTTTCCCTAATGAAGGAATCTTTCCTTCATCAATAATCATAGAAAGTAAAGGGATCCAGGATACATCGACCTTAGAGATAGAAGGTTTTCCATATAGCTTGTTCATGAGGGCCATGCCAATATGAACTCCTAGTCTAAACCTTTTAATAAGGATATCACTCATATCAGAATCATCCATATTATCTATTGGGTCCACAACCAAATTCTATAAAATTAACTCTTATTTTCCTTGTTGGCCATCTAAGACTCAAATGTATTTATATTGTACAGGGTTTCTGGCTATGGTAATTTGTAATAACCTTTGTATGCATGCCCAACATAAAAACCTATTATGTTTTTCCACAGTTTATAAAATAAGGTCCACTCAATGGAATTCGAAAGAATTATATAGGAAGCGATCAGTTCCAGAAATGGAAGCACCTATAGTTTAGTGGCAAATTAAATGGAGACCGACTCTTTTTATTTCCCTTATGTCTTGGGACCTTAGGGCTTGATCTGTCGGGATACCATTTTCATCTATGACATCTACATCAAGAATTTCATTTTGGACTATGGAAAAAAAAGGTGAGTAATGTTGAAATTCATGATTTAAGGAAGCTGGATCGAACATGATATCTCTCATTACTCTGGTGTCTACATAGGAATATAAATAATCATCTACATTTGACAGTTATAGTTCTCCCACCATGTTGAAGGATTACAGGTCCATGAATGCTGCATATATCATCAACAGAACATGTATAATGAGCCAAGAGATGTACTTGGGTTTACAACAACACTCTTATGTCTCTTACTCTATATATTTCTTAGATTAAAAACTAAGTTGAAAAATCAATGTAAAAAGTGTTGATCCTAATGGTCATCCACAATGAAATAATTAGAGCTTAGTGGTCACTAGGCATCATCCAAAGGAAAAATATTAATGCAATGAGAAAATTGTGACAATACATGTGCTATTGAGGGGTTAAGACATACATAGATATGATCCTAAACAGTCTCTAAGGTGAGCCAAATGAAATATTTAGAGCTTAATGGTTGCTAGGTATCATTCATAGAAAACTATTAATGTAATGAGAAAAGTGTAGAAATACATGCACTCTTCAGGGGTCAAGACATACATAGTTTTGATCCTAGTGGTTGCTAAGGTCTACCACCATAAAATATTTATAGATTGGAAGTATCTAGGCATCATTCATAGGAAAAATATTAATGCAATGAGAAAAGTGTGGTAATACATACACTCTTAAGGGGTCAAGACATATATAGTTCTAATCCTAGCGGTCGCTAAGCTCAACCACAATAAAATATTAAGAGCTTAACAGTCATTAGGAATCATTGACAAGAAAAAAATTATTAAACTAAGAAAAGTATGGGAATACATGCACTCTTTAGGGGATAAGACATATGTAATTCTAATCTTTGAGGTCGTTAAGGCCAGCCTAGTTGCTAAACATCATTCACAAGATAACTATTATTTCCCTGAGAAAAGTGCAGCAATACATGCACTCTAAAGGGGTCAATACATACATAATTATGATCTTAGTGGTCACTAAAATCAGTCACATTAAAATATTTAGAGCTTAATAGTCACTAAGATCAACCTTTACAAAATATTTAGAGCTTAGTGTTCGCTAGGCATCATTCGCTGGAAAACTATTATTGAAATGAGAAAAATGTTGTAATACATGTTTTCTTGAGGGGTCACGCCTTATGTAGCTCTGATTAGTTTGTTGAATAGATTTTTATACCTCTCTTTAATTATTTATAATTGTATCATATTGGCTGAACTATCCCTGGTAGAGCCAAGTGTTTCACTACATACCCTCGAGAGGGATCAAGCCTTACATATTTCTCATAATATATATTTTTAGTTATTGAAAGGAATGTCTTAGTAGGCACTAAGATTCATTACTATGATTTATTAGTCAACCTCTGTATTCAAAATAAGAAACAATGTGAACTATATGTGTAGCATAAATTTCATTAGTCCACATGATTATATGGCTTAGATTTATTATACGGAAAAAACATAAACAATTTATTTAGAGATTATTGTGCATTTAGGGTTCTCCACAAAATTTAAATGGACAACATAATACTTTAAGTAAGGAATGGTTTAACAGTTGCTAGGTAATTTGAATATAGCATTCGAATAAAAAATCATAGTAGAGGAGATTAGCGCTCACTATAAATTTTATTATAAAATTCGATGCAAAATACATGTGTTATGAAAAATTGGTATTCTACAGGATTATTTCCTTTACAAATCAAAGAAATTTAGAGATTAATGGTCACTTTGAAATTCCTGGAGAATATATAAATTACACATTTTAAGGATTATGTTTTCGGTAAGTGTAAGTTTAGCTCTGTGGCATTCGTATCTATATATGTAGATTAATGAAGTCTCAAAGGCCATGGAGGTCTCTGCTTAGTCGGTAAAAACATTAAATATTGTCAAATCTCTAGGGTACTCTTACAACATCATGATGCCGACTCATGAGTATGAGTACCCAAGGAACTTTGTCAATCATAACATTCTTTATCCTTCTACGCAGATTTCTTCTTGGATTATTGTGAAGGGATTTATTTTGTATACATACATATCTTTCTTGGTAGTATAGGTGATCTTAAATTGTAACTCCTATTTGACCATTACAATTTTAAAACTAGAGAAATTTTCAAGAAGAGAAAATCTCTTTGATCTTGTTACTCTTTGCATCAATTTATCCATATAAAACATGGTATAATGAGTTTAAATACAATGACCACACTCTTTGTAACATTAGTATGAACATACAGACTCTGAACCCTATGTATAATCTCCCTGGTCATCATATATATGTATTCCCAAGATATTAAATCTCAGAATTTCCTTATGCTTCCACCTCCCACTAAAAAAACAAGGAATAAATTCCCTTATCTCACTTACCACAATATACATACAAGGTAATGGTCTTCTTTATGGCTCTTATCAAGATATTTAGTAAAAAACTTTCATCACATTTATTAAAGTCATATTAAGCAAAATAAACCTTGTCATCTTATAATTTTTAGTGTCAATATATCATTAATTTATTTAACTAAAACACCCAGAGCCTATAATTTTAGTTTGTAAGTGTTGCATGTGTCTTTTCATAACTATCTAGTTAGTGATAAAATCTTCAAAATGCTATTTAGCCAAACACAAATTGAGTTCTCAAATTACAGGATACATACTTCTCTGATTCATTGTATTGCTAGGAGGAACCTACATAGACTGAACCATTTGTATTTTCTCCTTGGCCATCTTATATATGTTTTCATAAAATTTTATTTCCCATAATTTTCTTATGCTTCAACGTCTTACTGTAAACAAGAAAACAATTACCTTTCTTAGTTCTGCATGCATGGTAATGGTCTTTTTCAGGCTCTTAATATCAAATTTACTAAGGAAATTTCCATACAACCTCATTAAGAAAAATAATACACTGTCATCCTCTTGTAGTTACTATCAATATTTCATTACTTTATTTTACTAAAACACCCACAATCTGAAGGATACAAGAACACAACCATTTCATTCTTCATAATGAAACATTACTAAGCATTTCATTCATTCCCTCCTATAGATATTCATAGTATGAGTTTCCATGATCCCTCCTACAGATCTTCTAAGCCATATGAAACATATCGTCTACATCAGAAGTATCATGTCATAATTTTCCCCTTTGTTTCCCAATGAATGCATTCTATCATAAGATCAGGATATGCACTTTCATAAGACATGTACAATATATAATTAATTCAATATTCACTAAGGCATCAAAATACCTTACCTTGATCTACTGATTGTGGGATAACAATCCTCTCATATTTCATCAAATAAGAATAGAATACTTACAAAATTACTTTCTTGTCTATATATTAGTCCTTATTTTAGATTTAACTACTAAAAATTTGATAATGTAAGCTATTTCATATTTTAGTGATCATAAAATCACATATTCATGTTGACATGATTAACATTTGAGTTACATGAATCAAGAAATATAAACATAATTAAGTCTATTATGAAATCATTTATTTGATTAAAAAATATACATTCTATACCACAATAACCCCTAAAATTTCACAATAACGCATATGCACTCAAAAAAAGTTCCCTAATAATGTATTTGCAATCTAAAAAAAATTTGAAATTTTGAAAATTCAATACTATTTGAATAATCAAGTTATAACGAAATGTCTAGAGAAACCTGTCGATAACGGTCTTAAAGTTCACTTTAGCTTAGCTGTCTATAAAAACCCTAAATGAATAAAATCCCTAACTAAACAAAAGTTATTTTCCACTACCTTTTCAACAACACCCATTTTTTTCACTTCCAACAATCATTTTTGTCCATGTTAGGAATTTTAGGAAACAATTCTCAGTCCTCTTACGAAAAAAATTCCCATAACCTGTTTGTGCATTTCTTGCAAGCACGATATACACATATTTCACAAATCATCGAGGGAAAAGTAGATTAAATGACAAAAAAATACCAAACCCTTTGAATTAAGAAATATTTGTTAAAATGTATGAAAGAATATGGTTTCATGGACAACATTGACTATTGAAGCACACAAAATGGGTTTTGTTGAAAAGGCTATGGAAAATTCTACATTTATGGATTTTCATAAGTTTGGAAGGGATGATGGTGAGAACGCATACCGATTTTTTACACCCAGTGGAAATAAAAAAGTCTCCAGAAACTATGCTTAGAATTTTCAGTGCATGCCCTACTCATATTTTCCAATGGATGAATGGAGTGATGTGGTTATGCAAAGAAGAAGAGAATATAAAGGTGAATGTTTAAAAAATTTAGTTTCCAAATTTAGTGTCCAAAACATATACTAAAAAAATATCAATCTATAGTGACATAAAAATGACACATCCAACTGCCACTTTCTTTGGTGCATAATTTATAATAGGCACATGTATGATGTTACATTGCTTTAGATTTAATGCTTCAAATGTGCAGTTGGTGGAAAATTCATTGTGCTCTATTTCACACTGGAGTCGGCATGGATTAAGGTTGAACTTGTTACATTGTCATACTGCAAAAAATTATAGATACTCTACACAGAATTCATATAGCGTGCTAGTTTCATGGGAGTGTTGTCTAGATGGCTTTGGTAATTCCCTTTAAAATGACCTCACCATCTTCAAACCTAGTTATTACAACCATGGTTGGAGATAGTGGAGCTTTGAGCAATAGCACTGCCGGTAAAAAGATCCAGGAAGTATGTTTCGAAAGTTTTCCATGAGATAATGTTTCTCCTCTTGATGTGGTATATCTCGTTCCTAATTTTAATGATGTATGTAAATGGTTAGAGAAATTTTGTCTCATTGGGTATTTTTTGGGCTCACATCCCCTCTGAAAGCATGCTCAAATCCGAGGTCAATATAGTATGGACTCCCCGTGGGGTCAGACTGGAAAGAGTCCAAAACATAACCAAAGGTTTTTTATTTTTTACTTTTCTAATCCTGCTAATGCCCCCAGTATTATGGCTTGACAAGCCACTTGGTATGTTCGTAACTCTCTACTTGTTTTGTCCCCATGGCATAATTATTTCGTGATATCTGAATATACCACCCTTAAAGTACTTATCTGGATTGAAATCCCTGGCCTACCCTTGTCATGTGTGCCTTTTCTACCATAGATTACTGCTTCTATTGGTCGGTAGTCTGCCTCAAAGCAGATAGGTTTTACCATGCTTGCACGTAAAAGTGTGTCTGTATTAAAGTTGATCTCTCTCAAGATCTGAAAGAATTTGTGGACATTCAGATCAGAGATAAACGCTATTCTCAGCAGGTCATGTATATCAATTTTCCTAACACTTGCTTTTGTTATCAGGCCTTTGATCATAACATCAAATTATGTCCTCTTTATGTCCCTCACAACCTCCCCGTGTCCAAATCATCTCCCGAACTAGTCAAACCCTAGCAGGAGGAAGGTTACCAAGTTGTTGGGGGCTGGAAAAACAAGAACAAAACCCAGCAACCTAAGGCCTCTGGCTCCAATGGCCAATGGGAGCCACCTGTTAAGGAACAACCCCATAGCATACAAGCTAAAGAGCCAATTGTTGCTACTAAAGAACTAACTATCACTACCAACACAGATATACAATTTCATAAATATTCCAGCATGCCCTAAGTGGCCTCAGTTCTCATGGACAAGAAAAAAAATGTTTACAATGTCACCATACGGTAATCATTTATGCAACTCACAAGGGCCCTCCAAAAGGCCCTAAATTCCTTCTCGCATCTCTTGATATCATAGTTTGGCTCACAACATGGACACAACCGAAGAGGAGTACAACATCCAATACGTCGAACAAAAAAAATATTGAATTTTAGGATTTTTGCAGCATAATATTGCTCAATTCCTGCAAAACCAATATGACACCCTTGATGGCTTGGAGGATGGTGACATGGCTCTTAACCACCATTGCCCATGAATTGTCTATATTGGAATGTTCAAGGTCTTACAGACTCCTGTCATAAATATGTTGTTTGTGAAACTCATAAAATATTTACAAATTTGGATGTTTTATTTTTACAGGAGGTTAAAATTATAGGTTTTCAGTTGCAGATGGTTTGTAAATCCATCTGGCCTAATAGCTTAGCTTTCTGTAGTAATCATGAAGCAGGGTGTGGGGGTTTAATTTCCCTTTTTGCTCCCAAATGGTGGCCCTTGTTAATTGACCATGGCATCGACCCCACCAACCGTGTCATATGGGTCCTATTTAATGTTGACGGCCACCCTTTTGGCCTCATTAATATTTACGCCTCTAACGATGCGGCCGAAAGGGCCAATCTGTGGCGGTGGATCACCAACATAATTCCCAATGCGTATTGGGTCATAAGTGGAGATTTATATATGGTTGAGTCACCCAATGATAAATGTGGACACTTTCTGATGAGGTGGGTAGCTGTCGAAAGGGAGACGTGGTTTTTTATGCTTAATAAGTTTGAGTTTTATGGCTCTAACACCTCTTTCTTTTCCACATCAAAAGCACCGTTTACTTGGTCCAATCTTGAAGGAGGAATAAATCAAGTACTTAAATGACTCAACATATTTATGCTATCAAATTAAGATTAGTTTGATTTTGATAGCATTTATTCCATGCCAGTGGAGGTCATGCCTGACTTTGTCCTTTCAGGTCACTCTCTAATACGATTTCATATCACTTGGCATGATACTCAAACTTTTTGTTATAAAGGCCAATTCTTCCTTAATAATCCCTTGTTGTAGCATGGGCCCACACTCAATCATATCAAGCATGTGTGGAATTTAACTCCCTGACCTATTCATTTCCAATGTTATCATCCACCTATGCATACCAGCTGGATTCAATGGTGGGAGGACATGATGACTCAAACAACTAGATTCCTTAGAATCTATGGTAGAAAACTGGCCAAAATCAGGTGTCACTAACACCTTGGCTCTTAGTCAAGTAGTGGTGGTGCTTCAAGGTGATCCCTTCTCTAAAAATCTTCAACATCATGTTGTAAATATTTGCAAACAAATTCAAATTGCTGACAATTACAATGCCAGGGGAGCGCAGATCCAAGCCTGGTTGCACTGGCTCAAAATTGGCGATCGAGTCTCAAAATAATTATTTCTTTCCCTGAGAGCTAAAAAACCATCTCAAAAAATTTAGGCCATCATGGAAGGTGGAGCTTGGGTTACTGATCCCTAAATCATGTTGTAAGCCTTTTTGTGCCACTACAAGCTTGTGTTTCAAGCTCAACAACCCTCTGTAGCTCGACAAACTACTCTTGATCAATGTCAGGGTGTTGTGTTGTGCAAGTTTTCTAAGGATCAGAAGGTGATATGAAATTGAATGCTCACCATTTAAGACCTCCATGATGATACTATGCATATGGCCAATGATAAAGCTCCAGGATGCGATGGGTTTCCCTATGAGTTTTACAAAGCCCGTTGGGATTTGGTTGGTCAAGACCTTTTTCAAGTTTATTTCAAGGGATTTTAGAACCAGTCCATAGGGCCACGAATCATCAAGGAGAACATTAAATTCATTCATAAATAAGGAGACCCAGAGAAAATTACTTGTTGGCAGCCTATCACCCTATTGAATGTCTCCTACAAAATCATTGTTAAAGCTTTGGTTGTGTGGCTTCGCAATATCCTCCTGGATGTTATTCAGCCAAAACAAACAATATTAATTTAGGGATGATATATCTTAGATAACACCATTGTTTTTTGGGATGGTATGGAATGGGCTTGTAGATCCAATCAATCTTCCATGTTCATAAAAAATTATTTTGAGAAAGCTTATGATCAACTTGAATGGTCGTTTACTCTTGCCATGGTCCAAGCCCTTGGATTTGGCCCCATTTTAATTTATTCTATCAGCATGCTATTTGTATATGCCTCTTCTTAGATAATTATCAATGGCATTAGCTCATAACGCTTTGGGATTTTTTACTCCACTTACTAAGGGTTCCCTTTGGCTCTTGCGCTCTATGTGCTAGCTGCCAAAGGATTTGGGTATTTATTGGCCCACACCAAATATCAGGGGCTTGTTAGGGGAATCACGTTACCTTCTATGCCCAATTCTCAATTGCTAAATGGTCATTTCATAGATGATTCCTTTCTTACACTCATTTAAGATGAAACCCACTTCACAATGCATGGATATTTTCTATTTAGCATGTGGTTCCTCAATTCAATGAAGAAAAACCTAGTGTTATTTGCAATATTTCCTTCATGTGGCTAATTGGCTCTCCACTTTTGAATGGAAGGTTTTAGCTCATGGTAAAATATTTAAATTCCTTGGTATTTCTTTTTCTTTTCAAGCCTCTCTGATTGAGCTCTAGTAGTATGTTATTCAAAGAGTGGCCAAAAAATTAAAATATTGGCTTACCAGACCTTTATCATTGGCTAGGAAATTCCAAATTTGTTCCAAAGTTCTTGCGGCCACACATGTTTATTACTCTTTGTGTTGGGTTCCTTTCAAATCCTCTATTCAGAAGCTGGAAAAGTTTCTCAAATCCTTTCTATGGGCTAACGCCTCTATAGGAAGAGGTTTTCATCATGTGGCTTGGGAGATATGTTGACTTCCCTGCAACTCTGTGGGGCTTGGCCTTATTTACATTCAGCGCCAAGGGCAGGTACTATGCACGAAATGGATTATTAGAAGTATCACTGGCTAAGAAACTTGGAAAGTGATCCTACAACATGGAATTGAAGAAGGCTCAGCTTATGGCTTCCCGCATGGAAAGGATTGGGGTTTATTAATCTACTCATAGCCCCAGTGCTTGTCAAAGTGATTAGCACTTTTGTGCTCAAGAGAATTTGGAAAGCATGGGAATGCATCAAATCTTGGCTTTAATGGAAAGGTGACATTTTTTCTAATTTCCTTTCCATTAACCATCAATCCCTCTAGTGGTCACCAATATTCTAGGTGTAAGATAAGTGTCTTGCAGAAGTTTCAAGAATCTCCGCGCTCAAGTTTTTCAAACATGGAATTTGCACCATTCAATATTTATTTTGTAAACACTTACAATCCTGGTTCTTTTGGCATGAAATAAAAAATAAGTTTTGGCTTTCCAAATAGGACCAGGCTAGTTATAATAAAGTGATTAGCGTGGTCCTTGACCACATGCTACACAAGATAACTACGCATTCTTCTCACCCTTGGTGGATGGACTTGAAATGGTATGTGGATACTCTATTTTGCAACTACCCAGCTAGTAAAGGCTACCGTTGGCTTTTGCCTCATCTTCCCATGATGGATAAACTCAACATGCGATGGGGAATCCTACCCACTCCATCTTCTTGGAGTAGGTGATTTGACACTATTTGGTCTATCTATGTGGATCCCAAGATTTCCCATTTCCTTTGGTGTATTTTACATCAAGGTCTTCTAATCAAGTCTCATATTGTTCAAATTGGGATCCTAGCTCCCAAATGCCCATTTTGCAACCATTTGGAAACTATTATCTCATCTTTTCTAGTTTTGTTTGAAAAGCTCAGCTTGCCTGGAACTAGATTCATTCATTCTTCTTTCCACTTAGACCAATTTGCTTTACCTGACAACATATCCTTTTGGGGATAATACCAAGATTCTTCCTATGTTCACCCATATTTGGCATGTTTTTAGAGGGGAAATTTATTTCTTGGATATGGAAAGAAATAAATTATTTTTTCTTTACTAATTCTACATTTGATCAACATTTTTCCGTTTATAAAAAATCTATGATGATCTCGAATGTATTGCTGTAGATACAAGTCTAGGTGAACAAAGTCACACTAGAGGTGGACCACCTTGAGAACTTGTTATGACATTAGGGGGAAGCCCCATGTAATGTTGCCTACGTGTCACCTTCTCCAGCTTGACGCTCCTCACCACCTGGTCATGGTGGTCAGCATAGCCGTTCACAACGACGTGCTCTCAGTCAGGCTCGATGCTCTTTAGGCCCTCTTCACCAAAGAAGTTATTCATCGGCTCACCTGCATGGTTGGGGCTTGCCATGAGCTCACCATCAAAGGATTCCGTCATCAGCTCGTCAGTAAGGTTGGGGGTCACCAACTTGCCAACATGGGTGGGGCTCTCCTTCAGCCTCTGCATAGTACATTGTTGATGGGTGGAATCTACCTCCACCACCATCGTCTTCCGACAAATTTCCCCACCTTATTCTCACCATCCCCACTCGAGGAGAGGTAGACCAGGAAGAAGAAAATCCCACTGGATGGGATATCCCAAATGTTGGAAAGATTTACCTGGCTCGAGCTGGTTGAATGATCATGATCTGCCCGCTTTGGGCATGTTTGTTGCTACTACTTGATTTGTTTTTTTTTATCCTCTAGGCACTACCTAGTTGTTGTATTCTCCTAGGCTCAGCCTAGTTTGTTTCTCGTTCTCTTAGGCTCGGCTTAGCTTGATTGTGGTTTTGGGTGTGCTCTCATACTACCCTCTTTTTTGTTGAAATTTATCTTGTATCTTATTGAATTAATATAATATAATATCTCTTTTCATCAAAAATACTTCAAATGGCACACATATTTTGAATGGTGCACATATTTCAAATAGTGCACGTACTTTCAAATGGCGTATTTTACATTGTTCGGTTTAATGGCCAATTAATCTTGAGGGAACCACTATATTAATTAGCATTTAACTTTACAAAATGGTCCTTGTTAAAAGTGTAATTAGTATTGTAATGAATTAATGTAAGAATTTTATAATATAATTGTTATCACCAAATCACAACACCCCTGATAACTCACGTGTGTGTGCATGGGCCATCAGTGTAATTTTCTAACATGGAGCTATCCTAAAGTGTGGGACTTTGCGAAATGGGATAGCTCTTCAGAGAAGGCCAACTCCTTTCATAATCTTACCTGCCACAACTACTCCTAATGCAAGAAAATACCTATCTAAACCTATTCTAACATTCCAAGGAGACAGGGAGAGAGTTGCATGAGATGAAATCTACACTAGAAGCGGTGATACACTAAGAAAAGGAGGTGAAACGTTCTATTTTGAGGGAGAATAAGAGTAGAAAATGCAACAAGGGAAGGCCAGAAAACTGTGACACAAAACCAAGCTTCATTCACCACCAAATATCCATTAAACACAACACCACAAACCTGCAAATACGAAATACATGCACAAAACCAAACAACAAAAATAGATAGGTAATGAGATACAATGAAATCAAATGCTAGGGTTGAATAACACCACAAAACACCAATTCAATTGCTCTTAGGATATGCACAGTCTATTACATCTATAGAGTATATGCTCAATTTCATTCACAGAGCCCATGAGAAGGCTTGTAGCTCAAATAATTTAAGAAAAACAAATTGACAGAGTTTCTCCATGCCCAGAACATTTCTCTCTCTTTTCAATGAGAAGCTTACAATTTATATCAACAAGAGGAGAAGAGAGAGAAGATAGAAATCCTGAATTTCTCCCTCCACTAACCAACAAGAAGTATTAAAACACCTGAAAACATTATGGATTACCTGCAAAATCTCATCCCTTCATGTACCATGCCTTGCTGGAGAAGAAAGAGAGCCATACTGCATTAAATTTTGGTGGTTGGTTGTTACTGTGCATGGGCATACAACATAATTAATGTAATTTTGACCGCCTTCCATTCACCAAATTTGAAATATTAATTTTTTGGTGCATAGAGGGCTCTGATTCCTTTCTAGAAAGCCCAAGAACGCATAAAACAGAGCTCCCTACTGAAAGTTATGGCCGTTTGAAGTTTTACAGTTTTGTTCATTACCTGCAGGAATCCGACCCCCAATTACTTCGTACCTGCGCACTTCTCCAACTATTTTACTTCTCTGATTTTGTGAAGTAAAGTAATTGTATTTCATCACTTTACTTATCTTTTTCATTTACCTTTCATTTCAGGAAATAATTATTGCTTTACCGTCATCTCACCCTTAGTTCTACGTTGATTTCACTTTACATTACTACTTCACTAAAAATAATTAAAGCAGTCTCAATTCACCGCATTACTCTATTATTGTTCTACTAGCTCCCCCTTGCCTATGGTGATTTTACATTACTTTACTGATTTACTAAAAATAAGTAAATTAGTTTCAATTCACTGCTTTACTTTACTTTTTTCCCTTTACCTGCGGTGATTTCACATTACTTTACTACTTCACTAAAAATAAGTAAAGCAGTTTCAATTCACCGCATCACTCTATTATTTTTATACTAGCTCCCCTTACCTGCGGTGATTTCGCATTACTTTACTACTTCACCAAAAATAAGTAAAGTAGTTTCAATTCAACTCTTTGCTTTGCTTTTTTCCCCCTTACCTACAGTGATTTCACATTACTTTATTGCTTCACTAAAATAAGTAAAGCAGTTTCAATTCACCACATTACTCTTATTATTTTTCTACTAGCTCTACCTTACCTGTGGTGATTTCACATTACTTTACCGCTCTTATATGTTTCATGAAGTAAAGTAGTTTCATTTCACCACTTTACTTTGCTTTTATCCCCCTTTTTTAAGTGGCTTTTTCACATTGTTTTACTTAAAATAAGTGAAGTAATTCTAATTCAACACAATACAAAGGAAAGTAGTAATGGGGGTCAAAAACCTGATTTGCCATAACTTTTGACCAAATGCTCTGTTTTTTGAGATCTTGAACTTTCTGGAAATCTCTCAACCTCCTCTTCACGTTGAATTTATGAAAATAAAATTTTGATGGGGTTAAGTAGGAGAAAAATGGTAAAAACACTCCCAAGCATAAGGAGTTAGAAAATTTTGTAGTAAAGTACCCCAAACCAGTTTTACCATTTTTAACCATTTTTTACAATTCTTTGGTTGGGTATGGACTTCTGAATCCCATAGAGAGGGTAATGCCATCAAATGGTTGCAAGTGCTAAAAAACCATGAAATTTACCTGTTTTCCTCCAAATTCATCACTAAAACACCATCAACTGTCTAATTCCATTTTTCTAGAGTTGTCCATTTTTAACAGGGGGCAAAAATGGATAACAATAATTTTTAATATACTGTATAGAAAACTAAATTTGGACATTGTTTAAAACTTAAATTTGACTTACATAAATTTAATTGAAATTTAGTCTTTAATATTGACATACACAATATGAAACTACGTAGCATGGGTTACTTCTACACAATATTATAGATAATTATTAATATTGAGTAATAAAATTAGATTGTTATAAGGCTATCTATGGTATAAAAACTTAAGAAACAATTAACAGTCATAACACCACCATTAATCAAATAAATACTAAAATTAAACTCTATACCATCAAATAAACATACCTATTTAATTAGATGGTTAAATATATTAATAAATTACTTTGACACAATGTTTATGACCCTAAATATATACTAAGCTTAAAATGGAGGACATTGAACTTTACCGTTGAACTTCCTTAGTGCGAGTAATATTTTTATACAAAAGATGCAACTACGTCGTATGTATTTCTTCTACTCAATATTGTAGACAATTATTGATAATAAACTTATAAAAAGACTATATATGATATAAAAACCTAAGAAACAATTAACACTCATTATTGAATCAAAGTATATAACACCACAGTTAATCAAATAAATACTAAACTTAAACTCATAACATCAAATAAACATACCTATATAATTAGAGAGTAAAATACATTAATGAATTACTTTAACACAATATTAATGGCCCTAAATATATATTAAACATAAATTGGAGGACATTGAACTTTCTCGTTGAAATTTCCTTAGTGCGAGTAATAACATTATAAATAGTTGTCTTTAATCCTCACTCTTCAATTGCGACTGATCACCCTTTGAAGTATGAGTGATCGCAATTCGAAATGTGAGTGATTACACTTCGAAGTGTGATCGACGTACAAGTGCTCCCACTTTGATGTACGAGTGATCAAACTTAGAAGTGCAAGTCCTCGACTTGCACTACGAAGTGCGATCACTTGCACATCAAAGTGCAAGCATGCACACTTTGAATTGCTATCACTCACACTTCAAAGTACTGTCACTAACATTTTGACCTGTCATTCTAGTCAATATTTGAATTATTGCATGTACGAGAAAAAAAAAGTCCTAACGGCTACTAGGATAGACAACTTTTGAAAATCCATACACTATGTGGTTTATGGATAAAAAGATACACACAGTAGTGATATCTAAGAGTCTAATATAATGTGTTATATAGTCAAATAGGAGCACTAATTACCTACGCAATATATAATTTAGGAGGAAAATTTATGATCGGAACAGAATTGGTTTTTTGAGGAATCATTATTAACTTTATTTCGTATGAAAATAGTCATCTAATAACATAAATCCTTATATAGAGACTGAGGTAATAGTTTCCAAGAGTTGTTGTCAAGGATTTTGTGTTCTAAATAGATGACATCTACCTTGGACTATAATTTGGATAGGATTTTCAATGTCAATGTTTATTGATTTGAATAAGGTAGGCATAAATAGTCGTATATGTATGATGATGATAAAATTGATATGTGGCATAAATGACAACAATCACTTATGTAATGTCTTGAATGCTAGCCAAATTCTGCATATGTTCAAGATTTATATTAAAGGAGGTTTTAGAGATGTTCATATGAGATGTATATTTTTATTTTCTCATTGTTATTTCAAGCATTTGTTTTAACCTTGGAATTGTTATTGATATTTTTCATTTTCAATTCTCCATAGGTTCAAGATTTAAGTGTCCACGCTACTAATTTTCTCCTTTTATTTTTGGATAAAATTAAAAATGAACTATGTTTTCAAAGAAGGAACACATGTGGATTTACTCTCCAAAGGTGTGAAAGTTGTAGAGGGACTAGTTTCTCCATCTAGAAATACACTCCATTACAGAGACATGAGGTCTATCTTATTCGTTGTCATGATAAGTATTGTATTCAATGACAGAGTGAGACTTCCATACACAATTGATGATTGTGAAACCCTATAATAAATTGAAAACAAGGGAAACTTTATCCCATGGGAAAGGAAGCAAATGTTTAAGCATGTGATTTCAGTTTCGCATGTGGGAGTTGATGGCATACAAAACATCATAAGCAGTGACTCAGAGGATACATTTGATGAGGATTAGTGTTTTAATTCTGACATTGAAAGCCATTGTTTCACAACTCCTAAAGACATGGATGAATTTGCTACAATGTGTGTGGTGCTAAAACATAAGTGTGTTCCGAAAGAAGGTGGCATAGCTGAAGGGTTTATATCCCTACTACAAGAAGAACATGTGATTTTGGGAGCAGTGTTGGGACCCACACGGTTTGGTGTTTTTGTGGAAAAGATTATATTTACATGCAATAATTATTATCTAAGTCTACAGTGCAACAATGAAGTTTCCTAGCCAATCAAAAATCTAGTGTATCTAAAAATAAGAACCGCACTTCATGTGAATGGAAATTATGAACTTCAAGAAACAACCCCCACATCAAACATTGGCTTCAATTTGAAGTTCAAGGGGGTTGTTGCGAAGTTGATATATTTTTGTTCAAAAGAACACAAATTTGTTGTAGAAGCAATAATTACAAATTTTTGTGAAGGAGACATGGTGCAATTTTAAAAATTGGATGGCAATACATTTGGGGTGCATATTGATAAAATAATCAGGCCTTTCTTGCAAGGGTTTTTCCATATCATAAGGATATCTCATCCAATGTCCTGATAATCAGTTGGCCCATCTAGATGGTTTCGTTATGGAAGTAAGGCTAAAATAAATTCCAGAAGAGTTACCGGTAAAAATGTGGAGTGCATTTGAAGAGCCATTGTCTCAACTATTATATCCAAATTCATCTGAATCCTATGTTTGTAGTAGTAATGAAAACTCAATAACAAGACCTTACAACTCCTATGAATTCCAAAAGGTAAATAATACTCCATCTGGTACACCCAAGGCAAGGGAAAATGAGAAAAAAAACAAGAGAAAATTTCTTATCTAAAGTTGGGAAGAAACCTTGATGCAAGGAAGGATGCCTTTCTAATCTATCTCTCAAAGCTTTCAATCACAATTAGAATGTAACTCTAGGGATGAATGAACCTTACATCAAAAACTTTGTACGTAATGCTTTCACCAAAAATGCTATCAGTTTTGATGTAGGTCAAAATTCTAAGAAAACTATAGATAAAATGAAGTTATGTGGAAGGGATGTACATCAAATTGCATGGTACAAATGTCATGGAATCTTAAAGAACATTTATTATAGATATAAATAATCTTGGATAAATGGCGAGAGGGTAGTAAATGGTAGTACAGGAAAACAAAAACAAATGCCAAATAGTGTCACAACTATTGCATTGATATCCAAAATGGTGGAGAGAAATTATGATATATCACCACACATGTCTCATTCAGTGGGACAAGATGGTACTAAAGTAACGATGAGACTATTGCCTACATGTTATAGTTATACTTACATACTACAAAAGTGTAATGAGGGTTTTTCATTGTTGAACCTTCCTCCAACGTCACAGTCAAATCTAGTAAAATATTACAAGAACATTTCTCCCATGTTTCAATCACTAAGAACAACTTATTTTCCAAATGTGACGACTGCACGGAACATAAGAACAAACATGTAACCACATCTTATCTAGAAACATTGACACAATTAGATCAATGTTAGAAATGGTATAATGATTACATTCAAATTTTTCATGCAACTTACTATGCACATAGATCACAATCAGAGCAAAATCCTAATAGATACTTGAGCATTGTGCATGAAAAAATTGACAAGATGAAAACTAGCGTACCAAGGACAAGAAGAAAAGCAAAATCAATAAGCAATATTATTAACCTCCCTGTCACCTTTAATAGTATATTGACACATGGACACAAAATTGGGAGCTTCGGGCACTATGGTCTCCCTTTTGTTGAGCGGGGAGCAAACTTCACAATAACATCATTGAAATTGTGTATCAGGAAGCTAGAAGAACCACTTACATAGTGGGGCGTCAAAACACCTACTACATGATGCACTGTTACAAAATGATGCATATGAAAAGTGCAAGGAATTCAAGTAGAAAAATGAGCAGACTCATACAACTGATATTGTAAGCAGATGTTCAAGTTCCTTTAGAAAATTGTTTCACCTCAAAGTAATGTGATAAAACAGATAAAAGGTAACGGGCGTAGGAGGAATACCTGTGATTATGTAAATGGAAGAAGGAGTTGTGCACATCATAAAACTTTGATCAAGTGGATCGTAGAGAGCTTCCTTTTGGTTAGGAGGAACTACCTATAAGAAACACAACGGGACCACAAAATAGCATTAACAATATAGGTTGGTGGACTACCTAGCAAGAGCTATATCTGGGAAACGGGGTACTTCCTAGAAGGTTGTTAATCCACTTTCAGATATAATTTAATGCAAAAAATAACATGAAATAAGTAAATTCTATTGTAATGGTACAATTTAAGTGTCTCGTGCTAGTACAATAAGTAAATTTAATCTAATAGACAAACTTATGATTAAATCCAGAGGGGTGGTAGGTTGTTTTGGGTTTGCAGGTCTGACAGAGGTTATAGGTGAGGTTTGGGTGAAGTTTAGTAAGGTTCTGGGATAATCAGGAGAAGTTATGAGCTCATTGTTATAAGCTAAGCTACCAGTCACAGAGACTGGTATCAGTTAGGTGACCAATGTCGGTACTGGTAAATGACAGACAACGGTTGGGTGATAGGTGCCAGTAGGGGAAATATGGTAGAAATATCAAAAACAGGTGTTTTGGGTCTCTTTGTGATTGCATGGAGAGTTGAGGGGGTTCAGGAAGGATGATGTGATTTTTGTTAGGAATCAACAAGGGTGGTGGAGGTTCTTGGATGAGTGAAATGGTTTAGGTTTATGGAATAATTGGTAAACATGTGAAAGGTGCTATTCGAGACAAAGAGGGATCAGATGAAAGAAGTAAATGAAAGACTTGAGATCAAAACAAAAACTTAGCAAATAAGAGTGAATTACTTATCTGGTAGCCTATAGATCTGAAGATGTTTGTTGGTGATGAGTGTTCATGGGAGATATGAGAATATGTCCAGCGTCATGGCAACGGAGCCTGGGTGCTCTGTTGTGATGATCTAAAGCTTTGGATGACATGACTGGATGCTGGTGAAGACCTGATGGCCTCTGGTTTGTTGTCTGGTAGCTTGAATGATCAAGAGTTAGAATGCCAAAGCTAATGTGAATGAATGAATTGGAGATCATGTGCACAGAGTTAGAAACTCTTATTTAAGGGTAACCGACGGTGGTTAGGGAACCGGCACCAGCTGAGAGAAAACCGGTGTCAGTTAGGGGGAAATGGTCAAATTAGCTAAAAATGGCTTGATTATTCCCAAATTTGGCATGAGTTAAGTTTCAGTCCCAGGTCATAAGTGGGAGCTAATGCTAAATATAGCAGGAGAGAGGTTGGAGAGATCATAGGTCATAATGGGTAAGGTTAGAACAAGTCTTAGTTGGTTAGGGAGTGTGGGGACTTGGTCTTAGCCATTAATGAGGTTGGAATAGTTCTAGGGTGAGATAGTTGGGTGAGGTGGATATTAATCTAATTAAAATAATTAAATTAAGAATATTGTGAAGATTAATTTAATTATAGGTAGAGGCAAGTCTTGAATTCGAAAAAAAAAATGAGGCAGAAAAAGTCATCCTGGAACTCCCTAGGACAGGTCGCAAAACAGTCAATTTTTTCAAATTGTCTAGCCAGCAACGACCTTCTTCGCTCCCCTAGTTTGGATGGAGTGCCTAGCGGTTCGGTAGGCCCTAGTAGATCTGATTCTTTTTCACTCAAATTGGGTCCCAGTTTGGTCCCTTCGATTTTGTCTTCAAGTGATTGTTTGGGGAGTGCTCCAGAACTTGAAGACTTGGAGACTGCATATTTTGTGATAGTCTCTCTAGAAAGTTCTGTCGACCTCGATTCTCAACTACTCCTTCTTGGTCAGTAGGCCATCATCGCTAAGTTTGTGGGTCGTCACCTTTCAGCCTATAGAATCCGCGCCTAGTGCGATACCTAATGGGGTAGCGGTTTTTGCGTCAGATTCTTGGACGAAGGATTGTTCCTTGTCATTTTTCATAGCCAAGCTCAAAGGGATGATTCCCTTAAGAGGAAAGAGTTTATGCTTCTCGATTCAGGGCTTCTTCTTCGCAGGTGGTCGGCTCATTTCAATCCAGATCTCGCTAATATGGAAGGTTTTCATGTTTGGATTCGTCTTTATTCCCTCCCTATGAGTATTGGGCCCCCTCTTCTCTTTCACAAATTTGTTCCAGTTTGGGGCGTGTCATTTGTATCGATCATGTGACACTCAAAGGATCCCTTTCTTCTTTTGCCAGGGTTTGTATTTCTGTTGACATCTCTAAAAAATTGTAAGATCGGATTGTGATTCTCTCCCCCAGCGGCAAATGGGTTTAGAAGGTCGACTATGAGACCGTTTCGAACTGTTGTTTCCGATGTAAACAACCCAGTCACTTTCAAAAAGCATGTAAAGTTCCTCCCTCCTCATGGTTGGTTGTTTGGTAGAAGAAGCCTTCACCATCGCAAGCCCCTGCGGACTCAGATCCTCTTCCTCCTTCCAAGTACTTATGTCCCCTCCGCCTGTCGAGGAAAAGATTCTTCCTCTAGAACCTTTAAATCTTGATCCCAGCACTATCTCCCTTGTCAAAGAGATGACCTCGATGGTTTAGGACTCAACACAAATCCTCTCCTTATTCTAAGAAGGTATTGCTATGGGTCTTGGCTCGGATGTAGCCTCCCTAGAAAATTGGGTTGGTCATAAAGAAGAGTATCTCAATGCTTCTAAGGAGGTTGTTATGGAGGAGTTTGTCCAATCGGAAGAAGAAGGCGAGATTCTGAAATCTAGTCATGGTATTCTTCCTACTTCCCCTACTCATAATTTGAATCTTGGTCCGAAAGCTCCTGTCGGTCGGCCATCCAAATCTCGTTCTTCTTTAAAAGAGGTGGCTCTTGGTAATCAATCTCAGCTAGGCTCTTTTTTCTCTATTTCAAGTAAGAGAGGCGAGTCCTCTCTGAATAAAAGATGAATATCCTTTCTTGGAATGTTAGAGTCCTCAATGCCCCTAACAAACAGTGTCTGCTTAAGTGTTATGTCACTGATATGAACATTTCCATTTGTTTGCTTCAAGAGACCAAGATGTTCAGTGCGGCCTACTTAGAAGGCTAGTTTCGAAGTTGGCACGGCTGGGAAGGTTTCTTCGTCAACTTGGAAGGAGCCTTTGATGGGTTGGGTCTTCTCTAGAAATCCAGTTCCTGCGGTATGGTGTTAGGTTAGTTTAAAGCATTTTGATGAGGCTTTCTTCCTATGTAATGTTTATGGTCTGAATAATCCCATAAAAAAACAGGAAACTTGGCTTAAAATTCAGGATTCTTTGAGCTCCCTTCTGGATCTTAAAATTATTGTTGCAAGGGATTTTAATGCTACCCTCTCTGACCTTGATAAACGTGGTGGCATCTGTTGGCAACCTCGTTCCCAATCTGATTTCATTTCCTTCGTTCATTCCTCCAAGCTAGTGGATCTGGAACCACACTCTGGGTGGTTCACCTAGAATTATCGTCACTTAGGTTTCAGGAACTTAGCAGTTAGACTCGATAGATTCCTGATTTCAAAATCATGGCTTCAATAGAACTTCCTTCTATAAAGCACAGTCACCCCCTTTCTGGATCTGACCACTTCCCTATTTCTCTAACTATAAATTTTGATTTGATCTCCCTCCTCAGCGTTTTCCATTTAAGTTTGAAAGCATGTGGATGCAGGACCCATCTCTCAAACCATTGATCAAATCCTAGTGGGTCTCCTTCACCGTGAATGGCACCAAAATGTTCATTCTCTCAAAAAATCTCTCCCAGCTTAAAGATAAATTATTCGCTTGGAATTCATCCTCCTTTAAAAATATATTTCAGGAAAAGCTTAGAGTTGAGAAAGCCCTTCGTTCTCTCAATGATCAGGTTCTAAGATCTGGTATGCGGCAAGAAGATTTTCATCTTGAAAAGCTCCTCCTCAGCGAACTGGGGGATCTCTTATTGAAGGAAGAATCTTTTTGGTGTCAAAAATCAAGGGAAATTTGGTTAAAAGATGGTGATAAGAATACTAAATTCTTTCATGCTTCAGTTAAAGCCAGGAGAAACTAAAACTATATTTCCTCCATCAAATTGTTCGACGATACGTTGTTTTCATCTCAACCTTTGATTAAATTGGAGGAAGTTTCCTTTTTCCACAAGCTCTTAACCAAAGAAATGCACTCTTCTTTGTCTGCTAAATCTCCTTTACTGCATCAAATTCCCAAGCTGATAACAAGGGTAGATAATGCACGACTATCTTCCCCTTTTCCTTTAGAGGATGCTCATAAAATTGTTTTCTCTTTGGCTCGAGACAAAGCCCCCAGTCTGGAAAGATTCCCTGCTACCTTTTTCCAAGATTTTTGGGACGTTATTGGAACCACTGTTTGTCAAGCAGTGGAAGAATCTCGATCTTCTGGTAAAATCCTTGGTTCTCTCAATCACACTTTCATCTGTATGTTCCCCAAAAATCCCCCGCTGACAAGTTTGATGATTTTCGCCCCATCTCCCTCTACAATACTTCGTATAAGATCATCTCCAAAGTTATCACCTCTCGCATCTTCCCCCTTCTCAGTACATGAGTCTCACAAGAGCAAAACGGCTTTCTTCCTGGCAGATCCATCTACAATGGGGTGACCATCTCTCATGAACCTATTCATACCTTGCAGCTCTCCTCATGCCCTGGGATGATGATTAAGCTGGATTATAGTAAAGTTTATGATCGTATTAATTGGAGATTCCTTCTTAAATCTCTTCAGGCCTTGGGCTTCTGCAAGCTTTTTTGTGAATGGATTTTCAATTGCATCTCCTCTCCTCGCTTCTCGGTTTTGGTGAATGGATTTGCTGAAGGTTTCTTTTGGAGTAGCAGGGGTCTTAGGAAAGGAGATCCTTTATCTTCCTTCCTCTTTATCTTGGTTGTAGAAGCTCTGAGTCATTGTATCAAGTCAGCTGTCGCTTCTAGTTCTCTTCTAGGCCTTTCGATTTCCTCCAGCTTGCCCTCTCTCACTCATCAATAGTTTGTTGACGACACCTTCCTTTTTGGTACTGCCACTATTCTAGAAGCCTGTGCTTTGTCCAATATCCTAAATTCCTATTCCAATGCTGCGGGCCAGGTAATCAATTTCCATAAATCCATTATCTTATTTTTTAATGTTTCTCCTTAGTTGCAGCGTAGGATTCTGGTGATACTAGGTTTCGTTATTGGTTCTCTCCCCCATAAATATCTGGGTATCCCTTTATTCTCTGGAGTAGGAAAAGCAAGCATATGGAATGATCTTCTTCAGTCCCTTTCAACTAGATTACAAGCCTGGAAAGGGAAATGGCTCTCATTGGCGGGTAGATTGCTTCTGATTAAGTCAGTTCTTTGTGCTCTCTCAGTTTATATGTTATTTGTTCTAGCTCTTCCAAATTCAGTTTTGTTGAAATTTGAAAAGGTTGTCAGAACCTTCCTTTGGTAGGGGAACAATGAAGACCACAAATTTCATTTGGTCAAATGGGAAGTGGTTAAATCGCCCATCTCTTCGGGCGGCTTGGGGATTGTGGATTTAGCACTTCATAATACCGCCCTGGGCACTAAATTGGTCTAGAATTTCATCACTTTCCCTCACAGGTTGGCCCATCAGGTTCTCTCTCATAAATATTTGGAGGTTGGTAGGTCGGAGCTTCTTCTTTCTTGCGAGGATCTCCCTAAAGGTTCCCATATATGGAACTTCATGCACATATGTAAATATTTAATCACAGATTTGGTATCTTGGTATGTGAATAATGGTTCTTAGGTCAACTTTTGGGAGAATGGTTGGAACAGGTGCCCTCCTCTTAATTTGGTCTTTCCCTCAACAGAGTTATGAACATTACCAAATTATCTTAGGGTAGTCATGTTACTCATTATGGTTCCCGTCATCCGGATGGTTCTCCTTTGTGCCAATGGAAATATCTTTCACATTTGAATGTCCCCACCACAGAGAGCTCTTCTTTATCAAATGAGATCCTTGTGAGAAGGGTAGCCTTTAAAGATTGTGAGTATCAAATGATCTAGCTCGGCTACGTCTCTAGCATTTACTCTATCAAAGAAGGTTACCGTTTGCTTCTTTCGCAATCTGGTTTTAAAGCCCATCCCAAGCTTGGTTGTTGGAACTCCTCTCTCCTTCCCGAGATGGTGATCTTTAGTTGGCTCATTCTCAAAAACAAAGTTCTTAACCAGATGCGTAGAAGATCCTGGGATTATGTTGGTCCTTCGAAATGCGTCCTTTGTAGAAATGCGGAAGAAGATCTCAACCATCTCTTCCTTTTTTACCCCTTTGCTAGTCAAGGATGACATTGGCTTTTAGGTAAACTTAACCTTTCCTGGGTCCACTACAACAATATCAAAGATTCCCTTCTTTCTTGGCCCTCTTTGGGTTCCAATAGGTCCTTGAGTTCTATTTGGTAAGTGGCCCCATTTCTTCTCCTTTGGCACATTTGGTGGGAGAGAAATCTGTGTCTTTTTTCGTAATCAATTGTGCGCTCTTCCCACCTTCCTGATCAAATTAGAAGTTGTCATCTCTGAAATGTTTCTAAGAACATCTTGAATAATCCTTCTTTCTCCTCGTTGGATGCTCGAATCATCAAGGCTTGGCCTCTCGTCAAAATCCCAAAACCTGGCTCCATTGTCAAGCATGGCCTATCCCAAGTGGAGAAGCTCATTCGCAGGAAACAGGCTTATTGGAGACCCCCCCCCAAAGGTGTTTGGAAATTAAATTTTGATGGCACTTCCAGAGGCAATCCGGGTTCTTCTGGGGCTAGGTACATTCTTCGCGATGATATTGGTATCCTCATTGTGGCAAGATCTTTTCCGTTATGCAATTTCTCTTGCAACATGACGGAAGTTTGGGCCCTCTTAAAGGGTGTCAAATTGGCCATCAAAATGGGAGGGGAATCTCTTCTTATTGAGGGGGATTCTCGAATTATTACCTTCACCATCTTGAAGGTTTTTTCCCCTTCCTGGCGCGTCAATCCTTTCATTTAGTCCATCCTCTTTTGGCTTGGAAAACTAAAATTCTGGAGCATTTTTCACATTTATCATGAGTCCAACTCAATGGCAGATCTCTTAGAAAATTTTACGATTAACTCCCCACACACCGCAACTATTTCTTGTGACGCTTCGGCCTGGGAAGGGTTCACTTCAATCATCTCTTCTAAAATGCAGCTCCTTGTGCTTCACACCAAGTGATCCTTAAGTATCACATGGAGTTTCTTCTTCTCTGTTCAACTTCAGCCTGTTGTGCTTTCTATTTGTTGTCTCCATGGATTTCGTCAGGTTTCCATTTATTAATCTTTGTGGACAGTTCCTAGAATTGGCCAAAACTTCTAAGTTCAATTGTCACCAGTTGTCGGTCATCTTCCATTATTCCTTGCCCAAGGAAGCTATAGCGATAGATTCCATCCTGGGGGATTCCTACCGCTTCCGCTCTCGGTGCCCTAGGACTGATTCTGACATTACATCTACCTTCATTTCCTTGTACCTCCTCCTCTATCTCGACCCAGCTGTTATCAAGTTTGTAACAGAAGATGTAATTTATCTAGTTCACAAGGTGGGTCTACATGATGAGTTGGTCGATTTTTCCCTCCTGGATCCATTATTGTGCGTCGAAGAGGTTGACGAGCTTGCCCTGGGCTTTGGTCACGGTATTCAATGGCTTTGTGGCCAATACCATGATCTGGTTACTTTTGCACAAAATGTGCACCCTTCACTTGATCACCATTCCCTTCCTTCGGTCGACATCGATGCAACTTTATTTACGGTTCACTCTACTATCGACCATCTCAACGAGCTGAAAGATCGTGCTGGTGTTGCCTTCTCACTACTGCTCAGAGCTGCCAATGAACACACTAGTATGGTCCATGGTTGATTCCTTCGATTCTATTTGGGTTCTCGGAGTCCTTTCGACGTAGTTTTTTCCTTCAGTTTCTGTGCCTTTCGTCGTCCTCGGTTCTATCTCCTTCCTTTCTTCCTTATGTTTTTGTATATCTTTCTGATTTCTTCCATCTCTCCTCCTCCTCCTGCTTTGTTATTGGGTAGGGACCTTACCCCTTTGGTTCATAGCTCCGGTCAAAAGCGTTAACTCATCAAAAAAATTAATTATAGGTGATTAAATTAATGCCAATGTGGAGAAGGGGGCCATGGCTAGGTATATGTGTCGAATTGATGAGTTGAAAGGGGCTAAAGTGCTTGTGACCTAAATTTGGTGTCTACATTTTCCCTTGTTTGTCACGTAGCTTGTCTTGGTAAGTGACATTGATAAAAGGAGTGGTTACCCTAGGTATGGGTTGATGTGATCCCCCTCAAATTTGGAGTTATCAAGGAGCAGGTGGAATTGGTCACGAGTTTGATAAAATTCTAGGTGAAGAAGAAACATAATATAAGGTGCAAGTGTGGGTAATGTTTAATTTGGGTGTAGGTAACAGGTGGGGTCATTCGAACACACACATGTATATAATGTGACAAGGCAATAGGATTAATAGCTCACAAACTCTACATTGTCAAAGGTTGGTAGTTTATCCAAACAAGGTTTATGTGATCTAGGTATCCAAGGTATAGGATATGGTCCTAAAACACAACAAGGCTAGGTGTAGGAATAGGTATTAGGTGGGTTTCATAACACTAATAGATTTTGGTTGGTGAAGATAAACATCGCGACATTAGGCAAGGCAAGTTTGGTAGGTAAAACAACACAAGTAGCATCATTGTAATGTATAACGAGTAAGCGAATTCGAGTGTCAAATGGGCAAGGTCAAGTTGGGTAAATAGGTAAGGCCATAGGAAAGGCTGATGTAGAGGCAAAACACATGTCGTAGCTGATAGTGTGGTCAGGTGTGAGGTAATAAGGCAATTAGGTGGGGTTATAAGGCTAGGTGGAGGCTTGGGTAATAAGAAAAGGATTTCAGGTAGCAACATTGAGGGTAAATTAAGTATAGGGTGGTTGGAAATGTAACTGACAACGATTCAAGGTTGACCGACATCAGTAAGGAATAACCGATGTCGGTCCATCAGGGCAAGATACCAATGTTGGTTAAGTCGGATTGGGGGTATAAAAGTAAAATCCACATATTACGGATTCATTTGTGCTTTTCTACTTTTGGAAAATGACATGAGAGAATATTTTGGAGGAGATAAATGACAGAAAGAGTCCTTTGACTAATTTGGTGAGCTGGGATTGGGTGATTAGAGTACAGTTGATGGGCCTTGAGATCGAGATGAGGGAATGGATTAGTTGAGAGTTGAGTAGTGGATTTAGACATGCTAGAGGCGGGAGAGGGAGCAGGAGGACCACCAGTTCAGACCAAAGATTCCACCATGGAGACGACGCTAAGTAGAGGTAGGATTCAAAATCGATTTGGTGTTTGTAATTAAAATGGAGGTAGAAAAAATATAAATTGTGGGGTTTAAAATGAATTTGAAATTTTGATGAAAATGGGGTGAAATTGGGTATGGGGAGGGTGAAATTTAGGGTAATTAGGTGGCAAAACGAAGGGGGGTGGAATGTAGGTGGTTTGGGGTAGGTTTTAGGTGTTTTTGGTTAAATTTTGGAAAAATAGGGATGTCGGGGTTTGAACCTAGGCCAAACTAGTGACCGACATCGGTCGAGGTTTGGCCGGTGTCGGTGGGCTAGCTGGTGTCGGTGAGGATAAAGGGTGACCGATGTCGGTCACTGTAAAAAGGGACCAAGGCCTAAACATGAAGGTTTAGGTGATAAAAATTTGAGAAGAATAGAGTGGTGGGTTAGATGATTGGTGAATGAGGTAGTGGTAAATAGGCGAGGGGTATAGGAAGAGTGAAATAAGGTGGGATTGAGTGTGAGGGTAAGTACGAATGGTTGGGATTTAGGTGTGAACTGTGTCAAATCAGTGAAGGAAGGAAAGTAGTAAATCAGAATATGTGTAAGTGTTTAGGCAAGATAGAATAGAAGGTAGGTGAAGTAATTAGGTACAAAACAAATAGGAAATGAAAATTGTATATGGGATGGGGCTGGGTAAAGGGAGAATAGATGATTAAGAAAATGTAAGTACTTGACAAGTTTAATTGGTAATGATGTAGGCATGTCACCAGTTGACTATGCAAGATAGGGTACTACCTTTGTTGGTACAGATGCATGTGAGCATCATGGAGGAAAAGTGGGACCATATGAGAGATGTTGGGCTCGTTGGTGTGAGGTGATACAGGTATATCGTTCAAGATCATAGTTTGATGGTCGCACTCATCGATAGATGGGACTCAACAACCAATACCTTCCATCTACCCACCGGCGAGATGACTATCACACTAGAGGATGTGTACACGATTTTGTGGCTATCGATTGTGGGGGAGCCAGTATATCAGATTTCATCGGATGAGGTGATGGAGACTATGGTCGCAGTATTTGGTGAGGCAGTGGGTGACTTGGGTAAGCACAGTACCAGTATTAGCTATGGAGTTATGTACGTTGTACATCCGGAGGAGACCAGGTTGGCAGTACTAATGATGGTGGCGGTGGGGTGTTATGCACTCCCAGATACAGAGGGTGGATGATTTCCCTTACCACTGATGGGGTTCTTACAAGATATGATTGAGGGGCGGGTTTTTTTTGCATGGGTATCAGCCTACTTAGTACAACTATATAGGGAGTTATGGGCATATCAGAGGATTCAGTGATATGGTATATGTTGTATGTATTTACTACACTGTTGGGCCTATGAGCACATAGTTATTGTGTGCCCATAGGGACTTCCGAGACATGATTGGCATCAAGGTGTCATGAGAGTTGGTTTCAGGAGATGGGTGCTTGTAATGGCTCATCCATGGATAGAGGAGGCGTCACACGATGTGACTTATTACAGATGGATGTTGAAGGGTTTATATGTTATAGATATTGTATGGTCGCCCTATGTGGATTTTTCCTCTTATGGAGATATGGCAAAGAAGATGAGGGGTTTATAGTTAGTTAGATGGATACAGGGGAGGCATGCCAGTGAGCACGAGATGATTCCAGTGGATAGATTCTGACACCAATTCGAGTTGCATCAGGATGTGCCTCCGTCATTTCCTCGGTATCACAAAAACTATGTGGAGAGACATTTGTCTCCGCCACATCCAACGGATCCTAAAGGGTATGAGGAACATGTAGCTGATAGGCATTTTGATGATGTGGGCACCATAGACACATATAGGCGTTGGTGGGTAGTGCAGCTATCTGCCTTGACAAGGCCAATCAAACATAGCTATAGTGATAGTGCAGAGGAATGCACTACAGGGGCAGGTCACTATTTTATAGTTACAGCTCACACAAGCACATGCACAGGTGGTCACACTTCAGGGGTAGGTGACTGGATTATAGGGACAACTTGCTCAAGCACAAACTCAAGCTCCTGCACAGCTGTTGACAAATGATGGGGGACAAATAGTAGCTTTACAGGCACATGTGAAAGGGTTACATGCCCAGATAGTCACCTTAGAGGGGCAGTTAGCCACATCATAGGCACAGGTAACTACATTACAGGCACAGATAGCTACACAGGCACCAACTCAGGCACTCACCGTACAGGTAGTAGTAGCACAGGGGCCACTTTTATTGGGCCAGGGTCCACAGGTCAGGGTGAGAGCGATGGCTCCTCCACATGTGATATCTATGGCCACCTATAGAGATGCAATATCAAAGGTGAGGTATTATAAGGACTGATTGTTAGAGGTGGGTATACATATTTTGTCTTACACTGAGCACAGAGCACAACAGGTAGCCAGTGCAAGGACTAACTCATGGACACATAGTTCAAATATCTCAGAGAACCGTCAGCCACATAGGCAGTGTGAGCAAGAGGCTACCAGTTCACAGCGCTGGAGGTTAGGTGAGGCTATTGGAGAGATGATGAGTGGGTGGAGGCCGAAACCAGATGATGACACAGGAGAGAGGAACAGGGGAGCTAGGTTGTCATGATGGATGATAAACTTTGATGATATCGGACATTGTATTTTGATTTTTGACATATATACCAGCCTGCGTGCCAAAGATGTGAGATTGTATATGAGAGTTTTTGAGATACTTGTATATTCAATGTATTGATATACAAACCTTTGATGTATAGATTGATGATGATACTTATATATTATGTATTTAGTTTATTTCCATTGTATTGTTTTCATGGAAACTAGATGTGTGGGCTTGGCGTTATAATGATGTATGGTTAGTTACATTTCCATTAGATTGATGTTATAGAAAGTAGAAGTAGGCATGGTTGAGTTAGATGTAGGCATGGTGGAGTCAAATGTAGGCATGGTGGAGTCAGTATGGAGTGTCATTGTATTGGCGTTATGAAAAATAGATGGTTTAGGCATGGTTGAGTTGAAAATTTCCAAGTAATTTTTTTTTATGGAAATTAAATGATTTAGGCATGAATTGGATGATGTTATTTGTCAAATGAAATGATGTTATGGTGAAGTATTTAAATTTCCAATGTATGTGATACTATGGAAGCTAGATGATAGGTATGGTTGAGTCATAGTTAGGCATGGTGGAGTCAGTATGGATTGTCATTGTATTGGTATTTCCAATATTGATATTATGGAAACTAGGTTATAGTTGATATTTGAGTTATGTTTGCATTTGATTTAATTTCCAAGTTAGTGACATTATCGAAAATAAATAATGATGGATATGCATGATGTATGGTTTATGGTTTAAGTTAACTTCCAAGTCACTGTTCTTTTGGAAATTAACTAACGAAGATTCTGGTTGATGGGGGAAAATTATGAGGGGGTAAAAGAGTGGCCGAGCTAACCGTAAAGGGCCCCATGTCTTAAGAGTGTTGCCTACATAGCCCTTGTAAAAGGGGCCTCAGACCGATGTAGTTCTCCCATAGGATAGGGAAGAATAAGATGAGGTAGGTGAGTAGGTTGATGAGGTTATGTATGGTTAAATGGGCAAGGTAAGTTAGGCATGGTTGTGTCTAGGTTGATTAGGCATGGTTGTGTCGAGGTTGTTTAGGCATTGTTTTTTCTAGGTTATTTAGGCATGGTTGTGTCTAGGTTTATTATGCAAGATAGATGGTGTAAGATGAGTTTATTGAAGTAGATGGTGAAATGTAAATGTAGGTGAAAGGAGAAGAAATCCTAGAAACTAAGTGTCAAAGATCTTGTCTTGTGTAGAAGAATCAATAAGTAAGCAAAAGGGGCGAATGGTAGAAGAGGAGAAAATGCTCCATAAGTGGCAAGAACCATTATGAGCATACCAAATATAGGCTTATGAACTTAAGCCCCTAAAGGTATTGCATGATTGAACTTTTTAGGGGTGAAAGAAATTGCATGATCATGAAGTGTCATATGTGCACTACGTCCCTTGAGTGGGTAGAAGAGAAAAAAAAAAGGTAAGGTGGAGTGGTTTGTTTAGCATAACCTTGGTGAGGTTCTGCAAGATACCCAAAACCGGAATAGGCAAGTACATGACCAAAAGTTTATTTTTCTTGACTTTTTCTTTTCTCTTTTGCTTTTTTTATATATCTATAGATTGATCGATGCTAGAAGTCTATAGTGGGATAGATAGGTTCTCCTTGAGGTCTTCTTAAAGCTAATCGATGCAGGAAGCTTCAGAATTATTTTATTTGAGAGATACAACTTAGTTTTATTTTTGGATACACTAGTAAATGGCTAGCTTTTTAAAGTTTTCCTTTGAGGGAGCAATCTACTTATAGCACCAAGAAAGAGAGGTAGATGTCCCTTTTATGGATCCATCTATTTGCAAGAAGTTTGACTCAAGGAGTTGAATTTTTGTTTATCCCATGTATATTATTTTTTTGCTTTCTATTTATGAACTTGAATTCATAGACAAGACTATAAAGGAGTATAGGCCTCTTTTATGAAGGCAAGACCATAGCACGAAAATGTTAGCTAGGAAAGGGGGGTTTTAAGTGACCAACGACCATGGGATTCCATCCTGAAAAGAATGAAAAGTATCCATGAGAATCATGCCATGAGTAGAGTCGTGGTACTCATATTGAAGATAAGGCTAAATGGTGATGGATAATCACATAATTTTGTTTGAGTCATTGGTCCTTGAAATAGGGAGATGGAAGGAGAAGGTCACTCAAGGGACAAGCATGTAAGTGACATAAAGTGATGTAGTACTTTATTCAACAATAAAACAGTCAAAGATGCAAGGCATTAAGGGGCTCAGGTTCGGGTTTACCTTCAAGAGAAGATAAACGATAAGCACCTGATCCATATGTATGGGTGACAATGTAGGGTCCAAGCCAATTAGGAGAAAACTTTCCTCGTTTACTTTTCTCTGCTTTGGTTACATGTTGATTTTCCTTTAAGACAAGATCACCGACCTTGAAAGTTAGTTCATGAACATGTTTTTCATAGGTACATTTGATACATTTTTGGTAGATTTGAAGTTGATTAAGAGCATTTAAACAATGTTCATCTAATAACTCAAGTTGTGTCAAATGGTCTTGGCAAAAGTTGTCATCATTGAGCATATCTTTAAGTGAGATACGAAGAGATGGAATTTGGACTTTGAGAGGTAGGACAACCTCTATACCGTAGACCAAAGAGAAAGCTGTGGTGGCAGTTGAGGTACGGATGTTAGTGCGATAGGCCCATAAGGCGAAAGGAATGTGTGTATGCCAATCCTTACCAATATCATCAATGACTTTCATGAGAATTTTGTTGAGGGTTTTGTTAGTTGATTCAGCTTGACCATTGGTTTGAGGATAATATGGTGAAGAGAAACTGAGTTGAATACCGAAGTTATCACAAAGTTTGCGTAGAGTCTTGTTTTTGAATTGTTTACCATTTTCAGTGATGAGGTGATGAGGAACACCAAAACGATAAATGATGTGATGGTTAATGAATTCACATATTTTCTCAGCTTTGGTAGAAATGAGAGGGACGACTTCCACCCATTTAGTGTAGTATTCAATTGTTGTGATGATCCATTGATGATGTTGAGAAGAATGAGGGTTAATCTCTTCGACAAGATCTAAACCCCATTGGGAGAAAGGCCAAAAGTCCCTGGCGACTTGTAAGGCGTGACTTGGGGTGTGGTGAAGATTATTGTTGTTGACACTTCACACAACATTTGACATAATGCAAAAATCTTGGTTAAGGGTTGGCCAGTAATAGCTGAGTCAAAGAATACGTTTGGCAACAACATGACCACTGAAATGTCCACCACAAATCCCATCATGGATTTATTTAATGGTGTAAGGAATTTCACTAGTGAGGCATCGTAGGAGGATACCATCAAAGCCACGTTTGTAAAGAAGACCCCCCATGATGATGTAACGAGAGACATTTTGGAGGAAGGATCACCTACCATTGCGAGTGAGATTTGGAGGTAGGATTGAAAGGGAGAGGTAGTCAGTGTATTGCTTATACCAAATGTCACATGGGTCAGTTTTGACTCGTCCCACAAAGTTTACATCACAGAAGATATAGGAAGGTGTCTGCAACCATTATACTGTGACAAATATTTTTGAGTCTGAAGGTGAGGTAGGTATTTATGACATAAGGCAAGCCATGGTATCTGCAAATTTGTTAGTGGATCACAAAACATTTTGAATGTCATAATTATCAAAGGTAGTCAAAAGCATGTCGACATGATGCTTATACTTTTGAAGTATTTCATTACAAAACTGGTATAAACCATTGACTTGGTTGACGACCAGTTGAGAATCACCAAAGATATTAATGGTCTTAACATCTAGGGAAATGGAAGTTTGGAGACCTAACATGAGTGCTTCATATTCAGCCATGTTATTGGTACAATCAAAGTCAAGTTTGAAAGATAAAGGCATAGGGTCACCATCAAGAGGAATGAGAATAACCCCTACACCACCCCCACATTGACATTTAGAACCATCAAAGAAGAGGGTCATTTGATAAATGGTGTCATCTAGGGACAGAGTGTAGATAGATTCATCAGGAAAATCAAAGTTAGAAGATTGATTTCTAGAAAGAGGTGCATCTGCAAGCTGATCCGCAATGGTTTTTCCCTTAACAAACTTTTGATGAATGAATTCTAGGTCTAGGTCTGCAAGGAGCATGAGCCAACGCAAAGCATGTTGGTGTTGATAAGGCTTAGCATACATGTAATGTAGGGGGTCAGTGTTGGTGACGATGAAATTTTTGTGGTTGAGTAGGTAGTGGCGAAGTTTAGTGGTGACAAAGACTAGGGCTAAGCAAAGCTTCTTGGTGTGAGTATATCGAGTCTCATAATCTAAAAGAGTATGGCTTATGTAATAAACCACTTGCTCCCTGTGTTGCTCATCATGATGAGCAAGCATGGCACCCAAGGAATGGTCAGTGGTGGAAATGTAGAGGTAAAAAGGTTGGTCATCTTTAGGTGGGATGAGCACAGGTGGTTGAAGAAGGTATTTATTCAATGCTTCAAAGGCTTTGTGGCACTCGTCATTCTAATTGAAGGAAACATCCTTTTTAAGAAGATGATGAAAAGGGTGACATCGGTCAGAAAGTTGGGAAATAAAACGTCGAATAGATTGTAACTTTCCTTGCAAACTATGGAGCTGTCAAAGGTTAGTAGGTGGAGGCATCTCTAGAATAGCCTTGATTTTAGTAGGATCGACTTCATGCCCCGTAAAGAAACAATGAAACCAAGGAGTTTTCTAGAGAGAACTGCAAAGACACACTTCTTTGGTTGAAGGTGAACGCAGTATTTGATGAGATGGTCAAAGATGATTTTGAGGATGGGGAGATGTTCAGCACAACTTTTAGATTTTCCAAGAAGGTCATCGATGTAGTCTTCCAGTATGTCATGCATGATGTCGTGGAAGATATAGGTCATCGCACGCTGATAAGTGGCACCAACATTTTTCAAGCCAAAGGGCATGACATGATAACAGAAGGTCCCTCAAGGGGTGATAAAGGTGGTTTTGTGTTGATCCTCTTGGCACGTGAGTAATATTTGGTTATAACCCAAGAATCCGTCCATAAGAGATAACATCTCATGGACGACTATAAGATCAACAAGTTGGTCGATGCTAGGCAAGGGAAAGTCATCCTTAAGGCAGGAAATGTTAACGTTGTGGAAGTCCCCCTGTCACTTTAGTGACATGAACAATGTTAGAAATCCATTGTGGATAGTCAATAGGTAAAATGAAAGAAACAGAAAGAAGGCATTGGAGTTCTTCTTTGACAAGAAGGGAAATGCGTGGATGCATTTTTTGCAGCTTTTGTTTCACAGGTTTGGCATCAGGAATAGTAATGATATTGTGCACCATGATATTTGGGTCAATACTCAGCATATCGGCATAAGACCAAGCAAAAAAATTGCTAAGATCTCAGAGGAAAGTGGTGAAGGCTTCCTGTTTATTGGTATCTAAAGATTGGCCTATCTTTACAATTTAAGGGTCATCCTGAGTGTGAATGTTGATCTCGATGGTCGATTCATTCAACATGGTTTGTGTCTCAGAAGGTAATGACCGGTGAATGTAAGAATCCTCCACACCCAGATAGGTGAGAATGGAATCATCATCCTGACATTGAATGACATTTATAGAAGGTGTGTCATCATCAATCATGTCAGGATATAGGAAGAGGAAGGGAAGAGGGAGCCTCACCATCACATGTATAGGTCAGAGGTCCCAAGGAAATGGTGTTCATGAAAAAAAAAGTTAGGAGGAATGGATTTTGGATCCATGGACTCCATGGGTGAAGGTGGTGTGGTAGGTGAAGAAGGTGACAAAGGTGTAGAAGGTGGATCTTCCTCTACGAGGTCGACTCTAGCCTTCTTAGGACTAGGTGGTTCAATCGAATCCAATACCACGTGGTCTTTATGTTTGTGGGTAGTGTAAGGAATAACTGTGTGATGACCTTGTTCATAAAGACCAAAGCCAAAGCCCTTCCAAGCACAATGATGAAGAAAGGTGTGGGTGAAGCGATGGTTGGTGAGGTAACAGAAGTCAGATGAAAAAGGTTGTGTTTGAGTGGGTGGTTCAGGAGAATAAGAAGAAATATCAAGTCCACTGAATGTCAAGTTGGTGTGAAGGTGGGGAGGACCATATGGAAACACTTCTCCTATACGATGATCATAATGTGGGTGCTGATGAAGGTTTTTTGTACTCTTGAGGAGTTTGGAATGTGTCAATGTTGTACAGGTGATACTCCCCTAGGGTAAGGCATTGAAAAACACCTTCCAAAGGGTCAGAAGTTAGTACTTGGGTGGAGGGAATAGATGAGATATTTGAAGTTTGAGAAGAATAATTGGTAGACGAGTTAACTTTGGAAGTTGCGACGACAGTGGGGAGAGGTGAGCTAGTTGATGAAGGTGTAGTAGCAGAAGTGGTAGATGAAGCAACAAAAGATGAAATAGCCGGGTAGAACATGATGAGTTGAATTGGTGAATGTGACAATGGTAGTAGATGAGGTAGCTGCAATAGTAGATGAGGTAGTAGCAGTAGTAGATGCCTTAACTGGGATAAGGACATCATTGGGTCGATACAACATGTTGCAGGTTTTGAAAGGTGAAGGATCTTCCTAGAATAGTGTAAGGATGTCCTTCATATTCGAACTTGATGCAGCAGTGAAGAGTTGAAGGTACACACCCCATGGCATGGATCCAGGGTCGGTCAAGCAACATGTTATATTGGAATTCCCCTTCGAGAACATAGAACAATTCAGGAATGGTGTGGGGACCCACACGAATGTGGAGGATGATGGTGCTGAGAGTAGAAGTCAAAGCATCATTGAAAGAACACAACATAACTGGGTTATTATGCATGCAATTGGTAGGTATGTGCATTTTTTTGTACACACAGGAAGAAATAATATTAATACTCGCACCTCCATTGATCATAACGCATCAGACGTGAGTATCCTCAATGTGGACGATGATGAAGAGGGTGGGGTCAAGATCGTCTGCATGGTGAGGAGAAATTTCCAAGTTAGAGAAACTGACAAAAAAATTTGGTGAGTGGTAGCGGTAATAGAGGTTTTAGGTGAAGCAGTGAGAGCGGCCACATGATGAGGTGTGAATATAGCGGCAACAGGCATAGGGTCATTTGGTAGAACCTTAATAGTTTGTAGGATCTCGAGGAGGGCCTAGCGATGAGACTCATAGGTTTGGATGAGGTCATACAAAGACATTTTTAGAGGAGATTGGTGGAGTTGTTTGATCATGGTATGATGTGTGACTCCATCAGAAATTGGATAGGTCAGGCCCATAGATGGTTACCTTGGGGGAAAGTGCAAATGGAATGGTAGGTGCAGGTGCACTGGATGGGTTGTCCGTCTTCTCTTTTCCTTTGTCTTTCTGTGCTCAAGTGGCAACATGAACCATATTAATCTGAGGAAAAGAGGAGGGTGTGTCGTGAAAGGTATAATGACAGGAGGGACAAAAACCTAGTGCAGGATAAGAGCCCTGTGAAATGAGTATGGCACATTGGCATTTTGGAGGGGGTTGGGCTAGCTCTCTGATCCAGACCATATTGATCTCAAAGGTCAGAGGAGGAAAAGAGGGTTGTGGAGGTGGAGGCAAAGGTCACTGAATAGATATAGGGTGAGGTTGCGTGGCGACAGGTGGAGGTGGAATGGGATCTTCATCCAAAAGGTCATCTTCATCAAAGAGAGCTTCAGGAGAACACATTTGAAGAAGAATATTTTTAAGGGCCTTATAATTTTCAACATCATGCCCTGGCACATGATGATAAGCGCAAATCATGGTATCATCAAACCCTTCTGGTTTAGGTTTGAGTGGGTCATAAGGCCTGAGAGGTGGAAATGTAATGGTAGAGGTTTCTAACAGCCGAGCAAGGATGTTAGCATAAGATCCTTCCAAGGGATCACAATGAGAAGTGAGAGTGGGTTTGGATGGAAGTTTGGGTGACTTCTATGGAAGAGGTACTGTTGGAGGGGGAGTTGGAGGTTGAGTAGGTTTGACTACCTTTTTGGTAAGTAGTGTGGTTTTAGGCTTGGGTTGCACCTTCTTGGGTAAAGGTGTTGGGGTAGTGTGTGAAGTAGAAGGTAATGCAGAAGATGGAAGTGGACAGGTCAGCCACGGTGAGAGTGGAGGTGCGGTAAAGATAGTGGTAGGAGGCACTACAAAATGTGTAGGTGGAAGAGAAGGTAATGAACTTGGTAGTGGTGCAAGCGGGGCCAATGTAGAAGGCTTAGGTGGAATGGGAGGTTGCGGTAAGGATGTAGGTTGCTTCATTTTAGTTTTACCTTGGGTAGGAGGTTTCTTGACCAAGGTTGATGGATGGGGACCTAAGATGGATGGAAGTGGCGAAGGTGAAAGAGGAGGAGTGGGAGAAACTGGGGTACGAGGCCTAAGAGGTTGGGTCTTCCTCTTAGGTGGGGGAATATGTCTGGTGATAGTTTGGGAGGAGGTGGCTAAATTGATCTTCACAAGAGGATGGATTAGACTCAGTGTCAGTACAACCCCTAAGGTAGTGATAGGTTTGTAGGTGAAGGTATGGGTGTAGGTGGTTGTTGGGGTAATGGTAAAGGTTTGGGTGTAGGTGAGGCCGATGCAGAAGAAGCTACTATAACTGGCTCAGGTGTGATAGATTTAGTTGTCTTGAACACTTTAGGATAAATCATTGAAGTGTCTGCAGACAACATTTGCATTTGAGTTGATATGGGAAGTCGAAGGCATCCCCAAAGTGTGGAGTAGTCAACATACTCCAAGTGATCGACCAAACAAGAGAATGGCGTAGAAGTAGAGGAAGATGGCTAAAACTTGGTGGTGATCAATGTAAAAAGTTCTGAGGTCTATGAAATAGGGAAGTTTTTGGCTTTTGAATCTATAGGCAGAAGTGATGCGAGAAGATTAACAGGATCCTGGTAGACCTTGGGAGATGCATCACTGACCAGAAGAGAGTATAAAAGTGGCTCCTCTATGGGTCGAGGAGGGGGAAAAGTAGGTGATGTGGACTCTTCCTTAGGTGGAGAAGAGGATAAAATAGACTCTTCTTTGGGTAAAAATGTGGGTAATACAAGCTCCTTGATAGATAACAAAATTAGTGGGGTAAGTGCCTCTGTAGATGACGAGGTGGGTGAGGTAAGCTCCTCTATGGGTAGAGGAGTAGGTGAAATAGGCTCCTCTGTGGGTAGAGGAGCTCACGCTAGAATCTCGTCAATAGAAGGAATGGAAGGAAACTGTGTGGAAGGGACTAGTATTGTGTCAAAGATGGCATGGACCTCATGGACATGGGTGTTATCGCTAGAAGTCTCACCGGCCTGATTCGATGAATGGGTATGGTTTGGAAAAGGTTTCCTAAAGACCTACAGATTTTGATTTTTCGGCATTAGGGTTATCCAGGATGAGATCTCCATTATCTAACATTTCCTGGATGATGTTTTTGAATGTTTTACAATTTTTGTTACTATGTCCTCTAACACAGTGATAGTTACAATAATCATTCTCCTTATACCATGCGGGTATAGGATAGGAAGGGTCAAAGCCAGTATGTGGTTTGATCAGTGGAAGAGTGATGGCTCCTACTTTTAGCAGCTTTTCCAACACAGAGGAATAAGGTTCTCCTATGGGGGTATATCTTCATTGTTCCTGCTTGTATTGGAAGTTCTGAATAGGGGAAAGATTAGAAGGAGGTTTTGATTGGTTTGATGGATGAGATGGGCCAGCTTTCAAGACCACCACATTTGTGGATCCCTTTTCTTTAGCATGGGTATTTTATGGTTTAGAAGAGGAAGAAGAGTCATTTGATTTAAACGCAACGCTCTTGTTGCGCAATTGTAGCTTCTTCTCTTTGATAACACATATTTCTAGCTTCCAGGCCATAGTGAATGCCTCATCAAACATCTAGAATGTTTGGACCTGAAGAGTTGGAGAGATGTTCCTGGCACAAGCCCTAGTGAACAACTCTATCAACTCAGTTTGCGGAAGTTGAAAGGTGAGCTGATTGGTAAGACTCCGCCAACATGTGACAAAATTTGCAATAGATTCGTCTTCATATTGACACATCGAATATAAATCAGTCATAGTGACCTTCTTAGTGATGTTGATGGAGAAATGATCGAAAAAGGCCTAGGCTAATTGATTGAATGAAAAGATAGAGTGCCTAGGTAAAGCACTATACCAGTCTAAGGCCGGTCCTGTCAAGGACATTGGGAAAGTTTGAAGAACTAAGGCATCATCATGGGAAATCAGATAACATACGTGTTTGAACGATCACAAATGTTGTTGTGGATCTTCCTTGCTATTAAATTGGTTGAATTTAGGCATCTCCCAATGTGGGGGATAAGGATGAATAGGTATGGAAGGATGAATAGGCTCATTACAAATTTCAGCGTAAGTCAATGTATTGCGTGAGCCAGAGACAGATGCTTCCAGGGTTTGCATCTTGTCCATCATCATTTTGATTAGATCCATGGTCAGATTAGATTGAGATGCACCTCCTATGGTATAAGGAGGTGGATATGATGTAAAAGGCATACTAGTATATGGAGGTGCCGAGTAAGAAAAATGAGAAGGGGGAACATAAGTAGTGGCAGATGATGATGGAATATACCCTGAATGGGAGGTATAAGTGATGGGTGGTGGCTGAGACAAGGTATAAGTGGGAGGGACCTGTGTAGAGACCCTCGTAGCAATAGGTGGTAGAGTAGTAGGTATAGACATGACCAGACTCTGAAAAGGGGTCACACAACTGGAGTTTATGAGGTAATGGTGACTGATGATGTTGGAATCCCTACACTAGGAGCTATAGATGATGGCATGGAGAATGTCACAGGTTTGATAGATGTCAAGGGTGTGATTGATACCAAAGATGTGGGGTCAATCTGAGAGATGACAGGTTGTGATGTGGAAGTGGGTAATGCTACACTAGTAGTAGTTGATACAGAAGTGGGGGCGAGAGTGGGAGGAATGGAGATATGCATCATGTATATGAGTTGTCCTAATGAGTCATGGGTGGATGAATGGGTGAGGTAATATTGCAAGGTGACAAGATTGTGATCAAGGAGTTTTGCAAACTCCTCATCACCTGTGTGTATAACAATAGGAGAGGTGGGGTCCATGGGTGAAGAGATAGAGGGTGGTGAAGGACTAGGAGGCAGTGGTTGATGGGTAGCGTAAAATACAAGGGTGTTGGCTTGTCTGTGAGTCAAAACCATGTGAGTAGTGGTAGAACAGGTAATTTGAGTTCTGTAGATGGTATAGAAACATAGAAATAGAAGATAGAAGGGACCTGATAAATGGAAATTAGTTGTTGTTTTGACAGAAAAATCAAAACACAGAGATCAACGTCGGTAGGGTAACCGATGCCAGTAGAAAGGGGTAACCGATGTCGGTTACTATAATTAAATGAAAAATTTGTAAATCTGGAGATGAAGAATGTAAATTGGGTGGACCTGAACTCTGTTAATGGTAACAGAGACTCAGAAATGTGATAAATGACATAAACAAGTTACAAAAAATATTTGGATGTGAATTGAATACTATTTTGGGCAAAATAACCAAAAAAGTAGGGAACCAATGTTGGTATAAAGTGGTAACCAATGTCAGTCGCTGGACCAATGTCGATTATCGTGAAATCTGAGAAGATGATGAAAATTTGAATTTTAGGTGATTAAGTCAAATGAAAACACCAACCCAGAAACTGAGAATGGAAGTGATGAGTCCTAACACACCTAGAATGAACCAGAATACACCATTTATGATGGTGGGGTGTGAAGGATAAGAAAAACAAGAGGAAATGACCTCACACCTCAAAACACAATTCAGGCAAAAACTAACAAACACATAAAATCCTATGCTTCAAATTTTAATGTTATGTGGTTTATTCCCTTTAGAACTGACTATGAATAGAGTAGAGTTTTTGGTCAACAAGGGTACCCTATAAGCAATCTATGGCTGGTTTAAGGTGAGTTTTGGATAAATGGACCCGATATAACTTTCGGTATCTGTGGTACAACTCTGATATGATAACTAGCCAGGACACTAGCTGGATCCACTACCAATCTGATTGTTAATCATTGATGGTAATTGCAAGGAAGGAATATGTTTAAGAAGTGTATAAATTGTTCAAGTGATTTGGACAGGGGTGTGTGTGCACAAAGTGTGAACTACGCTTAATTCCCACCAATCATCAACTGGTCATGACCTCTAGTATATAGATTGCAAATAAATTTAGGTGATCTAAATGCAACATACAAAGGATGAAATGCAGAGATTTTTAAGCCCAAATCGAAAGTGAAATTGGATGTAGCAAATAGAGAATAGGTCAAGAGGATGATCTTTCACTAAATGCAAGTGCAAAAGAAAGTGAGAAGAATTCTTTTTAAACACCAAATCATGAATTTCCTTTAGACAAGTAGAAGAAGATAATATTGACCAGAGAGAGATTTAATGTGAATTTTTTGAAAAATAAAGAAACACACAATTCCCTATATGAAGAAATGCAAAGAACCCACAAGAAGGGGTCCCACCGGGCATGCCAAAATGTTTCACCTCAAAGTAATGTGATAAAACAGATAAGGGTAATGGGCATAGGAGGAATACATGTGATTATGTAGACGGAAGAAGGTGTGCGCACGTAGAATGTTGACCAAGCAGATTGTAGAGAGCTTCCTTTTGGCTAGGAGGAACTACCTGTAAGAAACACAACAAGACCAAAAAATAGCATTAACAATATAGGTTGGTGGACTTCCTAGTAAGAGCTAGATCTGAGAAGCGAGGTGCTTCCTAGAAGGTTGTCAATCCACTTTCAAATACAATTTAATGCAACAAATAACATGAAATAAGTAAATCCTATTGTAATGGTATGATTTAGGTGTCTCGTGCTAATACAATAAGTAAATTTAATCTAACAGACAAAGTTATGATTAAATCTAGAGGGGTGGTAGGTTGTTTTGGGTTTTCAGGTTTGACAAAGGTTGTAGGTGAGGTCTGGGTGAAGTTTAGTAAGGTTTTGGGCTAATCGGTAGAAGTTATTAGCTCATTGTTATAAGAAAAGATACCAATCGCAGAGACCAATATTAGTTAGGCAACTGATCCCGATACTAGAAAATGACCGACGCTAGTTGGGTGACTGGTGCTGGTAGGGGCAATATGGTAGAAATATCAAAAACAGATGTTTTGGGTCTCTTTGTGATTGCACAGAGAGTTGAGGGGCTTCAGGAAGAATGATATGATTTTTTTAGGACTCAACAAGGGTGGTAGAGGTGCTTAGATGGGTGAAATGGTTCAGGTTGATGGAATAAGTGGTAAATAGGTGAAAGGTGGTATTCGGGACAGAGAGGGATCAAATGAAAGAAGTAAATGAAAGACTTAAGATCAAAACAAAAGCTTAGAAAATAAGAGTGAATTACTTATCTGGTATCCTGTAGATCTGAAGATGGTTGTTGGTGATGAGCATTTGTGGGAGATACGGGAATGTGTCCAGTGTCACGAAAATGAAGCATGTTTACTCTATTGTGATGATCCGAAGTTGTGGATGAGATGACTGGATGCTGATAATGACATAATGGGCTCTGGTTCGTTTGTCTGGTAGCTTAAATGCTAAAGAGTTAGAATGATAATGCTAAGGTAAACGAATGGATTGGAGAGCCCATGCAAAGTGTTAGAAACTCTTATTTAAGGGTAACTGACAATGGTTAGGGAAATGATGTCAGACGAGAGAAAATTGGCATCGGTTAGGGGGAAATGGTTAAATTGGCTAAAAATTGCTTGATTACTCCCAAATTTGGCGTGAGTCAAGTTTTAAACCCGAGTCAAAAGTGGGAGCTAATGCTAAATATAGCGGGAGAGAGGTTGGAGAGATCATAGGTCATAATGGTTAAGGTTAGAACAAGTCCTAGTTGGTTAGGGAGTGTGGGGACTTGGTCTTAGCCATTAATGAGGTTGGAATAGTTCTAGGGTGAGGTAGCTAGGTGAGGTGGATATTAATCTAATTAAAGTAATTAAATTAATAATAGTGTGAGGATTAATTTAATTATAGGTGATTAAATTAATACCAATGTGGAGAAGGGGGCCATGGCTAGGTATATGTGTCAAATTGAAGAGTCAAAAGGGGTTAAAGGGTTTGTGACCTAAATTTGGTGCACACGTGAGGATATAGATGAGACATTCAGTGATTATTAGAAAAACTGTGCAAATTGGAAACATTCTCTTTGTCTCAAATAATGGACACTTACAGAACATGCCAAGAGGATTCCAATACATTCACTTTGTACCTTATCCAAGAAGTCTATGAATTTAAGGTCTTTGTGGAACCATGCCTGTTAAATGGAAACCACAAGATTGTGGGTATCAGCAAACTAAAGTTGTTTAAATTCTACACAATCAACAACATTCTCGTCATGGAATTCAAAGTATCAATCATGGATTCCTTATGGCTGCAACCAATTGAAATCTAGAAAACAGTGGGTGGGAAACCTTTCTTTCCTAAAGGGAATCCTCCATTGGCACCCTTCAAAGAACTAAAAGAGATGACATACTTGTAGACAGGCATTTAGGCATACATCACACATTGAGAAAATATTTGAACATGTAGTGGAGAATCATCCTTGGTTTCGAAGATTACATATTGGAAAAATGTTCTGCATGCCCTAAAAAATGCCTATGTCAATTATAACATAACGATGAGAGATTTTTTTTGGCCGAAAACAATTCAAGATAGCACAATGTATGATCAGATATTGGGTGCACCACATCTTGACATGGATAACTACTAAGTTAAAATGTCCTTTCAAATATGTGTGTGTGCGTGTGTGCACGCACGCGCGCATGTGTGTGTGTGTGTGTGTGTGTGTGTGTGTGTGTGTGTGTGTGTGTGTGTGTGTGTGTGTGTGTGTGTGTGTGTGTGTGTGTGTGTGTGTGTGTGTGTGTGTGTTGGACCTATTTGTGATAGACCTCGAGATGAATTCGACCCAGTAGTGGATGTGAATGATGGGAAGATGATACTAGTAAGACCAACTGATGATAACGTACCTATATGGATGGGCAGTAAAATAAATTCCAATACAAGATGTTCACACAAAGGCTCAAAAGATAGGGGTAAGTTGGTGGGAACCCACAGGAAAAGAAAATACAAAAAAGAAAGGTACCAAGAATGCTTAAAGAAAAATCAATAGTGGAAAAAATCAAGGGACATATCAGATATTGATATAAACAATGTCATCTAGGCATGGACACAAAGAAAAATATGGAAAGGATATCAAATTAAAATACCGAATCGGGGACATGATGTTATCCAAACATACCTTGCACAAATTCAAGAACAATAATTAATGCATTGTATTTAAAATTGGTTGGACTAGATACCATTGCAAGGGATCAATCCTTGTGTGAATTTCAATATAATTATCCCAAAGGAATTGATTTCCTATGGAAATAAATTGTCAAATTCATTTTTTCAAAATGTGTTTAACCTAATTCTTAGCTCTTCGTTGTTCTTTATGATTTATAGAATGGAAAAGCATAAAAGTAGTTCATAGTATCTGGATTATCTTCTATTTTGAAATGCCTAACGACCATTAAATTCCATTACAATGATTTCCCTTTTACAAATTGATCAAATAAATGTTAAAAATATGTATCTTAATGGCCGTTAGGCTTATGTGTCTTAGCGGCTGCTAGGTTTATGTGTCTTAGCGGCCGCGAGACTTATGTAACTTAGCGGCCGCTAGGCTTATGTAACTTAGCAACCGCTATGCTTATGTAACTTAGCAACCGTTAGGCTTATGTATCTTGTGACTACAAGACTTAGGTAACTTAGCGACCACTAGGCTTATGTTGCTTAGAGTCTGCTAGGCTTATGTAACTTACGTCTTCTAAGTTGATGTAACTTTACCATTGCTAGGTTTATTTGACCTAGCAGAAGCTATTTTTATGTAAGTTAGTGACCGTTAGGCTAATGTAAGTTAAGAACTGCTAGGTTTATGTAAGTTAGCAATTGCTAGGCTTATGTGGGGGAATCTAATAATAAAAAATAGAAATCCTAAAATACTGAAATTGAAATCCAAAAAAAAGGGATTTCAAAAATTGAATTCTAATAGTGGCGAAATTGGAATCCAATAATAACGATATTGAAATCCAATATTAGCGAAATGGGAATCCAATAATAGCGATATTGGAATCCAATAATAGTGAAATTAAAACTTGAATAAGTCCAATAATGACAATATTGGAATCCAATATTGCTACTAATGGAATCTAGTATAAACAAAACTAGAATCCAATATACGCAAAAACAGAGTTAGATTTCTTCCAAAACTTATAATATTGGAGTCCAAATTCACTGGAATATGTACAAATTTACTGAAATAAGTGTTAACAGGTTATAGATTATGAAGAGGTTTCAAAATAGAGATAGGTCCATTCTCTCCTTATCAGGTTATTGTAAACCCTTATTTAGGGTTTTGTATGAAATTTAGTATATCTCAGTAATTTTATGGTTTTAAGAGCTACAAATTGGAAAAAAATATTTAGAGAGATAATTTTATGTTGCATGTGGTTTCATATTGTTTGATTCATGTATATTCTATATTTTCTTGAAAGTATTTGTTGTCTTTTATTTTTCGATGCTTAGTTGGGTGCTCTGGCACTTCATCCAGACAAGGTCTGAACACTCACATAAAGCATGTGTAACCACTAGGTCCCTCCTTTGTTTACTTATCAAGATGTGGTTAGGTCATATATATTCATCATATCCATTACAACACATGATGAAAGAAGATACAACATCATAGATTGGAAACACATATAAAATGATCAATCAAGATTTAGATTCCCATTATACCATACTTAGATCTGTTAATCCTAACAATCCATCCACAATTACCCATCATAAACACATTACATTAGATAACAAACATGTTGATTATATCTAGAGTTATTACATCCATGCACTGAACCATAAGCGCATAAATTGTTCTCTTACAAACTCCAACATCAACCTTTCCTTAAATACACACAAAAGGTACCTAATTACAAGAGTGATACACCTATTTATATGTGATGGGGACTAACCCTTCATCTCATTCATTCGTTAATCCTAATAATAGGCATCTTAAACATAAATTGCATGCTTTTACAACTCTGCTTGATCAAATAGCCCAACCTATTTCATGCTTTATTCTTATAAATAAGATGCCTTCATGTGTTGTCCTTATCTTTCCTTGCATGTGATTTTCTATTTCTAGACCTTGATTATATATCACGTCATCCTGTTTTCTTTCTTATTTTTAGCCTTGCTCCAAAAATGACAAGTCCTCAACTCTATGTGCATATGTGCGAGCCTTCGCATGTTGACCTCTTCGTATATGCTATGTGCACCTTCCTATATTGACATGTCTTTATTTCTTGTTCACGCACGCATGATTCCACACGTCGACCTATAATGACTCTTTGTTTGCACACATACTCTTGCACGCTCCATCTAGATTCTACATATCTCTTCACTGTCTGCGCATGCCTTCCTGTGCTTGATACTCTGTGCATGGCTAATACTTACCCTTTTATTCACTCCAACAATACCCCACATGAGGAGTATTACCCATCCTTGGTAATAAGTGAACCAAATACTACCTTCTCCAAAGAATGACTGGAAGAATGAATGAAAGAATTTAAAGAATAAAGAATGGAGAGCAATTACCCCAAAGACTCACATAATGAAGCATCTCTCACATAATGAAGCATCTCATATCCTTGCGCACATAAAAAATCAGGCCCTTGGTGACAAAAGAAGTTCTGGAAATTCCCTGTATATTATGTTTTCTAACTCCTTCCAATCCTTAAGTTCCTTGGCAGCCTTGTCTGGCGTTGCTTCCAAAACATCGGGCACTTGCTCAAAGGTGAGCTCATCAACCTTCTCCTTTAACTCCTTTACCACCACATCTAGGTCTGAGGCCACTCCCTCTAGTGTATCCATTTTGTGTGTGACCAAGGGGTGTATTTCATTGAGCCTCTCCTCAAGTGTGTCCTTTATGGCTTTGATTAGATCTCTTTTCTTTGCGACTTTGGCCATGAACTTCTCACGTTTGACCTTATTACTATTTATTGTGGCCTGTATTTTCTTCAACTTTGCCTCTTCGCTAAAATTGTGCATGCTAAGAATAGGAGAGAATTCTTGGCAGTTGTCAAAAATGTGCTCTGCCCTCCCCACAATTTCCTTCACGTTTATGACCATCGCCTCATATTCTTCCACCTTCTCTTCTATCTTTTCTTGATTCTTCTTCCTCTCTTCGGCCAATTCTTCTGCCATTGGCCTTGGCCCACTCTTTTTCTCCAGCAACATCATCTACACCAAGTCCTCCAAATAGTGCAACTCTGTGGGATACTCATCTTGGGCTTGATTAACTAACTCCAGGCACTCACACATAATGTTGGTGATTATATCTGCCACTTTATCATACGCATCTGCCATTCATTTTTTTCATCCTTTAGGTAATCAACGAGCTTCTGGATCTCCTTATCTTTGCTTTTCACCTCATTCCCTAGCCTCTTGATGGTGGCCCATTTATAAAAAAAAATCCATCCGACCTCCGAAGCCATCTCATTAAACACATTACGCATTTTCTCGTATGTTAGCTACGTTGAATCAATGACAGGAAAATATTTACATGGTATCTTCTTTAGTTGCATCTTAGAGAGCAACTCCCTACTGAGTTCTAACTCATACTCAACCATATGTGTGTGGTAGTTTTGTGAGAGCATCTTCTTGGTGCGCATCAGGGCTTCATTCATGTCAAACATTACCCAATAAAAATGTCCTTTGTGGGTACTGAATTTTGATAGCTTGACCTTAGCACCTTCGCGCGGTCATCTATGTATGTCATCTGGGTAGAGTGTGTAGGTTTCCTTCACTTACTTCCTCTGACACACTTCTTTTTCGGTGTCTCATGTTCAGTATTAAACTGCACGCCACATGTTTCTCTTCTTGCACTTACATCTTCCCTAGTGCCTTTATCCTCATCTCCCTTTATTTCCTCCTCATGTTATTCCTCATGCTCTCTTTCATGTTCTTCATCACCCTTGAATCCTTTTTGTGTGCATCGTATGTTTACTCTTCATGTTCATCCTTTATGGGTTCTTCTTTGGGTTTTTCCTCTTCGTCCTAATCCTCTTCCACACACAGATCCTCCTACACCGACACTTCCTCTTCTTCCTGAGATGGATCTTCCTCACACGATATCTCCTCAATCACCTTTTCTTCCAAGTCCTCTTCTTCTTCCTTGACGTCATAAATGAAAAGAGGTTTTTTCTTTGGTGGACTCTGCTTCTTCTTCACTAGAATTGGTTTCTTTTTCAGTGGACTCGACTTTGGTTTCAATGCTTCTTCACTTGTCACATATTTTATAATTTGTTTTTGTATACAAAATTTGGCCTAAATCCGTCTGTAATGGTGTGATCCATAGGTTTATGGAAAGTATAAAAGTATCTAAGTTCTTTATAGGTAATATTTCCTATCCTTGTTTTTATGGGGAAGATATCAAAGTTACTAAATACTTTGATAAATGGTCTTTTTCCTTCACAGGGTGAATTGGTACCTATTTCTTCTTCTCTCTCTACCTTATATTCGGTGTTGGGTTGCATGCACCTAATACTTCACTTTTTCCTTTGACACAATTGAGGACTAATCACCCGCAATCCTTTAACAAGTTTAACAACACAATTCAAGTCTCCAACTGCAAGCAAGGAAATGAGAGATCTCCCCTCTGGAAAACAAACATATGTATTCCTTCTTGATTTAATTTAATTTCAATTGAATCTAATTGCAAAGTAATTGATGTATAAATGCTAAAGTATAGTAGTGGCACAAGCAAACTAAGACTTAAAAGATGAAACCCTAAGCAAGAGAGAGAGGAATGATGACTTAGATGATATTCACACAATCTAGAACTGATCTAGGCAGGGAGAAGTGATGATAGGAAGTCAATAATGTCATAACTGATCTCTATAAGTTTGTCCACTTACAAATAAGGCCGGACAAGGATGCCTACGGTAGGACAGGGGCGCCTAGCTGCAAATGACTGGATCTAGGCGCCTCTGACCAAACAAAAGCTTTGGATCTGATTTTTGTTGTGTCACATAGTCTTCGCTATTTTTCTCTGTTGATTGTTTGATGTTCACACTATGATCGCTGAAGGTACATGTAACCTACAAAAGAAGAGTTCGCCTGCACAAGCCCAATGTTGGCTAGATTTTCTGCACAACTAAAAACCTAAGCAGTCATGAGATAAATCTCCCTCATTTACTGGCGAGGCTCCTGTGTAAAATGTTTATCAATCTGGTAAGTATGAAACTTTAATAACTATTTTTGGGGTTTTTACTTTAATCACAAAGCTCATGAACCATAGCTAAGAAATTCTGCAGCAAGTAAGCAATTGTTTATGAAGTATTATAGAAGGGGGGAAATAATGGAATTCAGGAAAGAAGAAAGGAAGATATGTAATTCAACCAATAGTTTACAAAGTCAGTTTCATTCATATAGATTAAATAAACAAGTAGATGTCACAATATTTAGAAGCAAAGGAAAAGAAAAGCTTCTAATCTAGATCTTAGATAACATAGTTTATCCAAGATCCACACAGAAGTAAGAATCAAATGCGCCATGGACACAAAGTTCTTTAGAAATCTGTCTTTATTCAATTCCTCAGCTTTCAAAAATGACATCAAGGGCTGTAGCACAAAGTCTTGAACTCAAGAATGTTGATTAAAAAATTGTGATCATTTAACTCGTAGGCTCTTCCTCTATTTATAGTGTATAGAGGGCAATTACAAATAGGAAGTTTTTAATGAATTACCACATGTGAAAGCTATGAAAAATGGAAATGACTAGCAATATTCCTCCTGGAATTCCTCTTTGCATGACATGCATGATTTATAACTGAAAATAGAACCTTCTATTTTGCATGTCTTCCACCTATTTCCAAGTAATTGACTTCTTCCAATAACTTGAAGTAATGAATTTTAAACCAATCACTTAAGTTTTACAATTTAATTGATTACTGAATTAATTTGTTGGAGAAAATAAGAGAAAGAAAGAAGAAAGAGGAGAAATTAGAATAAATTTGTTACCCTCTCAGTCTTGTTCTTCTTCCATACTCTGCCTGTTGATCCAACCTGTATTGCACTTTTGCTTCATTCACTCTAGCAATGAATGATCTAAATGATATCGTTGCCTTGAATCTAAGATGCCTTTTTCTCCCATACATTTCCTTTGATTCTCACCAAACTGGATTTGGAAGTAGCTGACTGTGATTTTACTTGCTGGTGTTGCCTCTGACTTGTCTTCCCTCTTATCCTTGAAGCTTTTGTAGTTCTTCTCCAGTACGTGCACCAGTGCAATGTTTGCCATAAACAATTCAGACAAAACTCATCATTTTTATTTTTAATTGTGTATGAGCAATTTTAAATTTTGGAAAGCATTTCAGGTGAAGGAAAATACAAGTATATTCAATGAAGGCTTCAACTAGAAGATTGGGAGTACACGCACAAGATCCTGGAAGGAATTTTCCATGCAATGACTTCCACTTGGGCTGCGTTAGAAACAAGAGGATGAATTTTTGCTAGAAGAATTTGCAATTATGAAATCTGGATTTATTTCTTCCTCTGATTCTGAAGATATATTCAATGTATCAAACATTGACTTATACTTTCTTCACCAATATGGGCATAAATGAAGTATTCCTGTAAATAATTCAGACAAGTATGCAGTCCATAACATGAATATCTAATTTCTTCACTGAGATCTGATTATAAAGCTTGTCACATTCTATTTTAAAACTTTGCTTGCATGCAAAGCAAGCTAAAAATATTATTTTATCCACCCGTGCACTCACATCAACATGCAAATGCTCTGAATAATAAAAAGAAAGCTTTTCCAACCCTAAGCGCCAAAACTGGATGCATCCTAACAATTAATTAAAAAAAATATTAGCTTTTAGGCATTTAGCTATGCCAGAATGGGTTGCACTTTTTGGCTAGACTGTTAAAAATAAGAAGGCAAAGCAATGGGAATTTTTACCCTTCCAGACATCTCCAAAAATATCATCTTTCACTTAAGTGATTTGTCTTTAATGATGGGAAAAAAACAACTTGTCAGGTAGGCATAAAATTCCCACCTGCTTGCCACTACCAAAATTCCCATTGGTACCTTAAGTGATTTGACTTTAATGATGGGAAAAAACAACCTACCGGGCAAGCATAAAATTCCCACGTGTTTGCCACTACCAAAATTTCCATTGGCAGCTTAAGTGATTTGACTTTCATAATGAGAATTGTCACCTTGCTAGGCAGACAAGAAATTCCCGCCTGCCTGCCACCCTCTTGGCAGCTTAAGTGATTTTACTTTAATGATGGGAAAAAACAACCTTCTAGGGAGTGCCAGAATTCCCACAGGCACTTAAAAACCTTCCTTCCAAAAAATGTGACTTGCATGGAAGAAAGTTTCTTTCCAAAAGTGCGACTTGCATGGAAGAAAGTTTCTTTCCAAAAGCGTGACTTGCATGAAGAATTTATCACTTCCCAAGGCAACGTGGGAAATGTATGACTTCTACTTTTAAAGGCAACCTTGAAAATTCATGAACTGGCATGAAGATTTCCATTTTTTGACTTTTTAGTGAAGAAAACACAAGGGTATAATAAAATTTTCCATTTTTGGAAAGGGTCTGGGAAGATGTAGTAGCAAAAACTTGCATGTGCCAGAACTTTCATTCTGTGGCTCTATTTTAGGTGTCGTTTTCTCTAAAAGTGCATATTTTCTCGAGATTTGTGCATTGATTGTGAAATATTTTTCTTATTTTCATAGAAGTACATTTTTACATCTTTATGGACCAAGTTACTTCTTACAATCTTCTCAAAGAATCCTAAAATCTAATCACCTTTAGAGAGATTAGTAATTAAAAAGTACTGGATAGCTTTTCAAAACCCTAGGTCCTGGGGAAAGATCTGGCAGGAAGAATTAATAGGATACAAGAATTGCCAGAGAAAACAAACCAAAACATAGACAAAAGGAAATAAAACAAAACAAAAGAAGCTGCATGAAAGTGCTCAAAAAATTTCTCCAATTAGCTGATATGCAAAAATTCTTCCCCTTGGGTGAATGTTATATGGTAATAATGATGGGGTGAAGTCCTTTATATAACCTAAATCCTCCAATTTTAGCTTAATCTGTTTTTAAAAGAATTTTATTTATTTAATAAATAAATAAATAAAATTCTCTCAAACAAAACTTGGGGAAGGGATAGAGTGAGTTTTAGTATGTGGGTACTTGGGGAATTTTTCTTTTATGATTCTCTAGGGATACCTTAGAGCAATGAAAAAAATTGTAGGCAAAATCAAATACCAAACGATGTCGTTACATTGAAAAGAACAATTTTTTTAAAAAAAGGGGTAGTCCCAGATTTTAGGGTGAAATCTCGGGGATACCACCTAGCGAAGACCACATCAGATCTTGAAAAAGGAAGATCTTGAATGGGGATTTGCGCACTGACCCTAATGGGCATCCCGAGAGTCAGACACTTATACACCTACGCATCTGCACTTTCCTCCCATGGGCACTCCATGTCCAGATCACATTCTAGTGTGTCTCAGAAATTTTTGTACCTCACTGTAGGATTATTTCCATTCAGATCCAAGTTTCACTTACACAGTGGGATGCCAACTCCAGAATCACAGCAATGTAGTAGAATGTGTGGATGGAACATAATGTCATCTATCCCTTCTTATTTTCTTAGAGTTCTACAAAAGTTTGAGTACTTAACCCTTGTCCCTTGATATGGATTGCTATATGTATGCATTTGAGTACATTAGGTGCCTTATTGGATAGTAAGCTTAGGTCCAAGATAGTACATGTTTAGTGCTTCAATGCTTACATTTTGAATCACATAAGTATGTATTTATGGGGCATGGGTGTCCCTTCTTCATGAATATTTCAACATATTGACATAATGGAAGGCCGACTCATAAGTGAATATGACACACCAAAGATATAATAGACCTAGAAGTACTCATTCTCATCATACCTTATGTTTATAGGGCGCTTAGAGGGGACATTTGCGCCTGAGAACTTCTGCATTGGTTCAGGGGTGTGGTCTGTGGGGTTATGGAAAGTATCAAAGCCAGCTAAGTTCTTTGACTAGGTAGTAGGGTGTCCAAGACTTCATATAGAAAGGGAGAGATAGTCAAAAGTTAGGCTAAAGACAATTAGGAATCACATGATTGTTAATATCCTTTTACGGACCTATAGATGGTACCTCTTCTGTGTGATTCTATTCAGTGTCTGGGTTTCAATGTACTACAATACTATATCTTCTCAAATTATGACATAAGTTTGTCGGATATAATCATCCATCCAATCTTAATTAGAACTATGTTCGTAGCAACGAAAATATGAATATCCACATCAACAACTATAAGCAAGGAACAATAAGCTCTGTCTGATTCTATATGTAATACAATAGATATGGCCCAAAGGCCCCTCGTTTTATATCTCTGCCTCATTTCACTTTATACTAGCCCTCAATATTCTATAATGCTACTCCCATTGAGTCGCAATATTTACATTTGAATTTCTACTATGGACATTAAATACACTCTGTGTTGTAGGTTTCATCATGGAGTATGCCAACACCAACACTTCTTGACAACAAAAACTCTAAGAACATAGACGAAGTGTGTATACACACTCATAGTATCATTTTCCTTGACAGTATGTAATTTTCATTTCCTACTTAAAGGGGGCACAAATGTAGACACTCAAATTTGGAAATTTACCCTTCTTACACTGCTTATTGTAATTGTGCTTCTTAGATAAGAAAAACATCCACATCCTATTCCCACTCAGTATCATGTTGCCTTATCTCTACTCCCAACTTGTTTATTCCTACACGTTGATGTGTCTGATTTTTTTTGAATATAAGTGCTATAAAATCAATGCTTAAGCTCTTACCATGTCATTGATGAAAATTTCAGATTTGATTCACCTTCTCCTTATCGATAACCAACTATACATTAAGATCAAGATTGTATAATTTAGTCCTAGCCAACCTATGTTCAGATCCTGGACCACAGATATAATTTCCAATTTTGATTTCAAATGCATTAATATCATCTTTTGGGTATTTTTTTTATCCCCATAGGTTCATCCTTTATCATGTAATATTTTACCTTCAGAACCCTATATAAGCAAGTTAACACTCACCTCATTTACTCACCTGACAATCATATGGCATTATCACTTGACATACTCTCTTGCAAGTGCATTCACAAAAGGAACTAAAAGCTCCCTAAATCTTCCTAAAGCTTATGCACATCCACTTAGGGTAGACACTACTACAGTTTTGAAGCACTCAAACAGGTTAAGGAGTTCAACTTCCCTTATTTCTAAGCACACAAATATCCCTACTCAATGTCTTAGTAAGAGCATAATCATCTGAAGCATGTTTCAAAGCAATTTAAGTTGTCAACTACATATATTCATCTAGATATCACGTGCTAGGTGGAGAAGTACGCGTGGTTTGAGTCCTCTTTGAAGAAATTTTGATGTAGGTGGTGCGCAGATTGCACTTCAACCCAAACACTAACCTTCTTACAGGGTCTTCCACCCATGGTTAGGGTTTGAGTTCCATTCAACTGATTTCATATAGGTTCAAGATTATGTGACATTTAGAGTTTACAACGAGGCGTATTTCTAGACCATCGAAAGGCACAACAAGTTACAAAACCTCACTCCCAACAGGTCCAAGATTGTACAATAGGTCTAAGTTTGTACAATTGATCTTGGCATAGGTGTACGATTCTGTACTTGTGTAGTTTTAAGTCATAGTTTTCATAACGAAGCATCTACATGCTCATTTCTCCCATTTTCCCCTTTATGTGCATCTAAATCTCTACACTACGATTATATGTAGCTAAATACATCTCTCCTCTTATATATTTGAGCTTGTAGCATATTATAAACACTAGTTGTAAGTACCAATACACTATCATGATATTGTATGATTAATGTTGGAAGTTAATTAATCCGAATAACCCCTTGTATCGAACCATACATTCCTTTTTAGTTGTTGTGCATTCCATAACAATATTATTAATCTTAAAAATGGTTTAAATAAATATGATATAAACCTTAAAGACTTTATGTGCAATCAAATTAATAACTAAATGCTCCAACATTCAAATCTTCTAGTACATGCAAAATGATATTAAGAAGTTGCATTCAATCAGGGCACACGTTAAATATAGTAAAACACAAGAAAATGAGTACACTTGACACTTTGACTGGTCTGGAAGATGACCACAATGTGATAGAGGGATGGAATGGCTAGAAATATCCTACATGTGCTTAATCTATAATTCTGGAACTACACTTTCCATATAAATAAAACCATTTTGCACAGGTTAGAACTGTTTGTAGGTTTTGTCTTGTTGTACAGTTTGGTATAAACTACAAATATGACTCTACATCTCCTAGGACCCCTATGAATGATGACTATGTGCTTCACCATGAAATATTAGGTCTTGAAAATGTTTGAAACCCTTTAAAATCAACTACCTTGACTCGAAAAACCCTAACCTTAGGTAAAAACCTTGAAGAATTATCAGTGGTTGAGTTGAAGTGCTATCCATACACCACCTATGTTGGCACTGCTCTAAAGAGGCCTCAAACCAATTGTAGTTCTCCACCTAGAAATGCAACATAATAATATATGGATGTAATTATATTTGATACCCCAACACCTAATCAATGTTTTGTATCGACTTGGCTTTGTGGGCTCTTGATTTTAGAAGCTTGATTCTAGGACCTAGTTTAGATTGCTTCAAACCTATGCAGGGGTTGTTCCTAACGTTTTTTGTTGCTTTAGGGAAGTTTAGGAGAGCTTTTATTTCCTTTTGAGTGATTTGTACTTGAGGAGCTCTTACAAGAGTAAGGTATTACCATGTGTGTAAATGAGTGTTTTAAACTTGCTTATATATGACTATATGGATATAATTTTGCATTAAGGCTAACCTATAATGGAGATACCAACCTATAAAAAATATACAAATTGAGAAACTGATTGTTGGGTGGCCTTACACGGAACCATTTTGCATAAGACCGAACTATTGGACAATTTGGTCTAGTAGAGAGATACAGTGCTGTGAGGTTCTCTACATGACATGACAATTAAGAGTAATGGACTACTTATGATTGATATGAGCATTGTTATAAGTGGCCGAGTAGTACAACGAGGAGAGAAAATCTTGTAATACGACTAAGGATGGACTAGGATATATCAATTAAGCTCAGAATAGGCGTACAAGTCACGATTAAAGGGATTACGTCAACATTGACATTATTAAGTGCTAAATTACCAAATTTAGTTGTTTACAATATGCTAAAATAATTATACGCTCCCATTTATGATTTTATATTTCAATTCAAAAAAGTAAATATATTAAACCTTTTATTTATTATGAATATCTCATATTTTAAAATCCAAACTTTTTTTTTTATGTATATACAAAGATTAAAGTCGAAGCAATTTGAGATAACATTGCAAAGCCCTTAAAACCATCATGTCATTGGATAAGAAAGACTTTGTGAAAAGAGTTTAAACACACTGCAAAATCTCATTTCACAAACCTCTGTCGATACGAAAGTACCTTGAGATAACTTCATATAAGGAAATGGGTATCATTAGTGAGGAAGTGACAAATATCACTTTCTCATTTCCTGTGTTTTCAAAACCAAAGTTTTTAAAATTGGAAACCCATCTAAATCTATTAATAAAAAAGGGGATAAAGTACATAAGATGGTTTATGATACACATCCTTTCAATAAGTTAAATGACTCTAATAACCCAATCTTGATAGGGAGGAATAACACTAATAATTTTTTGTTCTGTTTTAACAACGGGGTTAGATGGGTGGTGTTACATTTGCGTTCACAATAGTCGCATTCTTAGGTTTCTCTAGCTTTCAAGGATGATTTGCCACCACTTTCTACTTTCGCACTACACAATACACATGATATTATTTTACTACATTATTGTTAGCATTTTGCATTGAGTCTCTAGTATTCTTGGTTGTATTTTTTGTCAATTATATACAACTAGTTGACAAAAAATACAACCAAGAATACTAGAGACTCGATGCAAAATGCTAACAATAATGTAGTAAATTAATATCATGCACATTGTGTAATGCGAAAGGAGAAGGTGGCGGCAGATCATCCTTGAAAGGTAAAGAACTCTAAGAAGGCAGATGTAACACCATCCATCAAACCCCATCGTTAGAACAAATAAAAAATTATTAGTGCTATTCCTCTTATCAAAGATTTGGTTATTAAAGTCATTTAATTTATTGAAAGGACATGTATACAAATTGCATCGGATCAGGAGGGCATATCCTTTGAAAATTCACTAATAAGGGAACCGAACCAATTTTCCCCAATTTTCTTTTCTAAAGTTACCGTTTCGGCCAGGTTGCAAATGCGTGTATTGTACATTACATACACACTTTGTCTACTCTCGCATTCTAAAATTGTTTTGGGGTGTTTCCAGTATTTTTCAACACGCAGGGAATAAATGAAATCAAGGGTTTGAACTACTTAGAGCCATTTCAGGGTTTTGAAAGCTTCATTTTCATCTTTTGTCACTGTCGCGGGATTCGATCGCAGAGTCCTTACCTTCCGGTCTAATTCTTTTCTAAGGGCTTACTTGTGAAGTCTTGAATTTAAGCCTTCTGCAGTCTCATTTTTTTTAGTTGAAAAAATCTCGGAGGCGATTAGGGTTTTGAAATAAAAAATGGCGTTGCCCGAAGAAGTACACGACGATGTGGAGAAGCTGTATGAGTATGGAGACCGCCTTCAGGAAGCCAAAGATAAATCACAGGTACTTTTTTATTTTTGTTTCTTCCAATATCTTCTTCCCTTTTTTTTGGCCTTTGTAAGGTTAAATGCGAAGGACGTTAATGTTTGACGCACTAAATTATACCAGACATGCACATTGAACAATATAACTGCCGAGTTTGCTAAACATTTTATTTGCGTTGTTGTTGAGTTCACATTGAAATCCTTAAAACCCTAGCGACCCTAATAGCCTTGCAGTATCTATGTACTAGTATCTCGGAATTAGAATATGACGCTGGTGTCGCGTTATAAATTATGCTTCTTCTTCTTTTTCTTCTTTCTGTAGGGGTACCTGGAATCTTTACAGGCTTCAGCGCAATCCTAGGCAAAGTCCAAGGTCAGTCCGCCTTATGCCGCCCGGGCTTGTGGGCGAGCCTAAGACCTGAACCCCATGCGCACTGTAAATTTGTGCTTTCTGTTTGGTGTATTTTTGTTTAAAATTATAAGCTATGTGAACGTGGTCACAAAAGCAGGGTTTAAGGCTGGGTATTCATCTGTACTTGTATCTACCGTGCATTGTGACTGTATCCGAATGCGATATAGCTGCACCCGTTTGTTCATATGCTCTGGTACTCTTACTCTGTTTCAAAGTGATGTTTGTGTTCCTTCCACGGATCAATATCCCATGTCGCCTGGTGACTACGGTCATGCTGTTCTGTATAATTTTGTAATTGCCAACTGGCAAGAATTAACTGGGCAGAACAACAAATTATACATTGTATGTAATTAGGTATTCCTTTGTAGCTTTACAATATGATAACTAGATGTATTTGTTTTTTCAACTACTCATGCCTGTATTGAAGGCTGATTTAAGGACTTTGAGAGGGCGAGATGCACACAGGTATTGTGTAAGATGTAATGTTAACAAGCAAATCATGGAGTATTGGGTATATGTACTAGGTTTTTTTTTTGTTACTTGGTAATAATTTTTTGTATTCCAGTTTTGAGTTTTATGTAAAACCATGGTACAGTATGTATATGATAAAGAAATGATGGAAATAAGTTAGATAATTGGTTGCTGCCCTTGAAGAATAGAGCAAAACTGTTTTGTAGCTGGTTATATATCATGGATACGAGGTTTTTTGTAGATCTTAGAGACAGTTGCTGTTGTATACATGGAGGATGGATTGCATGCATCTGAGTTAAAATCAAAAGTTATACTTTGCTCTGCTTTACTATATTCTTAATTTAAATGCGAATAACTTATTTTATATATTTGTGCAATGACTTCTTTCCTCCTCTTCAGGTTCTATTTGCTATGAGGAATTGATATAAATGGTTATGATTTAAAGTTTAACTACAATGACTTAGCTTTTGTATGAAAATTGGGGAATGTGGAGTAAAGTGACAACACTCTAGTGACCATAATAACCTCACAGTATCCTACCTTTAGATTTAAACATCATTTTCATACTTGGCAATGGGTATTTGGTTAGATATGAGTTTGTTTGTGCTTCTGGATTGGAATTGTGTTGTAAATTTATATTCCTTTCTTTATTCATTTCACTCTATTTTCTTGTGAAGTCCTTGCTGAATTTCAATTTGGTTTATTTTAAGTTGTGGTGCAATGGAAGTGATTGAAATGGGCTTTTCTCCCATTTACTAATTAGTGGAGGATTTTGTGCACGTTTCATGCTTGCCTATGCATAGTGGTAACATGAGAGTGATGATACTGTAATTTATTTATTTATAATGTCTGTTTCTACCTTATGAAAGCAGGAAATTAACTTTATGGATGTTTCACAAGTCATGTTGTGTTTGATATTTTAAGAAAATTCTTGTAATTGTTTTTGTGAGTTGTATAATTTGTATAGTGTTGCATGGATTTACTTTGCATCTGTCTATTTATAAGTGTCTTGCTTGAAATTTTCTTCAACTTCATTTATTTCTATGCATGGCATAGCAGCATAAAACTGATTCTCATGGAAATCATAATTTACATTTTATAGATTTTATTGAACTTTGTTTTTTGTGGAATATGGTTGTGCTAAATGCTATCTTGACTGCTTTATGGCAGCATGAGAGTGACTACATTGGAGTAATAGCAGCAGCTAAAGGAAGTAGCAGAGCAAAGCAGTTGGCAGCACAATTTATTCCACGTTTTTTCAAGCATTTTCCAAGTCTCTCTGCCGATGCTATAAGTGCACTCTTTGATTTGTGTGAAGAAGATGAGTTGGGGGTGAGTCAATCTTCCCCTACTTCAAGTAAGAAATACTTGTCAAATTTAACCTAAGTGAAGATTTTGATCCCGGTATAAATTGCCATGGCTCTTGGAATCCCATGTAAAGGCCAAAGGATTTGACTAGTACAACACTTGAAGGCAAAACAAGACCTGGAATCCCTTTCAAATCTACTCTGATCCTTATGAAATGCTAAACATGAATTCTCAAGCTTAGCAAGACACTGATTATTTATGGTTTTTATCTTACTTCAAGCTTGTTCCTCCCATTTAGCTCTCAAGGGAAGTCTTGGATAAGCTGTTCATTTAATGTTGGATGCTTATGAGCGGAGGGAGGAGATTAAAGAGGTGGTGAATGCAATTCAATATGGGTTAGTTTGCATTGAGGGACCAACAGCGAGAATCAAAGATTTGTTTCTGAAAGTGCATTTAGACATTTTGACTGCAATGTTTATATTAAATGCATCTAGCCCCACAAAGTTTGGGGCTTCATTTAGCTGCTTTTCTTACAGGGGGCTTGTGTAGTTGCTGCATTCTGAGTTGCTTGAGAAGAGAATTCTTATTGTGAATTTTTATTTGTGTACTCTTGAATTTTGGGTTGAAGGATCAGAAAGAAATGATACATTCCTTCAGTGTTGCCTCACTTCAGGGTTGATCAAAAGATTAAGAAAAAGTGGAAGCCCCGTTCAATGTGACTGCATTTTAAAAATTTGGTTCCAACATCTGATCCATGTGTTTATGAACACCTCATCGTAGAGAGTGATACTTGGTTACAGTTTCAAGAGGAGAAAATGGATTTGATTGGAGCTTATGTATTCAAGTGGATATACTGCTCAACATAAGCAAAATGATTAAAAGATGTGTCAATTTTCCACGTCGCTTTCTCAACGTTCTGGTACTTCAAAGTGCTTTAGGCTGTACATGTACATCATGACCAACTTCATGGCCGAGGTTTGACATATAGGGATTCCTGGGACCAGATGGTGGTTATTTTTGCAATAAACCTGTCATTGATATAATGTTATGCAGATAGAAGTTGATTATTGAATCATTTTTCCAGGGTTTCTGTTTTTTAACTAGATGCCACAAGTAGAAATTGGGTTTAAAGTATGATATGGATGTTCCAATTTTATTATGTCTACTAACAAAGAATTAATACTGCATCAGAGCATTAAGTCTGTTGACATAGGACTGAGACACACATACTCAAATACAGAATAAGTCCATTCCTCGTGAATTTTTGTGTTTTTTGTTGATATACACCTCTAAGTTGTCTGCACTTGCTTGGGAATTGGGTATGGGCTAATAAGATCAAGCTTTCATCTTTGTTTTTCATGTGCTTGTCCATATACAGTCTTCTTGTGTGTCATTCTCATTCTGCACATTGGCATCTCTTTGTGACTGTGCTATAGGAAGTTTCTTTGCTATCCAATCCTGAATATTTGTTTTTGCCAATCTCAAAATGATGTAAACATCTGTAACTTATTGCAATTTATTTCATCTGCTTATCATACATTTTCTGTTTCCACTACCAACCATATGTACTCTCAATCTGATTTTGATCTGAAATTTATAATCGCACTGTGGGATTCCAACATTCAAATGACTTTGTTTTGTCTGCAATTATTTTTAATAACGTTCTTAATGTGACATCTGGAAATAATGCTCTTGAATGTGGAACTGGTCAATTGCCACACATGGGCAAGCCACTCTTCTTCTATGATGATCTTTGATTGTGCTTTCAACCATAAAATTTGGACTTATATCGCCTGCCTATCTCTCTTTCAAAATCCTTCTACTCAAATCAGATCTAAGCATTTGGATAAAAGTGCTAGTCTTTTCAGACAATATTCAGGACACTCTCGCTATAAGCTACCGCTACATCTGCTCTTTGTTAAGATTTGACATTTGCCTATGACAATCAATATGTTATGACTCAAGGGTTGTGAGATATATGATTCCGTTTCTGTGTTTGCCAATATCTTGATCTACATTTTCTGTTATTCCTCATGGGAATAACGAGGGCGGTTTTTTATTTTTTTGGTCCAAAAACAAGGAGGTATGTTAGATGAGAGAATACGTCCTACAACATCAAGATAGAGACATTATACCAGTTAAGATGACAAAAACATGTCTGATTGTTCCCCACAATTAAATGTTTCCTAAGCTGTGAGAGTAACCTGAGAGTATATAAATCAACAAAAAAACCATTGGCATTCATGTTATAAAAACTCCTGTTTGGTCTGACAAGAGCAGGTAACTGCATCACATACCACTGGACCCATGTGGACTGTCTAGAAAACCAAGAATAACAAATGTAGACTGTCTCCAATGTATAGGATGACAAAAAGACCCTGGATTCATTGACCAATGTTAAGTCACGTCTGAAAGATATAGTTAGGTCGTTTTGCCTGCCATGGTGAGCTTACAATAAATCTTTAAGAAGTGTTGTAACTAGTCTGTGATTGCTGGGAAGCTCTTTAATTAAAACCTGATAGTTCTGAAGTTTGACCAAATTGTAAACAAAATGTTCATTATGGTGTCATTATTCCATTCTTACAGAACTAAACATTGTTAGGAGTTGTTTGGCTACAGATTAGGGTGCAGGCAATTCGTGGACTTCCTCTTCTTTGCAAAGACACACCGGAGCATGTACCCAAAATTGTTGATGTTCTCGGTCAGCTTCTTTTAGCAGGTACTAGCTCTGCTTTTAAATGTTACAGAAATATCCTTCTTTCAGTTGGTGTCCTGAACCTTGTTTGTATATTTTCTTACTGTATAAAGAGGAAAACCTGGAGAGGGATGCTGTACAGAAAGCGCTGATGTCCATTTTGCGGCAGGATACTAAAGGTGATTGATATTTATTTTTTCTTTAGAGTCTTGATCACACATTTGGTTTAACTTATTTCTATATCCTGCTTTGGAGTTATGACAATCCTCATTTCTATATCCTGATTTGGAATTATGATAATCCTAATTCCCATGGTGTGCCTGCTTCATTTTTTTGTGGTCTCTTCTATTCTTGGTACAATGTTATATAATGATTGATAATGTATGCCTTCATATAGTTCGATATTGTTGTAAATCCATTGCAAATTGCCGACATTTAACTGGATTGTAAAGAAATTAGCTCAGCACAGGCATACAAACAAACTTGTTCACAAGCATACATAAATTTACCAGATGCAGTACATTTACATGTCTGTCTCTGATTGGTGTGTGGGGCTTGCTATTTAACATTTGCTTTTACCACATAATTTTTATGCCATTTTATCAATGTTTTGTTTTATTTTCCTAGGATCGGCCTAGTTTGACTTTTGGTTTTCTAGGCTCAGACTAGTTTGTTCGTGGTTTTGGGGCGTGCTCTCATGCCGCCCACTTTTTTGTTGAAAGCTATCTTGTATCTTATTGCATTAATATAATATAAGATCTTTTTCATCAAAAAAAAAGTTTCTCTCTATAGAAAAATTTAAAAAACATATCTTTGACATCAAGTTACTTTCTATTCAGGATCAGCACCCTTGTTTCTTGATTTGTTTGTAGCGTGCATAGGTGGTATTTTTTAATGATCAAGAATATCTATAAAGAAAATTCTTGAAGGCTTATAAAGTTTGTTTTGTCGCATTGACAGCATCTTTGACAGCCCTCTTTAAGCACATTGAGTGTTCTGATGAGAATATTCGTGAAAGAGTACTGAATTTTGTGAAGGACAAGGTTCGTGAAGCACAACTTTTTGATAGACAAGATGAAGTTCATTTTTATATATTTTTATTTGTAAGGAATTTTGAAAGCTTTTAAGGGAAACTCATATTTGTTTAGCTTCTGTGATTATAGATAAATCTATTATATAATTGGATATGGCTAATTCATTGGAACTTTTTGAAGATGTTGAGGGGAAAATTTCATGGTGCCTTCGTTTTCAACTTAGACATTCAAGTTTGCAAAGTTAATTATGGCTTTATCTTGTTAAAATCAGGTGTTTCCTCTCAAAGCTGAGCTGTTAAAGCCACAGGATGAAATGGAAAGGCATATTACGGATTTGATCAAGAAGGTCTCTTTCTCTACATGTTTTTTCCGAAAGGTTTTCATGTTTGCTTTTAATTATGAATGGATACTGCAAAATCTGGGCTAGTATGTGAAGATTTACTTGTTTTATAACGGAAGCAATATTTTCCTTAAAAAACACACATTACACAATGGAAACTTTAGTTCTTCGTGGAGTATTGATTTCCAGGAAAAATTCTGAAGCTATAACTCAAGAAAAATAAGAGTGAATGTCTAGTTGGGAGGGATTTTGGCATTTGCAGATACGATTATAATTGTGTTTGGAACCTCACTAGTATCTTTTGCTTACGATTCTGTATTAGCCAGATATAAAAATTCTTGTGTGACTTCGTGGGGTGTATGATGATTTGCGAAGATTTCTCCCACTTTTGTTGTAACATTTCTTAGCTCGTATCTGAACAGTGAAAATCATCATTCTGAGGGATATATTCAACCCTATATATCAGGGTCCCTTTCTTCCTTTGGTTATTGTTTTCTTCCTCTCGAGTCTCTTTAGGTCTTCCAATTACTATGTAGTCCTAAGGTCTGAATTCCCTGCACCTGAATAAAGCACATAAACCAAGGGTTGATGCTGAGAGACCATTTGCTCAAGTATAATTTAATATTTTCTTATGAATGTCCTTATTCATGCTCATCTGGACACAAAGATATGCCCAATTGGTATTAGTTGAACAGATGATGAACTTTTCCAAAGCATCTACGATGAGTTTTATCGTTCTTCACCCCTCAGAAGTATTTTATCTAGAGTCCTGCACAAATTGTATCAGTTGTTTGGTTGACAAAGTTTCCCAGAACACCTATGATGATTTTTTTGTTTTCACCCCTAGAATTGCAAACAAAGATTTGGAAAACCAAGATTACATGGATTTTTTTTGTTTATTCTCCAAAGTTTGGAATGACATGATAAAAAGAAAACCCTATGAGATAATGTGCAAATGATTTCCACATGTCAAAGTGCTAATGAAATCTGATTACATGAGGCTGCTTCATCTGTATAGAAACCCCAGCAAAATTATAACTTATGAAAAAGTGTGCTAAATGATACTACTCAATCTTTAACCCTAGCGAGGGTTTGGGGGACACCTGCAGCCTCTCTATATACAATGCCTTTGAAGAGGAATGCAGGTGCAAAGAGAGAGGCTGCTGTCCCATTGGTTATGGCAGGGGTGTGCAGAATATAGCACTGCTGTTGATTCTCTTGCACACATACAACATATCTTATCAAAAAACTGTCAGCAAGGTTGTTCTAGAAAGTTTGGGGGGAAGCACGGTGCTGCATAATATTCAGGGGGAAGCATACAAGTAGTGTACTGCTTCAGCTCGGTTGAGAAAAAGTTCAGGTGGCACTGTAGTGGCCATGAAATGAGTGAGCATTGTTGACAATTTGATCGATGACTATAATGGAGCCTATAGGAAGACTATAAGGGAGCCTGCAGGGTCATCAATCCAGGGTCTTTCTTGCTTGAAGTGGGATTTAGAAGTCTCAATTGTTTTCTGTCCGTTGTGTCTTCTTATGTTGATTTGAAACATGAACCGTGGTCGTTCTTGCCTTAAGTGCTATACCATACAGCTAAACCACAACCCAATGGACTGTAACTGTACACACTACACAGACCATGTAACGAGCTTTTCTGGGTTAATGTGGGCTAAGACAGCTTAATCACTTGATTTATGGACATTGTGCTTGATGCATCCATATCTGCCTCACATATGCCCTTCAATTTCAATGATTTAGATCCTTCCATATTTCTGCCAGTTCTAAGATTTTTGAATATCTTTTTTGGATTTCCAATTTTGCATATATTTAATGTCAAAATTCCGCTTACAATTATTCAGCAAACCTTTTCTACTGTGTACCATGTTTTTAAAAATATTTTAATTTGGCTATATTGAGAAGTACTTATTAAGCTATTAGGTAACCACAACTTACTGCAGATCTAAAAGTGTGCTTTGTGATGGGTGATTGTTAGAGTATTTTCATGTCTTTACAGAGTCTGCAAGATGTCACTGGTGCAGAGTTCAAGATGTTTATGGATTTTTTGAAGAGTCTGAGTATTTTTGGTGAAAAGGCTCCACCAGAGCGTGTGCAAGAGCTTATAGAAATTGTCGAAGGACAAGCAGATTTGGATGCACAATTCAATGTAAGTTCTATGCAAACTTTGAAGGTAATTGTATTATAAAGATGGCTTATACTGAGCTTAATTGTTTCTGTTATTGCTCATGTTTTATGATACAGTGCTATTTTAGAAGTGCTTAGCATAGGAAACTGACGAGACAATTGTATTGGCCTTTACCTTGTCTCTTAATCACTGAACCACATTATTCAGCGTAATTTATTCATCTGGATATTCATTGCAGTTTGCTGCCCCAAGTAGCCATTTGGATTACAATCTGTTGTGTTCTGCACTATGTTTATGACCTTCTTCCCTTAGGAATGAGTGATTCTGACGAGTTGGCTCTTCATTTAGGCGTTGATGTCTGGTTGACACTAGATTGTGTGCACGCAAGGTGTTTTGATCTAAATGTATAGGCAATAACATGAGAAAAAATGGGAGCGGCTGTTGTTATTAGCATATTGTGTGAGGAATGTATCTGTCTGGCACTTTTGTGTGGTCTAGCCCTGGCCCCTGGCAGTAAGTCTCCATATGCCTGTGCACAAAATCACTTCCCAAAAATACACAGCAGACATGAACAAAAATATTAATGAATATTAAAATTCCATGGTACAGATGGACCAATAAAGTTCCAATTATTAAAACTGAAGCTTTACATTTTGTCCCAAATTGTGGAAAGAAAAGATCCCATTTACCATAACTCTTTTGGTGATTTGAGTGCAGGTTGCAGATAATGATCATATTGACAGACTGATGTCATGTCTTTACATGGCTCTTCCCTTTTACATGGTAAAGCTGTATGTTTAGCACAAGCAATTTATAATAAATTTACTTGTTTGGGGATTCATGATGCAGAGAAATTATTTTGTCCATAAAATGTAGGATAGATTCTAATTAGTGGAATTGTGCCATTGGGATGCTAATCTGCAGAGGGGAGCATTGAACAGCAAGTTCCTTAACTATCTTAACAAGCATATACTTCCTGTTTTTGATAAAGTATGATTCCTAGACTGTCCACTCTAGAAAATTAAATTGTAATTGCAATTTTTAAAATTTCTGAATCTTTCAGCTTTGCTAGGATTTTTATATTGTTTACTGAAATCTATCGTTTTCTAAAAATAAATGAAGGCATTTTCTAGTTTAACATTTGTTAAGTGACAGCCATCACACAAACACATGCTCTACCTTATATGTGCATTTATGCAGGATTCTTAGGTCTCTATTTTATTGGTGTCATTGCAGCTACCTGAGGAAAAGAAGTTGGATTTGCTGAAGAACCTTGCAGAAAGTTCACCTTACACAACACCACAGGATGCACGACATCTTCTTCCATCGGTCCTTCAACTTCTCAAGGTCTGCAATTGCTGGAATCAAATGGAATTTTTATTGTTGATTCTGTTTTTGCTTTTGGAGACCTTTAAATTTAATTAATATCATTATGCATATCATTCATATTAGAGAGGCATGAGAAGATACGTAATAACTCATGTTACATAAGGTTCAAGCAGTCTAAATAAGGCCCATGACACTTGATGTGCATTTGTGCACTACTAGCAATTTCTGTTTCAAAGTTTGATCTCTGTATGAAACTAGTTTTGATGAAATGGTCCAATTTGCTTAGAAAATTATGTTCTCGTCATTTCTCAGAAATATATGCCACGACGTAAGACTGGAGAAGAATTGAACTTCACATATGTTGAGTGCTTGTCATACACTTTCCATCAACTTGCTCACAAGGTTTGGTTATCTGCGACTAACACTTCATTACAGTGTCCGTTGTATTTCAATTTTAACTGGATTTATATTGCAGAGATCAACTGCATTTGCTAGTATATGTTCTATTTGAAATTTACTGAAGTTTGATTCGTTCTGCAGACTCCAAATTCCACAAACAGTTTATGTGGTTATAAAATAGTGACTGGTCAGCCATCAGATAGGCTCGGGGAGGATTTTTCGGAGAATTATAAGGACTTCACTGAAAGGTTAGATAATATACCTTTTTATGTTTTCTTTGGATCGGAATACTGATGACTTTTTGGTGAATAAATTGCTTTTCCCCGTTAATCTCCTCTTGTGATTCCCGCCAGTGGGACACAAGTAGAAAGTATGGAATGGGTTGCCTTATAATTCTGTTGTTTCTAAAGGTGCTAAGTCAATGTTGCTTGTCCAAAGTTGGTTTTTTATTCTGCTTCTGCTGGAACGGGGTTGATCATTTTTGAAAGGGTTAAGAATTTCTACTCTTTGTTAAAAGTGTGCTTCCTAATTTATTGTCATCTTGTCTGCTGACTATTCTTGCTTATGTGAGCAATCATTATGATTTGATAGCTAGCCATTTTAAGAGACCTTATGTACTGCAAATGCCGAAGACAGTCATGCAGGCCATTTTGTGACTCCTTGTGTACTGCAAATGCTTGTTTTGGTCTTTATCTTTGTGTATTCCCTGATGGAAGCTTTCTATGATAAGTGACAAGCTTCAATATCGATGTTCTTCTAGATTGACCATTGTTGAAGATCTGGCTCGGGCAACCTTGAGAAAGTTAAATCAAGGAATGTCAGAGCATACTAAAGCCATGGCTGCTGCTAAGGATGATGCTGCAAAGGCTGATGTTGTAAGTCATCTTTCCCTAACAATTTTGTTTGGCTGCTTGTTTTTAATGCTGAAATGAGATCTAATTCAAATCCTTTCCCTTCTGGCAGAAAGTGAGAAAACAAAATACAGCTACAGGCCTAAAGACCTGCAACAATATATTGACAATGACTCAGGTAATGTGAATATTTAAGGCTATTATGAATGATGTATTGAACTGGAGTTAAAGTTGGTGATCATTGTGATCATTATTAGATTGTATGCTTCTTGTTGTTTTCTTAGTGGAGTTTCTCTTGCATCATTGCAGCCACTGCATTCAAAGGCCCCTACTTTCATTGGAGATAAAAAAATAAACCTTTCTTGGAAAGAATCAATAAAGCCTGCTGGAACTACAGCTTCTGCTGCTGTTGGGTATGTATTTGGCATGCGTGATTTGATCTTCCAAAATGTGCTTTTGACTTGAAGATGACTTAGGAATGTCACACACTGCTGGATGCTTGCAATTTATTTAGATATTGACTTAGCTAATTTCTGGCAGGATGAAACGAACGGCTCAAGTAAACAATGGTACTGATGGTGGTAATAAAGCTAAGAAAGGGCGTGTGGAAGGTGCCCCACCTACCCAGCTTGTAAATAGGGCCCTTGCAAGCTTGGCCCGAGGTGGAGGAAGAGGTGGTGGGAGAGGAAGTGGAAGGGGTGGTTGGCGAGGTGGTCGTGGTGGTAGGGGAAGGATCTACTGGTAGATTTACCAGTCGCAACAATTGCATTCTGTTTTGTAGGTCATGAAATTTAGATGCATTGGTGGCCTTGTTCAAGTTTGAAGAAAGTGTACCAAGAAATCTTTGGTGCTCTAGGAGAATTTGATGTATTAGCAGCCCTCTTTGAAGCTTCTGTGGAAGCATATTCCTTGATGGAAAATTGGAGGCTGCCTTCACTGAGCTCCTTTGTTAATGTCCTGTTATTCCCTCGTTTGTTTATTCATAGATGATTGAGATAAGCAAGTGGACGGGGGAAAACAGAATGCCAAGCAGGCATCAGTATGGTTCTTCACACAGTGCTAGTTTGTCTTTGCTAGTATTACATACTTAATCATCCCTTTTTAAATCGAATTTAGCACAGCTTAGCAGTTATTTTTCTGCAATGTTCTCAAAATGTACAAGTAGAAATCAAGCACAGCTTTAACCCTGCAGTTATTTTGTCTATCTCCTGGTGATTCAAAGATCATTAACACAATTGAACTTGGACCATGCACTAGTGGGTTTCTTTGCATCCTCAATCTTAGCGATTGCTATAATGAATTGAGCATGCCCATCGAAGGTTCTTGCTAATTTTACAGTGTTAAGATCTTCCGGATATAGCCATTAGTTTCATATTAATTGAAATTGACCCTCCATTGTCTTCTAGATTTGGCTTGCGGTCCTCTACATTTGGCTTGTAATGGACCAGAAAAGATATTGTAAGATTTTTAAAGCCAATTAGGGATGATAAAGACACTTTAATCTTGATTTTCCTAACTCTTACTTCTTTCAGCTCTGATTCTGCAGGACTTTTCTTGTGAACAAAATTTGGCACCTGTTCATATTTTGTCTCCCATTATTTTTTGAAGTTTCCTTTGAGTTGATTAAAATCAAGTTTGAAATTATAGGAAGAAGCTAGACTAGAAACTAATGAGATCCATAATTGGGTTGTGTATTGTTTTTTTTTAAAATGATACGACAGTTCATTCAAGGCTTTATGGTGGGGAAGGTAAAGCTCAGTTTAGGCAGCATTTTCTGATCGAAAATGTCACAAAAATAAATGTGTCTGAAATACTTTGTTTTAAGGTTAACTATCTTGGATCAGATTTCCCCCACCTGACCCTGTATGGCTCATAATCTGACATTTTGACTTATTCTGTTGGTGTCCTAATGTGTTACTCTTCTGCCCCCCCACAAATTCTCGGCTAGGAGATCATGTCCAGCAAGCGACATCCGCAAAAACTTAAATTTCCAAATTCCTCTCAAACTTAAAATTTGAAAAGTCTGCCCAAATTTAAATTTTAAGAAGTCTCCCATTTTTGTTTGGAAAAGACAGATGGAGTGTTAGGCATCTATTGGATTGCAGTGATCGTGGAAGGTACTGCGTTTGTTCGATTTCAGGTGGCATCTACTGATCAATCTGCAGGCTTGCAAGGGATCCAGTGTGGAGGAGCAGGGTTGGGCTGAGGGTTGTTGTAGAAATGGCTCTTTTATTATTAAGATTTGAGTGGCAGGCCCTGGAATGATATGAAATCCTGCTCTGTATCCATATTATTGATAGGCTCAAACATTGCAAGGAAAAGACAGTCGTAGTGTTAGGCATCTATTGGATTGCAGTGATCATGGAAGGTACAAACGACATTTGTTTGATCTCAGAGGGCTTCTACTGATCTATCTGCAGGCTTGCAAGGGATCCAGTGTGGAGGAGCAGGGTTGGGCTCAGGGTTGTCGTAAAAATGACTCTTTTATTATTAAGATCTGAGTGGCAGGCCCTGGAATGATTATCAAATCCTGCTCTGTATCCATATTATCGATAGGCTCACACATTGCAAGGAAGTGCAGGGTACCAACTCTCAAAAGTTTGGTTTACACCATCCTATCCTCACATTGTGTATTATCTAGCTGCAGCATTAGCTGCGTCCATTTTCAGTTTTACCTCAACAATACAGATGACTGGTTATTCTATCATGTCCATGCTGGGAGTATGCTGCCAATGGTGAACTGCTTGAGTTGCACGAGAGTGTTTGTGTGTAGGCAAGAAGGATGATGCATTTGCTGTTGATGGGGATATCCTGGGGTGGCTGACAAGGGAAGGTTGGAACCGTGGGCTGTATAGGAACGGGTAGTGGCGTCTGATGGGCTCCTTTCTTTTTCTTTATTTTATTCAAAACATATGATACAAATCTCCTTTGTATAATGCTTTGCTCGATGTTTATACCCTGTTGGAAATCTAATATTTTTGCAATTAATTTTTGTATTGTTCTGGAAAAGATGAACATATTGGGTGGGAAACATGTTCGTTGCATTTGAGGAAATGTTCTTTTTTACATACCAATTTTTGTGCATTTCCTGCTATCACTGCTGTCCATGAGCCTGCACTTTTAATTGTTTTTTTTTTTGAAATTTCTTCTGAACCGGGCAAGATTTTCTTGTCATTTGGAAATTTAGGTTTGTGTTGGTTGAAGTCATGTAGAATTATGGTGCACGTCTAATGGCTCTACATGCCCTGTGAGATTTAAATAGCATCCAATGGTGGATGGCATTGTCATTTTGGAGCCATGGAGGGTAGGGAGGGTGTTAGAGGAAGATTAGAAGACGATATGGTGGCTGCTTTGGCAGTGGAGCGGGGTGGCGAGGGGATGAGGGCCTGGTGGAACGGGGATTTAGTTGGGGCTTTTGTGGTTTAAACAAGATGAGTAATTGTATTTTTGAGGATAATAGAACTTGCCTTTTCCTAGAAATGTTTGTAAGGAATTTGTGACTATAATTAAAAATCTACAAAAACAGAGTTGTAAGACGTTTTTTTTCATGATTTATTTGGGTGATGTGCAGCCAAGTTATATTGATCCGTGTTCCATGAAAGCGGTTTAGAATTTCTTCCCTCACATAGAGAGTGGGTGACTGCGGCTATATCTATATAGAGTTGGAGTTGGCACTCCCCCGTACTATACATAGCTGGGCGGGAGGGACTCCCTGACGTGGGATCACCGGACTATAGGCTCTCCGCTCGGCCGTCAAGTCAGAGCCGCTGCCCCTGGACGCCGGGTTGGATCTTATCTATATCGAGCCCCACAAGCTTTAAATACTATATTTACAACCTCAAATTTCAATGCATCATTTTCAAGTAATTGCGACGCCCTTAGTTGTTTTCAAGCCAAAATTTGAATCCATGAATGTCGTAAAATATATCCAAAGCCCGTTCTAATGTATTTGAGCAATTCAGGGAATGGCTGCTTTTAAAGTTAACATAACAATGAATTTAGACTTTCTGATATAGTGTGGAGTTATAAATTTTGCATACAAACAATAAGGAAACTATATATGCTTTGTTAAATTTTAGTTTCTATTATCATCAGCTTGATAATATTTAATCTAAAGAAGTGGTTACAACACTCTCTACTACTAAAATATAATATGAAAGTGTGCAAGTGTGGTGTCATGAAGAGGACACGTCTATATTTCCTACAACTATCCGTAGCTGATTAATGTCAAAGGTAGAAGTTGAGTTTTGCCTCTAAAATGTAAAATTAATGTGACAATTAAATGAAAAATGTAGGGCAAGGGAGGAAATTTTATGATTTGATGCAGTAATGCATGTATTTATAAGTAAGTGAGCAAAATTGTATATTTGGATTTCTGAAATCATTCAGGAGGAGGCAAAAGGACTTATCCCACAACCGAGAAACCATTATGTTAGTCAAAGGTTCGCTTCTATTGTGGCATTGATCTCATTGGCATGAAATCATGATATATTGGGGTTTGTAATGTTCATGGACCTAACATGCCAATTAATTTGGGATTAATTTTTTTTTGGATGAATGAGTATTTTGAATTGGAAAAACAATTCTAGATGCACTAAACCTGCATATATAGGACTTGGAGGATTAATGCATGGTTTTTGACTATGAAGCAAGAGGGGAAAGGGGAAGGGTGAGCATGTAAACATACTTATCTTGCAATCAAATAAGAGGGGGGATTGAGGAAGGGAGCATATTCATTCCACAACCAATCAATCATTATGTTAGTGAGGTCCACTTCCATTGTGGCGCCACTCCTATTGGTATAAGGGTCATGACATGTTGGAATTTATATGTGCACGTGGTTTGAGTGAGTTTAAAAAGAGTCATAGAAACAAGTCTAATATGTACTAAAAAAACATTGGATTTGAGGCAAGGCATGTATTTAGAGACCGATTGTATGATATATTTTTTATTATGTCAACTTTATCTAAGTTCATTATATTTACTTTTGTATTTAAACAAGACCAATGTATCTAGTGAAAAGATCATGGAAACAAGAACCTTCATGTAAATAAACCCAGACATAACAAATTATACTGATTGATGGCATTTTTGTTAACTAAATTATCAAGGTAACAAGATGGAACCATTTAAGAAAAGGATAAACGTGACCAATAAAAGGATATGTAAATTATTAGAGCATCCTTCAAGTGGATAGTTTTTCACACCATAAACCAAAAATTTACTATGTTGATAGGTGTTCCACAATGACACTGGGAGTGGGGGGTGGGGTGGTATAATGTCCACGGAAAAACAATTAATTATGAATTTAAATTTGATGTTTTTTGACACTTTGTTTTTTTGACAAGCCAATTGAAAATTGGTAATATTTTAATAACGGATATTAATTTGACGTCCATTTGACAATCACGAAGTTTTTTCTTTTTTACGTTGAAAAGTCAATTAAAAAATTATAATATATGATACAGTTTAGAGCCCCTTCCCTAATATTTTTGGAACCCGACACATTAATGTAATTAACTTAACAATACCTTTTATCACTAATCAATAAAAACATTTTAAAAAAAGTATTGAAAGTTTTAATCCATATAATATATTAAAAAATCCAAAATAAAAAACATTGCGACTGATTTCTTTCAATGTTTTTTATATATTGAATAAACAATATAATGCTTACATTGATTTTGTGTAAATAATGCAACGACTTCCTAGAATTTTTTATTTACAACCGCTAATTTCAAAACCAACAAACTCTTTCAAAATTAGTACATGTACATGTTAACTCTAAAATTAGCAATCTCTAAATTAAAAAATCTTAATTTTAAAATAAATAAACCCTCATTTGGATTTTAAAAATCGTTGATTTGAAAATTAGAAAAAGTAGGATTTGAAAGTTATAACTCTGAAATATCTTACACATAAAAAAAAAAAAAAATCTATTTTATGATATTTTAAAAATAACAAATTCAAAATTAGTCATTCTTTTAAATAACTAGCAAGAACGTATATAATTAAGATTTAATATTTATAAATTTAATAAATAGGGGAATGTTGTAAGTAGTAAGAAAAAAAGTTTTGTTTGAAATTTTTTAACTAAATTTCTATTAATAATGGCATCAGGTAACAAATGAATGTTATTAAAATAAGTGAATTTTTAAATAGGTAAATCATAAATAATGATGTATATTAATATGTTTGAAATTTTATAATTAATTATTATATAAATACTATATAATAAAATTGTTATGTAAATTTATATATAATAATAATGTTATGTAAAGTTATTATGATGAGAGGTGTTTTTTAGTGGTAGTTGGAGAGGTGTAAAAAATTGTAATATATTGACCAATGTTAGAGCTGGGAGCTCATTTTATTACAAACCTTAGACATTAATGCACTTAGATTGACACCATTTATTACTATTTAATTGGAAATTTGTGCAAAAAGTACTACTTATTTCATTCTCATTCTAATAATGTTGATCTAAAAAATTGTCTACATAATTTTATCCAAAATACTTCATAAAAGGAATACACTAATTATTATACTAATATTGTACGTAAAAAAGACAATTCCCTTTTTATTAATAATTTGCATGCAACCTGGACAAGGACACATTTAAATGATCTTTTATTCTTTAAAAAATAAAAAATTTATAATTTTAAAGGAAACATTCATATGAAAATAATATGCATTGATTGTGGTCATTATTTATTATTGAGAGGAGGACAATAGAGCACCACACCCTTGTTGGATTGCCCCGGTTTTGAGTTTAATGTGTTTAGGTAAGTAATGTTAGAAATCTCAATTTCTTAAAAAAAAAGAGTAGTGTATTTTAAACATTTAATTTTGATGCATGACTAGTTAACTAGCAATCGTACGTGAAATGTACGATGGAAATGCCAAAGGGTATCTTTTAGAGGAGTCAAATTTGAGGGAGGGAGAGAAAGAATAACAAAGGAAGAGGGGTGAAGATGAAGTGGAAATGTGAAAGTAGGATTCAAAGACCCAAATAATACATGATATATATGCTCAAATTGGAAGACCCAAATAATACATGATATATGTGCTCCACTTTATTGTTTCGATCTCATTCACATCATTCATGTGAGCGCCATTTGAGCTTAATTGGACATTCGATCCAGTCGTCGCTATATTTGCCAAAAACAAACATTTTACAACCTTCTATTCTCCTACTTGCCTCACAATCTCCTCCTCCCTAGAAACTCACAAAAAGTGGGGAGAAAGGATAGGAAAATAGGTAAATTTAATACTATATAAAAAGTGTTTTTATTTTACAAAATAAATCTAAATTTATTATTACTGGGTTTTCATCTTTAAACCTTATTAATAAAAGAACTTAAAATATATTAGAATTTCAATTATTTTTAAAAAAATTGAAGTAAATTTTGATTTAAATTATTTTAATCTTTGTTAGTATCAGCTTCTCTTTAATTGTTTTGAGACAAACAAACAAGCAAACCAAAAAAACATATTAAAAGAGATTAATCAAAATCTCATAAATATGCTGTAATATTTGTTATAAATTTTATGTCATTGACTGCTTTACAAAATTATTGAATAAATTTTAGACAACTATCAAATATTTCATGATTATATTCTATAACAAATGTTAGTTTAGACACTATTGAAATATTTTTCCTCAAAATCATGTTATATTATTTTTTATTTATTTTACTTCAACCAGTTATGTTGTCTACGTGTTGTATGCGGATTACTTTGTGTATACAGGAAGCTGATTGGTGCAAGGTACTATCTAAAGGGCTAGGAGACATATTACGATCTGCTGAATGTGACTGCGACGCCAGACTTCCGCACACCACGTGACCGCGCAGCCTCAGAATCCACACCGCATCAACCACGATCGATAGGAAGGTAAACAACACGTTATGTGGCTAAGCCCACATTGGCGAGTTGACATTTTTTATTTTCTGGCTGTGGCTTTGGGCGAGCCACCTCTGTCTCCTGAGCTCTGCACCAAGCTGTTACATTGGCAGGTGAGTTGCACCACTCATTGAGGTCGAGTCAGGCCTTCCACCACCGAGTTGGCTGGTTGCTAAACGAGTTGAAGGGTTATTGTAGCTCATATGGAGCTGCTTGGGCGAGTTCATTCTTGCATTGAGTGACCGAGCTGTCCTGGGTTGTGCAAAATAAAACAGTCGAGCCCACTGCTGACTCCTCTGCACCGGATCAATTTGTCGAGCCCTCTTACTCAACGACCGAGCCATCTAGATCCTGGATCAAGTGTTGTGAAGACCCCTGAACCACACCACCAATAGAGTGCCCACGAGTTGGGTGGAAAATGTCCGCAAAATTGTATACATTTTTTTGGTAAACACGAATATTCTAACAAGCTTTTCTCCACCGTTGGATCTTTGAATGTTGTCAGACCCAACAGGTCTCATCTCACTACTAAATGCCTTCAGCGTAATTACTATGGTTATAGTGTATTTGTATTTCAATCATAATTTTATGTTTTTTAAAGGATATTTTAAAAATAATATAGATATCTTAAATTTATTTATATAAAAATTATCAATAAATATCAATTTTAAGGTTGTTATTTTTTATTATTTTAGTATACTATATTTATTGATTACTTTATTACTTTCTCTTAAAATTTTATATTGACTTTATTAACATTAATTTAACTATACCAATGTGTCGTGTTCAATTTTTTTGCGGATAAAGGATTCCAAATTCTACCTTATGGGAAGATATTACAATTTTTGTATTAACGTCTCAAAGCGAAAAGAAGAAATTTTATGTAATTATGAAGTGGGTGTTTAATATAAGATGTAAACTATCACGTGACACTCAAATTGATGTCAAATTTAATACCATAATTAATTATTTACGCACGAAGATTACAACCCTCCAACACTTACCATTATAGAATCCCTATCAACATAATAAAAACTTGAATGAATAATGGTAGTTTACAAGAGTCATTGTTAGAAATTTCACTACCATAAAATACAATGAAATGTGTCTCCCTCTTCATTGTTGCTATAATGATCACAATATTATAATTTATAAGATTATCTAAATATACTAATATCCGGAGACTTGATGAATAATAGTTATCTAAAAAAGTCATTATAATTGTAAAATAAAATTTAAAATTAAACTTAATTTGTAGTTGTAATTATATTATTAATTTATATAGTCTAACTCCATTTATTAAAATATACATATTAGTTAAAAAAAGACTTTTATGCAATATTTATGTGACATAAATTTTATGTAAAGAACTATACAATAGTCACACATCTATCTAAAACATATTCACATGTGTCAATTTTTAATGTGTTTTGTATAAATACCCAAGACTTCACTAATTTACCTTAATTTTACACTTTGATCCATCTTTGCTTATTTTATCATATTTTCCGTATTTTCCCTTATTTTCCCCAAGTTTCTACATATTTCCCTAAATTTTTCTAATTTATCCACTTTTACTCTAATTTACTTAAAATTTCATAGATTTTCTAAAATGTTCACTAATTTTTCCAATTTCCTAAATGTTACCCTATTTTTGCCAAATGTAACCTAATTTCCCAATTTCCTTCGTCTTTCTAATTATACTTCAATTTACTCTAATTAATCCCAGTATTCAATACTTTCCCTTTTTTGCCAATTGTAAACTAATTTCCCAATTTCCTTCGTCTTTCCCGAATCATATTTTAATTTACCCTGATTAATCTTAGTATTCACTAATTTCCCCATTTTTTATTATTTCCTTATTTGTCTACAATTTTATTAATTTTTCTACAATTTTCCAAAGTTTACTTTAACTTCTCTCTAATTTTCCATTTTTTCACATTTACTCAATTATGCCCTAATCACCATTTTTCACTAATTTCTCTAATTCCGTAATTTTATCCTAATTTTATCAAATGTATATATATATTTTTGAATTAGGGTAAAGTGTGGGTTTTGAAAGGGCCCACAACCTTAAACACTAAAGAGAGAGGAAGAGAAAAGGAAGAGGAGAAATCCCAAGCAACACAAGGGAGAAAGCAGAAGAAACCACAACAACTAGAGAGGAAGCTGTCTTCGCAATAAAGTCAACAACGAACCCAATGGAGAAGAAGAGAAAGAGAAAAGTTACAGCTAAAACTGAAAGCAACAAGGAGAATAAAAAAGAAGAGAAGAGAAGATGAAGCCCCTATAGAGCTGCCAAATGAAGAAGTGGATACCACTGAATGGTAACAAAGAAATAGACAAAAGAAGGGAAAGAGGGAAAAGATGCTATGGGATCAGAGCCTGCCCTTCTTTCCCTTCTTTGTTCGCATTAACTACCAATTTTCCGTAAAATGCTCCTCTGAGCCAAGCGTACTATGTATGGCCAAAACCAGAGGGTTGTCCGTCACTGATTCTTGATTCAGAGGGAAGGGAACATCTTTTCCTAAGTCAAAATGATCAGATTCGTGAGGTCTCTTGATTCCCGGATTGGATCTCTCCCATGAATGGGCTGACATTACATGTTGATCCAATGTATCACCTAAATCAACAAGAGCAGGTTGAGCCTCGACTGAAGGATCAGAACTCTTAGCATCCTGGAGATCCGTGTCTAAGTCTGAGTCCTCATCAAGGTCAGGGGGATCCAATACTTGGAAGGATTTTTCTTTACAGGTTGGGCTTTCTTATGAGGGTAGGAAGACTGAAGGTGGCTCGACGTCCTGCAATTTCTGCATCTAAAAGCCGTATTTTCATAATCAAGGGGCTGAACATGAGACAAATCACCCATCTTGAGGTTTATTTTTTCCGGAAGTCCTTTGTTTAGATCAACCTCGACAAAAATTATAACAAAAGTGAGTAACCCTCCATGGAATTTTGTGTCATCCAGAGTTATAAATTTCCTTAAACAACTTCCAATCTCCTTCGCTGGAAGGTAAAAATGGAGAGGGAGATTTGAAAGCCTCACCCAAACAGGAACTCGTGAAATGGAATAAGAGCACGGGTCAAAGTGAGGGAACCAAGGGGTGGTGAACAACCCAACCAAACCGTAAAACCACAGGCCCTCCTTCAAGGCTCTTTGATAATATTCTTGTGCCAAGAACAATATGATGAAAAAGCCTCTTGCACAGAAAAAATGGTCACAATTTTTGGTCCAGTTGGAGTGAACCCATTGGATAAGAGCATTTGTCGAAGGCCAAACACCATTGAATCTGCAAATGAGTGCATTTTTTTCCAGGTTAGATTTGAACTTCAGGGAATCAGAACCGGTAATTTCCAGCGAAGGGGAACTCGTGCAGAGGGAGAGGAAACATTTTTGAACAGTGCTTCCTTGAAGGTTGTCGTACTGCGAACTCTAGCTCCTCCTTTTAAGAATCTCACCATATAAATAGTAGAATCCTTTGTTATCCCATAGGTGACAAGAGGGGATTCATACTAAAGCATTTTGCCCGCAAAAGAGAGGCCAAAGGAACCAAGTTTGAGACCCTGTTTAAGAGAAATCATACGCTGCATCTCGAATCTAAAAATAAGTCCGTGAGTTTGAAGGTAAAGAGTAATACCCAAGATTTTTTTGATTGAGATTTTTAAATCCACAGAGTAGTCAACATGAGGCTGTGCATCTACCTGGTCTGGAAAAGCATTGTGCTGATGGGGGAAATGAGCAACAACCGGTTCACCAGCCGCAGTCTGCATGCACACCAAAGTGGTGGAGTCAAGGACCCTCAAATTATTATGTGCTTGAAATGGGAGACCCGTGCCATCAGTAAGCTGAACCCTTAAGGCCGCGCATGAGCCATTTTGCATAGTCCAACCTGTCGCACCGCCACTGCTAGGGTTAGAGTAGAAGGAGAACGCCATCACTTTCCATAGTCCCTTTTTCAATGATCTTTATCAAATGTATATTAGTTTCTCTCTTGTTTCCCTAATTTTTGAATTTCCACAATTTTACTTGTAGACATCTAAAATGTCAACATAATTAACTCCCACAAATATCCTAACATCATTATTATCTAATTAATCCCTTTCCATAAAATACCACATATACCCTTATTCTAATCCTAATTAATTTAATCATTTATCTAATATCCCATCATTTCATCATTAATCCCTTTAATTCATTATCATATCCTAGTATACCACTTTAATTCTTATTATCATTTTCTAGGAATTTCATGTTCCTACACCCACCTACCTACCTACTCTACACCTACCTTACACCTAGCATCTCCATGTAATCACTTCCCTAATCATCTTATTAATCTAATCTAATTCTAAACTAATCACATTCTCTACCTCTAAATCTAGAGGCTTCTATTTCTAGAAGCCTCTTTAAACTTCTTCCCTCTATTGAATTTTAAAATTCAAATGAAGGCTTCTTCCATTGAATTTTAAATACAATGGAGACTTATCATAAAATCTAGAATTCTCCATTTTAGAATCCTCCAATCCTCTCCTCAATTTCCAACTATTGATCCTCATCCCACTTGGTTCAATCCTCACCGTCCATCCTCCCTACCACAAACTATAAATTTAGCTCTCCTCCTCCATGAGAGCAAGGAGGAAGAATCCATAACAAATCTCTGCCATTTTATCTTCAATCAATCCATCTTCAATCCAATTTATCAATCCATCAATCCTTCATCAAGCAATCCAAGCAAATCAAGGGGAGGTGTTGCTCAAGTGTCTCCACAAAATCTGAAGCAATCAACACCATCCATGAGAAATCCAACACAACAAAGGAGAAGCATTCCATTCCATTAGTAAGTGCAGGTATTGATTCCCCCCCCACCCCCCCGTTTCCATCTCTTACTCAATCTGAGGTATTGTTGAGAAGATTAAAATAGGAAGACAATTTGTTTATTTTCTTACATTCACAAACTAATCTTTTCTAACATATGCATTACTCTAATTACTTTATAATTTTCCCAAAATGTTGTATTTCCTCATATTCACTCTAATTTCCCCAATTTTCACTAATTTCCCTATTTTTTCGAATTTCTTCAATTTTATCATAATTTCCCCAATTTATTATAAATTTTCTAATGTCCCATATTTTACCAAAGTTTTTTAATTTCTCTAATTTTATCTCAGTTTTCCTAATTCTACCTTAATTTCTCTAATATTTGTATTTCTTTCCTAAATTTTACTCAAATTTCCTTTTATAGATTGGTTTATAAGACTTACCTAAATATATATACAATTTAAAAAAAAAACATTTGGAATGAAAAAATATCAAAATAAAAGAAAACTATTTTATTAAAAGGACATTATCAATCCAATTTTTGTTGTATTTACCCAATTTTACTATAATTTCCCTTGTTTTACCCTGTATCCCTAAAATTTTCAATTTCCCTTGTTTCACCCTAATTTTCCCAAATGTACCTTATTTTAACTCTAATTTCCCTAATTTTACTATAATTTCTCCAAATTTACCCTAATTTCTCTCTAATTATTAACATTTTGCTAATTATACTTTGATTTCCCCAATCTTCACTAATTTCTTATTTTTTTCATTAATTTCCCCAAATTTTATAGTTTCTCAAATTTACCTTGATTTCCTAATTTTTCTATTAACAAGAAAGGCCCTACACAAAAAATGGATGGTTAACATGTATATTGACATCTCCATGGTATGCATACATCTTCATATGAATGACATGGCATTTTAAATGCTTGGCTCAAGATCGAGAGACTTCAAAACAATTACTTCACATCATTCTTAATTTTGTAGAGTCACTTCTTTTGTACATGGTATCACTTAAGTCACTTCTCAAGGTTTGCATTACTAGTAGATGTTCATCTCAATGGCGCACATATGCTTGAGAAACTACAAGGTCACCCGAGTTCATTTAAGAAAGTGCGATGATTCACTTGGGAAGCTTTAACACAGTCTCATTTGCAAAAATGTAGCGTTTGTGTAATATTTGGACTTTCAATTATAACATCCTTGTGTGTATGAAAGAAGCCAATGAAGATTCACCTAACCCACAATTGTAATTGTTGAGTCGACTTGTATGCATCAAGTTGTGTTATGGATTGTATACACCCTAAATTCACCTCATTAGATGTAATCTAATCTCCTTTTTTGTTTAGTAATTAATGACCTCCCACTAATTAATAGATCTCTCCTTCAGGTACTCATTAACTACCTTTCGTTAATTAAAATCCTCTTCGTTTGTTAATTAATAACTCATTATTAATTAACTAAAATTTTCCCTTCTTTTATCAATTAATGACTCTTCATTAATTAAATCTTGCTTCAAATCACCTCTAACCCTCATTATTTTTCTCTAAAAAAAACTCAAATAGCTCCTACAAGATAATCTAGGCATATTAATCACCCTCTAATTTATAAATAAAGCCCTCTTTATCTAAGTCTTATGGAGCATTAATCCTATTTAATTGCTCTTAATCCTACTCAACCAAGTCTAATCCTACATCTCCATTATCCCACATTCACTAAAGTGAATCAATCTCCCCAATCCTAACCTTATATGATGAACTCCCCTAGAGTGTATTCAAAACTCTCTATTTATCTTGAGACCACCTTTGTCTATCAAGGGACACATTGTCTTCCAATAAAAGACATCTTGTCATGCCTTTTACTTCTCATACCCATTTTTTGAAGAATAAAGAGGAGATCCAAATATGGCTCAGGCTGATTTGGATGGGCCTCTTGATTAATCAAAACCCCCCATCATAAACAACCAATTTCTACCTTCATCTTGCAATGGTTTAACAAGAGATCCACACATCATAGGTAAATCCACAAATCAAGGAAGGTTCACATATTCATGTTTTGTTTATGCAATTTATGTTCTCTTTTTGCTTTATCTTGATGTTATTGTATTCATAACATATTAGGATTTACTTGGTGTTAAGTCCTAGTTTCACCGTCTAATATTTGGTTTTGATATGTGAAAGTCCGTGTTGAAATAATGCGCAAGGTAAGAGCAATGTTGGTTGCTTAGGATGGGCATTTTGATGAAGCAATAGGCCCATGCAAATTAACATGAGCCATATATAGATCTCCTCTTTGTTCTTTAACAAAACGACTTCTTCTCAAATGACAAGTAAATGTGTGAAAAGATGTCATTTTTGGAAGATAGGGTTTCCCTTGACAGAAAAAGTGCCAAGGTCTCAAGATAGACAAAGTGTGTTGAATGCACTCTAGGAGAGTTCATTATATAGGTTTAGGATTGGGGAGATTGGTTCACTTTAGTGAATGTGGTTAATAGAGATGGATTATGCTTGGTTGAGTAGGATTAAGAACAATTAAATGGGATTAATGCTCCATAGGACTTAGATGGGGATAAAGAGAGCTTAGTTAATCAACTGGGATTTAATTAATATGCCTAAATGAGCTTGTAGGAGCTATTTGAGAGACATTTAGATGAAATTAATGAGGTTTAGAGGTGATTTGAAGCGGGATCTAATTAATGAAGATTCATTAGTTAATAAACGAAGGGGCAATTCATGTTTATTAATAATGTGTTAGTAATTAACAAATAGAGAGTATTTTAACTAAAGAAAGATCGTTAATTAGTATCCGAAGGAGGAATCTAATTGATTAATGGAACATCATTAATTAATAAATGAAGAAGGAAATTAATATGATTTGCATGTGCCTTTATAGTACATCTAATGTGGTGGATTTAGGGTGTTTATATATGCCCCTCTTTAGGAGGGTGTCATGTTAGTGACACCATTTCAAAGAAAGTAGTAAACATGATGGGACGATCAAAGGAATGAGGAGATTGATAGGATGATACCTCCTTGAGAGATTGTGTGGTGATAGAAGAAGGGTATGGAATCTCAAAAATATGAGGAAAGATCATGGTGGAAGGAGATGTTTCTAGGGACATGGAAAAAATGAATAAACATGGACCTGAAAATGTTGACTGATATGCTAGCTCAATGGTTTCAGTGAAAGGATCAAAGAGATGATTTCAAAAGATGGATAACACTTGGAAATTTTGATGGATGAGCCACTTTAGTAGATTTAAGGAAGGGATTGATGAATCAAATTCTTAAGTTGGATACTATTTCAAAAACAAATGCCTCTAGAATGGATGGTTGATAGGATAGAAGAATATGTTGAAAACTATAATGTGGGTAAGAGGATATAAGATGTTAGATATAAGATCAAGGGAAAATGAAGATAGAAGATAATGGGATGGGGGAAATGGTACAAGGGGGATGCAAATTTTCTTGCACATTGATATGGTTCTCAAAAACATTTATTTGATATTCGTTGGAGCTCAAAATTGCACCCTACCCCGAGTTATAGACAACTCAGGGATTTTGAGGTAACATGGGACTGTCTCCAAATTGTGGGACCTTGCTGCTTGAGATAGATCTCTAGAGAAGGCCGGTTCCTCTACCTATTCCTAATGTTACAACTACTCCTAATGTTGAAAGAAAATCCTAAACTAAACATGCCAAGGGACCAAGGATAGAAGGATATGCAGAAAGGGAAATCCTAAGCTAAAAGGGTGGTGATAACACCAAGGAAAGGGTGGTAGACATTGAACACAGTCAAAATGGGGTCTACAAATGAAAATAATATGCACAATCCACTGTAAGAGTAATAGGAAGCCAAGATTGCAAATAAAAATGAGCTAGGGTAAACAAAACATGCCACAAAACAAATTTTCATTGCTTAAAATATGCATAGTCCATTATAGTTGAAACATAAGGCAAGAAACCATCTACAAAGGCCAAAATGAAGGCTCAAAGTTCATAGCTACTTGGGAGACCATTTTGACATGGTTCCTTTACAAATCAGAATGTCCATCTTTTCAATATGAAAGATTTTACAATATATAGCTCAGAGAAAGAGAGAGAGAGAGAGAGAGAGAGAGAGAGAGAGAGAGAGAGAGAGAGAGAGCGAGAGAGTAGAGAAGAGAGGAAGAGAGAGCGAGAGAGAGAGCGAGAGAGAGAAGAGAGAGAACGAGAGGAGAGACGATGAGAGAGAGAGCGGACGAGAGAGAGACGAGAGAGACTAGAGAAGCTAGAGCTCGCGCTCCGCCTATGAGAGCCTCGCTCTCTCTCGCGTCCTCCTCGCTTCTTCTCGCTCTCTTCTCTGTCTCTCTCTCACGGAGCCTCGCTCTTTCTCGCTCCTCTTCTAAGTCTCTCTTCTCGTTCTCCGGCGTAGATGCTCTCCCTGGCGTTCTCTTCTTCACTCGCGAGAGAGATGATGGAGAGAGAGAGAGAGAGGCACAAATTTTTGGACTTCAACCACCAAAATTTTACATTCAAGTCTTTTGCAAAGCACATGGGCACCTTATAAAGCCATCATTCAGTCTATTACATCCTACAGAAGGAAATGAAGCCATGCTTCATCAATTCTGGTGGTTAAGCTACCTGATTTGATCGATTGCGTGCTAAAACAATCTTCTACTTTCAAAAGCTGTGTTTTCCATTTTGATCCCCAAAAAGACACTAAAATCATATTTTGATGATTTCAAGTTGAAGGGATTGAGGAGATATTTCCAACAATATAATATTTGTCTAATTTGGATCCCGGGATCAAAAGATATGGCCATTTAAAGTTTAACCAGTTGGGAAGCAGATAATTTTGACACGTGACAACTCTTGATTGGCTCGGGGATTAATCTTTGCTAACGTGTGCTTGCTTTACCTTTTTCCAAATTTCAGTCTCCCATTAGTTTGTAATATCTAGATCTTACTTCCCTGTCTACAATCTGTCCTTTCCCTTTGTTTCCTCAGCCTTACTTTGATCTAAAAAAGGTCTACCATATTAAAAAAAATATGGACCAATAAGTCCCTACCACATTGCTTCGCACTAATAGACTATCCTTAGCTCCACTTCTACCCCCTTTTTAGATCTTGTTACATGTGGACCAATGAGAGAGTCCCACGCCTCTTCGTAATGTTAGACCCCGTTAGTCCCCCCAAAACATGAGCCAATAAGAAACAACTGCGTTTCTTCACAATTTTGCCTTTTGACTGACCACTGTGAAGTGTGAGCCAATAGAAAAGCTCCATGCACTTTGCATGCCATTACTTTTGATTTCTTCCTCTGACATACATGAACCATCAACCAATGGGAAATATCCACACCCTAATGCATTGTCAGACTTTTATTTTAACTCCACTAACAATTGTGAAATGTGAGCCAATGAGAAAGCTCCATGTTTTCCCTGTGTGAGGACCTATCAGATTGCCTTCCTCATGCTTGTCTATGATTCGATTGGCCTTTGCATTTGTTATTCTGTGAAAGGAAAACCATTAGGGTTTTTCCACGTAGCTCTTCGCATCACAACTTATAAGTCTCGAGGACTTAGAATTTTTTTGGCTTTGAAGTTGCCCACCACCTTTCATTTGACCTTGTTTGACTATGCAGACCCGAAAAAATATAAACTGTGATTAACTCCGGGGACTTGGAGTCCAGATGAACTGACCACCTTAAGAATATCCAGAATGCTGACATGTAGCCCTCTTGAAATGTTGATCCTCTAACATGTGTTTTCTTGCTTTCCTTTGTACTGTGGCTTTTCAATGTCCCGCAGGTTTAAGTTAAACCCGCCTAAGTCTTTGATAGAGCCCCTTTGCTTCATGGGTTAGGAGAACCCGCGGAACACTAAGTTCCATGTGAACCCGTGGTAAATGGAAATAGTCTTATGTTGTTTTTTAAAAACCAACACCCAATGTTTTTGGGCAATGTAATTTGAAAGCCATTTAACCGTCCCAAACCTGTTCAAATTAGCTAAGTCCATTTTTTATGTGTTATCCAAATTAACCTGGGGGGTAAATTTGGGATAACAATGTTATCATACAACAATAAGTACTATGATATGAAAAACCATGATACTAATGTTTGTAAGATGTTATATGACTGACTCAAAAGTAAAGAAAATGTAATATAATTAAGAAAATAAACAAACAAACAAGCACAAGCACAAGAAAACACACCCAAACACACTCAAACCAAAAATTGTTTAATGAATGTATTTAATTTTTGTCCTATTTAATATGTAAATGATGTAGGATAGAGACAAAGGAAATGATATTGCCCCAAACGAGGATACATGCAAGGGAGATGGATGGGGGACCGATACATTATAAGAGATGAAACATGAGCCATGCTTTGCCATAAACAATGATATATGTTGGGGAGACTTGGATGAAAAATGATGTCATTTTTGGTTACATGTTGATGGTGTTTTACCTATTCATAACCACTTGGTTGATTATTAATTAAGATTTTAGGTATTTTTTCGACATTTTTTAGATTTTTCATTTTTTTAATGTTTTAATGTTTTTCTATGTTTACTACCAAAATGATGTAGGATTGAGACAAGAGAAATGGTTTTCCCCAAAGAGAGATGGATGGGGGAATGATATGTTTAGAGAAATGACAAAACCAACCATTATTTTCCCCAAACAATGTTATATGATGGGGAGACATGAATGGAAAATAATGTCATTGGTTGGTGAGATGTTGATGATGTTTCACCTATTCATAACCACATGCTTGAGCACTAGATGTAATTTTGGAGTTATACAATGTTTTGGGGGATTTTATTGAATTTTGATTTTTTTGGATTTTGGAATATGTGATGTTTAAAAATTAAAGGTGCATTTTTTCTAGCACTGGTACTTTTGTGCCCCTTTTCAGGTTGTGTGGTATAGGTAAAAGTATTTCATTTAAAATCCGAAGACGAGATGGGGTTCATCAAACTAGATGGCCAAAGTATTGCATATGCGGGATTGGATTGATTTAACGCTAACAAGGATGCATGCAAGATGGATTGGATGATTTTACCCTACAAAGGATGCATGCAATGGATATTTGATGATTCACCCTGAATAAAGATATATGAAAGGTGACTTGGATGATTCAATGAATAGATAGGGACCTAAAAATGTTGATTGATGAGTCACTTTAGCGAATTATCATGAAGGGATTGATAGGCTAATTTCACAAGTTGGATGACTATTTGGTCATATTGGTTGATCATTGAGTGATTGAAAAAATTGATTGAGAATTTTCATAAAAGTGACAAGTGAAGGATTAGGTACAACATCCTACCTAAAGTGATAGTTGATTTCGGATGTAGGTAGCCCTAACATGACATGGGATGAAAAAGTGGAAAACAAATAAATGATAGATAAAGGAACCTTGGTATAAGATTGATTGTTGCAATGAGTAAAATGTTCCCTCCACCATTATAAAAGGTAACAAATGCTCATGGATGTTCTAAGAAAAGCATAAGACAAGTATGAGTGTTATGGATGTATATGAAAAATGGTTTGAAGATTGGAAGCAAACAAGTAATGAGCCAAAGGAATAAATTTCAAGACAAAAAATAGACTAAAGGAGTGTGACTATTGTGCGAAAGGTAATTCATACATTTATCCATTACCAATCAAGCATTTATAGCCTTGAAAAAGATGTATTTGATTCTATTCGCTTTATTTATCTACTTTCATTTAGGCATCTATAGCCCCAAAAGAGATACTGGAGACACCCCTAGAGAGAGTGACAATATTATTTTACTTTTTATTTTTTGCTTTTGTTTTTGAAAAGATATTGAGCTCTCTTGATTTCTTTTGATAAGGAGTTAAGAACCACTAATTATCAAAATATAATGCTTATAAATTAGTATTATGTTAATATTATTTAAATGTTAACTAATAAATAGTTGTAATCACTTAACCATTTTATAACCATCTCTCACATAATAAAATGACGAACACACAAGGAATAACTTGTGCATTCTAGTTAATCTTCATTAGTTCTTTGTATGTTATATTATTTCTTTATTCTTTGTGTCTTCCATATTCTATCACTGGTATCAGAGAAGGGAAAGCAACGAGAAAGAGAAGGGAAGAAGTTCAAACATCCCATTAGTGCACAAAAGAGAAAAATCCCAGTTCGAATGCTATATGCAAGAGTAATATCATAGAGCAACGAGTAATAATGTAGGGTAGAAAATTTCATTAAAAGGGTAGACAATGACCCAGTTTCAGTTTAAGGGAAAGCATAATGAATATAATGATAAAACATAGTTGATTCCATTGTAAAAATGTGAAAAAGAAAGGAAAAAAAACTATGAAAACACCATTCAAGGGCACAATTTTGGTTGTGTTTTTATACAAATTTTAAGGTATTTAGAAGTGATAGCGCACAAAAAATAGGAATTTAACATTTTTGAAGAATGTTTTGGGGATGTTTATGCAGTTAGGGCATAAAAATAAGACATTTTAAGGGTAAAACATGATTAGTATAATGCAACTGAGAAAAACGTGATTTAGGGCATGATTTTTATAGAACACACATTCCAAAATCACAAGAAAGAGGAAACAATGTGATTTTCAAAGGTAGCTAGTGAAAATAAAATAAAATACAATAATCCATTTTTATAATTTGTAATTGTGAGAAGGTCATTCTCTGTTAGGGTACACAATTTGTCAATTTTCAATCACAGCCAGTTGTTTAGGGCACAAACATGCTTAGTATAGTTTCCTTTGTTTTATTTTAAAAATAAAAATGAGTTTTTAGAATCTTGCTACATTAATTTATGAGTCATTCTATATTTTGGGAAATGGTTACTTTCTAACGTATTTTGTTTGAGAATGAAAATTCTATTAGATAAATATTTTGGCCTCAAATTTCATTCTTGGAAATCAAATGAAGTCAATGTACCCACTGTTGAAAATCCATTGGATATTGAAAGTGATGAACTCACTAATAGAGAATGTGTATTTTTAAAAAAATCCTCACACTTTGAAGACAATAAGGGATCTCGTGTAGGTAAAACTCGGAATAGATGGCTGCCCAGATAGCTCAGGAGTCTGTGGATGTCCATAATTTACCCTTACGAGGGTCATGAGACAGCTTGATGGAGTACTATGGGAGTAACTTAGTATGGATGGTTGTACAACAATTTGGGATATTTTGTAATTCATGAGTTTAGGGAGGTGGAATTCGGTAGCTCGGGAACTACACTTTTACGAGGTTTAGGGAGGAAACTCGATGGAGTTTTACCTAGTGAAAGTGTTGTGTTTAGAGAGGAATCTTATGAATACTGTGTGATTCTATTTGGTTCTATTACCTTAATATTCTATCAGTATGTTCTATAGTGTAAGCCGTAAGAGGGGCTAATAGAATATATGGCTTATAAACTAGCGTTATGTTAATATTAGTTATGTGTTAACCAAAAAAAGGTTGTAATCACTTCAACTATTTTGCAAACATTTCTCAAATTATAAAAGGACATGAACACAATGAATAATGTGTGCATTTCAATTACTCTGCATTTTTTCTTTATGCAATCAATTCTTTCTAAAATCTTTCTCTCTCCAAATATTCTAACACTAATTTCTTGATGTAAGGATGCAAAAGTGATGGTGTTGAAAAAAATATATAGTGTCAACGGATACACCTGGGCATCTTCATGGAAATGTTATTAAGTGTATGATAGTGATAGGATCTCTAGAAGGACAATCATTCTTTATTACCGAGCTAATGAAAGACTAAGGTCAAATGACTACAATAGAGGCTATTACCTCACGAGTCAAAACTGACTAATCTAAAGTGCATCAAAAGTATGAAAATGATGGGTGATGTGCATGAGGATGGATGGAAATGAAAGAATATACATGTGAAAGCAAGACCTTAATGTGCTTGTTGAGGTTTTGGATTTTATATGATTTTATGTTTTTTTTTTTAATTTTGTCGGGTGGTTTGACATTTGGCTATGTTTTGATGATGAGGACTTATATTCTAAGTAATTTTTATATCCAATTTAATGTGAAAGACCTTTGTGTGGTGTCTTGGAAAGATATCATTAGTGACTCCAAGGAGAGTGGTGCTAGCTTTTTCATTATGGAAGATATCCATTTGATTTTGATGGTCCTGTTTTCACCAAAAATTACAACCTTTGAATGGTCATGGAAGATCAATTTTTTTTTGGGAAACATGGGATGATCTCTGCAATGTGGGTCTTGCAAACTGAGATCATCCTCCAGAGAAGGTAAGTTACTCTATTAATTCCTAATGCTAAATTAATCTTATATTTGGAAATACAACTATCTAATCCTAATCTAAGCATTCACAGGGACTAGGGAGAGAGGGAGATGCATGAAAATTGAAATCCTTTGCTAAAAGAGGTGATACCACTAAGAAAAGGGGATGAAACACTATTTATGAGGGAAATGTGGGAAGGAAATGAAGGAAGAGAGGGCATACACATGTGCCACAGGCCCCAAACTGCATTTAACCTTCCTTCTCAAAATAAAAATAAAAATGTAACCTATAAGTGAGAGACACACACACACCACACCACAAAAGTAAAATGAGAGGCAAGAATGTAAATAAAATGAGTTAGGGTAGGAAAACAACCACAAAACCATATTTTATTGATTGAAATATGTATAATCCATTACAATGGAGTGGAAGAAGGCACAAAAATGTATTGCAGATGCCCAAAATGAAGGTTTGTAACTCGTATATATATTCTTACAACCATTTTGGCATGGCGCTTATACAAATTAAGAGAATCCATCCTTTACAAATGTGCACAAATTACCAATATATAGAAGATGGGATAGAGAGAATAGGTAAATGTGAGGAAAACTCAAATTTCTAGCTTCAACCAGTAAAAAATGCATTAAATTACTTAAAATAGGCATGAGAGCCCTTGCAAGACCACTCCCCCACATCTTTTTGCTTGTAGGAAAAGGTATGAGCACCATTCACCATTAAATTTGGTAGTTGAGCTACCTGAAACTATATTTTAATTATCTGGACTATTTTAAACCTTTTTCACCCTCCTAACTCTGCCAATTTCTGAATTTCTTGATGCCAAAGTGAAGTGCTTGGTGAGATATTTCCAAAAAGATTGAATTTGTGCAATTTGGAGTTCTGGAGAAAAATAAATGGCCATGCATAATTTTGGAGTGCGGGAAGAACATGATAGAGTTCCCCGCGGACCTTCAAAGGTTTCTTTAATCATTTTTGCATTGGGGTCAGATAAAGTGGGTCATCAGAAAATAAGGGGAAGGGAAGAAGTATTCCACTTGGTCCCTCCAAGCTCAATGCAACCGATTAAAGCGGTCGGTGCCCTATATCTTATTTTTACGGAAAACACGGTTGAGCAAGGAACTCTAGGAATAAGAGAATTGTTTTGCATGTGTCTTGAAAACCCGACATGCCCGATTCCTTATGTTATGCGGTGAATGTGGAGAAGCGGGGAATAGAGGGAACAATAGAACTATTCCCTCTGTTCTATGAAAGGATGATTTGGCCGATAATACCCCAAAACCCCCATTTTCTCTAAAAATGGTTAAGTCCCTAACATGAGAACTTAGTAAGGTAGAGAGGAATGCCCTTGAAACATTAGAACCTACCCCGAAAATATGATTTTGCATTGTGTTGATCAATTTTGCCAAATTTTACCTTGTTTGACATGTGTGAGTCCAAGAATAAAATGATAAGTTGTCAAAATAGCCCATGGGGTTATTTTAGACAACATTTTGGCGACTCAATGGGGTTATCTTCCTATTAGATAAGAGATCAATGGCCTTGAAGCATCCATTGGGCATGGAGTCAACATAAAATAGTTGAAAATCTAATCTAAAACTTGAAATTCTTACCCCTAAATTTGTATGAAACACTACTTGGACTTGGGGATGATCTGGAACTGCCTTGGAATACTCTTAAAATTGATTTTGGGAGCCTTGGATATGCCTTGTAAACTATCCCAAAACTAAATTTTTCCTAAGGAAGGGGCATTGATTTGAATGCACTTTGAAGACTGCCCCAAAACATCTGATTTTCTACCATGAATGCTGCTCCCAAATGGACTGTACAACAACAATAAAGGGCACACAAACTACATACAAACATAGAAGATCATACATGCCCCAAATGGAAACATGTAGAGTGTGCAAAATGCACTTGTTATGTAATAAAAAACCTACACTGACCTACTCTAACCAAAATAAAAGGAAGATAAACAAAACCAACAATTGGTTGGGAGAAATAGCTTTCCTTCCTCACCAAATTAGACCATGTAATGGGTGTTGCAAAAAACATAGTCTTTATTGAGAGTGGAAAAGTGTCCTGAGATTATCTTCCCTTCCCATTGCTCAAAGTATCGGCTGAAAAAATGATGTATACCTCTTCATAATTTGGATTTGAGAGGTATTGATGTTGACCTTTGAAACTTTGTATCTCATCCTCATACTCTAGAATAAGAATGACCTGTGATAACTCTGTTTTTGGCTCCAAACTAGCTAAATATTTGATTGGGCATGGGGCCTTTGGAACCAATGGACTAATTCTTGTGATTTTCCCATTTTCTTTGCATTCAACTCCAAGAATGGAACTGGTTAAGACACATTCCTCTTCATTTTGGATGCTGTCAATCTGATTTGAACTTGGTCATGCTTCTTCTTACACAAGCACATTAGCATTCACATTTACATTCTGATTTTATTCTTTAAGAAAAGAGTGGGAAAATTCAAATTCACCATCCATCTCATCAAGGAGTATGCTTAAAAAATGATCTTGTTCTTGTTCTGATTCTCCAAACAACTCAGCCTCTTCAATTATTTCTGATTTAGCAATTAAAACCTCTTCCTCATCCTCCAATAAGAAGTTGGATAGATCAAACCCACCCTCCCCAACATGAAGCTCTAACTGGTTGGTTGTAGCATCTAAGGATGTTCCTAACATATCATTACAACCTTCCAAGAGTGTAGTAAGATATGAACATGCAAGGCAATATGGATCACTGCATTAACTTAAACATATTTCTCACTCTGCAAACATTCTTCCTCACATAGATGACTGTCACAAGTGTTTAAAAACATTTCCTCTTCAACCCTAATTCCAATATGTTGTTCCTCCAAATCTGCCTACTCTATTTTGATATTCAACTCATCTTTTTACATGGTTTTCATGTTCTCATCCTCCCAATCTGAGTCACACGAATCTTTAACAAATACGAGAATGTCATCCTCAGTGGAATTGTTTGGATACAAGGCCTTGGTAAGAAGTTACTGATTTTTTGCATCCTTAGGTAAATGTGATTTGAGCTTTGGATTTTTGAATTGATCAATTGGGGAAGCTAAATGATGCTTCAAAACATGTTCTCTACTCTACTGATTTGTGTTCCCCTTCATAACTACATGATTTTGTATAAAGATCCGTTGTTGGTAATGTTGTAAGGGTTGTTATTTCTCTCCATAAACATAACAAACATCCCGTTCTACTAACCTTGTAGTATAACTTGGTTTAGAAAGGGTTGGGTAGAGCAATGGGACAACATGTGCAATACCACAACTCTTGAAAACATCATGAAAAGGTTTAAGAGGGTTCGGTAATGGCCTGGATGGAGATGGGAGGGGATATTGTAAAATATAAGGGATATTTTGGACATGATAAACCTGTGGAGCATCAAAAGAGGGACTAGGAGGTAAAGGATCTTCCTATTTTTGTAATGGAACCATAAATTTTTCTTTATTTGCACAAGGGGAAAGGAGAATTTGAGATGGTGAGGGGAGAGTAGACACAATGGGGACGGGTCTTCTTTTTCCAACCCAAATAAGCGTCTTCTCATCTTGTAATGTAATGATAAGAACCTGAGGAAGAGTGTTTTCCCATAGAGTTTGAATCAGTATAGCTAGATCAAATTCAAAGTACCTCAAATAATACAAGAATGCCATACCTTGTGAGGGTTTGAATTCTTGAGGAATTCTATGTCAGGTCCTTATGAATCTGACGTTGAAATCTAAGATATACTCCATTGAAGCTCATTGTATTTTGCTAAGGTGTTATATAAGAGAAACACTATCTACATTCTCCTTTAACTAGTTGTGAAGTTGTTCACCCAGATGATCCATTGTGGACCCAAATTTTTGTAACAATATTTTTCTTTCCTCCTGAACGATAAAACAAGAATATTGAGGAAAAAAATTTCTTCTCTAATGTTGTGAATGGCACAATGGTTCGTTATATCATGAATGTTATTAATAGGAGATTGATATTCATTTCCATGGAAGAGAGGTAAGTTTTTCAAGGTTATTTTGTGAATATCATCCCACTGTTGCAAATGAAGGAGATTGAAAATGAAATGAGAGAATGGGAGAGATCTTTGGAGATCCATGCGAGAAAAAAAACATGAAAATGAATGGAAAGGAGATGGGAACAGTCTGCAGGATCAGAAAATGGTATAGATAAAATAGTGGAGTCATCAGATGCGTTGAGAAGTGCCTCCTAAGGATGAAAATTACCGAAAACACATCAAAAAAGGTAAAATGAATATGTAAAGCTCTAACTCTATCTATCCCACCGGGCGTGCCAAAACTATTATCACCAAAAATTACACCCTCTGAATGGTCATGAAAGATCAATGTATTTTTTGGGCAACATGGGACGATCTCTGCAATGTGGGTCTTGCAAATTGGGATCATCCTCTAGAGAAGGTTGGTTCTTTTACCAATTCCTAATGTTAAATTGCTCCTACAACTAGAAATATAACTAGCTACTACTAATCTAAGCATTCATAGGGGCCAGGGAGAGAGGGAGATGTATGAAAATTGAAATCCTAACCTAAAAGAGGTGATAACACCAAGAAAAGGGGATGAAACAATCTCCATCAGGGAAAAGTGGGAAGGAAATGAAGGAGGAGAGGGAAGACACATGTTCCATAGACCCAAAACTACATTTAACTTTCCTTTTCACATAAAACATAAGCAAATGAGACCTGCAAGTGAGAGAGACATGCAAAACACACCAAACTAGTAAAAGTGAGGCAATAATCCAAATAAAATGAGTTAGGGTAGGAAAACAAACACAAAACTAGATTTTATTGCTTGAAATATGCACAATCCATTACAATGAAGTGGAAGTAGGCACACAAAAACATTTCAAATGCCCAAAATGAAGGTTCATAACTCGTATATATTCTTGCAACCACTTTGACATGGTTATTTTATAAATTAAGAGAATCCATCCTTTGCAAATTGGCACAAATTACTAATATATAAAAGACATGAGAGAGAGGAGAGAGAGAGAGAGAGAGGGATTCATTGAATGATACTCGAACACAGATCCACTGCATGATCCCCGTATGATTTGTAATTACTTTTTTTCTCTCTCGTCTCTACTCTCTCTCCGCGCTCTCTTATACTCTCTCTCTCTCTCTCTCCTCGTCGCTCGCGCTCTCTCTCTCTCTCTCTCTCTCTCTCTCGCCTCTCTCTCTCTTCTCTCTGCTCCTCTCTCTCTCTCTCTCCTCTCGCGCTCTCTCTACTCTGCTCGCTCTGTCTCTCTTCTTCGCGCTCTCTTCGCTCTCTCTACTCGCGCGCTCTCGCGCTCTCCTCTCCCCCTCTCTCACTCTCTCTCTGCTCGCTCCTCTCCTCTCTCGATCTGCTCTCGCTCTCTCTCTCCGACTCTCCTACGCTCTCTCTCTGCTCTTCTCCGCTCTCTCTCGCGCTCTCTCGCTTCCTCGTCCTCTCTCTCTCGCGCTCTCGATGCTCGCTCGTCTCTTCTCTCTCCTCTCTCGCTCCTCTGAGGAGCGGGCCTGACAACGTGCAAGCATCAAAAGACCGGCACCTTCAAGCACATCAAAACGGCGCAAACAGCGGCAGCAAAAAGCAACAGCACCCTCAATCACGTCAACAAACCAATGCAATTCAAGAGCTTCAAAAAGAGCTTCAATTTCAGCAGGTGGAAAAAAAAGGGAAAAATGAGGGGCAGGGAAAACAAAACACGGCGGCACATCAGGGAACATGTCATTAAATTACTTAAAATATGCATGGCATCCCTTACAAGACTACTGCCCCACGTTCTTTTACTCACAGGAGAAGGTATGGGCACCATTCACCATTAAATATGGTAGTTGAGCTACCTAGAACTACATTTTAATTTTCAGGACTTTTTTTTTTACATTTTTCACCCTCCTAACTCTTCCAATTTCTGAATTTCTTGATGCCAAAGTGAGGTTCTTGGTGAGATCTTTCCAACAAGACCATTTTTGTGTAATTTGGAGTTCTGGAGAGAAATATATGGCCATGTGGATTTCTGGAGTGTAGGAGGAACACGACAAAGTTCCATGCAGACTTGCAAAGGCCACGTTAATCATTTTTTCACTAGGGTTAGATAAAGAGGATCATTGGGGAACAAGGGGAAGGGAATAACTATTCCACCTAGGCCCTTGAATCCTAATGTGACTGAATAAAGCAAGTGATGCCTTGTTTCTTCTTTTTGCGTGAAAGGATGCCGATTAGGGAACTCCGGGAACAAAAGAACTATTCTACGTGTGCCTCGCGAAACCGACATTCCTGGTTCCTTATGTTATGTCATGAGTATAGGGAAGTAGGGAATGGAGGGAATAATGGAACTATTCCCTCTTTTCCATGAAAGGCCGATTTGGCCAATACTACCCCAAACCCTCATTTTATCTGAAAATGGTTAATTCCCTGGCCTGGGAAATTTGTAAGGTAGAGAGGAATGCCCCTGAAACATTAGAACCTACCCTCAAAATATGATTTTTCCATGGGGTGATCAATTTTTCCAAATTTTACCTTGTTTAACCTGCTTGAGTCAAAGAATAAAATGATAAGTTGTCAAAACAACTCAGGGGGTTATTTTGGACAACAGGTCCCATGTGAGAGGGTTAGTGGATTGATGGTTATGGATATTTTTGGTGGTAGTGTCATGAAATGGGTTGGTGGAAGAAAACTACAAATACCTGTGGATTCTTTATCCATATTAGAAGAGACTTATTAACTATTGATGGAGGTGGATTTTGATTTGTTGCACACATTTCCAAAAAGTTTATAATTGATGTTGTGATGATCTACATGTTTACGAGCATGGATATGCTCGTATATTCATTGTTCATGGATTACCAGGCATTTTCCTATGCAGTTCATGTTTTTAAGCATCCTAGTGGAAATAAGGAAGTTATATGGATGGAAAGTAGATAAAAGGATTTTGTTACTAGGATGACGGATGCATGCGTATATGATTTCCTTGTAATTTAGAAGGATTTTCCTGATGAAGGATGAACTGCCCAATTGAGAGGATGTTTGATCCTTGTGTTTTTAAATGTCATAATTGAGATGGTTTTGAGGAGGTGCGAGAATCTTGGTAACATAAAAGTCATTTTGAATTTCATAATCTATTGATTCTTTGGAAATGATTGTGAAATGAGATTTGGAAAAGTGATTTTTGGATACAAATGGGAGATTGTCAATTTGAGATGTTGATGGGATCATTTTTGGCTTGTATACGAGCTTAGCTATGGAAAAACATCCAAATAATGCACAAAATTTTATGGGTCAGTGTAATAAGGGAATCTTCACTCATGAAGAACCTTATACAAGATGTCTCTATGAACACTGGACATTTTAAGAAGATTCTAAATTGAAATTTGTATGGGATTATTCTTAAGTTGTTGGCTAGGGTTGTATGGGATCTCAGGAGTATGTAGAAGAGGGCATTGGGAAATGGTATTTATTTTCCTACATGTGGTGGCAAAACCTAGGGCTTTGGGTTTGATGGGTGATTTTGGAGTGTTGGTGACATCTTCGAGGTAAATGAGGGATATGATCCAACTATTGATTGTGTGATTATTTTGAATTCGATTTGCATATAGGATCCCATTTATGATGTGTTATTTGGGGGAAATTTCCTCAAGTTTAAGTCCTCCTTGGTCAATAAGGTCTTAGATGAAGTTTTTGAGCTTTATTCATCAATTGGTCAAATGCCCTTGGATTTGATGGTAGTTGTAATACTTGTGTTCCCGATACTAAGATGGTTTAGGGATGTTTTCATTGAATGGTTTTGTTTTATGATACAAGATCATGTTCTCCATTTGTGGTTAATGGAAGATGGTGGTAAAAGATATACCCAACGGGGTGTATTGTATTTATTTGGTTTCTTGCTTAGGTTTCCCCCAAGGGAGAGTGACATGAGGTGGTAAAATGAAATAGGTTTTGGTTTCCTTATGGTTCTTGTTGTTGGATTTTGAATTTAACTTTGAATATTTTGATGTTTGTTGGACATGTTTGATTATGGTATGGGAATGATAATATTTTTTTTGGATGGAAAAATAGATTGTTCATGAAAATATTGGTCAATGATTTGTTTTGTTTGATGTGATCATGGTCATGACCATCCTCATTTGGATGGACAAATAACTTATTTGTGAAAGGATTTGTTGTTGATTCGATGAGTGGATTGGTACCAAAAGGATTGGTCAATTGTTGAACATGTTTGATTTGGATTTCATTATAATCACATTGATCAATGAATGAGTTGTTAACAAAGGGTTTGTCATTTATTTATTTATTTTGACTTTAAACCAACATTTATGTGCTAATTTTTTGAATTTAGATGTAATTATTATCCATATTTCGCTTCCGAGCTAAATATTGGATTGAACCATGACCCCGCATAGAAGGAACTTGAGAAAACTCATTCAAATCCTGTAAATTGGTCGCAAAAAGATTCAGCAACGAAGTGACAGAGGCCAAGAGAGATCAAAGGATCCTGTACAATAGAAAAAGACTCTGTCGGGCTGTTTCTACATCTTAAATCCATTCTCTAAGTTAGAGGCAGGCAGAACTATAAAATAGCAGAGTTAGATAAGAAGGGAAGATGCTACAAAGGAGCTAGAAGCAAGAAGAAGGAAGAATGGCGAATATTCAAAGTCCTCGGGCTCAGAACGGTTCAGGAAAAGGGTAAAAAATGACTAAGTATGGAGGAAGAAGCGGAAAGGACCACGTGCCTTAATGGTGCTATTTCAAGGGTGAATCCAAAAGGAGAAGTCCAAACTTACGCCAGGCTTCCACACGTCTGAAGTCCCCAAAAGTTGTGGGGTGTTGAAAAGTCTTCGGCTAAGAGCGAAGCGTGCTAGGTGTCAGCTTGGCACAAATTCGCAAAGGGAACCCTGGGCAGAGACTCAAACTTGTGCTAGGCCTCCATGTAGCCAAGGGTCAAACAAGGTCAAAAGGTGGGCTTCAAAATTGGTTAAGTATAGAAGTGCAAGCGGAGAGTGCCGCGTGTTAGCTTGGTGCATTTCCAAGCGTCAGTCCCCGGGTGGAAACCCAAATGAGAGCGAGGCCGCCACGTAGCTCAAAGTCTAAAAATTAAGAAGGACCATTGAACAGTCCACAAAGCAGTGGAGGCAGACAAGTGTCAATTCGACACTCCTCCAAAGGTAAACTTTGGGTCGGATTTGCAAACATGCGCGGTTCCTCCACGTGTTCTCAAAGGGGGGTAGAGTTAGTTGAATAGTCAATGCACAAACAGGCTGATAGAGGCTATCAAGTGTCTCAATGGCACTGATTCAAGGGTCAAATAGAGAGAAGGTTCCCAAGCAAGTGCCAGACTGATGCTAGTCCCAGGGGAAGGCGAGGCATCAGGCAAAAGTTAGTTTTTTGCCCTTTGCCCCAAAAGGAGTAAAAGTTGCAAAATGGCCCGTTATTCCGCCAAGGAAAAAGTCAACATATAGACCTGAGTCAAATCCAAGGCAGGGAGTCAAGGGAAAAAGTGAAAGTTTTCCTTTTGTCCAAAAGGCATAAAAGTAAAGATGGAAGTGCATTTCCCAGCCAATCAAAAGGAGCCACATGTCCATGTGGAGCTTCGGGGCCGCGGGAGTTTTCTGGAGTTTGTGATTTTCATGAAAAAGGAGAAAAGTTAAGTTCTGAGCCCGTAGACCCAATTTTTGTCCCAATCTAGCCGCCACGTGTCCCAATCCAAAAGAGGGACCCATTTTTCAAATTGTTTTCCCACCCATTTGTATAAAATCGATGCAAAACTTCAAAGGGGCATATCTTTCGACTTAGGGCTCAAAATATAGCAAATTTGACACCGTTGGAAGCATCTCAACGTCCTCTACGCCATGGAAGGATTAAAAATTCATTTTTGTAGGCCTTGGTAGGTAAAATGAAGAAAATTTTTCTAGGCCATTAACGTAGAATCCAATCTCTTCAACTACCAGATCTGATTCGATTCGATTCGATTCGCTGGGGAACTAGAAGTAACATATTGTTGGTGGATTTACAGAAGGCATTGATATTCTATGGTTGAGCTTTCAAGGTAGGATTCAATGTGTATCTCATGGTGGTTGGAGTAGGATGTGAATTTTCCCTCTTCTCTCTCTTTTGCTTCTATATATACTATAACACTTCTCATTTGAAAAGGAGAGACATTCTGGGCATAGAGAAACTCTGTGAAATTTGTTTCTCGACACCATTTTTGAGCAGTGAACCTTCTCCCATGCCTAGAAATTGTATTTGTGCCTCTATTCCAGAAAGGCGAATATCCCCGTAACCAGTTTCGGCGAAAGGCGAATTTGACAGTATTCAAAAAAAAATTTCACCTGGTTTTTCAAGGTTCCATCAGCGACGCGAGACAACACTAGTCCGCAACAATGCACGTCACTTGCGCGACAATAGTTAGTTATGATGCGCGACACTGGCGCGACACTAGAAGTAATGACGCACGACATTTTACGACAGTAGTCTGCCGCGCGTCACAGGCGGCAATTGACGCGCGACATTGTTATATATTGACACGCGACACTGCAATGAAATGACGCGTGACATTGTAATTAAATGATGCACGACATTGTCATTAAATGACGCGCGACACTGTTATTAAATGACGCGCGACACTGTAATTAAATGACGCTTGCCACTGTAATTAAATGACGCGCGACATCGTCCTGTCTTGACGCGCGACAGCGTCCTGTATTGACGTGTGACATCGCCCCTCTATTGACGCGCGACATCGTTCTCTATTGACGCGCGACACTATAACTAAAAGACGCGCGACACTAAATTCAATTGACGCGCGACACTAAATTCAATTGACGCGCGACACTAAATTCAATTGACGCGCGACACTAAGTTCAATTGACGCGCGACACAACATTCAATTGACGCGCGACACTACATTCAATTGACGCGCGACAAAGGAAATAGATGACGCGCGACAACTGAACAAGATAACGCGCGTCAGTTAAAGCTAGTGACGCGTGTCAGTATAAGCAAATGACGCACGTCAATAGAGGGCATTGACGCCCTATTTAGCTTATAAATAGCCATGTGCAGCTCATTTTCTCGTTTCCGTTTTCCCGTTCTCGAATTTTTGCAGGTCTAAATCTTTGACAAAGACGCTATTTCAGGAAGAAAATCCATAATGTCGACTTCACATGCTTCCCAATTGCAAGTTCAGGAAGAAAATCAGGACAATCCAACTCAATCGATTGCGAAGATCACCTGCAGGAATCCCTTATGCCCTCACATCCATACGGCTTTAAAGATGTCTTCAGAATATTCAGCTATAATGGAAGCGTGTGAATTTACAGGGCTCGTTAATATGCCACATTTCGAAATAGATCCTGATATTTTGAATTACCTTCTGTCATGCTACAATTCAGAGGATGGTATATTTTATGTTACTCTGAACGATGGCCAAATGTTCCAGTTCACTATTGAACCAAATGACATACATCGGTTTACGGGCCTTCCTATCAGAAATTTACCAACTGTGACAACCAAGGCAACACTCACGGAAGATGACAAGAAATTTCTCGAATCAACGTACGGTTTCCATTTTGATTGTAAGTATAATTCATTTTAATTCATATTTTTTATTCTGTTTTTCACTCTGATACAATTCTGTTATAATTTTTATAGTAATTTCACTGTTTCGCATTTGCAGCCCATGTCAATAAATCCAGGCGTGGTGTAGATACACAATCAATTGCACATCATTTTCTTGCTGCACTCATTTCGTTTTTTCAAGCCAGAATTGTTTTGCAGGGTCGCCAAACAGATATACCAAATTGGGCCATTGCATACATTTGTGCCACTATCTCAAAACGAAAATTCGATTGGTGCACATTTCTATCGAAAAAAATAAGAACTGACATAGCCAATTCAAAAGTCTCAAATAAAACCTTTCATATATTCAACAAACTATCTCCTCGGCTTCTACTATGAGGCACTTTTAAATTTAAAACATAATGAAATTCCTACTAGCTCTGATGATGCTTTGAAGAAATTATCAGTTCCATTTGAAGAACAACAGGTATAAACTATATAGTTTGTAATTGTATTACAATTTTCTTCATTACAGTGCACATTTATTAAATCAAAGATTTTAATGATTTGCAGAGAAGATATCTTGAAGCCATTCCCCGAAAAAAAAGATGTCGAGAGGAAGAGGCCAACTACACGCAGAGGCTTCGGGGGACTCCCAATCTGAAATGGAAGCTCACTCCTCTCCAAACCCTCAACAGTTTGAACTCGTTAAACGCCAGAGAAGTAATCCATTCTCATATACTATTTACAAATTCCAAAGTTGCAGATTTATTTTTCATTTATATTTTAACCAAATGAATTAACATTTAATATTGATGAATTGTAGGGATTTTGGAACCTTCTTCCCCAACTCACTCCATACATTCGCCTGCATTGATATCTTCTGAACAGCCACTGAGTACAACTCCTACAAGGCCACCAGTAGCACCGAGAAAAACAACCCCTCGACAACAAGGTACAACTTTTCTATAGTACTTTTAATTTCGTAGTTTTGACTTTGAAATGTTCTAATATTTTTCTTTTTTCTTTTATTTTACAGCGCATGTCATTCATGATCAAACCACGGCAGCGACACCAACTCAACCATTAATTTTTAAAATGCCAACCAGAGGAACAGTGAAAAAGACCATTGGTAAATGCATGACTTTTGCTCCGGCCCCCAGTGGGACACTAAACCTTGACTCCTCGTTTCGTATTTCAACTCTCTCACTTGGTGGCTTGCCCAGTGCAACGGGCATATCTGTTTTGAACAATATAAATTTAGACGAAGATTATTTGGGCATTGATAACAATGACCCAACTGGTTTTTTCGATACCCGCGAGATGATTCAAGGCCAGCAGGTATACTTCAAATTTCAATTTTAATATGCTTTACATTTTTAATTACATTTCTGATTTAAAGTTATTTATCTAAATCTTGATTTATTTTTTCGAAAACAGGATCAGCCCACCCAAAGACAGAAAATAGCAGTTGATCTTGGTGAAAGCCCCCACACTTCTCCAGCAAGATCGTCTGCATCAGAATCAGATAGTGAAGAGTTTCCAACTTATCCTTTGGAGAACTTACTTGGTAATGATTGTCAATCCCATGTCAGTGAGTTTATTGTTCCTCAAATCCAACAGCTAATAGAATGGGAGAGAAGGGCCAAAGTTCTTATCAATGAGATTATTAGTCGTTATGAAAATTATTGGCAACGGGACAGTTTATATGCTGCAGTCCAGAATCAACCTGCGAAGATGGATTCCTTATTACCCAAGCAAAAAAATGTGGGACTGTCACTTTTAACAACGACTATAAAGATGGCATTTTAGATAAGGCACTAAACAGATTGGAAAATATTAGTGCCGAGGCCCAGGCATATTTTAACAAATGGTCAAAGGAAAAGGATTTGGTATCAATCGCAAATGCTGTGAAAGAGATAGAGCGGTTGTAAGTACTATTACATTCAAACAATCGTTTTTGTTAATTTGAAATTTTGAATTTACATTAATATTTTGAATTGACATTACTCTTTTTGTGCAGTTGAAATATGAAAATTTGAAGAGTCAGGCGAAGGTTTTGCAAGTTCACTTGGAAACAGCAAAGAACAACTATCCGCTGCAAAAAATATGAAGCAAAATATTGTTTTGGTTAACAAACAAAACAATACACTAAAGCGGATAATTAAAGAGCATGGTCTTGACCCTGACATCTTGTTCAAAGAAAAAGCAGCTGCTGATCCAAATTTGCTGTCGTGTGGAGATGCCCACAAATCAAGAGGAAAGAATTTTAAAAAATCTGGACAGTGCTGCAGAAGATCTCATAAGTTCTGGGGTTATTTCTGGGTGTGGGGGAAAGAACTGCAGCCAGAGTGGAAGAAGCCGTTGCGGAAGAGAGTAGAGTAGAAGTTTCTAAAGAAAAAGAGGGTTTGCAAAATTAGAAACTTTTATTATTGTATAAACTTTAAATATTGAATTTGAAAACTTCTACTATTGAGTATGTAATATGTTATTTGAATTTAATTATATGGTGATTAGATGGTGATTATCATGAATTATATGTATGTTTCTTGTTTAATTGCATTGTCATGAATTATATGTGGACGTAGATGATGAATGATGATAATGATAGATGATGATGAAAGATGAGAATTGATAATCAATGATAGATGTTGAGGAAATATGATGATCAATTTAATTTCTTTAATTATCTTGAAAATTATGTCTTTACGAAAAAAATAGCAACTAAGTTTTGAAAGATATGGTTTTGTTATCATGGATATTGTTTTGTGTAGAGTAGATGGAATAACCATGTGATTAACCATGTGATTAAAAGATAGGTCAAGCTCGATACAGAACTTTGAAGTTTAATGGAAAACATATAAGGTTTTTATCATGAAGATTAGTCTGTATTGTGGATTAGAACTGCTTGGGAGTCTATAAGTTGGAATAATTTTGAGTGTATATATATTCTACCTAATGGGACGATAAATTTCTTATATATTGTTTTTCCATTATATTGAATGTCAATGTTTTTCTATTTCTAAAAAAAAATACATTATAATTTAGATAGAGGTTTTTTTAATGAATGATTTGTGAAATGCAAACAATCTATTTGAATCTCTATACTTCTAGCTACAATCTTTTTATCCTCTGAATAATCCCAATACGTGGACCCCATTGAGATGAAGTATGCATCTATAATTCACTCAACTTAATAGTTTAATATATAATAAATTAAATATAATTCTAAGAAATCAAGAAAGAATCATCACTGGAAAGAAATTAAACATAATTGCAAATATGATAGGGTTTAACTTACCTCTTGCGTATTAGATTGCAGTGAAATCATCAAGGATAACGTGCTAGATCCTTGTTTTACCTGACATTGTAGACAGAGGGGTGAGTTGTCTGACATTGTCAGTCCTGAGAAGTCCCAGTAACATCTTTAAATATATAGACCAACAATATCTTTAAATAAATGATAACAATAGTTGAAAAAATGTAAAGTAACTAACAATAAGATGATCTTTGTCTTAATAAAATTCAACACAAAAATGGATTAGTAGATAGATGTGTGAGTTGCCTGACATTGTCAGTCCCGAGAAATAACAGCTTCCTCGGACGGATGTCAACCCACGTTTTCAAAAAATAATATATTGTATTTAACCAATTGTAATAAACAATAAAATTAAAGGGAAAAAGATACCTCCGTCCTCCTTAAAGTTGAAATCATCACTGCCACTAGTATGAGCTATATCTGTGTTTCAAAAAAAACCAACACGAGAAATGGATTAAATTTTAGATGGGTGAATTGCCATGGTTTAACCTTGTCAAATTTAATCAGATTTAACAACCTTTTGTTTAGCATCCAAGAAAAAATACAGTGCCTTCTCCAGATAAATTAGAAGTTAAATTTGTATAGGATTCTCTTCGGGACTGCTTCTTGGAGTGGTTGAATTAACTTGAACTTGTATTAGTTACAAGAATGAACTTGAAATATTTGATCCTTTAGTAGTAGATTCCTGCTACAACCATGTTTTGTTTTCCTGAATGTTCAACTGAATGTTTGAAGACAATTTTCTTGAAGCTCCGCCATTTCTATGCCTTGAATGATTAATCATGATCTTCTTGAAGTACAATCTATAAAATCAAGTGTCTCAAATATTGAAAATAAAAATTACACATCAATCAGTGTCACTGTTTGTTTGTTTGGTCTGGGGATAAATTTTAAGGCTTCATCTCAATTGGCTACATTGCAAACATGAAGGGAATTTCCTCTAGTGCAAAAGAATTTACTCATCACTCCCTGCGCGCGTCAATGGAACGTCAATTGTTTCGATCGACGCACGACACTGGAATCTATTGACGCACGTCACTAGCATCTATTGACGCGCGTCACTGGCATCTATTGACGCGCGTCAACGGCATTTATTAACGCGCGTCACTGGCATCTATTGACGCGCGTCACTGGCATCTATTGACGCGCGTCAACGGCATTTATTGACGTGCGTCACTGGCATCTATTGACGCGCGTCACTGGCTTATTCTGACGCGCGTCAGTGGATTCTATTGACGCGCGTCAGTATGTACTAATGTCGCGCGTCATCTTGGACCTTTGACGCGCGTCAAGTGAGGCATTTGACGCCCGGTTTAGCCTATAAATACCCTTCAACGGGTCATTTTCTCGTTTTCACCTCCGGCTCTTGAATTTTTGCAGGTCTCAACGCTTCCCAACTGCAAGTTCAGTAACAAAAACCAAGAGAATCCAATTCAATCGATGTTCCTTATGCCCTCACATCCATACTGTTTTTAAAGATGTCTTCAGTAGATAAATATTTAATGGATTCGTGTGAATTTACACTGCTCATTAATATGCCCCATTTCGAAACAGATCCGAATATTTTGAATTACCTTCTGTCATCCTATAGTTCAGAGGACGGCATTTTTTATGTGACTCTGAACCGCTGCCGAATTTTTCAATTCATTATCGAAGCAAATGAAATCCATCGGTTTACAGGCCTTCCGTTCAAAAATTTACCAATTGTTACAACCAAGGCAACACTCGTCGAAGAAAATAATTTTCTCGAATCAACGTTTGGTTTCCATGTTGATTGTAAGTATAATTCGTTTTAATTCATATTTTTTATTCTGATACAATTTGCTGTTATAAAAATTTATAGTACCTTTTCACTGTTTCGCATATATCCAGGCATGGTGTCTAATATGTAACATTTCTGAGTACATGTAATTTTTGCAATGCTAGTGTCTAAGATGAGCTTTGTAACTTTGTTTGACCTGATGAGTGCAGTGGAAAAGTTTAAACAGAAAAAAGATCTTAAGAAAACTGATGGAACCAAGAAGGGGAAATTAAATGATGTTCCCAAACTTGATGCAAATCAAGCAGGAGGGAAGAATTCTGATCAATGTACTTTAATATTAACGGAGGGTGACTCAGCCAAGGCACTTGCAGTCGCTGTAAGTGTTTGTGCCATGAATCAGGGAAATGTGAATATTGAATTTGGTAGTACTGTGACATGTTTCGACATCACTTTCCAATTTAATTTTTTGTTATTTTAGTTATCTTTATGCTATCAGGTGGCAGGAATATCTATTTTTTGGGAAGCTACCACTCACCAACAAATGGAGAATAAAGAGATAGTAAATAGAAAAAAAATCCTTGTTCTACAGGAAGATAAAATATATGACAGCATTAAATCTTTAAGATACGGCCATCTGATGATAATGACAGACCAGGTACATGATCTTTGTATAGCGGTTCTTAGTTTCTTTAAATGTTCCCCCTGTATATTTGGTTGTGTTTTGAGACTTTTTATATTTGTTTTCTAAGCCTCCAGATGTTTTGTATCTCCATGTCTAATGTCGGCACATGTTAATTTAGGCAACACACAAAAATGGAAATGTGTTATCTTTCTACACAATTCCTGAGTATGAAGCTTGGAGAGAATCATTGAGTGGATCGATAACCAGCTGGACCATATAGTAAGAATTAATGCTAGTTTGTTTTCCTCTTTATATGTTTTCGAGTTTCAGGTTTTCTTCGCTTGCTGATTAGGTATCACTTGTTGCTTGTGGTGGGACCATACAGGGTTTGGGCATAAGTACCTCTAAAGAGGGGAAAGGAGTATTTCATAGATCTGGACAAGCAAAAAAAAGATTGTGTGGGTTGATGAGAAAGATGGAGATGCTTCCTCATATCAATCAGCTTATAGAATGGGACAGAAGGGCTAAGGTTCTTATCAATGAGATTATTAGTCGTTATGAAAATTATTGGCAACGGGATAGTTTATACGCTGCAGCTGATCCAAATTTGCTGTCGCATGGAGATTTCTGTTGTTGGGGAAAGAGGTACAGCAACTAAGATAATGATGATGAATGATGAAACGGGATTGTCATGAATTATATGTGGACGTAGATGATGAATGATGATAATGATAGATGATGATGAAAGATGAGAATTGATAATCAATGATAGATGTTGATGAAATATGATGATCAATTTAATTTCTTTAATTATCTTGAAAATTATGTCTTTGCGAAAAAATAGCAACTAAGTTTTGAAAGATATGGTTTTGTTATCATGGATGATGAGAAATTTTATTTGATAATTAATGATAGATGATGATAATGAGGATATGATAATGATATGGTGATGATATCATATATATGGATGATGAGAAATTTTATGTGGACTTATATTTAAAATCGTTTATAATGTATTGTTTATCCCGAATTTTATGTGAATTTTATGTAAGAAATCAAGAAAGAATCATCACTGGTAAGAAATTAAATATAATTGCAAATATGCTAGGGTTTACCTTACCTCTTGCGTATTAGATTGCTGTGAAATCATCAAGGGTAACGTGCTAGATCTTTGTTTCACATGACATTGTAGATGGAGGGGTGAGTTGCCTGACATTGTCAGTCCTGAGAAGTGCCAGCAACATCTTTAAATATATAGACCAACAATATCTTTAAATAAATGTTAATATAAAAAATTAGACTTGTAACGTCTTTAATGATAACAAGAGCTGAAAAAATATTTGGTAACAAACAATAAGATTATGTTGAAGAAGATACCTATTTAAAATTGAAATCATCACCTGTATTGTGCTAGATCTTTGTCTTAAAAAATTCAACACAAAAAAAATTGATTAGTAGATAGATGGGTGAGTTGCCTGACATTGTCAGTCCCAAGAAGTAACAGCTTCCTCGGACGGATGTCAACCCACGTTTTCAAAAAATAAAAAGATTGTATTTATCTAAATGTAAATACATACACCTATAACATCTTTAATTATAACCAGAGCTGAAAAAATGAATAGTAACAAACAATAAGATTAAGGGGAAAAGGATACCTGCTTAAAGTTGAAATCATCACTGCCACTGGTAATGAGATAGATCTTTGTTTTAAAAAAATCCAACACGGGAAATGGATTAGTAGATAGATGGGTGAATTGCCTGACATTTTTAGTATATAGACCTGTAAACATCTTTAATGAAGATAAAGATAAAGATAAAACATAGATAAAGAAGATACCTACTTAAAGTTGAAACAAACAATTACACTGTCAATTGGCTTCTGTAGAATGTGACGAAGAGACAATTACACTCTCAAGGTTGGGAATATTTGTACCTGTAGCTGTATTATTTACACCTCTTTTTTCGCAAAGGGAATTCCAGTGAGAAATTGCTCTGTCAAAAAATGAATAGTAACAAACAATAAGATTAAGGGGAAAAAGATACCTGCTTAAAGTTGAAATCATCACTGCCACTGGTAATGAGCTAGATCTGTGTTTTTAAAAAAAATCCAACGCGAGAAATGGATTAGTAGATAGATGGGTGAATTGCCTGACATTTTTAATATATAGACCCGTAACATCTTTAATGATAAAGATAAAAGATAGATAAAGAAGATACCTACTTAAAGTTGAAACAGTCCATTATCAATAGCTTCATCAAAGTCGATGTTGTCTTCTGTAGAATGTGACGAAGAGCCAATTACACTCTCAAGGTTGGGAATATTTGTACTTGTAGCTGTATTATTTACACCTCTTCTTTCGCAAAGGGAATTCCAGTGCGCAATTGCTCTGTCAAACGGAAAGGTTTCGAGGGAGTATCGAGAAACGTAACACCTCATGCAACTTTCCAGATTTTTGTCCAATCTGTTTCTCAGTTTTGATTTTATAAATGACAATGCACTGAAAACCCTTTCATCCTCCACAGACCCCAAAATCATTGTCTGGCATAACTCATATAGTCTGAAATACTCACTCATATCTTCTTGTAAGATAGAACTTTGAAAGATTCCTCGCCACAGCCTTGTAATAGCACCACTTTCAGAAGGTTGATCTAAATTCTTATATTGGTTCCTCATTGTTGTTGCAAAATTGGTTGACTGAAACTTCAATAAATCGGCATTCAGTATACCTTTGATTTCCGTACCCTTGAGCTCTGAAGTCTTTGTAAATTGTTCCATTATTGTACCCATTGATTTATGGAAATGCTTACTGACAAAGTCTGCACGGCCACCTTCTGTATTCCAAAAATTCGGATTCATCACACCCATTGCTTCCAGAATTTTATCTTTACAGAAACGTTCCCTAATTTCTGATGACAAGGTTTCTGAAATTTTTTTAAGCTTTATTCTTGTCTCAACTATCACAGACTCAAACAAATTACGTGTCACAGGAACATCTTCTCGTTCCGATCCTGTAATATCTTGACGTCTTTGCAAGATGTGCAGTGGTATTCCCTCCCATTAACAGAGATGCATAGGTGATCGTGGATATTAAATCTCAAAAAGGTGTTAGGATTTTTAAGATCTAACAAATATCTCCAATTTTCAAAAACAGGTGCATCAAAACTATCCTGGGAACAGTACAATATATCAAGACTTTGACATACCATTTTCCTCATCCGTATAAAAAATCCACGATATAGATCAATCTGCCCTGTGCATGCTTCATCAGTGTATTGATCTCCTTTAACATTGGAAGAATACCAACCAATGTAAGCAAAGTCTCCAAATCAGTTAAGCGGAACAACAGGTCCCTTGCCCTATCAACTTCATGACGGTATTTGTGCATGAAACCAACCAATGAAGGATACTCCTCGCGAACTCTGCATGCTGGTTCATACAAAGAGATCCATCTAGTCTCCACATCCTTCAGAAGTTTTTTTACCGTCTGTAATTCCAATTGCAAATTTTTGGAACTCCGAGAAAACGCTTTGGGCTGCTTGACATATAGGCATGGAGTTCTCTTATTAGGTCTTCTAATTTAGCAACATTTTCATGGGTGCTTACCATTTTATATGCTAAATTCATTCTGTGAGCCATGCAGTGAATTGGTAGCATATATGGGGCCACTGTTGTTTGTAATCTAACACAGAGCCCTGTTCGGTGACCCTGCATGACAGATGCACCATCTGCTCCAACGCATACTAACTTCGTAGCAATTTCATAATCAGTCATACCAGCAACATCTTTCAAATGAGAAAGAAAAACTATTTTGTATAGGTTTTCAGCATTGCAGTTTTCAACCATTTTCATAACACCCAACAGATGAGGTGTCCTTATATGATTTTCTAATGTATAGATGTGGATACATACCCATGCGGTGTTGTCGACTGCTGTCACTTCATCCATTGAAAGAGAGATAAAGTTTGCTTTTTTTACATTCTCTTTCAAATCTTCCTTCTCTATCATCGAGAGAGGCATTTTGCCATTTCCCATCCACTACTCTCAGACCAATGAGACTGAGGTACATTCAGCATTCCATTAAATTGATACAAAACTTTGAAATCAAGGAAATCTGACATCGCCCTTCCCTTTTTAAGTATTTGAAAAAAGAGTAGAGAATTGTATGAATTTTGTGCATGTAGATTTGTTTCTTTCATCTTACCAATATGCGATGTGATTGTTCCTCCCTTTTCCAACAGATGTCTGTGTTTTTTCTGCTCTGCCTCATATTTCGCTGCGTATCTGACATGCATGCACTCCTTTTCAGTTTTCCACCTGTGTGTTTTGATTTTTTCTGGCCATCCGCCCCTGTTACAGTTAAATATTGTTTTCCACAATGTTTTTCTATTGTGTCCAGCTTCAGTTGCATTTTTTGTTGCTTTCCCAATTTCCACGTACATATTGTACATGTACATTCACATGGGATTTCTTCAGAATTAGATGATTATACAGGTTCAATAAATGGAAATTTAGCTGCCTAATCAAACTTGTATGTCCTGCCAATGGTCCACATATTCTTGTTTGCTTTCAATGCTTTACTTTTTTGAGTAGAATTTTGAGGAATATCGCAATCACCTGGTTTCCTCTTTCTTGGACCAGAGTTTGATATTGATTTCTGTCTTCCATTTTGCTGAGTGTTTGTATCTGGATATCTAGCTGCACTTCTGGTTGCACCCCAACAGGAACAATATCTTCAAGATCTGGCATATTATCGTAGGTTTCATTTGTTTGACTGTGATACTGTGCAGAATGCATGTCCACCTCAATAATGCCTTCCACACAGTCTGTATTCTGATTCTTTTTGGTGGCATCTATATGATTGGTATTTACATTATCTGTATCCGCAGAGTTTCCAAAATACTTGAAGAGTGATTTCTGAGATTTCTTACTTACTTTTAGGTTTTTCGTATTCATTGAGCTGGCACCTTCCATTATTCTGAAAAGAGTCCTGTGTCAGCAAAAGAACCAAGAAGCGAATCTGTCCAGTCTCTGAGGTCTTGTCGCGCGTGAACTGTCTGAGGTCGCGCGTTAACCCTTCCTCAGTCGCGCGTCCACCCTTCCTCTGTCGCGCGTCACTTCGTAGCCCAAGTCGCGCGTCAGTACAGCTCTGGTCGCGCGTCAGTACAGCTCTGGTCGCGCGTCAGTACAGCTTTTGTCACGCGTCAGTTCAGCTCTTGTCGCGCGTCAGTACAGCTCTTGTCACGCGTCAGTACAGATCTTGTCGCGCGTCAATATTTCCCTTGTCACGCGTCAACACTGCATTTGTCGCACGTCAACAGTAATATGAATCTCTAGTGCTCAAGGGTATGCGAGTTCAAATTTCACAGTATTGGTAATTTGGTAAGCTACTTGAGGTATACTACCCGGCGAATCACATAGGTTTTTATAGGAGATGTTTTCAAATGAAGGCGAAGCCGACCCCCCAAAAAAAATATACTATATATTTTAGGCGAACAGGACACCGACCCACTCCGAAAAATTCGCCTTTTCAAATTTTCCTAAAATGAAATTTTCGCCATATTACGAATATTCGCTGCTAAAATTATCCCTGTTGACCACTTTCCCAACACTCTTTCTCTAGTGCCATGACACTCAAGTCCTTAGTTTAGTGCTAAGATGGTCAAATCCTTATTTCAGTTCGAGGATGATCAAAATCCTTAGAAGAAACACTAATTCGGGAACTGATCACTCATGATCTCTCTTTTAATCTCCAAGTTTTAAAGTCTCCTATATCTCCTTGGAAAGTTCATATCCAATATCTCCTCTGTGACAAAAATGGTCACCCCACATGGATAAAAATTTCAATCCATGGTTCACCATGTTGTGTTTCTTACTATTGGCACACTTCAACTACAACTCCTCTGACTCATTTCTAATAAGATTCTCTTACATTCTTTATACTACTTGAATTTCATCCAAATAACATAATTGGGGGCAAATGTAGGCATTAAAAGATGCACTTATTACTATTACTCTATGCATATAATATGTTGTTAAATACATGAATTATAAGTTTGCAAATTAGGCATTGGTGACACCTCTTTGGTCCTTTTTTTTCTTTGTTTGGATTTGTTAACATATTTTATTTGGAATTTGAATATTTTTGGTCAAGTCACAGGGATCCATATTCTTGTCCCTTATTTTGTTTTTGTTTTCTTGCTACAGGACAATACCACCTAGATAGGACAGTAGCACCCAGGCGCTAATGTCCTTCTGGGCACTCCTATCTTATTTGTTTGGTTTTTTCCTTTATTAGTTTGATTTGGCTTTGGGTATTTTCTTATCTCCTTTACATGACTAAGGTCAGATTTTGGTGTCACTATATGTCAAAATTTAAACTAAGAACTCATATATATATACACAACTTACTAACTATTCCAAGTGGAAATTGGGCTATCATTTCTATATCTACCACATACACAAGAGAAACACAAGTGACTACATTTTGGGATGCATTATTCACTGCATAGGAGGAGTTTATTCTAAATTTCATATCACTCATTATTGCATTAGGAAAAAATAGTTATAGCCCATTATTATTTGTGTGCCTAAAACTAGGGTATCCTACCATAAGAACTACATGGATTTTGAAAAGTAGTGCAATGCTCGAAAACAAGATCACATCAGGGGTGTCTGTCGAGTTCAGTTTGAATCTCTTGTATGCATTTTTTATTCCGTATAATGTGCGCTTGAGTCGTGTGTAGGTAACTAGGGTTTGTTTTATAGGTACATGTGCGATAGAACATAGGTGCAATGAAAAGAAGTGTTTGTTTTATAGGTACCTATGGTGAGCTAAAGGAGACAAGAAATGCCACAAAAAGAATCAAATCCTAAGTTATCCTACAGAAACTATTACCCCGAATAGAGGCTAGCACCCAGGCACCCATGTCTACTCCCAGGCACTCCTGTCCCTGAGATCGTCATATGCAAATTTAAAAATTAGAGCTTACACAGCTTGAAATATGCATGTTCAGATCATTCACCAACTAAGAATCAATCCAGACCTATGGTGGTAAGCTGAGTTATCTTAGAAAACTTATCTATCACTCATTTTTGTACTTATATTAGCTAGATCTTGTATGTTACTATTATTTTGTCTTAACAACAACATCCTTATCTTAGATTTAATTTTATTAAATCAAGATGAAGGTTTCATATGTGCCATGAATTACCCATAATAAGAGTCTAATATCATCCACGTGGCCAAACCTAATGGTGAAATATGATGTTATATTGAATTTTGAGATTTAAATAAGGATAATCCTAAGGAAAATTTTCCTCTTCCCCAAAATGATATGATTGTTGATTCCACAACTAGTTACAACATGTTGTCATTCATGGAGAGGTTCCTGGGATATAATAAAATCAAAATCAACCATGTTGATTAAGAGAAAACCTCCTTCACTACCCCATGGGATACCTTTTGCTGCATTGTCATGCCCTTTGACTTGAAGAATGCGGGTGTCACTTATCAATGTGCTATGATGCATATTTTCCATGATTATATCCATAAAATAATTGAGGATTATGTTGATGATTTACTAACCAAATATACCCGGTGGTATAATCATGCCCACTATCTCTGACTCATAATTGAATGATTGTGACAATACAATGTACAATTAAACCCAAAAAAGCATGTCTTTGGTATTAATTTTGGAAAGTTACTTAGATACATCATTTCAGATTCCAATATTGAAGTTGACCCCCAAAATATCTAGGCTATTGTAGATATACCGCTTCCACGTAATTTAAAGCAGTAAAGACCTATTTAAGGTAAATTTTAGGCTATTCGTCACTTTATGACTTAGTCAACTAATAAGACCTAACCTTTCACATGATTATTGAAGAAAGAAACTACCTTTAAATGGGATGCGGATTTTTAACAGGCATTCAATGATATTAAGTGATTCTTTCTCAATCCTTCCATCCTTGTGCCACCTATACTTGATGGGTCGCTACTCTTATACATATGTACTACATATCACACACATGGAGATTTATTAGTGCCATATGATGTTAATAATTTTGAACACATTTTCTATTACATTATTTGTAATTTGCTACCTTATGTGCATAACTATAACCCTATTAAATAACTCTGCTTAGCCTTAGTATTCGTTGTGGATAAATTATGACACTACATGTTGACTGCAAAAATACATGTTATCACCAAGATTAATCCACTACTGTATTTATTATCTCGTACACATCTTTCCAACCATATTGCAAGCTAGATAATGTTTTTAATAGATTTTAACCTCAAGATTGTTGCTCAAAAATCCATCAAAGGATAGGTCATTACTTATCAACTTGTTGAAGCCCCACTCTCTAACCCATCCCCTATTAATGATACCTTTCGAGATGAAATCACTACATACAATATTGATACATAAATATGGATTGTGTATTTAGATGGATCCAAGTGTGCTATTGTAGACACAAAATCACGCACTTGGGTACATTTCTAGGTCCATAAACACATACTTGCATTGATATGATTCTTAAGCGAAAAAACTAGTAATTGACAACTATCTTTGGCCTCTTTTCTATCTCTGGTCTTCTTTCTGGTCTTTTACACCCTACAAACTAGTTGGTACTTCACTTTCTTATCTTTTGTGGCTTTAGACACCATCACCCAGCCATGATGACAATGCCCAGGTGTCCTCGTCCCCTTAGGACACCCCTGACCTCTTTCTATCTTATTCACTCTCTTTCGGCTTCTTTTATCTTTTGGGAATCTTATTTTCTTATGGGTCGACCTTCCAGTTGTCAATTACAAAATTCAACTAAGGGAATCATAAAAATACAATTCTATGTGATTAAAATAAAGGATCAAACTCTAAGCATCTATTATCATCACCTAAGGTTTCATTCAAAGGAATCTAAGAGCATCAAAGTAATTCATCTAGATTTCATTCAAGGGAAAATGGACTACATTTTCTGCATACACGCATAAGAGGGGAAGTTCATTTTTCCATCCACACATCTATTTACATTGGTACATTTAGCTATCGCTCACTATCGTGTGCACTTGCACAAGGGCTTCCTAGGGCACAATTCTATCACACACTGCACAAGAACTACATGGAGTATGAGATGTAGTATAATGCTCGGTCGTAAGTTCACTTAGTCGGGGTGACCGTCGAGGTTAATCCGACTCTCCATATTACATATTTTATTTTTTGGGATTTGATGTAGTTTGAGGGTTTTGTAGGTCATTGTCTTTTTACAGGTTACGAGAGAACCTTGTAATCTTAGTGTGACATACAGGAGACCAAAAGTGACCATGCAACAACCACCTTGTGACACAAGAAAAACTAGTTTCCGATCTCCTGCGCATTCATAGGCACCCAACAGAGGTCTCTAGTACCTAGGTTCCTTCGCCCTAGTCAAGGATCCCTAGTCTCGACTTATCCAACAATTCTAGAATTTATCAGGCATAGTTGTGACAGTCTTACTCTCTTGTTTATCAATCTTCCAATCTAGATTAGTCTCAGGGATAACGTGAATCATCTAAGTCTTTATTTCCCTCTCTTGCTAAGGGTTTCCTATTTTTACTTGTTTATTGCTTGTGTTACCTATATTCTAGTAGTTTCTTGGCATTTATTTACCATACATGACTCTACAATTAGGGTTTTACATATTCTATATTTGTTAAGTCATTTGGTGAACCCAAATTTTCAATAGTCTGAGATCTTTATTTCTTTATTTTACTTCAATATCCTAAGCTTCTTCCATCATGGATATTTCTATCTATGCCTTTTTGTAAGCTAATCTTGAATGTAAGACTAAAATCAACTCTCTTTTGGCTAATACTTACATTCCTTCTAATACTCCTCTAGATCATGTATATAAGTTATTGTTGACTAAAATGAGTTCACACTTCATTTTGGGCAAGTGGTAGCGATTTCTGAAAAATGCTACCCCATTTCTGGGAGAGCCAAACACTCAAATGTGCATATGCACGAATCAATCAATCATATTCAACTACTTATTCAACACCAATACATACAATTATATAATCCACCCTATTAAAACTCCTACAACTACTAACACTAATCTAGGATGGTTGTTCTAACCACCTAGATTCTCTCAACCTTCCTAACAATACTCACTTAAATATCTACGTGAGTGACATATTAACTCACTTACATTATAAATACACACTCATTAAGTTGTTTCTCAAAAACTTAATATTATTTTACATCTCTACATTATTACATGCTCTAACCTATACACATGTTAGGACTAAATCCCAACATTCCCCCCCTTAGTTCTAACATGGAGTGAGGAACCTTCTAGATCTGCATGATAACGGTTGGTTATGGTCAGTTGTTGCCTCCGTTTTCTTGGTTGTTGCTGATGGTTGAAGGTTACCATGTTTTAACATTTCCCCCTCTTAATTGAAAAAATCACAAATGTCGGTTTCGACCGATAATACATCCAAATATAAAGATATCACGTATAATATATATTTTTTCAAAAATTGTACCTACCCCCCTTTTACGAAAAAATAGATATTTCCCCCTTACAATATTTTTCGAAAATGATTTCCTTCCCCCTCTTCAAAAATACATCGTCGTATAATCACCCCTCAATAAATATCCCACCTCCTTTCGAAACAATTAGTCAGCTTAATGTGGGCACTACATATACCTAAATGTGGGTTGAAATAATGCTTTTATCAAATACTCCCACCAATTGGCCTTTACAAAATGAAATAACTTTACCCATATCCACGTATTTGGCGCTTGCGTTTTCATTTATTCAAAAACAATAATGTGCCATTACCTGTATAGGGATGGGTTGTTGTGGAGGTTGAGACGCCATGCCGAGTTGAGTGGGAAGTTACATCCGCTGCGCCATTGGAGAGAGGAATGTATTACCAGGGTGAAAGGAATGCAATGTTCTGAGATGAGTACGACGTATGTGTTCCTCAGCGAGAGGATGAAGTGAGTTCATTTTATCAACCATTGAAGTAGCGATGAGAGGAAGTTGAGCTCGTTGAGCAGGTGCCTAGAGAGAGAACATTCCCCAGTTGAGAAAACCTCTTTGTATTCTTTTGCTTACTTGTGCAGGTCTATGGAGGTCGTTGCGTACAAATTGCAAATGCTTAGCTGCTTAGATCTCGGGTTTGTAACCCAAATGGAGTTCAGATCCGTAGTATCAGGGTCAATTTTCATTGTCACGAGCCAGAGGGAGCCAATTAAAATCAACTCAGAAAAGGAGATCCTGTGATTTAATATTTTGAATTTGTCGAGATAAGCCAACAAATGCCAAACAAAGGCAATTTGATGACGATTGTTATCACTACCACCAATGCAAAAATAAAATCTCAGAACCTTGGTGCATTGAATCTGATCTATAAGCATATAAATAAAATAGATTAAGATGTAGATGTAGATTGGTGCAACTTTTCATTTGAGGGAGATCTTTGTTTGTAAAAAATCTCAAGCAAGAGGAACTAATGCATGTAGTAGTAATTTTCATGGCAAAGCCAATCACTGGTGTTGGTAGTAAATGGAAAACACATTAAGTCAATGACAGATGTGAATCAACCAAAGCCAATGCTCTTCCTATAACTCATACAATGTATTGCAAATGTGGAGTTACATCTAGGAATACCCTGAGATGTCTCTCAAAAAACAGGAACTTAATTTGTTGCTCTTCTTCTTCTGAAAATCGGAAACAAAAAAACAAAAATCAACAATATATATTTTTTATTTTCCAATTTTTGGTATGCAAATACTGGAAAAAATGGAGATGAAGACTGTGAATAGAATGAACATGATGGAGGAGGAGAACATGTAAATGGATGTGGAATGTCAACAAAGGTACACGTGGTATTCACTGCACTTTATGGACATCATGCAATTAGGGATGGATGAACATGAATAGAATTTTCATGTGGTCTTTACTGCATAGTCATCAATTCATTGTCCTGCAAAAGACAAGCGAATGGAAAGTATAGAGTCTAGGGAAAACCTCGCTTTGATACCAAATGAAAATGCTACCCCATTTCTGGGAAGAGCCAAAGGCTCAAATGTGCACAGACACGAATCAATCAATCATATTCAACTACTTATTCAACACCAATACATACAATTATATAATCCACCCTATTAAAACTCCTACAACTACTAACACTAATATAAGATGGTTGTTCTAACCACCTAGATTCTCTCAACCTTCCTAACAATACTCACTTGAATATCTACGTGAATGACATATTAACTCACTTACATTATAAATACACACCCATTAAGTTGTTTCTCAACAACTTAATATTATTTTACATATCTACATTATTACATGCTCTAACCTAGACACATGTTAGGACTAAATCCTAACCATTTCCTCTTGAAGTGCTTATATTTTTATTTTTACATTTCCTTTTAAAGCACTTCAGAACCTTTGATCATATTTGGGTTTGCTTCCTCTAAAAAACCCCTTCACTTGGTTGGGAAAAATCCCCCTTTTCCCAAAAATCTTAAAAAATCGTTCGAAATTTGCATTTTTTCTAGGTCAGGGAACTTTTTTGCAAAGTACACATTTCGGACCTAGGAAACTTTTTGCATATTCACAGTTTTTAATGTGCAATCTTCATATGCTCATAAATTTTGATTCGAATAAAAAAAAGGAAAACTTTATATCATCAGAAATTTCTTGAAGAGTACTACATGATTAATGCATTTATTGGCAACATTAAAGAGCTCTAATTATGTGAAATTGCAAAAAAAAACTCGGGGTCATTTTCAGGTACATACTCTGTAAAAATTGATGATGTCCATGTTGGGTTTGCAAACTTCAATGTTGATTAGTCATGGGTGGTTGAAGAAGTGGTTGGGCTCATTAATTTCAAGTTCCCTTTCTTTTCCATACTCCTTTTTTTCCCATTCTGATATAGAATAAAAAACTTCTCATTTTGAGAGAGGAGGGATATTCTGCGAGGTGGGAAAACTTTGCCAATTTGTTTTCTCAAATTCTTTGAGCAGAAAGCCTTCACATGGAATCTGAAAATGTAATGGACTATGCAAATTCATGGAGCAATAAAATTGTGTTTTGTGGCATTTTCTCAACCCTTTCTCATTTTTCTTGCCTTCTTTTTCCTCTCCTTTGTTGTTGTTCTATTATGTGCATGTTTTCTTTCATCTGTAGGTGCATGTTGTTGTGTTTACTGGAGATTTGGTGGTGAATAAATCTTGGTTTTGTGTCACAACTTCATGGCCTTCCTTGGTTACATTTTCCACTTTCATTCTCCCTCAAGAAGGATATTCCAAACCCCTTTTTCTGGTGTTATCACCTCTTTAGTGTAGGATTTTCCCATTTTTATGCTCTCTCTCTCTCTCTCTCTCTCTCTCTCTCTCCTATTGGTCCCTTGAAATGGTTAGTTTAAGATTAATTAGTTGCATTTCCTTCCTTAGGAGTAGTTTAGCATTAGATTTTGGTAGAGGAACCAACCTTCTTTGGAGGTCCATCTCAAGTAGCAAGTCCCACAACTTGAGAGATGGTTCAATGTTACCCAAAAACACTGATTGCTCGTACACATTCACATGAAAAATCAGAGGGTGCTATTTTTTGCTGATAACAATTCTGACACGCCCAATGGAACAATAAGAAGTCATCATTCATAGGTGTGTACTTTGGTATTCATTTTCATTTCATCAATTTTATTGTTCTCTTGATGAAATCTCAGCATTTGGAGGCATATCCTATTACAAATGGCGACTCCATTGATCCAAACAACCCATTCTCTAAGTTGTAGACCTTCCATTTCATCCATTTTTATTCCCATATCTTTCATTTTTCTTCCACCCATGAATTTGTGCAACCATGACCTCATTTCCCTCATGGAATTCACACTTGCAACAACAACAGTGCCATTCAAATCCACCTCCAATTTGTTTCAAAACACCTCCATATTAGTTTTATAATCAGATTTAGAATCATTATGTCTATCCCTATGAGAAAAATAAGAGTCAATTTGGTTATTCATCAAATTATGGAGCTATTCAAAAACAAGGTTATGCAGGTGATTATGGTAATTCTATGGAGGATACTGATTTGTAGATGAAAACTCAAATAATGGAGGCAAATATGGTGTAGACTAGAGCTACATCTCAATTTAAAGAATTTAGGATTGGTTTCAGGGTCCCTTGTCCATGGGTTGGCCCTATGCCAAGACAGGATAGCCCTCAACAAAATCTTGATTTCATGGTTGAGATGTTGCAACAACTTGTAAAGTGGATTGAGGAGATAGAGGCTTATGAGTCTAGTGCAAGAAAACCTTGTCAAATGGGTAAATCCTACACCACCACCTCATAACATTCCAATTTCTATTTCCCAACCTATATCATCTCAACTTGATTTTCAATTTCCTATCTTCTTATCTTCTACCCCTATTGTGGAATCCACTTCTCCATCTTCTTCTCTTCCACCACATCTTTAATACTCTTCCATTTTATCTTCTAAGTCCAAATCAGCTCCACAAGAATAAATAACAATACCTTCCCTTCCACCAAAAATAATGAAAAAACCAGTTGAATCCCAACCCACCCCTCCTCTTGCATTCCCAAACCCATTTTGGGAAGAACAGAATAAAAAAATCAGTCAAGGAGGGAAGAAATTGAGGAGCCTAGCAAAGAGTAACTTACAAGAAAATTAAAAGAGGGGGCTGCAAGATTCAATATCACTCAAATTCAACTAATGAATAAGCCTTCAGTAGAGGTTGGAGTTCAAGAACAGGTGGTGAAGATTGATTTTGTAGCAGAACCAAAGCAAGAACAAGAGACAAATGATTAACAATCCACTTGCTCCAAGTGCAGTGTTCACATTGACACTATATTTTTTGAAATTGTTGACCCATCACCAGTTGCAAAATGTAATGTTCCCAATTCCGAGCAGTTGGCCTAACAGCCCTATGTTGGTCTTAGCCCTGGTCATTCCCAAGGGACTAACGACTTTGGAGGTTATTGGGGATGGTTGTCTGATTTCCTACTATGTTTTTGTTATATTTTAGGCGTTGGGAGGGTCTAATGGGCCCTTTGTGTTCTATTTTTGTCGTTGGGATCACTGAAGTGGACACTTTTGGCATTTAATGTTATGTTTCTTCGTTGGGGCCACTTAAAGTACCTTTTTGGTGACTTGAGGGGATTGTGTATTGCATTAAATGTTATATTTCTTTGTTGGGGTCACTTTTTGGGGCCAAGGCGCCTAGGAATGGAAAAAGCAACTTTAAGTTATTTTTAATTGGGCCCTCTTTATGAGAAAGTGCGCCTTGGGGGTTTTAGGGTTTCTTTGACATGGAAAAGGTTATAAAAGGAGAAGAGGGGTGAAAGGAGAGATCATTCATGCATACACGTATTTTCTCTTCATGTGCAACTGATGTTTGCAACTATTTAGCTTGTGCAGTAAGATCCCACGGGAACCCTAGCTTCGGTGGTGAAAGATCCATCCCTAGCTAGCAGGGCATTCTTTGGTAGTGAAAGATCTACCCTAGCTTGTCATTTGGAGTGGATTTCAGGGTTGTTTTACAGAGGTATTTTCAGGAATTTTAGAATTAGGGTTTGAGGGTTTTTGTGGAGATTTTCAGCTGGTTTTCAGATCAGACCTACGGTAGCCATAGAGGAAGGGTTTGACATCATTTACAAAGGATTTCACAAGGGTTTTGGCCATCTACCAAGGGGGCGACTTGTTTGGGAGATTGCAGCCCTAATTTTTAGGGTTTTCAGCTGGCTGTTTTCAGATCTGAAGGTTGGAAAGTCATCTTCCATATTTATATATGTTATTTCCCAAGTTTCATCATTTTTGCACTTGTATTCGGAAAGATATTAATTTTCGAAGTTTTCCAGCTATTTTAGGCACGTTGTAAATTTCTGGCAGCATTATATTGACTGAAAAATTCCAAAAATATTTCCTTTGTGTTCTTTATATTATTATCTAGCTCCATTTAAATTTTCAAGTGATTTGAAAGGTTATTTTGGGAGTTATCCATATTTTTCTATTCGCTGCCCTAGCTGTAATTTTCTGCATAAAATCTGCAAAAATCAGATTCAGTATTTGTTGCAAATTTATGTGTTTTGTCTATTTTGTTGTAAGATCCCAACAAGGGATGTTTCAGTGGTATCAGAGCTGTTGTTCCTCCAGCCTATTGGAGTTGAAAGATGGGAGGCAGAGACCGAGACATTGAAGAAATGGGAGTAGATCTGATGAAACGACTGTTCACCAATATGGTGAAGCAGCAGGAGACTACTAACCTCTATTTGAGCCAGCTTACTGAGAGGTTAGCACAGGGTAGGATTAAGGCTCATGCGGAGAAAGGAGAAGCCAACAATATGGGACATCATGATAATAGAGGTGAGAGTGGACATCCGGGACAAGGGTCCCCTCATGCATCTACCAGGCCCTTGGGACTCCACGAGCCTTCCTTCTTGAAGGATCCGGAAGTGTCGCAGACACGACAGGCCGCCGACATTGTGGATGAAGAATCTTGCTGGGAGAAGTACCAGACATTGAGTGAGGGTTTCCGGGACAACATGCCATTTCAGGAGTATTGAAAATGAAGATTGGTAGCAGGCCCAGGAAAAATTACCAGCCGCAGGTGCTTGAGTTTCAGAGGAGATTGGGACAGATCTCTATTCCGCACTTCGATGGCTCTAAGAAGTGTACCGCCCAGTCTTGGATTCAGAAGTTGAAGACTTACTTCGACTTGAATCCCATGCGCGAAGAAGACGTAATTAGGTTTGCTATCTTATACCTCGAGGGAGATGCCCATGACTGGTGGCATCATGGATTGATGACACAGGGGCACATGCATATCACTACGTATGCAGAATTTACACAGAGATTGATGAGCAGGTTCGACAGGAGGGACCCAGATATGCACTTCAGAGAATTGACCCATTTGAGGCAGACAGGTTCTCTAGATTAGTACATTGCAGATTTTCAGAGGTTATCAGTTATGGTATCTGGTGTTTCAGAGATGAGGTTGAGTTCACTCTTCATGGCAAGGTTGACTGATGCCTTAGCAGGATTTGTGAAGGCATTTGAGCCTTCTTCTTTGCATGAGGCTATTAGGAGATCTCGAGACTTGGAGTTATCCACTCCAAATTCGAGGGTTCCACCTCACGTTCAACAAAGAGAACCTCCATCTGGATCAGACGAACTTCAGCAGAGGGAGCCTCCACTGAGGCAGGAGGTGGCTAAGAAGCCATTCATTTCCCGAGAGGATAGAGATGAGTTGAGGCGAAAGAAACTATGTTTCGATTGCCGCACACCTTGGGTTCCAGGACATGATTGCAGAGGTAGAGGGAAGGCCCAATTCATCGAGGTCTTCGAGGAGAGTGAGGATGACAGAGGTGAGGAGTTGGAGACTCACGAGATGGATGATGGGGATGGAGTTGCGATGGATAGTGTTGAGGCGGAGCAGGAGGAGGAGACTTTCCCTCAGGAGATTATAGCCACATTGTCTAGTACTCTGATGTACAATGCATTTAGGATTAGAGGAGTTATGCAAGGTCAGCGAGTTGTGGTACTCATTGACAGTGGGGCTACCCACAACTTTATTGATGCATCATTGGTGGAGAGACAAGGTTTGCAGACAAGGGACTTTGAGGGCTTCAACATTGTTGTAGCCAATGGGGAGTATATGAGATGCACACGGAAAGTTCCACAATTGAGAATTACCATGGGTAACTACACAATTACTGATGATTTCCACATTGTTGGTATGGGAGTGACCCACGTAGTATTGGGAGTCTAGTGGCTTCACTCTCTTGGTGAGTTTCGGACTAACTTCCAAACGATGGAGCTGAAGTTTAAGTCCGAAGGCAGGAATGTGACTTTGAGGGGATTATCGATAGGAGCACCTAGGGTGGTTGCAGCTGAGGGGATGGAGAGGAATTTCTGGCATAACGAGGGGTTTTATCATTGCAGATCGATGTGGAGTATGATGGATGTGGGTGAGACCAGTAGTGTTGCACATAAGGCAGTTACGGAGATTGGGATTACAGGTGCAGATCATCCGAGTTCATTATTATGTTGGTTGTCTGAGGTTTCGGTAGACTGGAGATCTCATTTGCTTGTGGAGTACTCCAAGAACCGACACACTTGTGAGATTTTGGATGGTCACATACATGATGACAACTATAGATTGAAGGATGAGATGATCTTCTATCAGGATAGATTGTACCTCGTGTCGGATTCATGGTTGAGGATGGAGATATTGCGACATGTGCATTATTCTTCCATGTCTGGACACTTGAGCTTTGATGAGACCTTCAACTTCATATGGGAGAGGGTCAGATGGCATGGGTTGAGGGAGGATATCCTCAACTTTGTGCAAGGATGTGTAGTTTGTCATGGTGACAAATCGGAGTATGCATGTTCCTTATTTCTGGAGTTGATAGGGGATAACACTCCTATATGTTTTACTGCTTATGAGGATGATGAGCATGTGCTAGCTAGCCGAGGGACGGAGTCGATAGGAGATACAGAGGGTGATCACATGATGACAGTTTTGCAGTGGCAGGGATTGGATAGATTGACAGTTTCAGTATGGGTACCAGTAGAGAGTCGAGGTGGGTAATATTCTACTTCAAGGACAACATTGTTGTCTACATTGCATGGAGAGCAAGATGACTATATGTGGTGTTTTGGTCACTTAGGATCACACCGATCTTTGATTGACTGCAGGGTGAGATGGAGGCACTTACTTTGTGGTGTTTAGTTTCTACAGCACAGGAGGATAATGCTTGGGGTCAAGCATTTTTTGGGAGGGGAGGATTGTAATGTCCCCAATTCCGAGCAGTTGGTCTAACGACCCTATGTTGGTCTTAGCCCTGGTCATTCCCAAGGGACTAACGACTTTGGAGGTTATTGGGGATGGTTGTCTGATTTCCTACTATGTTTTTGTTATATTTTAGGCGTTGGGAGGGTCTAATGGGCCCTTTGTGTTCTATTTTTGTCGTTGGGATCACTTAAGTGGACACTTTTGGCATTTAATGTTATGTTTCTTCATTGGGGCCACTTAAAGTACCTTTTTGGCGACTTGAGGGGATGTGTATTGCATTAAATGTTATATTTCTTTGTTGGGGTCACTTTTTGGGCCAAGGCGCCTAGGAATGGAAAAAGCAACTTTAAGTTATTTTTAATTGGGCCCTCTTTATGAGAATGTGCGCCTTGGGGGTTTTAGGGTTTATTTGACATGGAAAAGGTTATAAAAGGAGAAGAGGGGTGAAAGGAGAGATCATTCATGCATACACTTATTTTCTTTTCTTGTGCAACTGTTGTTTGCAACTGTTTAGCTTGTGGAGTAAGATCCCACGGGAACCCTAGCTTCGGTGGTGAAAGATCCATCCCTAGCTAGCAGGGCATTCTTCGGTAGTGAAAGATCTACCCTAGCTTGTCATCTGGAGTGGATTTTAGGGCTATTTTATAGAGGTATTTTCAGGAATTTTAGAATTAGGGTTTGAGGGTTTTTATGAGTTTTTGTGGAGATTTTCAGCTGGTTTTCGGATCAGACTTACGACAGCCATAGAGGAAGGGTTTGGCATCATTTACAGAGGATTTCACAAGGGTTTTGGCCATCTACCAAGGGGGCGACTTGTTTGGGAGATTGCAGCCCTAATTTTTAGGGTTTTCAGCTGGCCGTTTTCAGATCTGAAGGTTGGAAAGTCATCTTCCATATTTATATATGTTATTTCCCAAGTTTCATCATTTTTGCACTTGTATTCAGAAAGATATTAATTTTCGAAGTTTTCCAGCTATTTTAGGCACGCTGTAAATTTATGGCAGAGTTATATTGACTGAAAAATTCCAAAAATATTTCCCTTGTGTTCTTTATATTATTATCTAGCTCCATTTAATTTTTCAAGTGATTTGAACGGTTATTTTGGGAGCTATCCATATTTTTCTATTCGCTGCCCTAGCTGTAATTTTCTGCATAAAATCTGCAAAAATCAGATTCAGTATTTGCTGCAAATTTCTGTGTTTTGTATATTTTGTTGTAAGATCCCAACAAGGGATATTTCACAAAATCAGTTTAAGAGGAAGAATTAGCTCCAAGTCCAATTGAAGAGGAGCACATACAAGAAAATAAAATAGAATCAAAGGTCTTGAGTAAGGAACAAGCCACACAAGAGATTTCATACCCTTATTCTATTGCATGCTTCCAAAAATATGATTTTTGGGATGAGTTTGAGCTCTCAAATTTCATGTTTGAGGATGAGGAGAGCCATGGAGAACCAGTTGAAGAATAAGAAGCCACCATGGAAGAAGAAGAATCCTTGGCACAATCGGACAATGAAGAGGCTAATTACCAATCAGACTTGGAGGATTGTATTGATGGAAAAGGGCCCATTGAAATTTTCACTTTTGTTGCCCCATCATCTATCCTTCAACACCAAGAGCCTCTTTCCATGGAGAAGAACATTCAAGATCAACCTGCTACTCACAATAGTCCTCTTGAATTAAAATTGGAGGATTTTGATCTTCCATGTTTCACGTTGGACAAGGAAGGAAAAGAGAACAATGATGACACCCATTCCAAATTAGTCATGAAAGTAGAGAATCAGTTGTTTGTAGATGAAGAACAAGGATAAAATCAACTCACAAACAATCACCTTTTCCAGGAAATTCTATAGGAAGACTTCATTGTTGAAGTTGGGCTTCAGAGAAATGGGAAAATTCAGAGGATCAGACCTTTCCCAATCAAGTACTTGGATTCATTGGAGAAAAATTTAGAGTTTCCACCAATCATGCTTACTTTCGGGCATGAGAATAAGTTTTAGAGTGCTAAGGATCAGCTACAATACCTCTCAAAATCAAATTCAGAGAAACTAAATGAGTTATTTGTCTCGTTTCAAGTTTATACCTTGATGAATTGGGTGGAAGATTGCCTTCAAATCAATTTTTCACTCTCACTACAAACCATGTTAAGTGCCAAACCAGTCACATGGTCTCAATTTGTGAGGAAGGGAAGTTATTTGTCCCTTCTAGTTGCAAGATTTGTTTTAGTTCCCCATGCCTCTGGTAAGAGTAGGGTAGGTAGGTTTGCTTTCAGTAAAATAAGTGCTTGTGCACACTCTGCATGTTTCCACTTAGAACATGTATATTTTTTCATTTTTTACATAGTTTTTGTTGACCTTTGTTTTTGTTGCATAGTCCTTTTGGAGGGTAGAGCTGATTTCACGAAAAAATCAGAAGCTTTTGGGGCAGTTTCAAGCTTTATTAAAAGCTCCAAGAGATCAGCTTCAAATTAGTGCTAAGTTATGTGGGTTCAGGGACAAAGTTAAATGTTTGAGATCATAATTTTCTTTGAGGTTATGCTCAACTTCATGCCCAATGGATACATCAAGACTACTGGTTTTCATCATCTAGCAGGCAGATGTCCCCTGGAGGTTGCCAAATTGTTGACCAAAATGAGCTCACACTTCATTTTGGGAAGCTGGTATTGATTTCCTCTTGAAGTGCTTCTTTTTTTATTTTTACATTTCTTTATAAAGCACTTGGGAACCTTTACTTGGTTGGGAAAAATCCCTCTTTTCTTAAAAATCTTAAAAAATCCTTCAAAATTTGCATTTTTTCCGGGCTAGGGAACTTTTTTGTAAACTACACATTTCGAGCCAGGGAACTTTTTTGCAAAGTGCACATTTTAGACCTGGGGAACTTTTTGCATATTCACAATTTTTTAATGTGCAATCTTTAGATGCTCATAACTTTTGATCCAGGTAACGAAATAAGGAAAACTTTATATCATCAAAAAGGTATTGAAAATTAATACATGATTAATTCATTTATTGGCCACATTAAAGTTCTTTAATTATGCAAAATTGTAAAAAACGAACTCGGGCTCATTTTCAGGTGCATACTTTACAAAAATTGATGATGCCCATGTTGGGTTTGCAAACTTCAATGCTGATTGGTCATGGGTGGTTGAAGAAGTGGTTGGGATCATTAATTTCAAGTTCCCTTTCTTTTCCCTGCTCCTTTTTTTCACATTTGGATATAGAATTAAAAAAATTCTCATTTTGAGAGAGGAGGGATATTCTGGGAGGTGAAAAAACTCTTCCAATTTGTTTTCTCAAATTCTTTGAGCAACAAGCCTTCACATGGAATCTGCAAATGTAATGGTTCCTATTTATTACAAATATAATGGACTGTGTAAATTCATGGAGTAATAAAATTGTGTTTTGTGGCCTTTTCTCAACCCTTTCTCATTTTTCTTGCATTCTTTTGCCTCTACTTTACTTTTATTCTATTATGTGCATGCTTTCTTTCATCTGCAGGTGCATGTTGTTGTGTTTAATGGAGATTTGGTGGTGAATACATCTTTATTTTATGTCACAGTTTCCTGGCCTTCCCTTTTTACATTTTCCACTATCATTCTCCCTCAAGAAGGATATTTTAGCCCCTTTTTTCTTGTGCTATCACCTCTTTAGTGTAGGATTTTCCCATTTTTATGCTCTCTCTCTCTCCCTCATCCCTTGGAATGGTTAGTTTAGGATTAGTTAGCTACATTTTCTTCCTTAGGAGTGGTTTAGCATTAGATTTAGGTACAGGAACCAACCTTCTCTAGAGGTCCATCTCAAGTAGCAAGTCCCACAACTTGAGAGATGGTCCAATGTTACCCAAAAACACCGATTGCTCATCCACATTCACATGACAAATCAAAGGGTAATATTTTTTGGTGATAACAATTATTCATCTATACATTTTCTCATAACTTTAATTTCCCATTTGATGTAGCTTCCACTCTGTCTATTTATGACAGTGATCCTCCTATTTATATCCAAGCTTGCATCTTTAACATAGGCATTAGCGCGAGTACTAGTTAATAATGGATCTGAGCTCAATCTTAGTAATATTACATTTCTTACACAACTTGGGCTTTCCTCATCTCATCTCAATCCAACATCTAGTTCTATTCATAGTTATGATTCTTTTGCATGGCCGTGCATGGGCCATATCACCTTATCTACCATAGTTGGTCCAAAAACAATCCCTATGGTATTATTTATTATTGACACCAAACTCCAATACAATTACTTACTTGGTAGACCATGAATTCATGCTATGTAGGTGGTACCTTCTATAGTTCATCAGTGTGTTAAATTCATACATGATGGCTATATATATACTATTCTTCCTAATTGCGACCCATTCAAATACTGCAACTTTGACCCACTCACTGCTCTTCCTGCTCCATTTATATAACATAATGCCGGTCATCCCCATAATCCTCCTATATATCTCAATGATGAATATCAATTTATGAAACATCTTGCCCCTACTACCAACATGATTTATCTCCAGAGATCTATTTATACATTGGATGACATACCACCTTCCTCATCTTCCCATGAATACCCTGCATCGACGATTCCTCCTTTCACATGCACCTTTTTCATAAATAATTATTATTGGCCACACATTCCATTCGATCCTATTTGCTTTGATACTGTATGCACACATGATGGCTCGGCTCGGATAGGATTCACACTTGTTGATCTCCTCCCTCTACCCCATTCTCCTCACCTCTATCACATATATGTTCACCTTACAGCTTCTTATGGCCTCTGTTTCTTCCATCCATTAGTATTTGTTGCATGCACTTCTCGCACTTCCCCACTAACACTTGGGCAGTCTTGGCTTGACTACATTGGTGGCACTTTAGATCCTAATCATATCGATATTACATTTCTAATGCCTTTCGGCCGTGTTTCTATTTGCAATGATTTAATTCTTAGCTATATATAAAATATTACTTGTTTGTATGCACATGGTTTTCCACTACCACCTTTCTTTAATGAAGAATAAACAATGGTCATGTACAATTTACACCACAATGGATCTTTATTTGATCAACCTCATATTAGTTCTTACCAAGTCTCTGATGCTTCTCCATTTGGCTTTGACCATGGCAATGATGATCACTTAGACAATGTTTCTTGATTCTTCCCTACATCATGCACTTGGGGGCATTATTATTACTTCCCCCTTCCTAGAATTATTAGGTGTCTCTCATTTCTACTATCGCACTCCATGCTACACATCTATTCTTTCTCATTCATCTTACATACATTGATACACCTCTTGTAATTTCACCACCCTATGACACACTCTCGTGCTAAGGTTCACATTTGACTGTTGAGGGCATACTACATACATGAACCTTAGACACTACAAATCTCACACTCTATGCATCGCGATACATATTTCTAGCATTTTCTTCTCACAAATCATACTATTCTATTCTATAATCTATGCTCTGTACTTGATTTATCTATCTTTCTAGCAACTATTTTAAAACCATTTCCTTATGAAAAAATATAGCTCCATGGTTTATACTCAATTTTTGAGGGTCTAAATTTGAAATTAACCTCACCACATTCACTCTTTACGCTCTATGCTTCATAGATCTATCTGTCGAGCACACACTATCTAACCATTTCCTAATGACAGACTATTGTTCTGATTTAACAAAAATTCAATTTTGTAAAACCCTAATATTACCGATTCAATTATGAGAAATAAAAAATAAAGCACATATTTGACATAAGTAATCAAATTAATAAATTAAAAACCCTAGGTGCAAGAGAGAGGATAAAATACTTAGCTGATTTACGCCTAATGCTGAGATTGACCTGATTAGGAGAACTGATGAAACAGAACGGAATACTATCTCAATCAAGCACAATAAATTTTGGAACTGTCAAACAAGCCTGGACTAGGGAACCTAGATTGGGTCAGGGGCACTTGGGTACTAGAGACCTCTGCTAGGTGCCCATGACTGAGAAAATGGATGGAATCTAAATTTTCCTGTGTTACATAAGTGTCATTGGATTTTGATTTTAGTCGCCTGTATGTCGCACTAAGACCACAAAATTCACTTGTAACCTGCAAAGAGAAGATGACCTGTAAAACAATCAAACTACATTAAATCTCAGTAAGAAAAGATGTAAAATGAGGAGTCGTACTGACCTTGGCCGTCACCTAACTGAGTAAACTTACAATTGAGCATTGCACTACATTTTAGAATCCATGTAGTTTTAGTGTGTGTGTGTGTATATAAATAGTGCCATAGGAAGCCCTTTCTAAAGTGCACTTGATATCGAGTGATAGCTAGATGTGCCGATGTAAATAGATGTGTGGATGGAAAAATGAACTTCCCTTCCTTTGCGTGTATGTAGAAAATGCAGTCCCTTATCCCTTGAGTGAAAGCTAGATGGATGTCTTTGATGCTCTTAGAATTCCTTTGGATGCAACCTTACGTGGTGATAATAGATGCGTACTGCTTGGTCCTTTATTATAGTCACATAACTTTGTATTTATATGATTCCCTTGGTTGAATTTCACAATTGACAACTAGAAGGCTGATCCATAAGAAAATAAGATGCCTAAAAGATAAAAGAAGCCCAAAAACAATGAGTAAGATGGAAAGAGGTCGGGGGCGCCTAGAGGGGATGAGGGCACTTGAGCGCTGGTGTCTAGAGTCATAAAAGATAAATAAGTGCAGTACCGATTGGGATGTAGGGTGTAAAATACCATAAAGAAGACAAGAAATAAATAAAAGAGGCTAAAGGTAGTTGTTAATTGCTAGTTTTCTCGCATAGGAATCATATGAGTAGTAGTATGTGATTAGGACCTAAAAATGTACCCAAGTGCATGATTTTGTGTCTACATTTTCCCCCACTTTATGTTTTTGAGTGAATAATTGAAAACATAAATTATTTTATAATTTACGTACTTTTGTTCCTTGTAGATTGATAGCGAAAGCATGACGAGGTGAAAAGTGAAAGTGTGAAGTGATATAAATGAAGCGTGAAAGCTAAGAAAGAGGAAGTGACCCCAGGGGTGAAAGTGTAGTGTGTTGTACCATGTTGTACTTGTTGTTGTTATAACTTGTTGTTCTGTTTGAGATTGTTGCTTCTTTTAAGGATGAACGTACAAAAAGAAGAGAAAAAGAGTAGTCAAAGTTGAGTATATGAAAAATCTGATCCAAGTATGTAAAAGTATGTTAATAAGTGAAAAGGTAGTAAAAAGAAAGTGTGCACTTGATTCATGAAGACTAAAAAGGGATAGAAAGTGTTTGAAAATGATGTAGAAGAGTGAGTTTTTTGGGTGATCTCTTGCAAGATCGAGTTTTTTGGGTGATCTCATGCCAAAAATGAGTTTTTTGGGTGATCTCACACCAAGTGCGAGTTTTTTAGGTGATCTCACGTTATGGAAAAAGAGTATTGGAGAGAAAGGTCTAGTGTTATTCTCCTTCCATGAATGCTTCCTAAATTTATACATCATTGCCACTAGTGTGATCCATGTTTAGTTCTGTATTATCCCGTATTGTTTCATGTAGAGAATGGAGAAAGAATGCATTCTGATTACTAGAGGATTTTTCCTATACTGCAAAGAATGCTATGTAGACTATTGCCAATTGTGTTGATATGAGAAAGTATCTATAACTACCCCCGGTCATAAGTACCTAGGAAAAGTCAGGAGTTCCTAGGCGCTAGTGTTTGTCGTTGGGTGCTAGCATTTATGTTGAACTGAGGACCCAAGTCAGGATTTGGGCCGTTTCTGTAACTGAATCATGTTTTGCTCCTGTGATGACCTATATTGTATTGTGTCTCTATGTTTTTGTATAGGGCGTCTGGTTCACCTAATGTATACCCCCTCATTTGTGGCGCATGCGACATTGCTAGGAGAATGCAGACCAAAGGAGGACCTGATGCTGATATGAAACTATATCCCCGTAGAGGGATGGAATGTGCATGGTAAAATCCAAGGCACATGCAAACAAGAAGACTAGATACATATGTTAGTAGAAAAATCTAGTAAATATGTAATACACAAAAATGTAATAAGCAAGTAGACAAGATAGACCACGAAAAGCGGGTTTCATACATGGGGCATCGCTCACAATGTTATAAGACAATCAGGGATGAAGTGGTCAAAATCACATAAGAAAACAATGAAAAAACAAGACATAGGGAAAATCCCGCAAACAATGACAAGGAATGGAAAACCGTGTCAAGCAAAGTATCAGACAACCATGGTGGAAAATAGTTCTTGCAAAACCAATGTTGTACATGAAGCACCCGTTAGCATGTTAGGAAGATAAAGAGTATGTCAAATAATGTATAGATCAATGTAAAGTAGTGTGCTAGTAAGAACATAAAGTAGTAAATAATGAAACAATAACACTTTAAGTGTGTAACAATGTAGATGCCTCGAGGAGCCTCAATGGGATCGGTAAGAGGTACAATGCCAAACATTTGTATTGCATGTAGAGATCTATAGAAATTATGCATTCATAACTAAAGAAAAAGTGAACATGTATGTGCACATATAAAAATATAATGACATAGTAGATATTTGTCTAACATAGTAAGAAAAGTGTAACATGTGAGTAAGAGAAAACAAGAGTATGTGCTACCAAGATATACAATATGTTATGAGTGAGTGAAATGGAATGGTATGTAAAGTGAATGTGATAGGAGCAACGTGCCCCCCAATGGATGTGTATGAGTATGTATGAGATGAGGTTCATTTATAAAAGACCCCATTGACAGTCAAGAATGAACCATAAAACAAGAGTGCGTCATCAAGAAATGGTTTGAATTGTGTGCTAGAAAGATATGATCAATGAAGTATAGAACGTAAAGGGTATACATAAGGATAGTGAAAATATAATGCTAGAAATATTGTATAGTGAAGTGCAGAGCATGAAATGTGTAGTGTGTGAGGTTCATGGCTGTAGTATGGCCTCAACAATAAAGTGTGAAATTTAGCATGAGAGTGTGTCATAGGGTAGTGAGTGTAGATTGTAATAGTAGATGCTAGAAAGATATATCGTGAAGGCACAAAGTGTGAAGTGTGTATGACGTGAGCTTCATGAATGTAATGTGACCTCAACAATTAATTTTGAACCTTAGCACGAGAGTGCTTCATAGGGTAGCGAGTGCAGCGTGTGGTAGTAGATGCTAGAAAGATATATTGTGAATGCACAAAGTGTGAAGTGTGTATGATGTGAGGTTCATGAATGCAGTATGCCCTCAATATTAAAGTGTGAACCTTAGCATGAGAGTACATCACAGGGTAATGATGATACAAATTATATCAATATTTGCAAGATTTCTTATAAATAGGAATTATGGAGCACAAATTACAATAGTACAAATGAAAGACACATGAGAATGCTATGAGGAGGGGGGAGAATGAGCATGATGCCCCCCAAGTGTAGAAAATAATTAAGTAACATCATCTAAGAGATCATCATTTTCATTTTCGAAGTGAAATGGAGAAGTGTCAAAAACCTGGTAAGAAATAATATGGGGTTGATCGAGTAAAGATCCATTCCAATGGAGATTTTACATACTCAGTGCATATTCTTCATCAGTAAAATGTGGTAGTGGATAACCATGTGCATGCCATCGAGTAATATTTTTTGAATAGCTGAGAAATAAATCATTGAAAATAGAAACACGGCCGAAGGGAATGGGAAATGTGATATCAATATGATTAGGATCTAAAGTACCACCAATGTTATCAAGCCAAAAATACTAGAGTGTGAGTGGAACAGTGTGAGAAGTGTGTGCAAAAAAGATAGATATATGGAAGACAAGAAGGCCATAAGAAGCGGTGATGTGAACCAATCCATGATAGAGGTGATAAGAATGAGGTGGATGAAGTAGATCATCGAGTGTGAATCCTAACCGAGCTAAACCATCACATGTGCAAATAGTATCAGAACTAATGGGATCAAATGGAATGTGGTGCTAGTAATATTTTTTTATGAAAAGAGTACATGTAAAAGGAGGTAATGCCAATGCAGAGTAGACATGCGAAGATGAGGCATATGGTATAATTTCCAATGTATAAATAGTACCCTCGAGAGGAGGCAAGGCGGGGATGGAGGCAGTGAGTTCTATGAGTTGATCAATAGGGTGTATAATAACAGTAGGAAGTGGGGTAGGAAGGTAAGTGGTTGGGTCTAGGTGACAATATTTGAATGGTTCATGGTCAACAACAATAGTATGTTCATATCCATCATGGAGGAATTTAACACATCGATGAACCATAGAAGGCACTACCTACATAACACGAATCCATGGCCTACCCAATAAGTAATTGTATTGAACTGTAATGTTGATAACAAAGAATATGTCGGAAGATTTTTAGGCTCGATTGCAAGAGGTAAGGTGCTAGTGCTTATACATGGAAACATAGAAGAATCATACACATGAAGAGAAACGGATGATGGGCTAACATCTATTGAGGAGAGATCAATTTTTTGGAGTGATAAAGTACAAATATTAAGCTTGGATCTAGTATCGATTATTGTTCGCTTGATACCCATGTTATAGATGCGAGCCAATATATAGAGAGGATGATCATTGTCATAAATAGAAAGAGCAGTAGCTATATCAGATGGAAAAGTAAGTTGTTATGAAAATGAAGCTAAAAGTAACTGATATACAATGTCAAGACCCGTATTTGAAGGAATGCGAGTATTAGCAAAGAGAGAATTGATTTTAGTATTACAATTAGGATTGGTTAGCAAGAAATCATGAATGAAGATATCTATGATGATCCAAGAGGGTTTGAATGACGAGTTCACCAAATGATTTAACAAAACTGTAATTTTGTAAAACCCTAATATTATAGATTCCCTTATGAGACATAAACAATAAAGCACAAATTTGACACAAACAAGAACAATAATAAATTTTAAACCCTAGGTGAAAGAGAGAGGATAAAAGACTCAGCTGATTTATGCCTGATGTCGGGACTAATATGATCTACAGAGCTAATGAAACATAAGGGAAGACTATCACAACCGATAAAAATAAATTCCAGAACTATCAAACAAGCCTGGTCTAGGGTGTCTGAATTAAGTCAAGGGCACCTGGGCACTGAAGACCTCTGTTGGGCACCTGTGATTGCGAAAATGGCAAGAATCAAAATTTTCCTGTGTCGTTATTTGTCACTTTTAGTCACATGTATGTTACACTATGACCATAGAATTCACCTGTAACATGTAAATATAAGATGCCTACAAAACCTTCAAACTACATCAAATCCCAAAAATAAAAGATGTAAAATGAGGAGTCGGACCGATCCCGTTGGTCACCCAATAGAGTGAAATTACTACCGAGCACTGCACTACATTTCAGACTCCATGTATTTTGTGTGTGTGTGTGTGTGTAGAAATCGTGCCCTAGAAACCCCTTGTGTAAGTGCACTTGATAACATGCGATAGCTAGAATTACCAATGGAAATAGATGCGTGGATGGAAAAATGAACTTCCCTTCCTATGCGTGTATGTAGAAAATACAGTCCCTTATCTCTTGAGTGAAAGCTAGATGGATGCCTTTGATGCTCTTAGAATGCCTTTGGAGGCAACCTTAGATGGTGATAATAGATGCTTAGTGCTTGGTACTTTATTATGGTCACATAACTTTGTATTTATATGATTCCCTTGGATTTCACAATTAACAATTGGAAGGCCGACCCATAAGAAAATAAGATTCTCAAAAGATAAAAGAAGCCCAAAAAGAGTGAGTAAGATAGAAAGAGGTCGGGGGCGCTCAGAGGGGACGAGGGCGCCTGGGTGTTGGTTTCCAGAGTCATAAAATATAAATACATTAAGTACCACCTAGGCTGTAGGGTGTAAAATACCAGAAATAAGACAAAAAAATAAAACAAAGAGGCCAAAGGTAGTTGTCAATTGCTATTTTTATCGCTTAGGAATCATATAAATAGTAGTATATAATTAGGACCTAGAAATGTACCCAAGTGCATGATTTTGTGTCTACATGTTCTATGGTTCATTCTTGACTGTCAAGGGGTCCTTTATAAATGAATCATATCTCATGTTCATACATATCCACTCGGGGGACACACTGCTCCTATCACATTCACATTGTATATCATTCCATCTTACTCACTCACAACATACTGCATATCTTAGTTGCACTTATTCTGTCTTGCTTATACTTACATATACAATTTGTTTCCATGTTAGACAAGTACTTAGTATGTCATTAGCTTTAGCATATACACATGCGTGTTCACTTGTTCTCTAGATGTGAATGTAGACTTCTTACATATCCTTACACGATGTAATGATGCTTGGCACTGTACACCTTACCAGTCCCACCGAGGATCCTGGGGGCATCTACATTTCTATTCATACACACTACAGGTGTTATTGTTTTATTTTATACTACTTCATATTCTTACTAGCACACTACTTGTTTCATTGATGCATACATGTTTGAACACACTTTTTATCTTTCTAACATGTTAATGGGTGCTTCATATGCAACATTTTCCTTGCAGGAACTATTTTCCACCATGTTTATCTATTACACTTTGCTTCCCATTATTTTCATTGCCTGCTATTGTGTACGGGCTATGCCTATGTCTTGCTTTCTCATTTCTTGTATGCTTTTGGCCGTTTCGGCCCTAATTGTCTTATGAAATTGTGAGCGATGTACCATATTTGAAACCACTTTTTGGAGTCCATCTCCTATGCACACTTGCTTGTTACACTTTTTTTCTATTACATGTTTTCTAATTTTCTACTAACATATGCATCTAGCCACTTTGTTTGCATGTGCCTTGGTTTCTACCATGCGCATTTCCTCCCTTTGTAAGGTATTAGTTTCATATCAACATAAGGTCCTCTCTTCAGGTCGTATTCTCCTAGAGACATTGCATGTACACCAAATGAGGGGGGCATACATTGGGTGAAGTAGTCACCGCATACAATAGCTCAAAGCTTCAGTACATGCCTGCACAATACAAGAACATAACACTCTAAAGTTACAGAAATTGCCGAAATTCTAACTTGGGTCCTCAGTTCAACACAAACACTAGCACCAAAATATAAACACTAGTGCCTAGGAGCTCCTGACCTTTCTTGGGTTCCTATGACTAGGGGAAGTTACAGTTACTTTCTCATATTAACACAGTCGATAGTAGTTCACAGAGCAATTATCACAATACATGAACACTCCTCCAACAATAAGAATGCATTCTACCTCCTTTTCAACCTAGAACAAATATGGAACTAAAAAAAACAATACATAACTAAACACGGGACATACAATCTATAGTGGTCCTTATTCGGGAAGCATTCATAGAAGGAGAGTAACACTAGACCTCTCTCCCCAAAAATCTTCTGCCATGGCATGAGATTGCCCAAAAAACTCACACTTGGTGTGAGATCACCCGAAAAACTTACTCTTGGTGTGAGATCGCCCATCAAACTCACTCTTCTACATCATTTTTCAGGACATTTTATATCATTTTCACTCTTCACGGATCAGGTGCACACTTTCTTTTTACTACTTTTTCATAATTACATACTTTTACAGAGTTTTCATAATACATGACTTTGACGTCTCTTTCACTCTTCTTTTGCAAGTCCATCCTTAATATGCAATAAGAAGTAACCCCAAATTAGTAAACATCAAGCATAACAATAGGTACAACACAATACGCTTCACCCCTAGGGTCACTTCCTCTTTCTTGGCTTTCATGCTTCATTTTAATCACTTCACGATTTCACTTGTCTCTTTGGCATGCTATCACCATCACACTCTACATGGTTATCAGGTACACATCTCTTATTTAATTTATGTTATTGAGTATTCACTCAACAACATAAAGTGGGGGAAAATGTAGGCACAAAATCATGCACTTGGGTACATTTCTAGGTCCATAAACACATACTTGCATTCATATGATTCCTAAGTGAGAAAACTAGTAATTAAAAACTATCTTTGGCCTTTTTAATTTTTCTTTGGTCTTCTTTATAGTCTTTTGCACACTACAGCCCAATCGGTACTATACTTTCCTATATTTTATCACTTTAAACACAAACACCCAGCTAAAACGCCAACACTCAGGCGCCCTCGTTCCCTTTGGGTGCCCCAACCTCTTTCTATCTTACTCTCTCTCTTTGGGATTATTTTATCTTTTGGGCATCTTATTTTCTTATGGGTTGGCCTTCCAGTTGTCAATTATGAAATTCAACCAAGGGAATCATATAAATACAATGTTATGTGACCAAAATAAAGGACCAAGCTCTAAACATCTATTATCATCACCTAAGTTTGCATTCAAAGGCATTCATCTAGATTTTATTCAAGGGACAAGGGACTACATTTTCTACATGCACACATAGGAGGGGAAGTTAATTTTTCCATCCACACATCTATTTACATTAGTACATTTAGCTATCACCCGCTATCATGTGCACTTGAACAAGGGATTCTTAGGGCATGATTCTATCACATAAACACAAGAACTATATGGAGTTTGATATTTAGTGCAATGCTTAGTCGTAAGTTGAATCAACCAGGTGACCTCCGAGGTTAGTATGACTCCCCATATTGCATATTTTATTTTTGGGATTGATGTAGTTTGAGGGTTTTGTGGGTCATTATCTCTTTGCAAGTTATAGGAGAACCCTGTGATCTTAGTGTGACATAAAAGTGACCATCAACGACCACCTTGCGATACAAGAAAAACTAGTTTACGATATCTTACGCAGTTACATGTGCCCAACAGAGGTCTCTAACACCTAGGTGCCCTCTGATAATAATGGTATAGCTTTGATACAAAATGATAGAATAGAATAAGATTGCAATGACCAAAGAGGGACGGAAGCCTCACAAATATTATTGATCATGAAATCAGATTACATAACAATGCAAGAGCTGTAATTATTATAGATATTAGACAGCCTCATATCGATAGACATGACACCCCAGTAGGCACCAACTACGAGATGATAAGACCCATCTCACATGCACATGTAATTACTACTAATACCAATATTGAATGTTATTCAACATAACAATATTGAATGCAAGTCACTAGACTAGAGTGCACATTATGCACATTATTAAATAAAAGACAATGCAATAAAATGCAATAAATATGCCTATGCTAAATTATGCTAACATCCCCCCCCTTAATTTTGCATAGTTTCCAATGAAGTGGAGAGGAACTCTCTGAACAGTGTGAATTTTTCACGTGCAAGTGACTTAGTGAAAATGTCTGCCTTTTGTTCAGCTGTAGGACAAAACTGGAGCTGTATGTTGTGCTTCAAGACATGTTCGTGTATGAAATGAACCTGTACTTCAATATGCTTGGTTCTATCATGAAATACTGGATTGCGAACAAGCTTCAGAACTCCTTCATTATCAACATATACTGGAGTAGATTTTTGTTGTGGTATACCAATTCCTTCCAGTATTCGACGTAGCCATGTTGCTTCACAAACAGCTTCACCTACAACTCGATACTCTGCTTCTGTAGAAGAACGAGAAACAAAGTTCTGTTTCTTGCTTCCTCATGATATCGGTCCAGATCCCATAAAGAAGACAAAGCTTGATGTTGACTTCCTATCATCCGTGTTTCCTGCATGATCTGAATCTGAATATCCTGTCAAGAAGAAGTTGTCGTTCTTCTTGTACTCTAGACCAAGGTCAACTGTACCCTTTAGATATCTCAATATTCTCTTTGCTACTTTCCAATGACATATTTTCGGTTCTTACTGACTGCAAAGTTGACTCCCAATCAACTGCCGATAGAGAGTTGCATTCACCAGTGGTGATGGATCGAAACGAGATAACTGAAGTCTCGCTTCCATAGGTGTAGCAATAGGAGTACAGTCCATCATCCTAAATTTCTCGAGCATTGTCTTGGTGTATTTCAACTGTGACAAAAAGATATGATTCTCTTTTTACCATACTTCCAACCCAAGACAATAGTGCATGAGCCCGAGATCTGTCATGTCGAACGATCAATTAAAAATCCTTCTTTGTTGCATCGATCATCTTCACAGAACTACCTGTAATGACTAGATCGTCGACATAAAACAACCACAATGACAATCTCCCCCCCTTGCTTTTTGAGGTAGATATTGGGGTCATAAGGATTCCTTTCGAATCCATGACTTATGAGATGCTCATCAATTTTGATGTACCATGCCCGGGGTGCCTGTTTTAGGTAATATAGAAATTTTATGAGTCTGCATGCCATCATCTCTTTTCCTGGTATTACATAACCCTTTGGCTGAGTCATATAGACTTCTTCTTGCAAATCTCCATTAAGAAAGGCACTTTTCACATCCATTTGATGGACTTTCCAACCAAATTGTGCAGCTAGAGCAAAGATCATCCTGATTGTCTTGATCTTGGCTGTGGGAGCAAATATCTCCTCATAATCAATGCCTTCTTGTTATGCATACCCCTTTGCTACAAGCCTTGCTTTATACTTGTCAATAGTCCCATCTGATTTGTACTTAGTCTTGAATATCCATCTACATCCAATGGGTTTCTTCCCTACTGGAAGGTTGATAAGTTGCCATGTGTTGTTCTTCATCACTGACTGATACTCTGAATCCATGGCATCTTTCCAAGCTTTTTATTGTAGGTCTTCCTGAACTGTAGATGGCTCAACTGTTTCAACAACTCTGCTCATTAGGGCATAATTGACCTCTTCACGAGCTTGACTGTGAGTTCTAGGTCCAGGATTGGATGATATGCTAGGTGCTTCATCCAAATTTGCATCTCTTATTAATTGAGTATACCATTTAGGTAACTTCTTAGCTGTTCCATTGGCTTGTGGTGGATCCAAGTTTTCACCATCATCCAATTCATCACTGTCATCTTTAGTGGGAACATCAAATTCTTTCTTCACAAGAGGTGTATTCTGCATGTTTGTTGAGTCGTTGAGTGAAGCATCTACTTGTTTCTTCTCAAAAAACTCAACATCCCTACTTGTGTATACTTTCTTTGCTTTCAGATCCCATAATCTGTACCCAAGTGCTTCTTCACTGTATCCAATGAATATCAGTTTCTCTGCTTTCATATCAAACTTTTTCCTATTCTTCTTGGGTATGTGCATGCTAGCTTTACACCCAAATACTCTTAGGTGTGCAATTGATGGTTTCTGATTTGACCATGTTTCTTGAGGTGTCACTCCTTCAAGAGCTAATGTGGGCACTTTGTTCAACAAATAGACTACAGTTCTTGCATCTTTTGCCAAAAATGTCTTTGTTAAACCTAAGTCGTCAATCATACATTGCACCATTTCCATGATAGTACGATTCCTTCTCTCAACTATACCATTCTGCTGTGGTGTGTGAGTAGGAGGCATTTGTCGACGAATCCCATGAGCTTCCAGGTAAGTCTTGAACTCATTGCTTGTGAATTCCCCCCCTCGATCTGAGCGGAGAGTTTTGATCTTGCGACCAATTTCATTCTCAACAAGTGCTTTGAACTTCTGAAATGTCTCAAAGGCTTGACTCTTGTTTCTTAGACAATGTATCCACATCTTTCTTGAGTAGTCATAAACACAAAGCATGAAGTATTGACATCCAGAATGACTTGGTTGCATGGGCCCACAAAGATCAGTGTGCACCAAATCAAGCTTTCCCTTAGCTCTATATGTGTTCTTCTGGAAGGGTACTCTGTGTTGCTTTCCAGCTAGGAAATTGTGACACTTGTCAGTGTTGTGCTTGAGTGTAGGTAATCCTTTCACCATGTTGCCCTTTTGAAGTGTTTGGAGATAGCCAAAACTGATGTGACCATATCTGCGATGCCATAGTTCTGCAGATTGTGTGTCTTTGGCCACTAGAGCTTGATCATCTTTGTGGACAAAATCAAGTTGGAACATGCGTCCCACATTAGAGGCTCTTGCTACAATCTTGGAACCTCTTGAATTATCTCTTATCAAGCACACTTTTTCTCCATTATTACTGTCGAAATCCAACGTCAAGTTGTGATCAAGGAGTTGACTAACTGATAGCAAATTCTTGGTCAACCTAGGTACATACAATACATCTGTGATTTTGTAGTCATGCTTTCCAAGAGGTAGTGAAATGTTTCCAATCCCCTTGACATTGTATGATGAGTCATCACCTAATGACACATGGTTCTTGTTAGGTGAGTCACGTAGTGTGTAGAACCAATCCTTGCATCTAGTCATGTGTCGAGTTGCACCCGAGTCAACATACCAGATATCTTGTGTGGACTTGGTTTCTTCATCAAATTGAGTAGAATACATGTGGTGTCCTTCATCTGAATCATCCTCATGTTCGGCAATGTACCCTTGTTGTTTGGGTTTTCTTTGCCAATTACCATTTTTCTACCCTTGATTGTTGTTATTGTTGGACTTCCCTTGATTTGAATTGTTGTTACTTTGTTGGTTGTTGGGTTTTAAATTGCTTGATGAACCCTTTTTGTAGGAATTGTACCAACAATCTTTGATGTCATGTCCCCATCTATTGCAAATGGGACACTTCTTGGTGTTATCTCGTTGACTTTGGTACCTTTGTTGACTTTGATTTTGTTGGGACTTCTTGTGATTGGAAATTTCCCCTTTCTTTTATGACTGGAAGATAGTGCTTGCTCATCTTCATGATCTTTGTTGTTCATTGCCTCTTCTTGTTGGAGTATATTGACCAACTTCTCAAAGGTGACTGTGTGTTCACTCATATTGATAGTTGTCACAAAGATTCTATAGGAAGGAGGAAGTGCTTGCAACACAATTGTTATGAGGTCTTCATCACTTATCTCTTTTCCCAATGCCAATAGAGATGCCCTCAAAGTAGCAACTCGTCTCAAAAAAACTTCAACCTTCTCATTGTGCTTGAACTTGAGAGTATGCTGTTGTGATAGTAGGTTGAGGATGGCATTCTTGTTCTTTGCCTCATAGACTGTGCTCAACTTATCCCATGCATCCTTGGCCAATGTTGCATCTCTAATGTGGGGTTGCACATCATCTGTTACACTAAACAAGATGATCAACTTGGCCTTTTGATTGGCCTTGTCAAATTGAACTTTTTTTCTTTCATCATCAAGTGATCTTGTTGTTTTTCCATCTACAACTGTCCATAGGTCTTCAAACTCAAGTAACATCTTGATCTTCGGTTTCCATGTAGCATAGTTGTCTCCTCTAAGTAGTTGTGAATCTGGCAAGAAGAATTTTAGTGCTTGTGCACCCATTTTTGCAATCTGAATTTCTGAAACTCTGAATTTCTGATAAAGGGTAAGACTCTTATCACTCCAGGTTTATGGTCTCCCTCTCAATATACCGTCAGGTCGATATACCAAACCTTTCTATATACGCTCCCTTCCGATATACCCGTCGGTACGTGGAAGAAGATTACCCTTTCAATATACCCGTCAATACGGAAAGAGGTGTTAACACACGTGAAAGAATTTAGTACGTGGTACTTAGACAGTACGGAGAGGGGTTTATGCAAGCACAAACGGATGGGAGGGCTCAAATGTGTGTGTATTGTGTCCTTATTACTCCCCGTCGATTTTATAGGGTCGATGCCCAGACGACGTTTAGGTATCTGTGTTAGGCGTTAAGTGTAGTAGTAGTCATGACGGCATCACCCGTAAGCACTTCCCAGAGGCACTGTATATACCGGACGTTGCTATGAGATCAAAGATCTCGTGTGATAGAACCAAACATAAAATAAAAAATTTACACTTTTTTTTTCACTTTATGCACCAAGATTTGTACAAAATTCTCCAAAAGTACATCAAAATAAATTTTTTGTGTCCCCCCTCTTTAGAAAAAAGGGTCTAGAATCACAAAATACACAATTTAGGCCAAAAATATTTTTTACCCCCAATAGGTGTTTTTCTACTAAATTTAGCGGTGGTTCTAAATGTGTTTGGTGAGCTTCTAAATTTGGAAATCTCCTAAAATTTAGTAATTTCTCCAAATTTTCCAAAAAAAAAAATTTAATAAAAAATATGGAGAGAGTGGGAATTGAACCGCTGACTTGTTTGTTCCCAAGATCCAAACAAACAATTTGAATATTATTTTCACCTTTTCTCACAAAACGTGATCTGGGTTTTTCTAAAAATTTTACAGCAGCATCATACAATATTTTTCTTGAAACCCACAAAATTTCAGAAGAATCGAAATCTTTGTTTTTGAGATCTTACCAATTTACCAGCCAAATCTGATTTTTTTCATAAAAAATGATCCGACTTGTACAAAATTTTCGTCACATGTAGAGGCCGAATCTGAAGATGATGTAAACTGCAAAGTTGTGCGTATCCTTCTTATCTTTCCATAAAAAAAATAGCACATCAATCCAATATTGTATGAAAAAGTTATGTCCTTTTTTTTAAGAGCTATCTGCTGGAATTTTGTTGATGGGACTGCTTCAACCTTTACTCCCGAATTCTTCACACCTCCACTTTCAGATCTGATCTTTTTTTTTTAGATCTACAATTTTTTTTTCAAGATCTCTCTCCTTTTTTAAAAAAATCTTTTTTTTTTCACAAATCTTTTTTTTTTAGATCTGCAATTTTTTTCAAGATCTTTCTCCTTTTTTTTAAAGATCTCCAAATTTGAAATATTCCGCCAATATGTTGGATCAATTGGCTATGCCAATGACTAATAAAAAAAAAATTTACCTTCCAAATAAGTGGATAGGTCAAATTTTAGTTGAGGGATGCATGGAAGGAATGGAGGCTGCGAGATGCTTCAATGGCTCTCCTTTGATGCAAATCTTCTTCTCCAATGGATCCTCTCCAATAGTGCTCCTCTTCAACCTTACTTGGATAGAACCTGATCTGATACCAAATGATAATAATGGTATAGCTTTGATACCAAATGATAGAATAGTATAAGATTGCAATGACCAAAGAGGGACGGAAGCCTCACAAATATTATTGATCATGAAATCAGATTACATAACAATGTAAGAGCTGTAATATTTATAGATATTAGACAGCCTCATATGGATAGACATGACACCCTAGCAGGCACCAACTATGAGATGATAAGACCCATCTCACATGCACATGTAATTACTACTAATACCAATATTGAATGTTATCCAACATAACAATATTGAATGCAAGTCACTAGACTAGAGTGCACACGTTACACATTATTAAATAAAAGACAATGCAATAAATATGCCTATGCTAAATTATGCTAACACCCTCGCCCCAGTCTAAGTGCCCTAACCTCATCTTATCTAAGAGTTATAGAATTTATTAGGCACAATTGCAATAATCTACCCCTCATGTTCACCAATCTTCCAGTCTAGATCAATCCTAAGGATAATGTGAATAAGCTAAGTTCTTCTTTCCCTCTCTTGTTTCCTATTTTTACTTGCTTATTGATTGTGTCATATGTACTCCAATAGTTTCTTAATATTTATTTACCATACGTGACTCTAAAATTAGGGTTTTAAAATTTTTATATTTGTTAAATCAGCTACTGGGAGGAGGAATTACATAGTTTTCATCACCCCCATGGGGAGACCATGCTCTTTGCATACTAGCTTAGATTCTCTTGTACTAATGAAGCCTTAATCCCAGGTCTCTACGTTGTCAAGACATTACAAATATGAAACATATAAATCTATGGAAATTTACAACTCATCATTCATCACATGTAAAATGTCCATCACATAAAGGAAGAATGGTAGTTCCATACAACACGTTGTTCAAGCAATTTATCTCAACATTCAATTCATTTTCCATTACAAGTATTCCTTGCAAGGACAATAGACATGCCTATGTCATGATTAGTAATTTTTTTTAATTCCCCTTTATATAATAAATGATTATGCTACTTTTACAATTTTCCAGTTACATAAAGCTTTTATCACCACCAAGATTTTTAATGCCCTTAATATCCTCACCATCACATGAAGTGATGACAATCCTGAATGGTACACTAATATATACAAATTCCTCTATTGAAAAACACTACCAAATCCCCTCTAAGAGGGTCACTATCTACGTCGTGAATCCACATGTTATTTTATTATCAGGGGTTCTCTGTTTAAATGTTCATTTGATGAACATTTTTTCACTTTATTTAGGGATTGTTGTCACCCTCGTAATTCCCCTCATTTTTCAAGTCAAGTTTTGAGAATTTTGAGTTGGTGCCTTTGAGAGATGTCTGAGCAGATTGAGAAGTCTGGAGAGATAGGAGAATTCGTGCTTTGAAGAAGTTGGTGCTCATTTACAATCTCACCCTATTAATTTAAAATCTTGCAGTCTGCATGGTTTGATAAAATTTATGTCTTCCCGTCTGGATCTTACCTTAAGGCCGTTGGAGTCTTTCTATGGTTCTTGATCTTACCTCATAAGTCAAAGTGGAGAAAGGTAACATTCAATCGAGGCCCAAATCGGCTAAGTATAGAAAGACTGCGAAAGGTGCCACATGTCTCTTCGGCACACTTTTGGTATGGTGCACAAATGCGGAAACCCCAAACTTGTGCTAGCCCTCCACGTGTCCAAGGTCTAGAAAAGGGACATAGCCGACTGTTAAATTGACTAAGTATAAAAGGGTCAGTGGAACCCTCCACGTGCCTCATTGGCGCAACTTCAAAAGTGAGACCCAAGGGATATAACCCAAATGATTGCCAACCCTCCATGTGATCAGAGCCTCAAAAAATTTAAATTGGCTGTTGAAAAGTCTAAGGCAACGGACGATGCCACATGTCTCATCGGCGCACCTTCAAGGGTCAAAACCAAAGGCGGTTCCCTAAACATGTGCCAGCTCTCCACATGCTTAATTGGCATAACTTCAAAGGTGCGGCCCAAAGAGAGACCTTGAACTAGTACCAACCCTCCATGTGTCTAGGGTCTGATAGAAGTCAAATGGGCACCAGGCCCAAATTGGCTAAGTATAAAAGAACTGACAGAAGCCTCCACGTGTCAGCTCGGTGCAACTTCAAAGGAAGAATCAAGAGTGGGTCCTAAAGTATGCACAAGATTGCCACGTGGTCAGAGTCAAAGAAGGGGCAGGACTAGCCATTGAATTGGCTAAGTATAGAAGGTTTTTTGGAATCCTCCACGTTTCAGCTCAGCACAACTTCAAAGGTAAAATATGGAGGCAGGTCCCAAATGTGCATTGGGCCTCCATGTGTCCAGGATCAGACATATGGCCCCACCAAACAAAAGGGACTTATCCAAAACACAAAGAAATAGAGAATATCTGCAAAAGGAGCCATGTGTCTCTTCAGCGCTCTTTCAAGAGGCGAATCCAAAGGCAAGTCCCAAATGTGTGATGAGCCTCCACGTGTCCTGGGTCAAACATAAAGCCTTCGCCAAACATAGGGACTTATTTAAAACAAAAAATATAGAATAGGCCCGCAAAGGGACACGTGGCCATGTTTCAAGTCAAAAACAGGAAGGCAGGCCTTCGGAGCATTTTGGGAATTTTTGTTTTGTTTCCACAAGGGAAAAAGTCAAATGTTAAGCCTGTGTCGAAAGTCAAAATGGGAAGGTGGGTCAGTGGAGAACTTTTACATGTTTTCAGCAAATGTGTACAAGAGTGGGTCCATAAGGAATGGATGTAGATGTATATAAGTGTTACCGTTCCCCATGTCAAATGGCAAGGTTGGAATTCAAATCTTAAGCCCATCGTCCTAAAACTCAAAGTAGGAAGGCGAGTCGGCGGAGAACTTCTAAGATCCTTAGTGAGCCTTGTATTCCATAAGTGTGACTAACAAATTTATGACTGTGAATCGTGACTCCATGAGTTATCCACTCTATAATAAATACAACTTATCAGATTCCTTCCAACTAGAAAGTTAACTGGCGAGGTTAGACTCGTAAATCATGCACTTATTGCAAAATCATTTAAGGTCTAAATGCGAAATTTCAACCTACAAGCCCGCGGATTCATGTTGCGACATTTTAAACACTTAAATCATTCTTAAGAACAAGAACATGTTTCTACAGTAGTCGATGCTACCATTCAAATTTAGGAAGAAATCTAACCCCAATGCATCAAATTTGGAAATTTGTGGTTAATACTATCGGATTAAGGTGCATTGGTTTCCTCTACACCAAGGACGTTATTTAGTTTTGATATTTTCAGCAACATTTGGAAGAGTGAACTAAATAAAGCACAAATCTAGATAAAAGCCATTAACTTATTTAAGAGAAATAGATCTCAAATTTATACTACCCAGATATAATAACTGCACATTCAATAATTCCTTCTCCAACATGCAGATTTATAGTAGATCTAAAACCAATTGGATATCTAAATTTGGGTGAAAACTTTAAAAAACAAATTCCACGCCATTAATATGTCATTGAATCAAATTCAACTAGATCATAATTTGATCCGATCATTCCATCCTTCCTAAAATTCAGCATGCCAAAGCCCTCCTTCTAACACTATTTATTATGACCAGATTGGAGGTAGCATTCCCTTTTGATGAAAAAATGGCCCCTCTTTGAGCTTCCAAATCAGATTATAAAACTTCTGTTCTTATAATCTCTTCGCTTCATGGCTATAAAGGTTGGACTCTGATCCTTTTGAAATGTAATTAGAGTCAAACCCAGTGAAATACAATATAATTAGGACTTGGTTGATACCTTTTCTCTATGCTTCCTCAAGTGTATTAACTCTTGCTATGTTTACCTGATATAATCCTTATAATCCTTATTTATCTTCCTTTGATAAGAGGAGTAAAAGTTCTTATTGATACTGGATTTCTAGAACTTTGTGTCTGTGGAATTCATAATCATTATATTTAGTGAGATGAGACAAAATTACACACATGTATCACGTCTTGCTCATGTGAAATAAATAAAGCAAAAGACAACGATGGTATATTTCTTGAAAGTGATTTTTAGGGAATCTTCTCTTTATGTGTAGTTAGAGGATTGCCATTCATTGTGCCTATTGATAAAGGGGAATTTGGTGATTAAAGCTTTTCAAGATGTCAGAGGTCCATCCTCTGAGGGGAATAATTGTACATTTGTATAGAAGCATTGTTGCTTGCTTTTAATATGGGAACCTCTCCCAGCTGTAGATTTACTTACTATTTTAGTCCCCTGACTTCACTTTTGTAAATTAGGTTTTCCATTTCTAGAAGCCAACTGGAATCGATAGAGAGGCATTAAAGGAGTCGTCGGTCTAGAAATACATGACATTGAGTTTGGTGGATACTTTATCGAGAAGCACTCTATGTCTATGAACTCAATTCGAGAGGAAAGAATATTGGCCAGATTCTAGATGGTTTTGTGAGCTGTCACATGTATGTCAAATGTTAATTGATCAATGTCATACTTTGAGCACTATAGCCAACAATCATATCTTGTATGCATTTTATTAAGCTAACCCATATGAATTTCTCCATAACTAATATGATTGTCTATATGTAGTAGTAAATAAATGCAACAACGAAGTTAGTAAAAATTAATCCCAAGTAAACTTAAGGGCAAACATATATAATTACCCTAAGTGTAAAGAAGAGGTAAAATGAATTAGTTGATTCGTAGAAATCCCTTGAAGGTGTGTAGAGCTGAAGGCAACTGGAAAATACGAAGCACTGGTTGTCGCATTGAAGCTTAGAAAAATACAGATCTGGAAGAATAAGTTGGATTCCGGGCATTATTACGGACCGATGTATTGTCTTTTAAGAACTGCATAGTTAAGAAATTCCGAGGTTTGCTGCCCTAGAATTTATGAATCAGAAACACCTCCTCTGAGTGGTTGTTACCAGTAAATCATTGTTGTTCACCTTTAGTCTACTATGAGGTCACACAACTGATTGCAATGCATGGTCATGGCTGACATAATCACATTGTTTATGTTATTTGGGCTTACCATACCAGTGTCTGTACACATAAAAATGCTACCTTTTTCTCTATAGTATACAGGGAAGAAGCCAATATGAGGGGTTAGATTATCCTGGATATTACCTCACAATGGTGAAATTACGAGTGAGTGTTGTACTACATCTTAGACCCAATGTAGTTTTGTGAGTGTGTGTGGAATTGTGCCCTAGGTGGTTCTTGTGCGTGTCGCACTTGATATTAAACAAGTAACTAGATGTAAAGAAATGTAAGAAATGTCTGCATGGAATAGAATGAACTTCCCTCCTATGAAGTGTATGCAAATTAATGGTTATGCAATTTTTCCCCTCAAGCAAAATTAAACAAGCATGACCTCGCACAGACAAAATAGAAGGATCGATTCGGCCATGGGAGCTCACATTTCAGGCACGAGCTGAGTGAGTTGAAGTGGCAATACACTGAGAGCCGACAGGATGCATGTTTGAAGAGACACTTTGGAGTTTGAGGAGTCCAAACTTCAAACGTGGAAGCATTTGGATTTGGCAAGAGAAAATTACGAATCGACGAGCTCAAATGGTCTAAAGGACATCAAAGTTTGAAGTCTGAAATTTGGACTTCAAACATTTGGGAGTTTGAAATTGTCAATGGAGTCAAATAATGAATAGTGCCACGTGGAGAGGGGAGAAAGGTCTGAAACCTGAAGTCTAAAATTTGGACTTTGGGCTTTCAGGGTTTCAGAGAAATGCGTCACCGGATGAAGAAACCTGAACTCTTGAAATCCTGAAACCTGAACCCCTGAAAAGACAAAGGTCCAAAACCCAAAGTATGCATTTCAGACTTCGAGGTTTCGGCATTCGGGAACATTGAAGCCCCTAGTAAGCGTAAATCATAACTTGAAGCCCGAAACCTGAAGTCCAAAATTTGGAGGTTTCACGAACTTAGGCATATGAATAGTGACAATGATCTCTGAAGCTCGAAGGTCTGAATCCTGAAAGTCTGAAATTTTAGATTTCAGAGGGTGCGATGCAGGGTCAGAGTCCGAAAAGGAAGATCAACCACTCGTATTTATTGTAGTATGGCACCATCATCTTCATATGGCCATAACTTTTAACTGGGAGCTCAGATTTGCACAAATTTGGACTTTTTAGAAAGCTCCCAGTGTCCTCTACACAATTACGACTAGATTTATTATTTTAATAAGGTTAAATATTTCAAATGGGGAAATACAATCCACCATTTTAGAAGAATGTTTCCAAATTTCTCACCTACCAAAATGATGAAGGTATGGGATTCCTTTCTTCCCCAACAAGGAAAAGTATATGGAGGTATGGGTTTTCCAATGACACCAATCATTGTTGTAGACGAATTTAATGCATTTTAGGGTGGTTGAATATTTCAGTAATGGGGAAATACAATCCACCATTTTAGAACAATGTTTCCAAATTTCTCACCTACCAAAATGATGAAGGTATGGGATTCCTTTTCTTCCCCAACAAGGAAAAGTATATGGAGGTATGGGTTTTCCAATGACACCAATCATTGTTGCAGACGAATTTAATGCATTTTAGGGTGGTTGAAGCAAGATTTTAAATTCCTTCTTTCTCCCTTTCTCTCATTCTTCCTATATATTGTAAAGACATGCTCATTTTAAAAGATTGGACACCTTGTATATGCCCCTCCCTTCTTCTTTTATGTAAGAGATTTGTGGAGATTCCAAACCTCCATACTGGATATTATAATGCAAACTATGTGACTTTGAGCTTATATGTGATGTATTGTATCAACTTTGAGAGCAATAAAATCAGATATGTGGATGTTTCAAAACCTCTTCTGTGTTATATTACAACTTTCAGATCTTTCATCGTATGCAAGGTTATTATGTATTACTATTGTTTTCATTACAATGTTTTAGTAGTGTTGTGTTTATTGTGATGGTTTTTCAACACTCCTTCTTGGTGCATCACCTTCTCTTAGAGTAGGTTTTAATTTTCATGCATTTTATCTAACTTTGTCTCCTTAGGAAAACTTAGATTAGTGTTATATCTGCAACTCTCTGCACTTTGGAGTAGTTGGCACTAGGTTAGGATAGGAATCTGACCTTCTTCGAAGGGTTATCCTGATTGCAAAGTCCCATACTTTGGGATAACTCTATGTTTGGCGAATCACATTGACTACCTCAACCATTCACTTTCAAACAATCAGGGGTATTGTGATTACGCATCAACAATAACCAAACCCTTGTATTCATTGGATGGCACTAGATGGATTCAATGGAGCTCTTAGATGTTTGATGGATGTAACCTTAGTTGGTGATAGCTAATGCTTAGTGATGATGGTCCCTTATTATGATCACATAACTTTATATTTAGATGATTCCCTTGCTTGAACTTAGTAATTAACCCGGAAAAGGCCTACTAAAAAAAGATAAGATGCTTAAATGGCTAGAAAGGACTTAAAAGATGTGAGTAAAGTATATATAGGTCAGGGGCACCTAGAGGGGGACGAGGGCGCTTGGTGCTGGCATCCTAGCTGGGCACTAGTGTCCGGGATGATAAATGTTGAAGTATAAAAATGTAGACTGAGCAAGTAAGGGTACAAGACCAAAAGTGGCAACAAAAAGCAAAGAAAGGTGGCCAAAGACATGGGTTAATTATTACTTTTCTTGCTTATGAATCATATGAATAGTAGTATGTAATCAAGACTAGATAGATTACCCAAAGTGTGTGATTTTTTGTCTACAATTTCCCCCACTTTATGTTGGTGAGCGGAAAGCTTTGTAACATAAAGTAGATATATATGTGTACCTGATAACCATGTAGATTGATGTAGAGGAGTGTGCCGAGGGACATGACAAAGCGTGGAGTGATAAAAATTGTGAAGCGTGGATGCTAAGGAGGAGAAAGTGCAAAAAGTGATGATGAAAATGAACCTAGGGCAGAAACACATGTGTAGATGTCTCGATGTGCTTATTGTTGATGTCAATGTTGTTGTTGTTGATGTTGTGAATGTTGTTGACGATGTTGACTATCGCTTCCCATACAAATGGACCTGCAAAAGAGAAGAATGAATAAGTATTCAAATACACATGTATATGATCGAAATGTATAAAAAATATGTAAGGAAAGTATGTAAATTATGAAAATTTGAAAAAGGAACATGTGCTCTTGATCCGTGATGAGGAAAAGAGTGTATAAAGGATCCTAAATATGTTGTAGACGAATGATTTTTTTGACCAATCTCACGCCAGTTGCACCAGCCACAAGTTTTTCAGGTAATCTCATGCCAAGTCATGAAATAAGTATAGGGAGAAAAGTATGATCTTATCCTCCAACCTTTAACTTCTTCCCGCAATGTAGAACACCACTGCAGATGGTGTGTAAAATTTGAAATATTCGAACGGTAACACAAAAGTGTTAAGGACTGTGTGCCCTGTAAAATCCACTGTGTTGATTTCTATAGACTATGCTAAACTACCAAATGTTGTGTAACTACCCCCTAGTTATAGGCATCTAGGAAGGGTTGTGATGTGCTAAGGACCCAAGTATGATTATGAGCCCTGTCCAAATTAAAAATTGTGTTGTACCAGTATTTTATGTTGTGTAATGATTGTAGACTATTGTATGGGGTGAATGATTCACCCAAATGATGCCCCCCTCATTTGGGGTGCATGTAATGTCACTAAAGGAGTATGCGGCCCAAAAGAGGACTGATCGTTGTGCTGAAACTATGCCCTTCAGGGGGAAGGGAATGTGCTTGGTAGAAACCAAGGCACACAAACAAAGTGGCTAGGAGACAAGTGTTAGTACAAAAAAACATGCATGTAAAAGACAAATGCAGATAATGTGTAAGCTAAGACACAAGAAGATAATGTAAACACGCAAGAAGACAATGTAGACCACGAAAAAAGTGGGTTGCAAACATGGGACACCACTCACGATGTCACAAGACAATCAAGGCCGATGAAGCCTAAAGCATACAAGTGTGTACACAAGACAAAGGGAAAAGCCCACAAACAATGGCATACAAAGAGAAACAATGAACAAATAATGTAATAAACAACCATGGAAATAGTACCTGCAAAACAAATGTTGCACATGAAGCACCCATTAGCATGTTAGAAAGATAAAAAGTATGTCAAAGTGTGTATAATATGATAAAGTAATGTGCTATGAAACAATATGAAATAATAACACATGTAATGTACAAAAGTGGATGCCCCAAGGAGCCGTTGTGGGACTGGTACTAGGTATTGCACCAAACATCCATGTTGCATGTATAGATTTGTAGAATCTATGATCACAACTAGAAAGGCAAGTGAAGACGCATGTGTGTATGATAAAGATAATGACATACAAGATATCTATCTAGCATGTGTAATAAAGTGAACATGTAACAAGTGAATGTAAGCAAGTAAATGCAACCAAGATATGCAGTATGCTATGGATGATGAGAATGGAATGTAGTGTGAATGATAGGAGCCATGTGCCCCCTGAGTGGATGTGTATGTATGTATGTAATGAGGTTCATTTATTTATGCCCCCTTAGTAGTCAAGAATGAACTGTAAATGAGAGTGTGTCATCAAGAAATGGTTGTGAAAAGTGTGTAAACACATAAAATGATGTGTTTGATTGTCAAAAAGGACACAATGTGGTGAGGTGAGGTGAAATGGGACTAAGTGCGTGTGAGTGATTGAACATGTGAGTGTGATGAGGTCCATTTGATATGTATACCCTTAGCAGTCGAGTATGGACCATGGAACTAGAGTGCATCATAGGGTAATGAATGTTGTTCTATGCATAGTATCTCTTAAGATGCATGACATTGAGTGGGGTTTTTAGTGGCTTTCCTAAAAGTGTGGCAAGGTGGTAGACTCCACCACCAAGTTTTTTAGTAACAATGTAAGGACCAGGCCAATTTGCATTGAATTTTCCTTTATAAAGAGCTTCGATGTTTGTATTCTTCTGATTTTATTTTAAGATGAGGCCGCCCATGTTGAACTCATGAGGACGAGTTTTACGATTGTATGCCTATGCGATGTGAGATTGATATGCACGAAGATGTTCGAGTGCTTGGACATGGTGGGATTCTAGCATTTCTAACTCATGTAGGATATTTTCATGATATTCATTGTCTTTAAGTATGCCTTTGAGTGAAACTCGCAAAGAGGGTATCTCAAGTTCGAGTGGGATGATGGCCTCAGTACCGTAGACTAGTGAAAAAGGAGTTACATTAGTGGGTGTACGCACACTAGTACGATAATCCCAAAGAGTGTAAAATAGTTGATTATGTAAGTCATCACCACTAGAAGCAATTCTCTTGCGTAAAATTTTGACAATATTTTTTTGGTGGCCTCAGCTTGGCCATTGCCTTACGGGTAATAAGGAGTAGAGAATGAGTGTTTAATTTTGAATTTTGCACAAAACTTTTTAACCTCCTTATTTTTGAAGGAAGATCCATTATCAGTGATAATAACTAAGGGAATGCCAAAGCATGTAATGATGTGGGTAGTGAGGAAACCGTAAATGCTAGTGCCAGTTATATTGTGTAGTGGGGCTTCTTTGACCTATTTGGTAAAATATTTAGTAGCAGTAATAATGTATTTGTGTGCATCAACTGATTCAGGATTTATCATGCCAATGAGGTCAAAACCCCAAAGGGAGAATGGACAATGTTAGAGCAATCAATTGGAGATCATATGCAGGTGTATGTATGAAGGTTGTCGTGCTTCTGAACTTCTCACAAGTGAGTAGCATATTCGAGGAGTATTGCTCCATAGTAGGCCAATAATATACATGACGTAAAAGATTTTGAGACATGAATTTACCAGAAAAATGACTGTTGCACATGTTGTCATGTATTTGTGAAATAGTGAGGGGAATATCAACAAGCCCTAAGCAATGTAAGAGATGACCATCAAGTGCATGTTTAAATAATTATGTTCTGACGATGACATAACAGGTAGCCTTATGTCACAAACAAAGAGATTCATGAGGTTGTAGATCATCAGGAATGGTTAGTTTATATAAGAAATTGTAAATTGGAAGAAAACCATTCAGGATTTTCATAACTACGCATGATGGCACAAGATCCTAGGGATAGAGTAGAAGTGGAAGGATGTTGTAAGTGCCTAATGATGAATGTGGCTTGCTCATCGGTAATATCTTTGGGGGATAAGCAATGTCGCACTAGCCATGGCATCCGTATGATGATTGTCTTTGCGGGGGATGGTAGTGATAGAGTAGGACTCAAATGTAGCCAAGAGATCTTTGACAATTATATTGTATGGGATTAAGTGTTCCTCTTTAGTGTTATATGTATCATTCACCTTATTTATGATGAGATGGGAATCACCGTGTATACATAGGTTACGAATAATGAGTGTTTGAGTAGTGAGAAGGCCGAGGATGAGAGCTTCATATTCAACGATGTTATTCGTACAAGAAAACCCTACTCGATATACAAAGGGGAGTGGATCACCATGTGGGGTGATGAAAACTATCCCGGCCCAGTGCCAGAGCGACAACAAGACCAATCAAAGAACATTGTCCATGTATTAGAATCAACAATATAAGTAGTGAAATCATTAGCAGAAGGAATCAGAGACAAGAGATGCATTTAGAAGAGGTGCATCATAGCTAATTGATTTGTGATGACTTAACCTTTAATTAATTTCTATGGCATGAACTTGAAATCAAATTCGGTGAGAAGCATAACTGAATATGTTAGACGTCCTGACATATGTGTACGGGACAAGAGGTATCATAATGGGTCGACTTTGGTATGATATGTACCTCATTATTAAGAATATAATGGTGTAATTTTTTTGCAACAAATACAAAGTTGAGACATAGCTTTTTTATGTAACTATAGTTGCATTCGTAAGAGAGAAGTGTTCAAATGATGTAATAGATTCTCATTTCACATTGAGATTCATCATGTTGTGCAAGCAAGGATCTTAAGGCATAAAATGTGGCGGAAATATGTAATAAGAATGACATATCAGCCAATGGAGGGACTAAGACAGGTGGATTTAAAATATATTCTTTTATGTCATCAAATTCTTGTTGGCATTGATCATCCCATACAAATTTAGTATCTTTCTTCATTAGGCATGTGAATGGTTGAGTTTTATCAACAAGTTGTGTAATGAACCATTGGATAGATTGAATTTTTCCTGTAATGATCTTAGTTGATGTAAATTTCTAGGTGGAGGCATGTCAAAAATGGCTTTAATCTTGTTAGGGTCTATTTCAATGCCACGTTGTGAGATTATATATCCAAGGAGTTTTCTAGTTATAACCCTAAAAATGCATTTTAAAGGATTCAAGTGTACATTATATTGGTATAAGAGTTCAAATATCATTCATAGATCTTTGGCATGGGTGGAACGACGTTGGATTTAGCCAAAATATCATCAACATAATCTTCAATAATCTTGTGAATGTAATCATGAAATATATGAGTCATCGCAAGTTGATAGGTTGCCTCGACGTTTTAAAGGCCAAAGGGCATGATAATGTAACAAAACATTCCCCATGATGTGGTGAAAGATGTCTTCTCTCGATCATTCAGGTTGATTTTTATTTGGTTGTAACCCGCGAAGCCATCCATGAAAGATAGGATATCATATCCGACTATAGAATCGACAATGGCGTCAATATGAGGCAATGGGAAATTATCCTTGGGAAAATATTTATTTAAATCATGAAATTCATTGCAAAACAATGAACCTGATCATCTGGATTCATAATGGGTACAATATTAGATACCCATTCAGGATAATCAACAACACGCAATAAAACCAAAGTCAAGTAATTTTTAGATTTCTTCTTTGACTAGCAGTGTGAATTTTGGGTGGATTTTACAGATTTTCTATTGGATGGGTTTTGAACCAAGGTTAAGAATGATATTATACATTACAATAGATGGATCAATACCTAACATATCACTATAGTCCCATGCGATAATGTCAGATAAGTCATGAAGTACTTGCTTGATATATTTTTGTTCGTTAGGCGTGAGAGAGGAACTAACAAAATTATGCATGGATTTTCAGATGTACCAAGGTTATATTGAATGGTATCTTCATTGAAAAGATTGATTAATCCTTTATGTATGGATCAGTAGGAATAGTATTAGGAGGATTGGTGTCATCATCAGGTGTATCAGACTCTCCAAAGTAAGTAGTAGCATTGAGGGACGATGGATAACACCTCTTATGGTAAAAGGAAGGGAATTGATCATAAATGCCTATGTGTTCTAGAAGAGCATCATCAGTAGCAAAAATGTCTAAATTATCCCAAGTGGTAGAGGTAGCATCACTGATGAGTTCTGGATGTATAAGAGGAAGTGAAGAAGTATGCAAGGCAGTATAAGTTTCCAAAGGAGGGAGAGGTGGAGGATGATATCCCAATCCAAATTTGTGAGATTGTGTGGGAAGATCCCAAAGTGTTGTGACTCCATGTTCTTGTTGACCCAAGATTATATTGGAGAAGCCATAGTGGCACAAGTATTCATATCATATCCCATATTTAGAAAATTATTGAGTAGGAAGAAAAAAAGGAGTATCAATAGATTGTTGAATAAAGTGGAAATATGCAAAAGGGGATGGATCAGTCGGGACATCATAAACAACTCCCTGATAATGGAATTTAAGTCACACATGGCGAGTAGAGGAGACCGCATGCATATAATTTATCTAGGGCCACCCAAGAAGAATATTATAAGTGAGGTTATTGGGCATGACATAGCATGGAATAGTTATTGTACATGGACCAACAATGACAGGGAGAGCAATGGTACCTAAAACACACTTGGGAATATTTTCAAATCCGCGAATAGACACTGATGAAGGAGCCAAAGAATTTTCAGAAAGACCTAATTGATGGAGAAAAACAATATTACATATGTTAAGGCCGGACCCATTATCTACTAAGGCATGCTTGACCCCAAAATTGTTGATACAAACTTGAATATATATGGGGGGTTCACGCTCTATCATTGCTTGAGAAGGAAACTCATCTCATGTGAAAGTTATTTGATCCTCATTAAGAGATAAAGCGGAAGTAAACTTATGGTATACATATTCAGGTGAAGTGTGAGGATGAATATAGGTAGTAGATAAATATTCTTTGAGCTTATTGATACAATCAGGATGATTATGTAAATAATCATGGATGGAGATGTGCATGATGGTAGGCATCTAATGGAGGAAAATAATTATTATCCAAAAGAGTTTGATCGAGTTCAGGTTCACCAAAATGATTAAGTTAAATGTTAATTTATATGCCTAATATTGAATTCTATTGTAGTAGTAAATGAATAATAAGTAAGTACAAAAATAACCCAAGCAATCTAAGCAAGTAAATATGTAAACCCTAAGTTGGAAAGAAGGGTAAGAAAAACCTTAGTTGATTCACATTGAAATCTGGACTGTGCCAAAGTGTTGACCAGATGAATAAAGAGGGAGAAGTGTCACACAGAGCCTCAAAAAAATGTATGAGATATGACGATCTTCCTAGACTGGGGTGCCTGGAGATAGATAGGGGTGCCTGTGGGCACCCTAGGCCTATTTCTGGGTGACTTTGTCTGCGGAAATGCTCAGAAAACCTCCCTTGAGTGGTCGTAAGGTATTCACTGTCATTCATCTTTGGTCACCATGTGGTCCCATAATGATTGCCGAAGTCACTAGAAACATGCAATGAAATAATGACCTGCAAAACCCTCAAATAGACATCAAATCCTAAAAAAGAAAGATGTAAAATGAGGGGTCAGACTGTCCTCAGCTGTCACAATGGTGAACTTACGACTAAGCACTACACTACATCTCAGACCCAATGTAGTTTTGTGTGTGTGTGTGTGAAATTATGCCCTAGGTGGCTCTTGTGTGTGTCACACTTGATAGTGAGCAAGTAGCTAGATGTAAAGAAATGTAATAGATGTGTGCATGGAATAGAATGAACTTCCCTCTTATGAAGTGTGTAAATGTAGAATAACCAGCCCTTTATGTCCTCTATGATGGTGCTAGATGGATTTAGTAAATTTTATTACTTATGAAGCATGTGAATAGTAGCATGCAATCAAGACTAAACAGATACCCAAAGTGTGTGATTTTGTTTCTACAATATGACAAGTTTGACTACAAGCTATGTGGTGAGCGGGCCATAACTACACAATGAACCAGGCGAGGAGGGTAGGATAAAATGGTGAGCTGGTTGGGTGAGTCAGCTCGGTGAGCTGGAAGTGAGCTGGCCAGGTGAAGTGAGATAAGAGCAAGCTAGCTAGGTAAGGTGAGTTGGGAGTGAACTAGCCAAGCGAGGTGAGCTTGAAATTTGCATGGGTGACTCATCGAGTTGGGAGGGGTTGAGTGAGTGGTCAAGGTGGAAGTCGTATCCATGACTCATGCAAGATGGTAGAATGTGTAGGGTGGGTGAATGTGTTGTTGAGTATGGAGAGATTAAGGTAAACGAGTTTCAGGGGTGGATGAGATTTAGGTGGTGGGTGGAAATAAGATATGGAGGAACAATGACATGTGAGTAGGTAAGGGTTAGGGAGAGGGGTAGGACATGGTGGGAGTGGCTCGGTGAGTCACTAGAGTGGCTTACCAGGGTGAGTTACGAAGGGCCAGTGTGAAGGGTTGAGTTGGGGTAGGTAAAGGGGGAGAGGCCGAGTCATGACTGTAACTCGATGTATGCATGGGAAAATAAGGTCTTGAGGTGGCTCAGGGTGAGGCAAACATGTTAATGAAAAGAACAAAGGGAGAGAATGAAAAAAGCTGTTGGCTCGAGTGGGAGGGAGTTAGGTGGATCCAACTAGGGGTAAATGTGATGTGGGAGGAATGTAAGATCATGAAGCGGGTTAAGCATGCGGTGAGTGAAAAGTGAAGAAGGGAGGGAAAATGACTGAGTTGCGAGTGTGACTCAACATGGTGAGGGAACAAGTTGACATAGGAAAGGACGAAGAGGCGGAGCACTTGAGTCACAAGTATGACTTGATAGAGTGGTGAGGAGCTTAATTGCTAAGGGGGAGTGAGTTGAGGCCATGTCGTGCCAGTGACTTGGTAGTCTGGGACGAGTGAGGTGAGTGCGAGTGGGTATGCAGGGATTGGGAGAGTTGCAGTTGGGACTCATCGAGAGGGAGACGAGATGTGTAGAGTGTGTGGGAGTGGGGACGCTAAGAAAGAGTTGGCAGAGGTGCTAAGGGGGTTGGAAGGGGTAAGGAGCAAGTTAGTCATTAAGTTGAGGGAGAATGCATGTTGACGAGGGTGGTAGGGTAGTGGGGAGTGGTCACGGTGTCAAGACCTTCTAGTGACTGTTTGAGTCGGATTGAGGTGGACATGGTGAGTCACAAAGACCAACTCACCAGGTGAGTCATGAGGAGGGATGATAGTTTGGGGGGAAGATAACTAGGTCATAAGAATTGGTTTGGGGCCAAGGTGGGTTGATAGGTGGTGGATTGATCTCAGTTGCTATAGCAACTAAAATGGGGAGGTGTAATGATGAGAAAGGGGAACACAAGGAGGGGCTGGGTAAGTGGTAGGAAACTAGTAGTTAGGACTGCTCACTAGGAAAGGTAGGGGTGGTGAGGACTAAGTTGGAAGAATGACTAGAGGGTGAGGTATAATGGGTTGAGTTGGGTAGGGAGAAGTGATAAGCTATGAAAATGAGGAAGGGTGTAAGGAAAATGATGCGAAGAAGAAAAATGAGCACAAATGCAAATTATACAGAAAGTGGGAAAAATGTAATGCAAATGATATAAAAAAGTGATGAATTAATGTGTAGAAGAAATTAAATGCACATAGATGTTCATTACATATGATAATGGAACGTAGGCATAAAAATGACATGGTTGTAAAAATGGAGCGCAAGAGGTATGTAGATGTATGAACGTGGTTTGAAACAAAGTGTTACTAAACACATGATGAGTCTAAAGACACGAGACATGATATAATAAGTGAGATAAAATGAGAGCTTGAACAAGGTCTAGGCCACACAAGGTGAATATTAGCCTTGTGCCTCCATGAGGTCTTGTGCATGCACTGAGAGTTAATTATTGCTTGAATTAAAGAACCGTAAGACAAAAAGTGAAAACAAAAGCCAACATGTAGGTGTGATTTGAAAGAGGAAATTTGTGATTAATGAAATGGAAGGAAATTGTAAGTTGTGCATTTCTCCACTACCAACCAGGCGTCTATAGCCCTGATGGAGATATATTTGATTCTGATAGCAACATTGCTCTACTATGAGCCAGACATCCATAGCCCCAGTAGAGATACTTAAAAGACCCCTGAGAGAGAGTGTTTGAGATTTCTCTTTTCTTTATTCGTTACTTTTGAATTTTGACTTTTGATTTTGATTTTGGATTGATTTGATTTATTTTTCACATGATATTTATCTCTCTCGGTTTTCCAAGGGGTTTAAAACCACTAGTTTCTTGGTGGAGGAAGTGGAGGTGACGATCAAGACGACAATTGAAAAGTGTCAACAAATAATGCCCTGACATCTTCAAGACAAGTTATTAAATGTGTAAGAGTGCGTAGATCTATAAGAGGGAAAATGTTCTTAATTTAGCAAGTGGGGAGAGACTAAGTTAAAGCAACTGCAATAGATACTATTGACTCATAAAATGTGACAAAAAGATGATCAAAGTGTTCACCAAAAGTTGTGAAACAAACTAAAACAAGGAATGTGAATGAACTATAAATGAAATGTATAACAGTGAATAAAGAATCAGAATGAAATATGAATGAATGGAGGAAATTAGGAAGAAAATCCATGGGAAAGAGTTGTTTATTGAAAATTTTGTAATATATATATATATATATATATATATATATATATATATATATATATATATATATTTTGAAAGATGTTTAGATGTGTGGAAATGTGTGTTTGTGTGGAGAATCAGAGCATGTTTTGAATCCAAGCCAGATTGAGAGAAGTAAAATGTATGGAGTGCACATAATATAGTAGAGAAGACAAATGAAAGTCCCTCAGTCTGTATAAGGTCTAGGTGAGTGAGATACGTAATGTAAAAAAGAAAGAGATTGATGAGAGAAATTATTTGAGTGGCAGAGATGATGTTAATAATAAGTGAAGAAAGAATGCCAAATCGAAGCCATAAAATGGTGGTAGGTGAAGAAGGTGAGTGCGAGGATAAATCACGTAAGAAAGGTGTAGAGTAGGGTGGATGTGTGAGAATATCATGTAGTCAAGGACATGAAAATAGATAAATGGTAGAAGATGAAGTGATATGAGGCAAGATGGAAGTGATGATGTCAGTTGTACAAGGAGTAGAGAACATGGTGATGTTTGGAGGAAGCGTGAGAGCCAAGGGTATGGTCTTGGGATGAATGGGTGTGATGAGACTATGATGACTTGGAATGGGAAGTGGTATGAAAGATGGAATATTAATCAAATGAGAATGTTGGAGAAAATTGAAATGATATGGGGGTTTGATTCAATAAAATCTGAATTTTATTATGAATCTAAATGTATAGAAATGATATAAATGAAATATACTGAAATATGAATGCTAAAATTTTTATTTGATTTTTATAAATGAAAGGAAATAAGAGGGATAAGGTACTTCAATTTTTCTTACCTCGTAGTCACTTGAGATTGAGCAGTGTGATGAAGCAGCAAAATAGACCACTGCAATAGACTACAGAAAAATGCATCAAAGGTAGAAATGGTTGGACTAGAGGCACTTGGGGTGCCCTAGTATGAAATCTAGGTGCACCCTGGTCTGTAAAAAATGACTGGAATCTAATTCTGATAGGGTTGTTAGAGTCTTCATACTTGTTCACTTCTTGTTGCATGTTTGTCATACCTAGGATCACTGATGTCGCCATAAATCTACAATGAAGAATTCACCTGTAAAACCCCACACAAAGCATCAAACCCTAAAAAATAAATATGCAAATGAAGGGGTCAAACTGTTCTTAGATGCCACAATGGTCGTCTTACAGTTGAGCGTTACGACTACATCTCAGACCCAATGTATTTCTGTGTGTTTTTGTGTGTAATAGTTCTCCTAGGTCACCCTCACACCAATAATGCCAAGATAGGGGACAATAACTAAATAAAAATGTAAATGGTGGATGGAATAGAATATACAATGGAACTCCCCTTCTTATGTAGTGTGTATGCATAAAATAGTAGCCCAAATAAAGTCCCTTGCTCTATGTAGATAGCTAGCCCTTGATAAGAATAGTCTACCCATATAATGGTATGTATGTTGTGTTTATATAGGGATATCTTGTTCAAATTTCAACACTAATGACCCGACATGCCAACTAGTACCTCGAGAGATGGGAGGAAAATTGAAAAGACCAACCTCAAATGTCAAAAATAAGATCAAACAAAAAGAGGACAAGGGTGCACCAGGATGGACAGGAGCACCTGATGCTACTATGTACAATCCCTAAGCGCAATAGTGTCCAGAGACAAGTGACGATAAATGAGTGAGAACTGAAAGAGCAGGGATCCCTATAGACCTGACCATAAGACTTTGTGTATGAGTGATGAATATGCAAGAAAAAAAATAATGAAGACAAATAAGACAAACAGATGAAATACGTGATGAGGCATCAATGAAAACTTTCCTTACGCAAGATCCATATATAAAACAACATACTTAGAGGTATAATAATAGTGTTAAGTGCATGATTTTATGTCTACATTTCCCCCCACTTTATGTTGGTGAGTGAAAGCTCAGTAACATAAAGTAGATAGAGATGCATACTTGAGAAGTCCAGAGAAGCCCATGTCACTGGAGTACGTGAAGAGTGTAGTAGTAGAAGTACATGTCGAGTGAGAACATATAGTATGGACCAAACCATGGATCAATGTGTCGATCCATGCGGTGTAACTGAGATACATGAGGAGTTACTAAGTGCGCTAGGAGAATGATGTCATTGTAGTGTTGAATGATTGAATTTTCCAGTATTCCCTTATGGAGATTATGATGGGGAAGGGAGTGATCAGTTCCCAACCCGACTACACGTGTGTATGTGCAAGAAACTAAGGATTTGGGCATCCTGCCACCAGAGGAAGAGTGTAGGGAGAGAATTATAGTGTCTATCCTCCAACTTTAACTACATCCTCAAAAGGATCTAGCTACTATAGATGGACATAGATTAAATTTTTATGGTGATTTTTGGATCCTAGAAAATTTTCGATTCAAACATGATAACCCATATAGGAATCAGTATAGGAAAGGAAATGACATCTCATTGTCCCCCACTCCAAGGGTGTCAGTGCAATGTGTATGTATCAAGGATTCCATGTTAGGTCATCTAGGAAGAAATCACGAAATGTATGAAATAACTTCTCATGTTAGGTCATCTGGGAAAGTGGTAATGTAGCTCCCAAGTTAGGTCATCTAGGAGGGATAAATGTGGTGTGTTCATGTTGATTGGTTGATGTGATTTTTATTATTGTAGAGATTAAAATGTATGTGATTTGATTGATAGGTTACTCATGGAGAGATTTTACAGTTGTTGCCCCCAGGATAGGTCATTAGGGGGATTTGCTATAAAATGATGTGAAATGTTGTATGGTGTATGAGCAAGTTTTCGGTAGCAAAGAATTATGAATGTAGATTGATCGCGTAGTGATGCCAAGGGAATTATAGGATGACCCCAATTGTATACCCCCCCTTTCAGCAAAAGGGGAAGTGATAACAAGAATGAACGCTGATCCAAAAGTAAACACATGATGAAGTATGTGTGATAGATATCATGAAAGTGTGTGTGTATTGAATTTAAAATGATGTAAAAGAGAAATATGGTGCATGTAATATGGATGATACAATAATGGGTGGAATTACTAAAAAAATTCCACAAACGGGATATAAATCATAGTAAGAATGCTCAAGATATCATGCGATGTGTATTAGTAGAGAAAATGAGTGTGAAGGATGACTATAGTAAGGTAAATAATGAAAAGTTACTATAAATAGTAATGTGATAAAGTGATTAGGCAATTCATTTGTATTTTTCACAAGTGTGATAGGGAGCTTTGAGTGTGTGAGGATGCCACAAGTTAGAGTATCACGACTGAGTCGATTTGAGATGGTGGTGACCACAACGACTTCACATAGGAAGACGAAGTTGGTAAGTGTGATGTTTTTCAAAAAATGTGTTCAAATTAGCCATTTTTGATGAACTTTTGTGAAAAAATTAATTTTAAATTTTGAGGCATTTTAGACCTGGACAAAAGTGGTGAAGGCGCTAATGACCTTTGAGACAGGAGTGCCCAGACTTAGGCGTTAGTGTCATGTTGCTGGGTGCCCTAGTCCTGTGCCTGGGCACCCATGTCCAGAAAGCATTATGTTGAGTCTAGAGTGTTGTAAATGTGAAATTGGATGTGCTTTGATGTTGTAAATGGGTAGTTTTGTATATGTATGATGTTCTAACACGTTTTTTGTTGTTGCTTTGCGCTATACAGAGGGATATCCATTCAAGGGAGTTTTGAGGTGGCCATTTAGGGTTATCAGATGATGAGTAGGATGTGTTGGACCGTATCGGCTTGTAGAACATAACAAGGATGGGGGATGTGCCCCATAATATTCCTATGATTATAAATTTGTACGAGAGGTGGTGTGCAGACACTTGCACATTTTGGTTGCCTACATGTGAGATGTTAGTTACACTAGAGGATGTGTATCATATACTGCGATTACTGATTATTGGTGAGAGGGTACAAGTTATGGTAGTGGATGATATGCAGAGGTGGATGAGGGATGCTAGGTAGTATTTCGTGGGGACTCATGTTCCTATCGGGGCACATATTAGCTTAGATGTTATTATGAGATCATGTGTTTTAAAAATGCAAAATTTTATTACCGTTGTGATAGACTCGTCGATTGAAGTAGAGGGTGGTGGTGTAGGCATATTATATAAGATGCATGATATTTGTCGTCAGATAGAGGAGGAGAGCACTAGGTATGCTTGGGAACAATGTGTGTTGGCCCACCTGTATAGGGATCTATACAGATTTACACATGAGGAGAATGGAGGTGGTATTGGTGCTACGACATTGTTGCATGTATGGGCTTATGAGCATATTACAGTATTGACGCTGATTGGTGGGCCTCGAAGAGAGTGGGCGAAGCCAAACATTTTTCTGGGAGATAGGTAGGTGTGTATGGGAGGAATATGGAGGAAATTTCCTATAGAGTTAAGATAGATTGACTGGGGCTAGAGGCCATTGTGTGGAGGCCATACCGAGAGTACGGAGGATGGTCAGAGGATGTAGTAGAGCTATAATGCGTGCGGCATACTATGTGGTTAGAGGATAACTTTCTATGGTTGGTTGAGTTATATTAGGCCGAGTGGGTTTCGCAACAGTCTGGTATGGCTCAAGATGTGCCCCCAGAGCCATATGTGTGGTTACAAGCCATTAGGGCATCGAGTAGGGCTAGAGCTAGACTAGGCCCCATAGGAGCATAACTAATACCTCAAGGGCTAGATGAGTTAGATGTGGCGATAGAGCCAGTAAATGGGGATGACATGGGATGTACGAAGGCATAGCGTGCATGGTGGAACTCACATCGGTGGGTATAGTTGTTTCTAGTGTTTATAGTAGTGGAGGGAGGACCTCCAGTAGGAGGAGTAAAGAGGAAAAACACTTGACCCTAATGATTTATCAGCGAAGATGATAGCTGAGCATGAGTATTTGTGTAGTTTTGTTGTATGATTTGTTACTTGATTTTGTGATGGTTATTATTAATCTAATGTGTGGTTCATGTGATTGTAGGTGATGTGTATGGGTATTTGATTATGGAAACATCCATCCACACATTGACACAAAATGTGCCCATAGATATACTTGCGGGTGGAGGGATGTTAGAGTGCGTAGATGATATTGCATGGGTGATCATGCCTATTTGTTTGAGCCAGTTGTGATGGTAGCAGTAGCACAATGTGCTGAGCTACTGAGTGAGAGGGATGAGGCATGTGAGGAGACATCATTAGGTAGAGAGGCAGCAGGGTGGTGGCCCCTCTAGCACAATGATGTGTTTGCACATTTTATCGAGCTTCAAAAGTCACTTCTTGCAGAGTAGTTCATGGTGAACACACTATTATGTAGGAAGGTAGAGAGGTGTATGGGTCGTGACCAACAACATAGAGTGAGTGGTGAGGCTTATATTTCCAGGGCTCTTGTAGCTGCAGATAGTGATAACGATGATGAGATATGACGTATTGATGTAGAGGGACTTTTCCCCCTAGCAATGGGATTTTTGTAACTACGATGTTGATTGATATATATATATATATATATATGGATGATTTGTATATGTCATTATATATGATGCCTATTGTTGTGATGATGTGGTGATGGAAATGCATATTTTGATGCATGATGTGATAATTATTGTTTTTTTGATTTTGCATTGTTTGGTTTTTGATGATAATGATAAATGATGACATATTATAGATTTATATGATGTGATAATGACGTGTAGTGATAAAAATAAATGTAATGTACGTATAAAGTTGTGATGAATGATGAATAATGTAGAAGTATGAAATTTTCGTAATAGTGTATATGAGTGTATGTTACTATGATGAATAAGGGGGGAGGAGAATAACGATGCCCCCAGAGTAGAGATGATAGGGTTAATTAATTTAAGACCCCTCAGTAATCAAGAATGAACCATATAAAAAGAGTGTGTCATCAGGAAGTGATATGAGAGTGTACGCTAAATAGATGTATCGATAGAAGTATGTAGCCCAAAGTAGTGAGGAGGGTTCTTATTGTAACAAATCCTCAACAATCATGTAAGAACCATGAAAACATGAGTGCATCATTGGGGGGGTAAGGTGGTATAAATCACCTACGAAATACCCAAGCTGGCGTGAAGGGGTGGAACCATGTGGAATGGAAGTAACATGAGTGTATAAACCAAACTAGAGTGTCATGTGGAGAAGTATCATAATGATGGGTAAAGCGAGTAGTAATAAGCATGAAACTGTCGATGACGGTTTTGGAAACCAATGTGTAATAAGAACCATGACATAGTGACACATGAGATGGTGCAGCGAGTGGATGGATGTGATGAAGAGCGTGCGCATGAATAACAACCTGTGTAGCGGTGGGTGAATAAGTGACCTAAGAACATATATGAAGGATGATGACTCCACTAGATGTAATAGTAGGACTACGAAGGGATAGGAGATATAAACCACTCATGTGAGTGAGTTCCAAAAGAAATGATGCCCTTGTTATTCTAATTGTTTCAAGCGATCATGAAGGGCGTAACAATCATTGTCCTCTATGACCATTAATATGGTGATAATTACAGTAAGGTATATCATGCATGGACATTGCAAGTGATTTGGTGGATGGTGCTGGTTAGAAGGTAGGTTAATTAAACACTTATCAAGAAAATCACGTAGCAGATCATGAGGTCGAGCGTGATGCGAGAAACTGTAATGAGGCTTCTGTGAAACAAGTGGAGGAGGTGTGAGGAGTATCTTGACACAAAGTAGGAAATGGAGGATGCACTTAGGTGTTAGAGTACACTGAACTTGTTTGCATGAGGGGGAGGAGATATATACTATGTAGGATGTTCAATAGATGGAAGCAAAGAATAACTAGATGATGTAGCAGTAGTAGTAATAGGAGGAGGATCTATAACATATGCACAGGAATGAGATCTTGTTCTAGATCAATCACCCTATAGCATAAACATCATGAATGATTCACATGTGTCGTATTGCAATCATTTGTTTCAAGGAACAGAATCAAACCATGATAGAAGATAAATTGCTTATCTAAGTCAATAGGTTGAAACACTAGTTGGTGCATGCATGCATTAAATCACAAAATGTAATCCATGATAGGTTCTATTTTTGCCTTGATGTAAACTAGGTAGATGATCATATGTGACTCTAGGGCCATTGTTAACTATGAATCAATGAAGAAAAACTTCTTCCATATCAAAATAGGTATTGATAGAACCGAATGGGAGATGCATGTACTATTGGAGAGTGTCATCTGTGAGACTATGATGAAAGGATTTAAGTAATATTCGATCATTAGAATAGGAAGCCATAGCCATATGATAAAGCTTGAGATGTAAGTATGGATTTGCAGTACCATAAAAACATGAAAATGTAGGCATAACAAAATCCTTAGGAAATGCAGAGTTATGTATTTTTTTAGGAATAAGATTTCCATGTAATGAATTATTATCAATGGAAGCATAATAGGCCTTACTTTCTAATATAAGATATTGGACCTAAGATTGTAGGTGGCCAACAACATGCATGAGTGAAAAGATATCTTGCGAAGGAATAGTGGAGGATGGCAATAATGTGTTAAGTGGTTGTAATTTACCATTATGAGTACTCATAGGAATATCAAGAGGAGACACAAGAGATTATGATGCTAAGGGCACACTAAATGTTAGTGCCGAAGAAGTAATAGGTGTCGAAGGACATGGAACATCCATATAAGTAGTAGGACTAGCATCGGAAATATCCCTAGGGGATGAAGTGATATATGGAGATGATGCGACATGAGGAGATGAAATAATATAAGGAAATGAATCATGCATGGTATTATATGAAATCTCAGAAGAAGATGACAATGGAGCAGGGGATTCACACTCAGTAGTATACAAAGAAGTAGAATCATGACTTTCAATTGTTTCATCGAAATCAAAGAGAGACTCAGATAGAAGAAAGTAATTAAGTGTATCATATACATAGTATAAAGGAGTATGTGAAATAGTAGGTGATGTATCACAAGAAGCATTGTCATGAGATGTAGCTAGATTAACGTCTTGACTAAGATGAGAGTCGCCATGCACATGTGTATTATCGTAAAGGCCAAACATGAAATTAATAGGAGTATCATCTAATTTTTCTTTAGAAATTTTAGGAGGATCATGGCTAACTGTATAACAAGGTGTATAACGAGTAAAGCTCATCAGATCAGAAACAATTCTAAAGCTAGAATGATCCAAGCTAGGAGGCACATTGCATTCGTTAGTTAAGAGTTGTTGAATATGATCCAACATAGTAACATCACAATATAAGGAAATGAGTTCAGCGATAGTGGCCTCATCATAAATAGGATTGATAATCACATGAGGCATGATGAGTTGAGAATAAGAAGAGCTATCCTTAGCCATTAGGGTTTTTAGTAGATCCTAGTGCAAATAGTTCTAAGCTATGGGTTCACCAAAATGATTCAATAAAATATGAATTTTATTATGAATCTAATTGTACAAAAATGATATAAATGAAATATACTGAAATATGAATGCTAAACAATTTAATTGATTTTTATAAATGAAAGGAAATAAGAGGGATACGGTACTTACCTATTTTTCTTACCTCGCGGTGACCTGGAACTGAGCAATGTGATTAAGTAGCAGAACAAACTGCCGTAAAGGACCATCGAAAAATATGTCAAAAGGATGGGGGTGCCTGGGGCACCTTGGTCTACAAAATAGGTCAGAACCTAGTTCTGATAGGGTCGACAAGGCTTCACACTTGTTTTCTTCTTGTCATGTATATGTTGTTGTAGGATCACTGATGTCTTCGTAAACCTACAATGAAGAAATCACCTGTAAAACCCCGAACAAAGCTTCAAGCCCTAAAAAAGAAAGTGCAAATGAAGGGGTCAAACTGTCCTTAGATGCCATAATGGTGGTCTTACACCTGAGAAGTGCACTACATCTAAGACCTAATGTAGTTATGTGTGTTTGTGTGTGTAATAGTGCTCCTAGGTCATCCTTGCACCAAGGACGCCAAGATAGCGGGCAATAACTAGATAAAAATGCAAATGTGTTGATGGAATAAAAATGAAATCCCCTTCTTATGCAATGTGTATGCAGAATAATATCCCAAATGTAGTCCCTTGTTCTATGTAGATAGCTAGCCCTTGATAAGAATAGTCCGCCCATATAATGGTATGTATGTTGTTTTTATATAGGGATCTCTTGTTTGAATTTCAACACTAATGACTTGACATGGCAACTAGTACCTAGAGAGATAGGAGGGAATACCGGAAATACTGACCTCAAATGTCAAAAATAAGATCAAACACAAAGAGGACAAGGGCGCACATGATGGAAAAGAACACCTGACTCTATTGTTTAGAGTTGGACATTAGTGGCCAGAGACAAGTGATGAAAATGAGTGATAACTGATAGACAAGGATCCCTGAGACCTGACCAGACTTGTGTGTATGAGTGACGAATGTGAAAGAAAACAAACAATGAAGACGAACAAGAAAAATGGATGGACTACAGGATGGGTCATCGGATAATACTTTCCTTACAAAATATCCATATATAAAACAACATACTTAGTAGTATAATAATAGTGTTAAGTGCGTGATTTTATGTCTACATGATGTAATGGGATGTGGAGAAGGTTTGTGTAGCATATGTGGAAGAAAAAATGGTCATGTGTGTGTGATTGGTGATGTGAATGCATAAGGAGTAGATAATAAAAAAGGGTCATGAATGAGTGGGGATGGATGCAAGAAGATGAATGTGGAAGAATGTTCTAAAAGAGGTCAAGAAATGGGAGCACGTGGAGGTGAATTGCGAGGAAGAGATGGAAGAATAAGTGAATACTAGTGACAAGTAATTGATGCAAGACACGTGTAAACAACCTTGATAGATGGTGTAGGATTTAACAAAGGTGTCATAAGTAAGAATGGTGCTTGGATGAGTGATGGGAAAGGGAGTGAGGTGTATGTGGAAGAATTTAGTAAGGTAGGTGAAGTGATGCGTGGAACAATATGTGATGAAGAACACAATGCAAGTGGAGTAATTGGTGGTGTGATAAGTGGAGTGTATATGATCAAAGCAAGTGAAGAAGTAGAGGATGTAATGGGCATGACATAATCATATCGTGATAGGTATGATGGAAAACTAGATATATGGGGTGAATCCATAAAGAATGAGGATGAAACCATGTCCAAAGTGAACACAAGTGAGGAGGTATATTGAGAAATAGATAATGTAGATGATGAGATAATAGTAAAACATGATGATGTGGAGTCCAAGGTGGAAGCATGTGAGAATATGGGTTGTGAAGTGGATGAAGAGACATAAGGTGCACCTAAAGTTTGGGAAGTAGTAGGATATGAGAAATCGAATGAGGAAGGCATGACATATGGAGAAGAAGCATGTGAAGTGATTGGATTGTTGTTAGGAGGTGAAGTTGGAAGAGATGGAGGCTCAACCGCAATGTACCCCTTGTCGAGAAGGTATTGAATGATATTGTGAAGTTAGGGACATGAGTCAGTGGATTGACCATCACTACGGTGATACACACATGTTTCATGGGAGGAATAACAAAAGGGCGGGGGTGGTTTGGGTGGGAAAGTCATGAGATTAACGTCAAGAAAATTGTGGAGAATATAAGAAGGTGGATCAATCAAGGGAGTGAATTTGCGAGAGGATTGTATGAAGCTATGACCTCTAGGAGGACACAATGAATGCAAAAATGTGGGTGTAGAAGGTAGTGAGATGTGAAGAGGATGAGGATGTTATGAACATGGTAGTGTGAAGGTGTATTAGGTGGAGGAGGAACCAAGATGTGTGACAAGGAAGGAGGATGACCAATATGAACATCCTAAAGGTGATGTGCCATGTGCACGACCTCATAAAATATGTGTAATGCATGGATTTGTAAATGGTGGGAGATGCGGGGGATGTAAATTTTGGAAAATAGGTTAATGAGCTTAGATTGTGGGAGGGGAAATGAAAGGCGGTGAACCAGAGCACACCAACGCACAAAAAATTCAATGATGGACTTGCTATGGGATTTCCGAAGTATATGAATGTCAAATAATGTCGTTTTTGGTGCAATATGGATGGAGAAGTGAGATAGAAAGGTATCTGAAAGTTGTGTGAATATGTAAAGGATATGTTGTGGAAGGTGTGAGTACCAATCAAGTGCACAACCAATGAGTGAAAGTGGGAAAGTGTGTAGGAGGAGAGCGTCATCATGTTGGATGAGGTGACATGCATATCGGAATAGATGCAAGTGGTGTTGGAGATCTTTGGTGCCGTAAAAAATTTTAAATGTGGGAAATCTGAAGTATAGTGGATATGTGCAATGTAGTACCATGGGTGAATATGCTCATTACAAATAGAGCAATAAGTTGATGTGAGAGAAAGTCCCCCCCAAGTGTTGGAACTAAAGCTTAGCAATGCTGTCAAGAAGGTGTTGATCAAAAGCAAATTAGAATGTGGATGAACATGGAAATGACTAGAAGCCATGTGAAATGACAATGACTAGGAATTGGAAACACGAGTGGAACAAGTCAGTAACATGGTAAGACTAGAAAATTACAGGTAAGTCGCAGTTGCGATTGAGTCTGGGATAAATGAGGAATCAAAATAAAATGTAGAATGAATGATTTGGAAAGTTCTAGGTCAGTCACAGTTGTAACTAGATCCAGGAAAAATATGGGATGGGAGTAACATCACAGTAACAATCACAGTTGCGACTGATAGCTTGGGAAAATTAGAACTCATGAATGGATGACAAAAATAGATACGGTAATGTAAGAAGGAGATATCTGTGAAGAACATAAATAGTCACATGTGAGACTCAGAAATAATAATGTGATGTTTGTCTCAAAGTGGAATAAAGGGGTTTGGTTTGATTGGATTCATATGAAAGGTTCTCTCCTTAAGTACCAAGAGTTACCCAAATGAGTACGATACACTAGAAAATTTCTAGTTGCTGACTTTACTTTACCCCCTTGACTAACCAAGTTGGATTTTACTTTGCTCAATCAATCAAACCGGGGCCATCACTAAGAATAATCTTGACTCTAATCCTCATGGGCATACCAGTCAAGTAGGTGGGGCACTCGTTTCATCAACTAGTTCCCTTAATGTGCCAACTACTCGGGGTTCCTGTGGTACTCCTCATAGTGAGTTTTAGGGATTATTCCCAAGCACTTCCCACAGTTATGTGGACTTATATTTACCCTTATTAGGACATGCGATAAAATGTGTAGTTCATTCTTGATTCATCCCCTTAAGATTTTTTAAAATATTTTTATAGAAACAAACATATAACATAGTCTCAGTTGTGAATTCCTTGCAACCAAATTGTTATTATTTTGTGTCAGAAATTGCAACTTAGTCGCAGTTGCGACCGACCTGCAACCTGATTTTTCTTTGTTTTTGGAATATTTTTGGGCAGACCTTCAAAACCAAGTGTTAGATATGTAACATAAACATTAGAAAAGAGTAAAAATGAACTGAGAAGTGTATGGAACCTCAAACAAAGCAATGTTAGATTCAGAAAATAAAAATAATTACCCACAACCAAAATGTCCCACCGTGGTCTCCAAAATATATGCCTAGATTTGGATCACTTGTAAGATGGATTAGTAAATATGAAAACCTTAAATCAATGCTACTAAAACATAATGGGCTTATAATGCCATTGTAAAGAGAGGGACAATTGTGGTTTCTTTCATTGAATAAAGTGGGTAAAACTCTTCAGATCTAAATCTGGATCCTGTACACAAGCACACTTGAAAAATGTTAGTTGTTTTTAGTGGTTAGGGGACCTACCTCGGTCAGATCCCTAACCCTTTTAAGGAGATAAAATACATTTTATCTTGATTAAAATGACAAAATAATAAATGAAAATAACAATTATACCTGACTCAGATCGCAGGGCAATCGTAGTTACATTTTGCTGAGAATCACATAAAGATCGCAAGCTAATTACAGTTGCGATTCCCGTCTATGTTGAAATGTCGCTAAGACAGTGTTGCAACAAGTTGTATAGTTTGTTTGTGCTTTTCCTTTGCTTCTTAAAAACCTGCAAAACTAATATATGCGAGCAATAGAGCAAGAAAAAACAACTATAATATTTGCGCACTAAGAGCCAGGGGTTGGAATGAGGGAGGTGAGGGTGATTGTATAGTTTTGGAGTGCATAGGGGAGTGGGACACACATGGGTGCAATGTTAGGGTCCTTAGTGCATTGGGTATGCACATGGGTAGGTGTGAAAGGACAACAATTAAATGTGAGTGGATAAGGGTTAGTAAATGAGTGGTGAGGTGTCTTTTATCCTCATTTTTGTGGGGTTTATGTTTTTTATTTGCTTTTGAGGGATTATTTGATTTTTTGGGGATTTTTGTGTTTTATGATGTTTATCATATTTTTTAATTAGAGACCTTATGCACAAGGTGCATTTTCTAGTGTCTACAATACAATCCATACCCCTTTGCACTAGCTCCAACTATATTTTTGAATCCTGCTCACTTGTATTTATTAGGTTGTTTGCATCTTTCTGTGGCTAACCATTTATTACAATAATTTCAGTATATATATATGACATCATGCCCAAATTCATATGTAATGGTGTGGTTTGTGAGGTTATTGAAAGTATTAAAGTAACTACGTTATTCATAGGCAGTCTTTCCTATCCTCTTTCAAAGGGAAAGATATCTCTCAATTTTCTTTTCTATCTATCCTGGTTTATATTTTGCACATAAATTAGGAGTGAGCCCCTACTATAGTTATGGAAAGTTCACTCAACATAGGTCAAAGAGTATGGCTTACCCCATTTTCAAACACACAGGTCATAGAGAAATGTTCCCTCTACAGAAATAAACAGTCGCTATAAGCATTGTTTCCAGGTTTTCAAGGAAAAAAGGGTTAGGTCATGTAGCCAAGACACACCACGTCACACTACCACCACGCTTGGTACATGTGAGTATACTAATTCAGTTAGCTCACTATGGACGATTGCCTACAATATGTGTTGTAGGTTTCCCTAAGGGATTGCATAGTTTGCACCAGCACTTGCAGAAGCACCCAAAAGACTCTGAGCACAAGGCAAAGTGATTCTACACACTGAGGAATCATGTTATATGCAAGCACTGTGGATTGGTTCATTTCATACTTGAAGTGGGTTGAATCGCCAAGTGTAATCCAACCTCACCACACAAATCATATTTGACTCTGCTGGATATGGTTATGTTAGTACTCTGGCTGAAGAGAGACACCCACAGGTTTATAGGGTTTCCACTTTGCTACATATTGATTATCAAGTCGTCTCTGATCTTGTTTATGCCAACATACTAATTTGACATCACATCTGAAGGTCTAAATTCCATAGAAAGTGAATACTTACACCAGAAGTCTCATTAAGACCCAAACTTTTGATATAGGTCCACCACTGATGTATAGATTCCAAGACCAGGACTAGTAGCAGTTCTAGTTTGGATCATACAATTTTTGGTAAAATCCTACCCATGCTACAGTCTTCCAATTCCGAAACTTGCTTCCAAATTTGCATCTTTAATTATATTCACTAATGTTGCACATTTTTTATCCTCTTGTGTGCTGACCTATAATAACTAAATCTACTTTCTCCTCTTGTGTCATATATAAGACCCATTCCTTATTATTTATATCACCTCATTTCAAGTGTTACATGTGTTCATTTTGGTTACGAATGGTTAATGAGCTGAATTAATTAGATTAGAATAATCCCACTGTACAAACACCCTAGGCATCCTCATTATTATTGTGTATTTTTCATAAGCATTATGCATTTCCATTAGGGAAGTAAATAATATGTAATTATTGTTTGCACTGTGGCATGTGAAGGAGACTCTTAACCCATCCACTTGGTCCCCTCTTATCATAGGCCCACCTCTCTGCCAACATGGCTGATGAAATGTTTTGTGTTCCTGCAGGCACCACCACCATGGTCAACATGTGGCATCTCCACTTCATGTTGTTTTGCCTCGTAAATGTGTCACTTAAAGATTAATTATCCCTATTTTTTTGGATTGATTATGTGTCGGGAGTTAATGATCCCTCTTCGGAGTTGTGCTAACATAGGTGATTTAACAAATATAGAATTTGTGAAATCCTAATATTGTAGAGTAACAAATGTAAACAATGAATAATAACTATTAATTATAAGAAGACAAAAGTTTCAATAATTTAGATATTAATGATACCATAATTTTCTAAGATATGTTTGCCTTTTTATACGTAGCTGATTTCATGATAAATCCTAATGTTTATGTGGATTAAAACGCATTGATGAACGTGAGTTGTAGTAGATTGTCGCAACCACAAGTTACAAAAAAATTTAATCATTGGTATTTTTTTGGGACCTTTGGTGCCTAGAATAGGACCAGGGCGTCTAGGCGCTATAAACCTTGGTTGGGCACCTGTGACCACGCAGGATTGCTCATAAACTGGTTTTTCTGGTGTCATCAATGTAGTTGTTGACAACTACATTTGCATGACACTGGGAAGTTGCACAAGTCGCCCCCATAGTATCGCCTGTAACCTGTAAAACAAATGATATCCTTAAAAACCCCAAAACACATCAAATCCTAAAAATTAAAGATACAAAAGGGTATTTAGAATAATCCAGATGGTTACTCAATAGAGTGAACTTACGACTAAGTGTTGCACTACATTTCAGACTCTGTGTAGTTCTTGTGTGTGTGTAGAAATCATGCCCTAGGAGGCTATTGTGCAAGATGCACTTGATAACAAACGATAGCTAGACATAATAATGTAAATAGATGTGTGGATGGAAAAATGTAGTCCCTTATCCCTTGAGTGAATGCAACCTTAGGCGGTGATAATATATACTTAGTGCTTGGTCCTTTATTATGGTCACATAGCTTTATATTTGTATGATTCCCTTGGTTGAATTTCACAATTAACAATTGAAAGGCCGACCCATAAGAAAACAAGATTGAAGATGCCCAAAAGATAAAAGAGACCCAAAAGAGGTGAGTAAGATAAAGAAGGGTCGGGGCACCCAGAAGGATGGGGGCTCCGGGGCATTGACATCATGTCTGGGCGCTAGTGTTTAGCGTCATAAAAGATAAAACAATAAAGTATCGATTGGGTTGTAGGGTGTAAGAGGCCAGAAAGAAGACATGAAACACATACAAAAGGCCAAAGATAGTTGTCAATTGCTAGTTTTCTTGCTTAGGAATCATATGAATAGTAGTACGTGATTAAGACCTAGAAATGTACCCAAAATGCATGATTTAGTGTCTACAGTAGGGGATGCATAGATTGTACTTCAACCCAAACACTAACCTTCTTACATGGTGTAACACCCATGGTTAGGGTTTGAGTTTGATTCAAATGGTTTTAGATGGTTTCAGGATTGTGTGAAATTTAGGGTTTGACAACGACACACATTTCCATGTCATTAAGGGTACACAAATTTATAGAACATGATTTCAAGTAGGTCTAAGATCGTACAAAAAGTCCTAAACCATAAAGATGTTCCTAGAAGACATATATGGTTCCATACTAGGGTATCTTCTAGTTGCAGTCTCAAGAATAAAACATATTCAATCCTTACACTCCCATATTCTCCAACTTGTACACCCAAATCTCTCTTGTATCATTTTATATAGCTAAGTATATCTTCCTTCTTGTGAATTTGAACTTGTAGCGTATTGTAATTATTAGTTGTAAGTATTCATGTATTATTGATATTAGATGATTAATATTAGAAGTTAATTAGTCATAATAACCCCTTGTAATGAACCTTGCATTCCTTTTTATTGTTGTGCATTCCATAACAATCTAATAAAATCTTAAAAAGGGTATACACACTTTGAATATGGGAGTGTAAAACTTAGCAGTTATGGAATTGTTAGATGTGTACGTAAATGTTTGGAGGTTTTGTATATGTTTTGAATTTTTCTATAGCGATCTCTTGACTTCATGTAACTTTATGTGCATGTGTGACCCTAAAAAATATTCTTCATTATATAACCACAGGTTGTCACACATGTGTGAAACACTTTATATGATGCTAAATAGCTTTGCATCATAATCACGAGTAGGAGACCCTGTAAAAAGGTTAATAGTTGGTTTGAATTACAATATGTACATTGTTTACATTGAAAATATTTTAAAGAGGCCTCAAACCACATGAAGTTCTACACCTAACCTATGATATCTATATGGATACAAATATTTTCTTTGGATATTTGATCATTTGAGAATGCAACAATGGCTTGGTGTACTTAACTTACCTAGTCTTATATGATCTTTAGCTTTGATAACATGACTCTATAACATGGTTAAGTGTGCTTCAAACCTGGTATGAGCTACTCGTATAATATGCAACCAATTTTAGGAATTTCGGAGAGATTGGAGTACGTTGGGAATGTTATTTGTAATAGGTGCTCATGAAAGTGACACATGAGTAAATGAGTGCATTATAATTTCTCATATAGGGGTTCATAGGTATAATTTTGCATTCAGGACAAACCATGAAGAAAGTATTGATCCATAGAAAGATATCAAATTGAAAAGGTGGTTGTTGGGTGGCTAGGGATGAAACTATTAGTTTCAGAGCAAACTATTTGGTAGTTTGGTCCCTACTTGGTGGTTCCGTATGTAAAGGGAGTGAGGTACTAGAAACTTCTAGGCAAGACACTTGGAGTGATAAACTATTGTTGGCTAATGTAAGCAATATTGTGAATGAATAAGAAATTTATTGAGGATAAAAATTCATGCATGAGACTAAGGATAGATGATTAAGCTTGGAATGTGTGCATAAATCTTGATTTAGGGATAAATTCAATGTTATCATTACCAAATTTAGGTGTCTACAATGCATTGTTTCACACATAAATAGAGAAACCATATAGTACATACCTTTGGTAATATTTTACCACCCATGGATTATGATTTTCCATTGATTTCCTCCTTCACTAGCACACCCAATCCTCTTACTAAATTCCATGGGAGTCAAATCATTTACATACTCTCCTTTCAAAAAATCATTAACTCTTATGAAAGAGATATCATCACATAAATCTTTAACTTTGTCATTTCCTACAATAATCCACTCTTATAAATCATCACAACCAATTTTTTTTTTTTCCATTTACTTCTTGGACCTCTAATTCTAGTATGCATCCTTGTTTCCTTCCAGCCCTCTCACACTTACTAAAGAGATGATAATAAATGAATTATAGTCAAACAAGAGGATATAGGTTTACACTAAAATGATACAAAACACACATCTCAATTTCCACATGCATTACTTTATCACTACTTTATTCATTAGATGAAGCTTAAAACTACAATTTGTAAATGTTCACTGATAACGAATTTGGAATGCATAACAATATAGTTTGTATTGGGAGGAAATGAACACTTAATCAAGAATGGAATAATATGTTATACCTATAAATAAACATGTTAAAAAATATTCAATTCCTCCTAATGATCCCGACATTCTTCTAAGGGAGATAAATGATTCAATTTTGAAATGCGGAAGTAACATCAATAGTTCAAGAGCCAAGGGAAAATCTATTTAGAGGTTAAGAGTTCAAGTATGGAAAAAGAAGTTGAAGCAACATGGGTTAGTTTTGTAGGTGTCCAATAATCTAGGAGCAACTTTTGAACATGAATCTGTGTAGCCATTTCAAAGAGAAGGGAACTCTCTACTTTGGAGATTTATATTGCTTTCCATAAATTAAATACAATAAAGCCAAAAAAATATATTTGTGAAGTGATTTTTAGTCTTTGTGGGTGATAATATGAAAGGATTGCTTGTAAGTTTAACACGTTATGTATCATTATGTTCTAGATTATTGGTTTAAAATATTGAAATATATTTTTCATAGGGAGATTGAGAAAGGTTAAGTGCCCAATGATAACAAAATACTTGAAAACAAGTTTTATGTGGAATGTTCTACTTAGCAACATTCTTTGCTACTCTATATTCTCCTTCTACATCGACAGTGCTTGTTTTTGGATGCTACATGCTTGGAAATGGTGTTTGCCTATGTATATTGATTGTTTGTGTACATTGCTTCCATCTAAATGTTGTCGCAATCTCTCTCTCTCTCTCTCTCTCTCTCTCTCTATATATATATATATATATATATATATATATATATATATATATATATATTATCAAATAATTACCCTTGTATATAAATTTACTTCATATCGTATGGTGGTGGGAGCTCATTCATATGTGAATTCCTACAACAATGGGGAATTCCACATTGCATGTCTTTTGAAATCTTTGTTGTGTGAGGAAATGGGCATGTGGACTCCAATAAAACATTCTTAATCAAATATGTTTTCTCCCACAACAACGACAAATTGCAAACAATGATGCTTATCTATGTAATTTATTTCTTGTTCCTTTTATACAATTTCTTCTCTTGCTATGATGACATTAGGCAAGTCGACTTCCCACTAGGGATCAAATTTGAAGGGTTGGACTGAATTTTATTGTGAAGAGCAAATATTGGACCAACCCTTCAATGATGAAAAGCAATATGAATATTTTAGATTTCATATGAAAAGAATAAATCAAGTATACACATCTTAAAAAATAAGAGCATTTAAAAAAGAGAGAAATTATTAAAAAAATCATTGGGCACCTTAAATAAAAAGGGAAAATTTAGTAATCCAAACAAAACTACCTCTCAATCATAATGGTGTAAAATTAAGATGCATTTAAATTGGTAAAATAATTGAATTATGATGTAAAGAAAGTCCAAAACTATAATATTCTAATTTCCTAAAAATCATCATAACTAAAATAAGCATTAAATAAATTTAATAAATAAATACATAAACAAACAATTAAAATGAGACAAGAAGACACTAGGATCTCATATAAAGTACGCGTGGGACACTAGGATCTCATATCAAAATCATTCAGAAAACTTGTAAATACTAAAATAAATAGTTCTTAAACTTATACTTAGATTTTAGTGCTAACTAAAACCCATTTGGATTTTTACCACTTTAATAAAAAATCCATTTGGATTTTAACCACTAAATTAAAATCCATGTAAATTTTAACTAGTAAAATGCATTTAATTAGATTTTTTCCAACTAAATTAAAGAAAATGTGCATCCATACATTAAAACACCCAGACTAACTATGTCATTGACATATACATTAAGTTATTCTTGGTTAGATTTAGAGCCAAGAGCTTCACCTTGTGCATAATATGCATTCAGAACGACTACGCACAAATGACGTATTACCAAATTAGACTACACCATTAAACACACACACACACACACACACACACACTTCATAATCTTCCCTAAATATGTTCACAACCCTCTTCCTCAACTCCTTAAACATATAGTTGAGCAGTATTGTCTTGAGCACAACCGTAATTATAAAGTTCTTGTTGGCCTCCACATCACTGCTATTGAATAACGGTTAGAGAGAAGATACCAATGGTAACTTGGAGGGGTGCTTTCAATAGACATAGAAGATTATCTCTACCTATTTTCCCCCTCTACAAAAAGTTCCTCTCCACTACCTTGTATTATATCATCTCGGATAGGTCCAATCAACCTTTGCATTGAGAAATAACTCAACACTTAATTCGGTTCTTTGCAATGGTCATAATGGGTGAGCTCCTCAAGTGACTCAACCTTTGTTTTTCCTAAAAGTAGACCCCACCTACCTTTTCCCCATACTCCTTCTCCATTGCACACAAATAGATCTAATCCAATCATTTTGGCATGTCTCCACATCGAGCTCAAATTGATCTAGGTTATATGGATCAAGCCTATTGCGAGCTCATCTTGCTCTTTAGCACCAACTCGGCTCCCATATAGCCTTCTTGACACCCTACATTACAAGTCACAAATTGAAGTCGCTCTTTGAGATCAATTCAACACTTTTCTCCAAAGTCATCTTATACCCAAGCTAGTGGCCACTCTACACACTTGATTTGTTCCAAATCATGTTGTGTTGGCTCCCAAGTGGGCAGATATTTGTGTGCAAGTTGATCCTAGCTCTGTTCTCTGCCTCTCAAGGTGGCTCTTGCAACAAAGAAGTGGAAATAAGTACAAGGTGGTAGATAAAACATCTGAATGAATCCCATGCAAAGGCATAACCCTAAACCGTAATATTAAATATTTAGTTTTTAGGTATTTGTGCTCAAGTAGTCGTTGAGCTAGCATCACCAACTTGCTAGAAACTTGGGATTTGACCTTAATAGTAATATAGTAGTAGCATATTTATTATATTAATTTTTTTTGGCAATTGCAAGTAATATACCTTGTCTAACATATCTACGAGTCACGCACGTAGTGTGGAAAATTGGAGGTGATTATTCTTTGTAAAAATGATAATCAATATTTTTTAAGATTTAAAAATTTCACACAAATTGTTACCACATCTCTTCTTTTGATGGTTTGAAAAGTAACGGACACTTTTGTATTGTCAAATGATTTTTACTTTTTAAGTCATTGAGATTCTCTCTTACAAATACCAAGTCATTGGGTCCCATAGACTGCTTGGTCTCGTGGACGTCATTAAAAACTTTCATTCATTCATTCATTCTTACCACTTCGTGTACATGGTCGACATCAAAGGCTCAACTAATACCTTTACAACTCACAGCTGATGCCACCACATGTCTGCTAGCAAGTGGACGTTGCCCAGAAATATATTTGGCCCTGCCCTGTGAGCGACACGTGGCATGGCGACAGGCAACGTGGAAAATAAAACCAAAAACTAAAATTATGTTCCACTCCATCGCTGGCTGTCACCTCGGGTGTCACGCTGGAAATTTAAATAATATGGGAAGGGAATTAACTAATTAATAAATGCACAAAATCCGTCCCTATCATCCCATGATACGAATTTTTCAGCTTTTCATGGAGTTTTTGATCAATCACGATTCTCCTGCTACAAATATATACACAATATATATATACCCATTGTTCTTGTATGTGTATATTTATATGTAATAAAGAGGGGCATTTATTTTAAGATGCAATCCCAGGAATGATTGCAGGACAGCCAGGTCCAGGTCCTGCCCCTGACACTGCCATGGTGGTGACAGTGACAGTGACAGCTCACAATTGTTTTATTTTAATATATATCCATCTCTACAGTTAGTTGGTTCAATTCTTGTTCTGGATATCCACCTTCAGGACAGCAGGGATTTGCTTTTTCTTCTCCTCCTCCTCTCTTTTTTCTTCCAAAAACCCAGATTTTGGGTATTGGCGTACTCCACTTTCTTCATCTTAGTTGTAAGGATTGAGGGGTAACATGGACTTGTCTTATTTTAGTATCTAGTGAGATTTGTATTTTGACGTCGTCTTGTCCCTTTTTACTATCTTGTGAGATTTGTATTTTGACGTTGTCTTGTCCCTTTTTACTATCTTGTGAGATTTGTATTTTGACGGCATCTCATCCCCCTTTTAATACCTAGCGAGATTCGTATTTTGAACGACGTCTTGTTTCTTTTTAGTATCTAGTGAGATTTGTATCTTGACAATGTCTAATCCTTTTTTAGTATCTAGTGAGATTTGTAGTGTTATCCCCACATTAGGACAACATATTCTTTACTGTCATCCCTGCCTTTAGACCACAACCCATTCAATGCTCTTTTCTTATTTGTTGACATACCTATATGCAATATGAAGCAAAATAAAAAATTGGGTGTATGCAGATCCAGTACAGGTAGGCAGGCAGGGGAATGAGGCTGGCAGATGCACATGCATTACTTTACTGTTTATTGACTTATTATCCATGCATTTTGCTTCATCTTCATCTGGGTTTCAAGAGGGCAGTGTTTTTCATCATAAACAGAAGCTTTTATTGTTTTTGGGAATAGGAATAGGATGACACAGGCAGGGTCAGGGTTTGGAGACACAACCCTCACAAAGGTTTTTGTGGGAGGGTTGGCATGGGAAACCCAGAGGGACACCATGAGGCGTTACTTCGACCAATTTGGGGACATTTTGGAGGCGGTCGTCATAACTGACAAAAATACTGGACGCTCCAAAGGCTATGGATTTGTAAATTCCTTTCCCCTTTCTCTCTGTGTTAAGGGTTGTAGGATTTGTGATGCTTTTTCCTAGGTCTGCATTGCATGGCAGCAGATATCTCTGCATTTGGGTTGCAGGTTTCCCCCTTTTTTTCTTGTGTTTTAGGCTTTGAGAAAGGATTTTCCCAGGTCGGATTGATTGGCATTGATTGCGTGTGGTTTTTATACGGTTCAGGTGACTTTCAGGGATCCTGAGGCTGCAAGAAGGGCATGCATGGATCCAAGCCCTGTCATAGATGGGAGGAGAACCAACTGCAACATTGCTTCGCTAGGTCGACCTCGGTCCTCTCCTCATGGTAAGGAGTACTGTTGTTTACCCTTCATTCTTTTCGTTGAAAATCACTGAGTTACATAGATATTGGCAGTTATGTTCATGTTTTGGATTACATATGGTAGATAACAATGTCGAGTAAGAAGTTACTCGTAACGATCCTGATCAGTATTTAAAATTATTTATATTTACTGGACAAATGTAAGCAATCATCATCCTCCTTAATTAAACTACAACCCTTAAGTTCCCATAAATTTTTTGACATTCTGAATGTAATTAATAGCCAGATATTGACTGTACATGCCCTAGATAAATATAAGCAATTATCATCCTCTTCAATTAAACTACAACCTTTAACACTAGCATAAACTTTTTGACATTCTGAATGTGATTAAAATCTGAGTATTCGTAGCCAGGTAAAATCTGAGTATTCGTAGCCAGGTATTGACTGTACATGCCCTGGACAAATATAAGCAATTATCATCCTCTTCAGTTAAAATACAACCCTTACTATACCATAAACTTTTTGATATTCTGAATGTGATTAAAATCTGGTTACTTGTAGCCAAAGTATTGACTGTGCATGCCCTGTATCAAGTTTGAGCCATGTTTGGTTAAGGAATTTATTTATTTCATTTGAAGGCACCTCTCACTGACCAAGATTTTCAGAGATTCAAAGCCCTACAATCCCTTCAACCTCCTTGCCAACGCTCTGGGTGAGGAAGCCCTGTTTTTACCTATGATATGTTTATGTGATAACTGTCTTTTCTGCAGAATTTATAAGTTTTAGAATTCGACTATTAACTTGTAATTTACAGATCAAATTTGAGCCCTATTTGAGCAACAAGAATTTCATTACATTTTTCTCATTAGGGCACCTCTCATTGAGTAGAATTTGCATAGGCTCTTAGCCCTATGATTCCATCAAGCTACTTTTCAACACAACAATAGAAATTGTACCCAAAATGGAGATAGGGCTCTCAAAATGCATTTCATTAAAAAAAACAAAGGAATGTTGATGTTTTAGGATTGTATAGGTTTGTAGCCTTATAATTCTATCGAGCTATTTTTTAAGACTAAAAATTGTGCCCAAAATTGAGATAGGGTTCCCACAATGCATTTCATTAAAAAATCAAAGGAATGTTTATATGTTGCTTAAAGAAATAGTTGCCATGAGAAAATGGTATTCGAAATTTGAGTCATTGAAGAGGAATTTTGTGTTGTTTCGGTAAACCAACCATGAAGGAGCATTGTGTCTACCAAATCATTGTCCATCGAAATGACTTAACAAATGTCTTTTAAAGAAAGGTACATTTGTTCTACACACCGAGAGTCGACAAAACTATATGAGGTCTAAGGTAGGGGATATTTGACCCTAGATAGGGAGTTTTAAATGAAATCCATTAGTATGTGTTCGAGTAGAATCACACGTACAATATCATTGGATTGTATTGATCAATTGCTTTGCCAAATGATGAGGTGAGGTGGTGAAGGTAAATTCAGTTATTCTAATAACTTTTATCCTTGACTTTTGGGAGGTTGACCATGTTTAGTGGTGACTTTGGCTTTGATTTTAGTGGTCACTAGTCATTTGAACATGCCATGATAGTAGGGATTTAGTTAGATAGCGAAGATTTAGTTAAATACAGTAAAATCAAATTAATTAATAATCGTGTGCTTAAACAATCAATTGATAGTAGTTGGGTGGCCTTTGATGTGACGTTTTCCACATGCCATTTAGATTTTGCGTAATTGACAAATCGGCAATCATCAAAATTTAAGCCATTGAAGGGGAGTTTTGCATTGTTTTAATACATTGGCCACGATGGAAAATTGTGCCTGCCAAGTCATTGATGACTTGGTGGGCACAAGTCTCCATTGCATGGACTTAACATATGTCTTTTTAAAAAGGTACATTTCTCTTACTTGTTGATATGGGTAAACCCTTGAAGAAAGAGTAACCCATATCGACATTCAGAGAAGGATTTGTATGAGTGTATTTTTAGAAAAGTACTTCAATTTATTTTTAGTAGTAAATGATCCAAATGGATATTTAGGGCAAGAATGATCAACATCATCAATTAGAGCAAGATTTCTCAAAGTCTATTTTTAGAAAGTCTTGAAATCTAATTTTAACAGTTTTAAGTAAGAAGTTATCTAGAAACAAACGTGATAGTATCTAAAGGGATTTATACCTTAGAATAAATACAAACAACCATCATCCTCCCCAATCAAACTATAACCTTTTCGACACCATATAGTTTTTGGCATTCTGGATGTTATTAAAATTTCTCTCTATCTTACCATATATAATTAATAGTATCTTTGTCTTTTCACATAGTGTTTACAAGTTTTCAATGGAAGTAATGCCTTTGTAATTGTGGATATAGTTTGTTTACCAAAACCACCAAACCAAACAGTTGTCTAAGTATTTGGATCCAAGGATTGATTATACATGCCCTGGATCAAGTTTGAGCCATGTTTTGTTAAGAAATGTATTTATTTCATTTAAAGGCACCTCTCACTGTTTAGGATTTTCAAAGATTCAAAGCCCTACAATCCCATCAAACTCCTTGCCAATGCTTTAGGGGGGGGGGCCGGTTTTTACTGTTGATATGTTTAAGTGGTACCTTTGTCTTTTTTGCATAATTTATAAGTTTTAGAAATGTCTATTAATTTACATATCAAATTGGAGCCCTACTTTAGCAATAAAAAAAATCATTACATTTTCCTCATTAGGGCACCTAACAATGAGTAGGATTTGCAAAAGCTCGTAGCCCTATAATTCCATCAAGCTACTTTTCAACACTAGACATTGTGCCCAAAATTCAGATGGGGTCCCCAAAATGCATTTCATTAAGAAAATCAAAGCAATGTTCATGTTTACATGTTGCATAAAGAAATAGTTACTATTGTCAAATGGCATTCAAAATTTGATTTGTTGAAAGGGAATTTTGCGTGATTTTAGTAAACTAGCCATGGAGGAGAATTGTGCTTGCCAAGTCACCATCCATCAAAGTGACTTAACATACACCTTTTTAAAAAGGTACATTTGTTCTACATGCTAAGATATGACAAAACTATATGGGCCGAGGTAGGGGAAATTTGATCCTAGATAGGGAGTTCTAAATGAAATCCATTAGGATGTGCTGGAGTAGAATCACATGTATGGTATAACTGGATTGGACTACTTGATTGCTTCACCAAACGATGAGCTAAGGTGGTGAAGGTAATTAAGTTATTTTAGTAATGTTTATCTATGACTTATGGGCGGTTAATCATGTTTGGTGGTGACTTTGGCTATGGTTTTAGTGGTCTCTATTCATTTTAACATGCCATGATATTAGGGTTTTAGTAAAACAACATAGATTTAGTTAAATACAATAAAATCATGTTAATTATTAATTGTTTGCTCAAATAATCAATAGAAGTTGGTCAGCCTTTGATATGACGTTTTCCACATGCCATTTTGCTTTTGCTTGACTGACATAGTGATAGTCATCAAAATTTGAGCCATTGAAGGGGAATTTTGTGGTGTAGTAATGAATTGGCCACGATGGAAAATTGGTTGTGGCCAAAGTCATTGATGAGATCCAAGTCTCCATTGTTGGGACTTAACATACGCCTTTTTAATAAGGTACATTTATCTTACATGCTAATAGTTGACAATAATTGTATAGGTAATGGAAACTTGATCCTAGATAGAGTGTTCTTTAGAAAATTATGCTCTTGTGGTAGGGATGTCCCCTTTTTACTTTTTTTTTTAAAAAATTGAGTGGTGATTTTTATCTTTTATGTGGCATTTAGAAGCTCTACATATTTGGAATCTGGGATGAACTATAGCTGCCCTAAGTCCATTTATGGGTCAAATATGAATCATATTTAACCAAGAAGGATTTTCCATACATTATATTTATGAAGGTACGTTTTAGTGAGTAGATCATGCATATAATCTTAACCATATACTTCCATTATGGTCCTTGTTAGCAACAAATATTACACCTCTTTTCGATTTTAAAGAGCTCCCTAAACAAATCTCATTACAAAGTCAAAAACATTTTGATGTATTTGAATTTGTAGAAAACGAGTTTTTATTCCAATATATACTACTTTACGACATTTCTTCTCTTTTGTTAAATGGGGAGTTGAAGGCCTTGGGTTTTTCTTGGTGTATAGAAGAATCAAAGCTTCTATGTGATGGGTGTAGTAACCTTAACATTGTATTTATAAACTCATGTTATGTACATTTTTATGTGAGCAAAATGTATCAATGAAAATGCTTTGAATTGTTCATTGCTTTCCTAAAGCCCCCTGAAACATATTTATAGAGCATAGAACCCTATAAGAATACTAATAGAAATTTCCAATTCATGCGAACATGTTTGTATTAGATTTCTGATTTTAGAACTTATGACAAAATTGAGCATTATGGAAGCAAAAGGTTTTCAAAGAGTGTTGTTGTAGAGTCAAACATAAACCATGTCATTGTTTTTATACCTATGGATGAATTCATATTCATGTTGGTTTTTTAAATCTTTGGAGATCCAAGCAAGTGGTGGCTAGTTTGTAAAAAAAAGTTTGGTTTTTCATTTTTTTAGTTTTTCAATGCTTCTAGTTCTACCATTCTCAGAAGCAAATAGCATATGAAATTATGAGCTTCCTTAGGAAAAGCTAAAATGTGAGTAGCCTTGGGTTGAAGCACTACCATCATCGAAACACATATGGGATGGAAGCTTCTCTTTGCATTTTTGGTTCTTATGTCTTTTTAAGATACATGTTTTTACAGGAAAGCATTAGCAAATTGTAGTAGATAGAACAATCTTTATTGTATAACAAACTTCTTGACTTTCATATAAATAATATTTTATTACTTAAATTGTCCTGATTCTCTTGTAGGATGCATGCACCTAGGAAGCCCCTATCCTGGAGCTTCTCAACTTGGACAAGCCTATGCTAGAGGCCCAACTTTACTCCCTACTTTTCCTTATTCTTCAGGGATTGCATACCCTCCATATGGGTAGGTTCACTTTGTTTCACTTCCTCTTCAATTTAGATGTGATTTCATGTGCATTAATGTGAAGTAGGCTATTAGGAAATCTCATTTTCTTCTTTAACATGGTATGACAGATATACAACATACGTTCCTGATGTTCCTTATCACCAGGTGCCTATTCATTCTTAGAAAGGGCTCTAACCTCTATTCCCCAATACAAGGATTGAATTTTGTAAATTTCAGCATCCACCTTTTATTAGTATGTTGTATTGTCTTTTGTTTTTCATAATATGTATACCTTGTGTTTTCTCTCCAGAATATATATAATCCCTACCTTGCACCACAATACACCCAAGTATATGGAGCATCCAGAATCATTAGTCCAACCATATATCCTTATATGGGCCAACCGTTGCAGGGTGGACGTGCCTTTCCTTCCGCGCAGGGTTATGGAGTGCAGGGGCCTCTTCTTCAGTTTCCAGGGCCAGAAAGTTCTCCCATGACCACAATGCCCCAACAACATGGTAGAACACAAATCTTACAAGGACCATTTCCTTTGGCAGGTATGGTCATTATGCATGTTATTTGATTACAATGTTTGGTTTCAGAGTCTCTCCATGTAAGATATGACTGACATCTAAAATCATGTACCTTGTGCAGCATCTACCCCAGTCTCATCACATCCTCAGTTTGTAGGGTCTACACAATCTCAACAATTGTTTATACATGGGGATAGTGGCTCAGAGCATCCATCTGGTTAATAGTATCATCTCACTATGGTGAGCAATTTTTTGTTAAGAGGCTTGAATATTTGCAATCAATACAAGAGGGGCTTCTGTGGGAATTGGCCATTTTTTGGAAATGAATAATGTTGATTTGCAAAGTTCGTTGCCTTGAATCCATTACCAGTGGCCTTATTTTTGTTGAAGATAATTAATCATGCATTTGCAGTCAACAATCATTTTCAAGGCACAACGTTGGCAAGCCACAAGATAGAACATCAAGTTTTTCCTTGAGGAGAATTTGTAGCTCGAGAGCAATTCTATCACAATTTATTTCTAGACCGCAAGCATCCATTATATCCCAAAGGGGGGAATTGAAAGTGGTACTTGAGCAATAAGCTTCAAAGCTTTATTTACATAATGTTGGTTCTCCATTAGAGAAGTGATGACTTTAGTGGCATTTTGCCATGTTCTACAACACATCATTTGTACCATTTATTGAAAAGGGAGGGCAATTTATGTGATTCATAAATTGAAATAAGATTTGCAAGATTTAGAGAACCCTAACTCGTATTTTTTAACTAAGCAATTTAAGACGTGTGATACAAGTGTAACTTGAGGGCACTAGAGTATTTGGTCTCCATATTTTCGTTGACTTTTTTCATGGGCAAGTTGTGGGCAAGTATTCCTTTGTTTCTTTTTTTCTACAGTGTCTTAGGTTTAAGGATGGAGTTTCATTCCGACATGTGATTATTAGTTGATAAAACCATACATTATCAAGATTTTAGAGGAGGGCTAGTTTGGATGATTGAATTAATTATAATCATGTTCTTCATTTTGGTCCACGTAGGGTGATAAATATACTTGCATTTAGGAGTGATTTTTTTTGTTCTAATAATGTTGATTACATCCATGTACTTCATTTTGAAAAAAAAAAGGTGAAAAATATCCATGATAGATAATTTTTTGAAGTTCTCTTTTTATAATAAACGATAAATTATAGTGAAACTGATTACATCTATATACTTCAATTTGAAACTTTTTAGGTGATAATTATACCTCAAAGATCAACTAATCATGTTAGATGTTATTAACCACCTCACATATAATATTAAAAATGCATTGAATAATATGTAGGAAAATGTCAATTTCCCAACAAAAGAGAGTTGTTGGCCAAACGCTTTAATATAAATTATATTCATAAATACCCTTAAGAAAGGTAGACGCTATACAATATTCCTTATGGGGAAGTAATCCACTATTGTAGGCCTTTTCGAGGGGGCAACCTCCTTATTAGATAATACACTCCAATCACAATATTTCGTTTTGATGTCTTACATAATGATATTCCTATCCATATATAGATCCTAATCGAATAATAGATGGGTATATTACTAATCCTAATGTAGGCCGACTCATTTTGCAATAATAAATACCACAAGCAATTGTATGACTCCATATAATATACCCGCTAAAAGGATATGTGTCATAATATGCATCATGATGTCATTTGTCTAAGTACATTACATTCCACCCCCTTACCATGTTTTTTACTCGAACACATGAGGGGAATTAAATATCATGTGATAAAATATGAGTTATTTTTTAAGATTTGATTAGTTTATTTACATTACATACTGAAATATATTTTTTCTCGAAGTTTTAGGACTAAATGGAGGTTTATTAATTCATCCTTCTCTTCTTCCTTTCCTTGGATACGATAGGTACAACAACATTGTGATGAACATAATAAACTCAGTGACTACAATTTGAGATGGATACTCAAGGAAAGTGTATTGATATTCTATGTATGGATCAACTAATAAAATAACATCAATAGTAAATAAGTGAGTAAAACTTTCCAAAGAAGAAAAGAAAAAGTGTGGAAAATTTTAGACAACAAATGAAAGAACCTCTTCTGCAAGCCGTTAGTAACCACACGTAGGATGAAAATAATTTCCTTCATCATAAATGGACAAATATTTGAAGAGAATCTCAAATAAACCATTCTCATCCAAGTGAAAGAAATCCTCATACTAAATAATTACACTTGTTCTCAAAATCGAGGTGTACATCTATTTCCTTTTCATATTCTTCTTCCATATGTAAATGAATAGAAAATATATCAAAATCATCATGAAGTCTCCAAAAAGTGCCATTAAGGCCTTGAAATGCTTTATTTAGTTTAATCAAATCATCTAGAACATATTGATCTTAAATGCCGAGAAAACTAGGGTTCATTTTCCTTTTTAATCGCATTTCTACTAAAATGATATCATCCAAGTGAAGATTCAAAATTTTCCTTTCTAATGTAAAAAATGCATCGCTTGTTTTTCTCAAAAGTATTGAAATATACACATTTTTTTCCTAGGCATATGACAAAAAAAATCATACAAAAATAATGTTCGCAAAGTCCGTTTATGATTGTCATATCTCCCTCAATTTTGTTCCAAAAAAATATTATAACCACTTTTCAGAAAGATCTCAAAGTCCTCTTTCTAGAAATTGAAAAACAACTTGAATTAGACACTTGTGTGAGGAGAATGATCTTCTACAAAGTAGACATTTTTAATGAAAAAATATGCAATATCTTAATAAAATCGTCACTTGCCCTGGAAAGAGTCTAGAGATATGGTACAAGATGTAAAGAACCTCACATATAAAATAAAAAATACACCAAATTATATGCATAAATATATAGATTGCACACTACACTAGATGTGTGGGAAAAATGCCCTGATATGAATTATATTAAAAATATCGTTAAGGTAGGATACACCATTCAATACTCCTTATGGGGAAGACATTACACCATTATCACAAGCCTTTTCAAGGGGGCAACCTCCTTATCAAAACATAGACTCAAATTATTATATAATTCGTGGATGATTTTATGATCTATATTGGTGTGTGGAGATGCTGACATGTGACACACATCCTTTTAGTGGGTATATTGTGGATGCATTATATGGAGTGGCACGAGTTGTGGTATTTATTATATTTGGTAATGAGTCGGCCTACACTGGGATTACTGATATACTCATTCAGTATTGGAAGAGTTTTTGTATAAGGAGATACATATCATTGTGTAAGACATCAAAGGAGAAATATTATAATTGAAGTGTACTATATAATAAGGAGGTGGATCCCTCGAAGAGACTTGTGATGTTAGAAATAAGGTTGGTATTACTTATATGGGTGAGTTGTTTATTGTAGTTTGTTTTATTATGTTTGAGTGTTCTTATGTGAGTTATAACAACTCACATAACAATGGTGATGTTTCCACCTTTATAACACTTACTCCTTATCTTAAGGAGATGAACATTTCTATTTATTAGCATCATTGTTTACACAATAACATAACGCAAATTTGATAACTCTGTACTAGATTTCATTTGGTATTAAAACGATTATTCCTCATGGAAGATTAATCTTATTTGCATGGGGAAAATCTCTTATTATTTGTAGTCCCAATTGATGAGAACTTGTGATAGAGCACTTTGTAGTATACAAAAATTTCAAAACGATACCAAAACTATAGTTAGAATAGATTAGTGGTGTCATTGCTTCTATCGTTGCAGGTTCTAGCTCATATGAATAGCTTCAAGAGCTCAGACTAGTTTTCATCATGGAAAAGAAATAGTCTCCGCATCCTGTAAAGTATATCCACAAACCTATCTGATTTCTACATATTCATCCACCATTGGTTTAAGTTTGCCATTTGCCACTACCTTGGAAAGTGATACACGCGACACCAAAGTTAAGTGTTTACTTATGTCATTTGTTTAAATTTATGTTTTGTCAAATGTGAAGTCTTTATTTGTTTTTTTAAGTGTCCAAAAATCATTTTGTTGGGGCTATGTTATATGTGTGTCAATTAAGTTTGTGTTAAGATATGGAGTCTAAATAATTTTAGTATTGTAAAAGTAATTACTAATTATTACTTTTCAAATATATTGGTCATTAATTTAGTTTCGATTCATTTGTCATTTAATTTTGTCTAATGATCTTTTCCATTCTGGATGTTATTGTTAAGAATTGTGTGTCATTGTCAAAAGTGTATAAATATAAAATATTTGTGGTATTTGTAACAAATGCATTATTGATTTTATTTGACATCCATTGAGTCAAGTTTGTTGGGGGGTGGTCAAAATGGACAAGTTGAGTCTAATTGAAAGATTTGAAGGCAAAGATTTCCATACATGACAAGTTCGAACCCAACTACATTTGATTGGCAAAGACCTATGGGAAATTATCGATTGAAAAATGAAAAAGCCAAAAGATGCAGATGAAGTGGCAAAATGGGAAAGAAAGGATTGAAAAGCGATAACAATTATCGGCCTAGGACTATCTTGTGCATATTTGCATCATATAGATCTAACTAAGTCATCTAACGACATTTGGGTGACATTGAACAAGTTGTTTGGATCTCAAGATGACAGTGTAATATGTACACTAAAACAAAAATTGTTCCGGCTAAAAAAGGAAGAAAACGACAATATGGTACAACATATCAGTAAGTTTTTCTCCATATTGAATCAATTGATAGGAATAAAGGCTAATGTTAATAAAGAACACGTTAAAGTGGTTCTACTAAATAACATGCTGAATAACTACTCAAACATTGTGTTTACGCTTAACAAAGTTAATCCTATTTTGGAAGACTTAATCTCCTCTTTGATTAAAGAAGAAAATAGAAACAAAATATTTTTGCCAAAAGAGGAAACTGTAATGGTTGCAAAAAATAATTCATCATTCCAGAAAGGTAAACATAAATCCAAATCTTCAAGGAAACATCTTTTGTACCATTATTGCAAGCAGTCAAGACATCGATTTGTGAACTATAAAAAAGAGCCCAAGATCTTTTAGATGATAAGATAGATTAACAAAATTTGAAAGCTAGAAATGATTGGGAAGATTACTCTCCTCATGCAAGTGAAATTGTGAGGATTCTTCTGCAAAGAATTACATACTACAGAAAATAAAAGAACAATGAATCAAACTTTGAAAAATAACTTCAATAAATTTTATATCGTAGGCCTCTTCGAGGGGGCAACCTCCTTTGAGCAAGCTCAATACAATAATATTTATGGATACATTTATTAGCCTAAGCACTCCTTAATATACTAGTTCTATTCTAGAAATTACTACTACCCATGCATGTGGGATAATACTTAATAGCTTACAAGGATGACTTACAAAGCATACGCGTCTATCACATCTATTACATTACTAATGCAAGGAGAAAGGTAAGACAAAGGGTCTTAACATCCCCTCCCCCTTAAAAAGCTTTTTCCTCAAAGCTGTAATTGTGGGAACTATTGTTGAATCTAGGGAAGGGGCTCCCAAGTTACATCTTCTAGTTGCATGTCATGCCACTAGATCAAGACCTCAATGATAGAGTGGTTGTGAAGTTGGCGAGAGCACCTATCAAGAATTATGGCAAAGGCTCAAGAATGATGGATCCTTCATTGTCAAGCTCTAGGTAGTACTGTTTGTGTCATAATGTGTTGGCCCCAGAACTTTCTTCAAACAAGAGACATGAAGGACATGATGAACTCGCAAGCTGGGTGGAAGCTCAAGCTTATATGTAGCGGCACCAATCTTTTGGAGAACTTTATAGGGTCCATAAATCCTATGGGAAAGCTTTTGATGCCCTTTGAGTTTTAAGGAAGTTTTTTTACATGGTTGTAAGCATAGAAAAAACCATATCCCCAGGTTGAAAGGTGTGCTCCAAGCAGTGTTGATCTTCTTTGTTTCATATGGTTTTGTGTTCCATATGGAGATTGTCCCAAAGAGTGTGAATAATTTTGTCTCATTGGGTGAGGGCGGTGTCGACAGCCTGAAATGGAGAACTGCCATGAGTGTAAGGGAGGAGAGGTGGTGGAAGTTGGCCATAGACTGCTTCATATAGAGTCATTTTGGTGGAGGTGTGATATGAGGTGTTATACCACCATAAGAGGTAGCCACTTGACTCACTGTTGTTGGTGCTCAAAGGTAAAACATCGAAGGAATGTTTCCAAACATTTGTTAACAATTTTAGTTTGACCATCTGTTTGTGGGTGATATCCTAAACTCATCCTCAATTGGGTACCTGTCCTACAAAATAATTTTGTCTAGAAATTGTTGGTGAAAGTGACACCGATTTGAGACAATAGAGGTTGGGATACCGTGGAGGTGGAAGATTTGGTCAATGAATAGTTGGGCAATGGTTGAGGTCGTATATGGGTGGGATAAGGAACAAAAATGGGCATACTTGGAGAGGTGGTCCACTACGACCAAGATTACTAACTTTCCCCATGGATTTAGGAAGGCCCTTCAATGAAGTCCATGGGAATATTTGTCCAGATCCATGTTGGAATGGGTAGTGGTTGTAACAAACCTGGGTTTGCCACTGTTTCACCCTTACTGAGTTGACATGTATCACATTCTACCACAAATTGTTTGATGTATACCTTCATTCCCTACCAAAATAAATTCCTACAAACCCTCTCATAGGTTTTTTAAAAACCCAAGTGACCGGCATACGGAGAAGTATGGTGTTCGAGAATAATTGCATGACGAAGCTCAACTTTAGATGGTAACACCAAACGCCCTTTATACCACAAATAGGTTTCATCCCAAGAGTAGTGTGGGGATGAGGTATGATCAAATGTCGATTATTGGATGAGACATTATAGGTTTGGATCGTTGTTCCACTCTTGTTGGAGTTATGGAAGCCATTCTAGTATGGGCACTGATACTACGCATAGGGAAACTTGATCCTTGAAAGTGCAAGAGAGAGCATCGACAACCACTTTGTCTTTTCCCTTCTTATAGGTGATCTCATAGTCATACCCCATAAGCTTGGAGACCCACTTTTATTGAGTAAGAGATGAGACTCATTTCTCAAGGAAGTACTTCAAACTATGATGATCTATCTTGATGTAAAAATTCCTTCCTAACAAATATGGCTGTCACTTTTGTACTACATTCAAAATTTTCATCATCTCCTTCTCATAGGTAGACAAGACTAAATTCCTTCTTAAGAGATCTTTGCTAATGAAGGCAAGTGGACGACCTTCCTAGAGGAGAATAACACCAAGGCCATTGCCACAAGCATCACTTTCGATGATGAAAGTCTTGGTGAAATCTGGCATGGCTAAGACAAGTGTATTGTACATAGCCTGTTTTAAGGCCTCAAACGCCTCTTTAGTCGCCTCATTGTATACAAAAGCATCCTTTTTCAACATGGTTGTCAATGGGGCTGCGATTTTATCATAATCTCGAACAATTTTTTTGTAGTAGCTTGTGAGACCCAATAATCCAAGAAGGCTTCAGAGTGTTTTGGGGAGTGGCCAATTTTGCATGGCACTGATTTTATTTGGGTCCACGCGGACACCCTCTGTAGAGACAATATGTCCTAGATATTCAACTTTAGTTTGGCCAAAGGAGCACTTGGAGTGTTTGGTGCAAAACTAATTGTCTGCGAGAAGTTGTAATGCCCTATCAATGTGTTGTAGATGTTCGGCCCAAGTTTGACTATAGATCAAGATGTCATCAAAGAATACCAGGATGAAACGACGAAGGAAGGGCTGAAAAATATTATTCATCGAGGCTTGGAATTTTGATGGGGCATGGTAAGCCCAAATGGCATGACTAAAAACTCATAGTGACCATCATGAGTGTGGAAGGTTTTCTTTAGAATATCTTCCTCATGAAGGTGAATCTGGTGGTACCTCGAGTGAAGATCTAATTTGGAGAAAAACCGAGCGCCATGAAGTTCATCTAAAAGCTCATTGATCACTGGAATAGGGAACTTATCCTTGATAGTGATCTTGTTGAGTTCTCTAAAATCAATGCAAAGATGCCATGAGCCATCCTTTTTGTGAATAAGCAAAACCCGGGAGGAATATGGGTTGGTGTTAGGGTGAATGACTCCATCCTTAAGAAGTTACTGAACGAGCTTTTCAATTTATGTCCTTTGTAAAAAAATTGTAAAGAAGGATACATGTACGGCCAAATGTTGGGAGGAAAACTTCCTAGAATGAGTTGAATAAAATGATCATTTGGGTGTGAAGGTGGCAATCTGTTGGGCTCAGTAAAGGCAGGAGCATGTTTGTCCAAAATGGCTTGTAAATCTACATGGGTGTTGGAAGTAGGTGGATTCAACTAGATGGAAAACAATTGAGCAATGGCCCCATGTGATCCTTTCTTCAGAATATTTTCCATACGATAGGAACTAATAATACTAGTGGAGCCTGGAGAAAGACCTTTTAAGGTGTGTTTTCTCCCATTGTCAGAGAATTGCATCCATAGTTCAAATAAATCCCATAGGATGGGTCCAAGTGTGTGCAACCATTGAGCTCCCAAAACAACATCACATCCACTAGGGGTGGGACAAACATGTCAGAGCGAATATTATAATCTCCCATCACAATACGAACATTACGACACTTTCCCTTACAAGGCAATGTACCACCATTAGCAATCATAACTTCAAAGCTAGAACAAGGGTAAACAAATTTGTCTACTTGTTTGGCCAACCTTGGATCAATAAATTTATGTGTGCTACCTGAATCAATTAAGATGGTTAGAGGAATATTTTTGAAATAACCATTTACCCTCATGGTTTGAGTGGTGGTGACTCTTGCTAAGGCGTGAAGTGAGATCTCCGGTTGAGAATCTTGAGGGGTTTCATCCAATGACAAATCTTCTTCTTGGACTTTCGGTGCATCTTTATAGTTGTCTGATTCGGGAGGCAATTCACCATCCAGGAGGTACAATTTTTGTTCCACCCATCGATGTCCTCTAGTGAATTTATCTTCACAATTGTATCATAGGCCTTTCTCTCTGCTCTCCTACATTTTTGTTCAGTAAGATGTTTGATTGGGGCTGACTTCGGGGGAGGCATTGTGGGAGCATGATGAGTGACTAGATTTTTGAATGAAGGGAAACCAGAAGGTTGACGTTGTGCTGTGATTTTTTCCTCCGCCAATTTGGCCAAGCCCAATGCTTCCATCATGGAATTGGGTTTAAACATTTTGACTTCTGAGCGTATTGCCTCCTTGAGGCCACTGATGAAACAACTCTTGAAAAAATTATCTGACAAGCCTTTTGTGTGATCAACCAATCTCTCTTTTTCCATTTGGTAGTCACAATTTGAGCATGTTTGTCACATTTTAGTGAGCATGCATGTGAATTCATCATAAGCACTTGGGCCAAACCTCTTTAGAATGAGAGATGCGAACCATGGCCATTTTGGTTCATCACAAGCTTTTAAATACCAACAATACCATTGTAGGGCCTCTTGTTCCAACTAAAAAGAAGAAATGGGGACCTTCTTCACATAGAAGGTATTATGGAGACTGAAGATTTTTTCTTCCCTATATATCCACCCAATTGGGTCCGTCCCATTAAAGTGAGGAAAATCTATCTTGGGGTCGTACGACATATTTGACGTAGAGAAATTGTGGTTTGAAGTGGACTCAGTATGGAGTTTCTTAGTGAGGATGACATTTTGCTGATTTAGTCTTTATATCATGTGTGTGAGCTCAGACATTTGTGCCTTCAAGGAAGTGATTTCTTCCTCCATGTTTTTTGCGCTTGCACGAGTGACAAGCATAACCAATTTTTTTCCTTTTTTCTTTTGCTTTTTTTTTTCAATTATGATGGCCTCTTTGTGGTTTCTACCAACAGTTTTCTTGGAAGTGTGTGATTGCCAACGGTTCTCAATTGTGACCATTTTGTTGTTCGCCCACAAAACTGTTATGTTGGATATGGCCCTGGACAATTAGGCTGCCTAAGGGTTTTAAGGATTCTCTCTACCAATGTTTTCTAAATGAGTATGGCTCACCAAAAAAAAAATTGGTCACAGACTTTATCCCTGAATCAATCGATATGGGACCATTACCGCGGACAACTCTTAGTTTACCTCAAGGGTGGAAACTAGTCAATCGAAATGGGTCGGTGCGCTTTTCGTTGGCAGGTCCTCTCAATAGACCAACTACTTCGGGGTTCCTATGGTACTCCTCACAATGAGTTTTATGGTTTATACCCAAGTACTTCCCATAGTTATGCGGATAGGTAGTTACCCTTATATGAACCTGCAGTAAATATGTAGAAACAAATGCAAAAAAAATATTTCTGGAAATGGCACAGCTCTTAGGAAGCTTGATGGAAAAAAATCTCCAAAATATACCCATAAGGCCAAGAAAGTGCTCGGATACCATATGTGAGGATCTTTTTGCATATAATTACAAACTACAACAATAAAAGAACAATGAAATAAATTTTAGAAAATAACTTCAATAAATTTTATATCGCAAACCTCTTCAAGGGGGCAACCTTCTTTGAGCAAGCTCAATACAATAATATTCGTGGATACATTTCTTGGCCTAAACACTCCTTAGTATATTAGTTCTATTCTAGAAATTACTACTACCTTGTGCATGTAGGATGATCCTTAATAGTTTACAAGATGACTTACAAAGCATACACATCCATCTCATCTATTACATTACTAATACAAGGAGAAAGGTAAGATGAAGGGTCTTAACAGAAAATGAACCTATCAGATATCCTAGTGATGAAGATTATTTTTACTAATTAAATTTAATAGAGGATGGAGGAAAAGAAGATAGGAGGGCGATCAACGTCCTCAAGTTTGTCACTACCTCAAAGGTTGTGTTGTGCTTTAGTGACACCTTTTGGTTTTTGTTTTGTGTGTGATTAAAAATAAGAGCAGAAGAGAGCATTTATGTTCGTGTGTGCAATATGGTTTTTGTATTTCTCCTATTATGATGATGATGATGTAGAGATTTAGACCATAGATACTAACGCAGGAATTGTTCTTTATATTTTGACTAGCTTGGTTGATGTGAAGTGGGTGATGGGTCCCAATTCATGTATTCCCCAAAATAGGTTGATGGGTCCCTATTTATGGTAGATGTAGCTCCCGCATTCAATGTGAGTGTCAAGACCATGTGCAGGCAACATAATGGCATGCTACTTAGTTGAAGGTGGTACTTTCTCCCATGTTGGTATTAAAGGGGGGAATGTTAGAAATAAGGTTGTTATTACTCACATGGGTGAGTTGTTTATTGTAGTTTGTTTTATTATCTTTGAGGGTTGTTATGTGAGTTATAACAACTCACATAACAATAATGATGTTTCCACCTTTATAACACTTGACTCCTTATCTTAAGGAGAAGTGTGTGCCTATTTATTGGTATAATTGTTTACACAATAACATAGTGTGAGTTTGATCGTGTAAAACTTTGTACTAGATTTCAATTGCTTCCAATAAAGAATATTGTATGTTGCTTATGACGAGGGTCATCGTATCCTCGTTATTTAATCTAATTGATTTTTCAATCTAGGGCAGTGTTCAAGGCTATTTGTAAAAGGTGCTAAAGGAAAAAATGATTTACCGATTCTTTTCTCTAGAAATAAAAATGCTTGAAATGAAATTCAACAACTATTATAACAACATAAAGCAAATCAAAGTTGACAAGCTGAAATAAATAATTGAGAGATAAAAAAATTAAAATGAAAGTTGAAAGTGAAGCTTCACACAAAATCACACAATGTTGATTTAAACAATAAACAATAAAAATTCTATTCTAAGAAAACATTCAAACATCCTCCTCCTTCGGTAAGAGTGGGACCTTGCTCTTCCCTCAGAGTTTGGTTAAGAACTAAACACCAGATATTTTTGAGATATTCAAACTTTAGATTTGTATTGATAAGAAATGATATCACAATCATGTTTTTCTACTAGCCACATTGAGTGTTTTAAAGATATACTTATATCTCCTCACCTCCAAGAATATAGAACTACCTACCTATATTCTTGGGAAAGACTTGACTACTTCTTCTAGTTGATAAATAGACAAATATGGAAGACATTTATTGCTAACTACTTATATTCAAACACTACAACTCATCACATTAGTCTAGGAGCAATACATGAGAGAGTGTAACTTGACTACTTTCATTTTCCAAGGAGACAAACATGAAAGACATTTATTCTCAGCTACTTATATTCAAACACTACAACATGTCCCATTAGACTAGGAGCAATACATGGGAGAGTGTAACTTGACTACTTATGTTGGTTCCCAATCTAACACCCCAGACAAGGCAAACAATGTGGAAGTAGGTAAGAGAAAAGATAAACCTCTTGATTTGTCGTTTTGTAGTTAAGGATGGGTTCATCTATCGAACTTGACCATGCCTTATGGGAATGACAAGGAGGCATGTGACTAAGGATGTGGGTGTTATCCTGCTACTATATGGCTCTGCCTGAACCAAGGTGGGAGAACCTAAAGGGTGGCTTGAAAGAGTGAGAGAGATATTATGCTTCAAGCCCTCCGACTTGTTAGAATGTCAATCTGAGATCAAATGCAATGCTCATTCAAAAGAATGGTCACTCAAGCATTACAGACACTTGATACACTAGGCACAAGCCACTGAAGATAGATAAAATGTGATCACAAGCATCATTTGGAAGGAATCTGTTGACAACTTGGGGTAAATTGATACTTAAGATGTTGATCTTTACAATTCACAACAAATTCACTCAAAATATGCAAGATAAATGTGGTTTTCTTGGATATACAAAGGGATATGAAATTTACAGGGGTAGGATGGGATAATTATTAATTAAATTAAGTGGGTGGTGGTGGATCTAATGGGAAGGGGTATCACATTTTGCCATCTTGGCTTTTTCCTTCCAAAATCCAAACAAGAACAAAGATCAAGACAACATAATATTCGAAGGCACATTTGCATTCATTGATACCAATTTCATGCAAACATTACCACATAATGTCAGAAGTTTTTAAGACAAACACTCATGCATGAAACTTCAAGATATCTATTAAATCATTTCCACAACATCTAAGATGCACTCAAAGACTGTAAACACTTAAATCTTAGATAATATTGCATAAAGGAGTTTTTTAACCAAACATACATTGCAAGGTAACACTACAACACAATGTTTGTTGAGTAACCAATCACAATGCAAAAGCTAGAAGGAAATGCTTCGTATTTCATTGATTTAATAAACAAAAGATTACAACAAAGATCACATTCCTTAATTATGCTCTTACTTACAATCCAAAATGCCTGACTAAAGCATGGAAAATGGTTATGTGCATTTTGGTTTAGATAAGGGAGACATGTACATGATGCTCTCAATGTCTGTTAATGACTATACAATGTAATCAACTTAGCAAAAACCCTAAGACTAGAACTAGAACCCCCTACAACAACCACCAACCCCTATAATGAAGACATGCTTTCATTCTTATACAAAATTTCCCATGAAGGGAATATGCCTAGATGTCCCCAAGAACCCTTTGAAGCTATCAAAAATGCAAGACCAAGGTCTTCAATCTGCCAAAATGAGAAGGAAGGATGCTCCAACTGAAAAGATTTGATCTTGATACGCCAGACTGGAACAACTTTGGATCATGATGGAACTTGTGGATAAGTGAAGAATATTTTGTTTAACAAACTCTTCTTTGTCTCTTTCTTCCCTTTCACCATCATGTGTGCACTTCTTGGGAGAGTTTGTTATTTGTTGTCATCGTTTGATTTGATTTCTTTACTTGGAAGAATGATGAATGGAAAAGAATAAAGAATGGAGATGAATAATAATGAATGAATGAATTTCTCAAGAAGGGTCATAGTCAATGTGTTCACCCTCTGCCTTCTTTTCCAATTTTTTTTTTTGTAGGCATCTTAACATTCAAACATCCTCAAAAGGGGTTCTTCATCTTACCCTGCATCGTAGAGAAATATTATTTCTTGTTTGAGTAAGACATTGTCTATATCAATAGAAATAACTTTCTTCTTCTTTATTCTCTTGACCAACTTGTTGATGCAACCCTCCAAATGAATAAATCTTTGAATAAAAGAATAATCAAAATCTTTTGGAGGTTTTAACTCCCGCTACTACATACTGCTTTAGAATTTCAATCAATTTTATGCCTCTGCAGTTCCTGGAGTGTATGCACTTTCGAGTGGAAACATTTTTCCAATCTTAGATTCAATGTCATCGACATATTATCCTCCCTTCTCCCTCATATTCTAGAGCTTATTGATGTAATCTCCCAGAGTCTCAATCCGCAACTTGATAGCCCCTTCATATTCATATTGTCTTCTTTTTTAAGCCGGTGATACTATCCCTTCTTTCTCCACATCTTCATCATTCATGCTAGTAATAGCTTCAATTTTTAGTAACATTTCATCCCAATACTCTACTTCATCTTGATACTTCTCAATTAATGTTTTTCCAACCTCCATTTGTTTGGAAACCTGGTTATAGCATTCAACTACTTCCCTGATGACTTGATTGCCTCTACTTATCAATTCCTCCTATCTTTTAGTGGCTTCCCCCTATTCTTAAAATCATCAACACTTTTCATTACTACAGGGTTGATAACATATGTAATTTCTTGGCCCTCTTTGGGAGTTTGCAACCATTTCTGGACATAGGTTGACATCTTGTCAACCTTCTCGTTGAGTTGCTTCTTGGTTTCTTTTTCTTTGTCCATCTTCTGGAAAAGACCTCCCATTGCCACAATGACTTCATGTTTGAGACCCTCAGTGTTCGATTTCCCCAATGGGACTTGATTGATCTGGTAGTCAGATGGTGTAACTTCATCCCTTGAAATATCACCTTGTGGAGTGGCAATCTCCACAAACCTGTCTCCTTGTGGCCCCACCATTGTTCTTGAGATAACTCTGGCCTTATTTGGTGCTCTAGATGGTCTTAAGGAAATGATATTCCCAACTTCTGCCTCATCCACCTGTACCTTCACCTTCATTTTTCTTATGATTATTGATCCCAACCATCTCTCGCTTGGAGTGATACCTCCCCCTTGTGTTTGTTGTTGGGACATACTTGGGACAATCACAAGATTTTGTGATTTGGAGATTACAAGGTCAGAGTCATGAATCTGTAGTTGTGGTGTTTCCAAAAAAAATTTCATCTGCACTTGGGCTTCCTCCTCCTCTGCCGCTTGATCATTTTCTTCCTCTTCTTTCTTTGATGAAGGGTGTGATATAATTGCAACTTCTGGCTCAACCAATTCAACTTCAGTTCCTTGCTCCTTGGATGGAGAAGATGCTTTGGATGGCTCAACCTATTTTTCTATTTGTTCTTGAGCCTCAATTTGTGTAACCTTCTCTAAAAATTCATGATTTGCAATCAATTATTCTATTGTTTCCAAATATGATTGAAGAGGATCTATGATTGGTTAATGCTCAACTTATATCAATGGAGTCTCTTCAACACTTGGTTGTTCAGATTGTGTTGTCACTATTGCTTCTTCCTTGGTGGATTCCTTCTGAAATATTGGGGCTTCTTCCTCCACTAAAATTGGTGCAACTTGAGTAGGTGTAACTTATACATATTCAGAGTGAAGGTATGGTCCCACATCTTGTCCCAATCCATGTAACAAGTTAGTAAAAATTTGTTCATGAGATGAATCTTGTACCCCCTGCTCCATAACATTAACTGATGCAACTTGTTCTTCATGAGTTGTGATTGAGATAGGGGCTTCTTGTCCCAATGGATGTGGGGTAGTATCACATACTTAGGAATCTCCAAAATTTTGGAGGGCACTTCAAGGCTTGGGGCAGCTTCTTGCATGGTTGCACTTGTGGTTGTTTCAGATGCAGGTGTTGCCACCTTTTCTCTCTTTTTCCTCACAAAGTGCTTAGTTAATGGATCTTCCTCCACTTCCTCAAGAATGGAATCCAATGATGGACTCACCCTTGGCTGCTTCGGTGAAACACTCCCCTCATCATTTTCCCTTACTAGATGATCCCTCTGGTGAAGAGGATGATGCACCTACTTGGGTCTTCGCATGAGAAACAGTTACTTTGAGCCTTGAGGTGGGATGGGGAATATCTTGGAGTGGAGTGGATTGAGTGATTAGGGAATCATTCATTTCCTTCTTTAATATCTCCTCAACCCTTTGTGTCAACTGAGATACCAAAGTAACAGTCTTGCTTGTAGATGTACTTAATTCCTCCATTGTTTATGAGGTTGGTCCCTTGATAGAAATCTGAGGAGATTTTCCTTTAAATGGATTCAAACTAGTTGCTCATTTCCTCATAGGGGGAAGTACATATTTGAATACTCCTGAAGCTCTATATTCCCTTATCACTACAATGTTCTGGAGAGATAGGTCAACTCCTTTGGTTATGATCCAAGAGAGGGTTCTCCTTATGACATGAGTTGTCCTCTCATGCAAATAGATTGGTTCCTACGCATTCCAATCAAGGGGTGACATTAGTTGAGCTGTAACATTTTTATCTATGTAGTACTTGCTCACCAAGCTTTTGTCATCTGATAAGCCCTCAAGGACCACTGCAATCTTATAATCAATTATCTGAGTGAGGGTCATTCTAGAAAAGTCCCTTAGTCTCGCCTCTCCCTCATCTCTACAATCAATCCAATAGTCCTCATAGTGAAGCTTGTGTTCATATGAGTTACTAAGTGCTCCTTGCACTATGGATTTGATGTCATAATTTGGTCTTGCCTAAATTTTTTTACATGATGACTCCATTCATTTATGCATCAAGGATTCTAGGCCTTGACCACTGTGGGGTAAGTATATCTCTCAATTATAATTGAGAACTTAACATTTATTTGTTTCCCTATTATTAGCTTGTGCACCTCCACAAGTTGTCTTGATAGTTCTAATAGTGCCCACTTATCATTCAAATATCTTGGTAGGATGTATGGAGTGCCTTAGAAGCCACTCACACTGATGTATGTGAATAATATGAAATGGATGAAGTGACATCCATACTCAATAATTATCTCCTTAGCTCTAGTTGACATCTAGTATTTCTTCCATTTAGGTTTGAACAAAAAGAATATAGGTGTAAATAAGGGATCATGAACTCTCCTGAAGTTGTATTTCTAATTTTCCCAGTTATGTTGTGGGTATACATCATATACCCTATATTGAGAAAAGTTCTTGGCCCTCACCAATCTAGGGAAATACTTGTGGCATGAAATGTTATAGAATTAGGTAAGAAGTCATGTATAAGTTACATTTATGCTTAGACCCTTTCTAAATTTACAATGCCATTTTAATGAGTTTTTTGATGGATGGATTCACTAATCAATTATCCCCAATGAATATGTGTTTTGTAATTGAAAATTATCTAGATGAATCTGAACATCCAATCATGGTATTAATAAATTGATTCATTTCCCACAATCTTATTCAACAGGGTAATGAGGTCTCCAATTTCCTCAATAAAGCCATCCATGTTTAATCTCTTGGGAATTCAGGTGGCAAATATCCTTGGATTCACAAGCCATTGATTGTTCAACACTTTGGAGTACTTGGCCTAGTTGGTATTCCAAAACTTTTCTACCCTTACAAATGTTATTTCCACCACTTCATCAACATCAGTAAGTCCTAACATCTCATCTAAAGTGTCTAGAGTTAGTGATAAGAACCACAACACCACTCCCATCCCTAACCTCCCTTTTTTTTGGGTTGTAATCAGTCCTACACATGCCCATACCAATTCGGGTACTGAGCATGAAGGGGAAAATGTGTGATGCTAGGGAAATGGTAATTTCATCAATTTTCTTCATAATCTCACTCATGTCAGTTGTATGCATCCTTTGGAGGAACTCATTCAAATCCAAATTACCTAAATTTGTGTCAGTTATCTTGTCTAAGTTAGAGAGAAGGTAGGACGAGGTTTGAGCTCCAATCAATTGGAATTTCATTTTATCATTGCAATTGGGTAGACAATCTTTCTTCATAAGGTGGGTTGAAGGAGAATAAGGACACTCAAGAATCTCCCTCACTACCTGACACAATCTCGTAACTCAAATGTAATAAAGATATTTCGCATTCAAAGACTTACCTGTACACCAAGGAAAATGCAATTTCTTGTTTCTAAACTAATTAGAGCCTTTAAACACCATTATTTTCTTCAAACACAATTTTACACAACTAAATCACAAGAATTATGGATTTTTTCACATTCTAGGGCTCCAAAATGCTCAAAAACATCAAATTCAAATGTAAAGTGTGGGACTTAGCCAAATTTTTGATCATATAGTTATTCACACACTTTAATTAATGGCAAACATATTCCCATATTAATCATATCTTCAGTTGTTGATCTTATGTTTCAAATTTGAATGTGAGGCTTACACGTGGACATATTTATCACTTTTTCTTGTTTTGCAGGTGTGACGGGGGTAGGAGAGTAGTTACTAGTCTTGCAAAAACTGTGAAACTACCAATTGTGGGGCTACAAAGCTACCCCAGTTGTGAGATGCCACCATGTGCTTCGCCATGTGTCCATTATTCCATGTTGGGGGGTAGGGGATCAAGTTAGAACATCTGTACAAAACCTGAAGTTTACCAACTGCGAGGATATAAAGTTTCCCCCTGACACGATGAATCCATATATGCCACATGTCTTCTTATTTTGGGCCTTTTGGAGATGGAAATGAAGTTTGAACATTATAGAAACTGTAAGATAGGCAACTACTAAACTACAAGGATGCTCCCTCGGCCAATTATCACCAAAATGTGTCGTGTGTCCTTTGTCGTCACTCTTCGGAGATGGGCATGCAACTTTCAGTCTTGTAACAACTGAGAAGTTACCAACTGTAAAAATTCAAAATTACTTTATGAATTGACTTGTTAAAATTCTTTGAATATTCTCTTATTTGAGCCTCGGGATGACATTTCAAGTTGCACATCTATATCAATTTTGACTTTGCAAAAAAACCATTAAATGAAGTAATATTCCTAGAATATTCCCTTATCAAGGATCGGAAGTGTCATTGCAGTTTGCAATTGCAAAATTTGTAAAATTACTCATAAGGCTCGCATACCCCCATATACTTTGAATATTCCTTTTGTCACGGTTCGGGGGTGAAAATGTAGGTTGCAAACTTGCAAAAGTGCAGAGAACTTAATTCCAAGAGCTAGGGGCTTTATTTCAAAGGGCTGATCATACACTTAAGGTTTTCCTAACATTGCCCATGCCTCTCAAACCTACAAATCATTTAATCAACCAAGAAATAGAGGAAACATTAAGGCATTATTAAAACATGAACAATTAAATAGCAATATGAAATGTTTGAATCAATTTCAAGCTCGTGGGAACACTGAACATCCTTGAAAGGGTTGAAGAGATAATAAAGAGGGAAAGACACATCAATTCTCAGGGAAGGGAATACAAGACGTGTCATGATTTATAACATGATCAAATCAGGCACCAAAAACTTCAACTTACAAAGTAGACAAATGTGGAAGACATTTATTCTTAACTACCTATTATTGCATCAATATACATTCATCCTAGTAATGAAAGTAGGAGAATATTAAATTTATGGCTTTGACTATTTTTCTTCTATATGGCATTTTAATGCCATTTATACATGCACAAAATCAATATACCACAAACATATATTATTCTTGTATCTTGGAATACCAGGTGCTTTCTCAAAAACATACTTCTATCTAATTCAATGGTAGTTTGAAGTTACCACATACTAGCTTGGAGTTGCTCTGTGAAGTATGGAGTCACCACAAAATAGTTTGGAGTTACTACTATATATTCTATAACTAATGTGCCACAACAATTAGTTTGTTTTTTTAGTCCTAAGCTTGAAATTATGAGTCCTGCACTTTTTGTATAAGTAATGTACTTTTTGTATAAGTCATGCACTTTTCCAATTTTGAGTTGTATGAGTCATATGCTTTTAGTGGAAGTCCCATGCTTTTCCAAATTTGTCTTGCATCAGTCTTACGCTTTTATTAGAAGTGCTGCGGTTTTCTACTTTTGTCTTGTATGCCATTTTTTGAGTTAAAGATAGTCTGAAGCAAGACCCAAAGTGCTCCAAAGTGATCCAACCTCCAACCTCCAACCTTCATCTTCTAATATCTTGAAATGGCCTGATTATACACAATATTGCACTCCAACTTGCAATAACTATAAGGAAATGATAAAAATTAGATTGTAAATGGATTTGTAAGAAATAAATCAAACATGTCCTATATTCTATCTTAAGTTGTTAGTTCTTAAAACTAAATCTAAATCCACTTTAAGATTGGAAAAAGTAGTGTTATTTTGTGAGTTAGATGAGACCCATTTTTCTCTCATTAGTTTACCTACCTTAACGATATTTTTGAATATATTTCATACTACTGCATTTCACCCACACATGCAATCTACATTATTCCATATGTTTTTAATACTATATGTGAGGCTTTTAACATTTGGTATCATAGCTCTTTCTAGGGAAAACAAAGAATTTTTTGGAGGCATTTCATATTTTGTAGAAAAAAACATCTATCTTGTAAAAGGTTATTCTCCATAGACATATGTTTGATTTGTATAGTTCTCACACAGCTACAAGGATAACTCCGAGAGCTTTCCAAATAGTTGTCATAATAAATATTTGGAGCAATAATAATAAAAATATTGAATTTGAAGTTGACCATGTGAATTTGATTTTTGAAAAATTATCCAGGCATGACCCTTAAAAAAATAATATCTTTTCATTCTAGGTGAGCAAAATTAGGTGTCATTTTTTAATTGGTAGAAAAAATTCTGATCTATTTTTCTACATTATTTTATTTGCAGATATGTTGTAGAAAGGTGATAAAAAAATAAATTGAACCCTAGTTTTCATAACATTTGACTAGTTTGTTTTAGATGAAATAAAAAAACTAAATAAGACATTTGAGGGTAAGACATTTGAGGACCTTAATGATACTTTTAAGAGACTTTATGATGGTTTTCAAAAAAAATCTCTTCATATACATGCAAAAATAAACATGAAAAAATAATAGATGTACATGAATACATTGCGAGGATAATTGCAGTGAATGGTATGAGGATTTCTTTCAGTTGGATGAGAGTAGTTTATTTGATCTTCTCTTCAAAGAATCTCCCAATAATGATGAAGAAAATTGTTTTGAGCCTTCTTTTGATTATTCACACTTAAAAAAATAAATTCTTCCAATTGTTGTCAATAATATTTCCACAAATTGTATTCTCTTCATTGGACACTTTTGATCATATGTTTGTAGTTGATGTTCTTTCACCAATTGATCCTTGTATAGATTTATATGCTTCTCTTGATAATCAACCTCATATTATAGTGAATGAGTTCATTATATTTGTCACAATGTTCTTGTACATAATCACCTCCAAGCAAAGAAATAAAAAGTAGAAGAGGAAGAAGATGCATGGACGAGCCTCCATTTGGTCCTCGAGCTTTGGGGACAACATAATTTGTTATGTAATGTGAACTCATATTTTGTCCTTTTTTCTTCACATGTTTGTTAGTGTATTCAATTTCCATACATTATTGTATGGTTTTAAGATGCACTCATGATACTATTTATAATGTAATACGTGGATAATTTACTTATTAGTGCACTCTTATCCATATCTATTAATAGATAAGAGTATCAACCAAGTTAATGACTCATTTGACTTCCTCTATGAATAGTCTTTTCTAATACTTACTTTGCAAACAACTACTCTCCAAACTTTGAACCTAGCCTTTTAGTTTTTATTTGTAAAAGCATAAATTTAGTGTATGGTGTATTCATTGTGGAAGAGAGTTGTTCTTAGTTTGGAAAATTCGATATAAAGCTTCTTAATAAAATTGTGGTAGTCAAACTACCCTTCATAAATGTGTATTATATATTTGTTTTAAGTTTTCATTGATTTATTATATATGCATGCATGCGGGTGTTTGTGTTATGGTTGTTTACAACAATTTTCAAGATTACAAAAACCTTTAGTATGGTATCAGACCAAGAAAATTTTCATATCATGGTACATGCAAGTTTACAAATTAGATCTGCAACTTTTCAATCTTTTTTTATAGGTATCCAGATCATATCAACATTTTTTAGAATTTTTCATGTAGGTATACAAATTTATTGTAGTTTTTCAATGTTTTTTTGTAATTTTTATCCAACCAATCTTATGCTCTCATCTTTCCCTTTGTTGGATTTGAGTTGATCACAAATTAGTGAAAGTGATGGAGTACTAAGGGTTTATATCTAGTTTTTTTATATCTCCACTAGGTAGAACTGTTTTCCGACTGTTTAAACATCACGAATTGTCATTATGAAAAAAATGGTAATTAGTTTTCCCTAATTTGTGATGTGAAAGGTATAACAAAAATACTCAAACCAATAGACAACATTGTGTACTAATTTTAACTTCCACATAGTTCAAGGTATATAGGAAGCACCTTTTTTTTGCTAATAGGAAGTATTTCGGCCATTTGTTTTTGTGGTGCACCAATAAGTGGTTATCCCTAGGAATTTACTCTTTGCGTACCTCGAACATGAGATAATGTGAAATGGTGGAATCCTTCATAGTTAATAGTCTGAAATATTGGTCTGGTTCACTATTTACGAACAAGATAAGTATATCAAAGAGCCTGCAAAATAAACACTCATTGGCCTTTTGAATCCCTTGGGTTTATCTAAAATTTCAATAAAGTATTGTTATATCAATAATTTTAGTTGTAGTCATGGTTTAGTATTTCTAGTAGTTTTTGTACAAAACACTAGTCAGACATTGTTCATATTCTTTGTTCATTTTTGGTTCAGATCTCTAGTTTAATGACATTATAGATTTTGTCTCATTTTTGGCCCAATATTTTGTTCAAGGACAAATAAAATCTCTATTTTTTACAAGAACCCTTATTCCAGGTGTATTTGGGAAAATACCGATTTTGACAGTCACAAATCAGTGAATGGACAGTGCATTACAGTGTGTTTGGCAGATCAAAAAAAGGTGTATATGTTTTGAATCAGGGGAAATTTTACGATTATGGCTGTAATATAGACCCAAAGGGGTGTAGAACAACATTTCCATGTGATTTCAAAAATATAGAATTTTTCATTTATTTGTCACCTACACCATTGCAATTTTCTCTTTAAGACGATTATTTTAACTCTTGCTTTAATTTTCATGAAAAAAAATTAGTACGGTGGTAGTTAAAATATCATTTAATGCTGGAAAGAAGGAAAAACTATAAATAAGAAGATGGGCACTTCATTATCTAGAATTTTTTTCCCATAAGAAAATTACACCATTTTGATTTTCTCATCGAGATGATCATTTTAATTACTATTTTTAGAAATACATTTCTTCAACTTTTTTGGGGCTATTTTTTTTACCAACAACAAATTTTAGTACTACATTATGAATGCCAAAAGGGTAAATTCTCAATGGTTCTATTATCACTTCTAGCTTGATATGAGGATATATTACCGATGTGCTTCTTAGCAAGAGCCTTTATCGTATCGTAATGTGTGAATTATATGTCACCTCTTGACGTTCAATTCAATGTCTCCTAAATACTATATAAGCATGTGTGATGAAGCTCGTGGTATTATAGTTCAATCGGTGTCCCTTGAAATCAATTCTAACTTTCAAGGTGACATGAATCCTTATATAGTTTGGACTAAATTGGAAAACCTCCTCTTTGGTAAACATAGTAAGATGTGGGCATGCTAATTGAGAAAATGAGATTTCAACTCATACGCTGAGACAACTTTTCCTCAAACGTTGAGGATTTCATCATTGAGATCAAATGCTTGAGATTTCTCCTTGTTGAAGTATGTGGAAACACAATTTTGATGATAAGATCATTACGTTACTATTCCATCTAAACTGCATTCATCCATACTCAATTTTAATCTCAAATTGCTACACACAACAATGGGATTCTTTGGGTGCATCGTATGTTGTATTAAAATTTGATAAGTTTTGTGAGAAACTTCAAAGAGAACAAGAAAAACTAATTTTTAGTAGTGATATCTGATAAAAACTACACAATAATAAAACACTAAATATTATAATTTAGAAACTAAATTCATTCGGGATGATTTTACATAGATGGAGCATTCAATTTAAAGTGTTTGATCTCCTAAAAAGGTGGAGTCAACACTCATCTTCAAACCCTACAATCTCTCTCCATGAATCTCTCATATTTATCCCTAGGATATCTCCCTCATCCCTTTATTATCACACACACCAAAATGGTTACGTGAGTTGTTCTCACAACTCACCCAAATACTAATACTAACTATTACAACTATATTATTAATATGAATTCTATAAACTCATTATTAATAATATTACAATTTATTAATAATGTCACAATATATTTTGTAACATTCACTCCCCTATTGTTAACATTATTAATTCCCAATATACACTCTCCTAATGTTTACAAGGTAGAAAAAATAATCACACTCCCTTCTGCAGCTTGTCTCCTATGCGTGCTCATGATCTGGATGGTTTTGTGGATCAACCAACAACCTGAAACAAAGAATGGTTTTACAAGACAGCCAAAAACCTAAAAAAAAGGATGATTTTATAGGAAAACCAACAACCCAAATATCATGTTGCTACTTTTCCTTTTTGCTTTCATCTGTCCACTATTTCTTTCCTTCAGGGAATATGTAGGAACCACTACTTACTGAATACAAATTGAATAGAGGGAAAATTAAATATTGATTCCATGTTCCAGTTCCCCCCTCAATGTGAAGATTTTACTTATTCAAACAAGAACTCTGAAATCATACTAAAAATATGAAATAAAAGAAAACACACATACACACACTGCCACCACAACTTCATGTGGCCCCGTCGTTGGTGCCTGATGAGAGGTTGTTGACTAACCTCCAACCTTCGTTGCCTCCATCCTCCATGAAAATGCACTCTTTACTTAATAAAAGAAGTCTTCATCACTTTTTTGAGCATTTGTTTCCTCATTATCAGAGTGGGGAAACTTCATATCCCAATCACTTTCTTCTTCTTTGTTTCCAGAAATGAAGGCTTTATCCTTTAATTTACCATCAAGTAAATTTTGTGCTCTTTTCTTGCAATACATAATACCATGTCCAGGAATATTACAATAGTGAAAAAGAATTTTTTGTTGAACTTTGGAAGTTGATTTTTTTTAAAAGAAGGTTTGAAGATTCCTTTAGCATATGATTTATTTCTAACATACATTGCAGTTTCTTCTAGGTCAATCTTCCTGGTTCTATTTTCTTCTTCTATCAGAGAAGAAATTAAATCCTCTAGACTTGGATTTATTTTTCTCAAAGTGAAGACCATATTAGAATAGCTAGGATGCATGATATTAAGTAATACTACTTTTGCATCATCATCAAGCACATCAACTTTGATTCTAGCTAATTGATTTGAAATAGAATGAAACTTACTGATATGTTCCACCATACTTTCTCCTTCCTCCATTTTGAATCTGAACAACTTTTGCTTGAGTGCCACTGTTGCACTCTCTGCTTGTGACCCATAAAGTTTGCTCAATGTCATCCAGATCAAATGTGATGTATTTATTAGATCTATGTGATGTAGGTAGGCATCAGATAAACCTAGGCCAATAATGTTTGTTGCTTTTAGATCCTTGTTTTCCCATTTTTCTACTTCATCTACGTCATGTGGTTTATTGATTTTTCCTTCTACAATCTCCCATAGATCTTTGTTAATCAGCAATAATTGAGTTCTAACCTTCCATGTATGGAAATATTTTCCTTCAAATTTTTCAATTCGATTCAAATTTTCCATCTCGATTTAAAAAATTAGACATCCAATTCCACCGAAAATGCGTCCGCAAAGCAAAAAAATTAAAAAAATTTGTTTACAATTTTTTATATGATCAATGTAAAGAGCTCAAAAAAACACACATTTTTTAAAAATCCATCATCTCAATCTGAGTTACCAGCTGAAAGTTATGGCAACTACAATTTTTAAATCCAACATCTATCTGGACCCCTTTCCAAAAAAGGAAAAAATATTACTACTTCCAAAAATGGCAAAAAATGCAACAGAAGATTTCTAACTCACGATTTCATAATTTCCATGATTGCGTGAAAAAAAAACATGAACGAAATAGTGACGCCAAAGGATAACAATAGTTATAACTCACAATTTTTCATGATTTGGTTAAAATACAATGACATTGAATGAGTAGATCACGACGGACGACAAGTGTGCACCAAACGTAGCAGAAAATGTCATGTAGTAGAATGGGCACTGGAGAATCCACTGACCAAAATCAATTTTCCACCACTTCATTGTGATATATTTGCATGTGGGCTTCAATGGTGGATGCTTTAAATTATTTGACTACATGGAATATGGATCAGAAGCTTCTCTAATACCACTGATAAAAATTACACAATAAAATAAGAAATAAACACCGAATATTATAATATCAAATTTAGAAATTCATCTGGGATATCAATTAAAATGATAGAGGTTACATTTTATAATGTTTTATATCCTACTATAGTGGAGTCAACACTCATCTTCAATCCCTATAATCTCTCTCCATGAATCTCTCAATCTTATCCCCTAATATCTCACACACCAAAATAACTATGTGAGTTGTTCTCACAACTCACCAATAATTAAACTATTATAACTATATTATTAATATGAGTTATATAAACTCATTATTATTAATATTACAATTTATTTAATAATGTTACACAATATTTTGGTAACATTGACAGTCTAACTCCCCATCTTCTACCGACCTGATCTCTAAAAATAGCTTACCCAAACCTCTTACATGAATTGTCAGGTTTCGAGATCCACACTGCATCCAACACATTCCAAACACCTCAAAAATGCTCAAGCTTTGAAATCTAACTCGTCACAAGGTATGTCATACATGTTTCACCAAATCTTAACTTTTATTTTGTGTTGACCCTGACATCCATGTTGACCCCGCCGATGCTCAGTGAATTTTGGAACCTATGTGCATCGCACATCCAACTCCCTATGTCATGCAACTCCCCAACAACCTTTGCATTCCTGAAACTCTACTCACCTTGACCTTTGACATGACTCATCCAACATATTCTTACATGCCCAATAATCTAACTCGTACCCTGACACAATGTCATCCATGATGCCAAATCCTCATCTCACTAACTTTTTTGATGAGCCATTATCTGCTTCGGTTAGACCTCGTCTGATGCAAACTTGTCTTTCTCACTTTTCCAACCAACCCGATGAGTCACCCTCAAGAAGACCTCCTTCCCTGTGTCAAGCTCTCCACTTCCGAGATGAGCTCGACCCCCAAGTTGGCCAAAAATCTAAATCGTTGAATTACTAATATAGCTCACCTAAGCTCTCATGCAACTCCACGATCCCCAAAACATCTTGATCTCCCTGGCCTACTTGTAGAGATGACATCAACTTGCCCAATAGCTCAGCGAGTTGTTATGGGATCCCAACCATTTTTTGGGAAATCTTTTCATTTTTTTCAATTTTTTAGATTTTATTGGAACATTTTAGAACTAGAGGGCCATGGGGATGCAGTAGGGCACCCTAAAATTTTATTTTTTCAATTGTGCCCATTTTACCCATTTTTGGCTGAATGTGGCCCCTCGGGGCTTGTTTCTCACCTTGGCTGAGCTCTGAAACCTAGAAATGGAATAAATGCTTCAAGTGACCCCAAACGTTCTAAAAACATTGTAAATTCTCCCAAAACCTGAATTTCACCTTAAATAATCCAAACTCTTCTATGAAGCTCTGTCAATTGCCTAAGTATAAGATTATTTAGTTTTCCATCTTACCAAGGGGGTAAAAATGGATAACAAGAAGCACAAAAAGAGATATATATCTTTTCGCATATGAATGAATTGGATGAAAAGATGTTGGAAGTAGTTCAAAAAGCTTAGTGATTACAATAGCAAAGAAAAATATGGCATGAAAGGAACATTCGAGATAAGAATTTCAAAGTTAGATATTTGATCTTATTTTTTGAATCATAATTTATAAATTTCAAGGGTAAGTTCAGAACCATATGGCTAGGACCATACCAAATAAACATTTTTTTGAGAATGGATTAGTTCAAGTACTACCAATAGTGTGTAATAGAAAGACCCTCTATGTCAATGGTCACAGGTTGAGAGACTATAAACTGCCTTTCGCAAAAGAGGAACTCATTAATAAAGGATAGTTGTAGGAGGTCTATTATGTGGGGGACCTTTGTCCTTCCAACATGAATGTTCTATAAACCTCTTTAAAAAGAATAAAGGAGGACTAAAAAATAGTATATGGCTATCTCTCTCTTAAAAAAATGGGGTTGAAAGCCAGCAAATTGTAGCCCCCTTTAATAAGATCTTCAAGGTTCATATCCAACAAAGAGGCCAACAATGTATTTAGTGCTTGTTACTAATTTTTTCCATCTTTTTTACGAATCCTTTAGTGAAAAGATAAAAGGAAAAATACTTTTACTATAAAAGGTAATCCTAGGTAATTTTCAACGTATTTGTACTTAAATTACAGGCTTTAATATTCTTCATTGATTTTCCACATTTTTCCTAATCATTGTCAAAAGCTAATCATAACCATTTTTATATAAAATTCAGTGAAAAGAGGATGTTTATTCCTTAACACTTGTCCCTATCTGTACACTTGACAATGATTGCTCCATAAAATCTCGTTCTCCAATATTTTTAGGGGAACATCATGTTATAAATGTTTGTCACCTCCACATGTTTTTCACGTTTGAAAAGATTCAACAGTAAAGTGGTCAAGATACTCAAAATTTAAACACAATAATATTTTAATATGTTTATTCTTCTGACAATGTAAAAATATATAGGTAGTGAGTTTCCTATAAAATAGGAAACTACTCTACCGATAAATAATATTCATGTAGTATTTTTGTAACTATTAACAATACCACTAACTAATTCATATGATCTATTTCACACCTATAAATATATCTAATAAAAGCTATGTGAGTACTATTATCATTATAACATACAATATATAAATTTTCTCACACATTAATATAATGGAGCACTAACAGAATATTTCTAACATTTTTCCCTTAGTGCGAACATGGTAGAAAAACATTCACACTCTCATATGAATTATTCTCACCCATGTGACGTGTCCAACTATGTAATTCAAGACCTTGATACAAAAGAAAGGATCCCTTATTCCATGTTTTTAAACAAGCGTAATACAAACCTTTAGGTGTAAAGGCCCCATCAAATGTCCACCTACTGGGGTTTTCTATATCTTCCAAAAACCTTTTTAAGATCCATGAATTATATTACACTGGTGCTTTTTTTTTCTGCAACATTTTTACATCAGAGAAGTACATATGAAACGATTCTCACTTTTACAAAAATAAATTAAAAAATGCACACTAGAAAAGACTTCTCATTACAACCATAAGAATAAAAATGTTCTAAATTATATCCACTATTGTCAATCACCACCACTCGATCTCGAAAAACATAGGATCTTTAAAAAAGCATATCAAACTACATACTACTGTTTGGATCTTTCTATCTATATCTTTCTAAACATGACCACCATTTCCATTGAATGTGTTCACTTATTGATCATCTCGTTAACAAAGTATAATATTCAGGGGATCCCCACAGTCATAGGATATTTACAGTTATCTACCTTCTTATATAATTATTTTCTAGCATCCAAAATACACACCACACTAAGTGGAAAACTAAAATAAAACACGTAACACAACTAAATATCAAATACTCATACTACAAAATGCCACCACAACTACTATGTGGCATCGTTGTTCATAACTGATGAGAGGAAACTACTTGTCTTTCATCCTCTTGTGCCTCTGTTCTCTAGTATCATTCTTCTATCTCAACTGGATGTGATCATGAAGCTAAAAATATATAATGCCCCCTCATTTTGAACTCAGATGTTAGATTCCACTGATAATGTGTCCATAACGTAAATTTTTTAAAAATTACAAATTTTACAATGATTCCTTTTTTACACTTGTGACAACATAAACCATTAATTTCTACTACGACTCACAATTTACGTTAACATGCCTTTTACAATATTGAATTTTGATGAATTGATGACTAACACAAAATGAATAGTTGATTACTTTTTAGAATAATGAAATAATTGACTTAATGACACTATGAAAAAATGATTACTAGAGTGTAATAAGACAACATGATACTAATGTCATACAAACCTTGTGAAACCATAAATGAGACTAATAAATCTTTTGTTTACTATGACTTTTAAATTGACACTATTCATTACTAATAACTCCAAAGAGTAAAATATCAAAAGTTTAACTGTAAATCATCCTAATAAAAGACAAACTAATAATTTTAACTAATATGAAAATAAAAATACTAAATACCATTATACCAACGATTATATACATAAGTGAAAACATACGTGAAATGGTGAATGCATGAGTATCAGTTAGAATGTGCATATGAACAACTTCAATGTTAAATTTTGATGGATCCTTACATCACGTTGACACATGTATGAATGTATGTTCAAAATAAATTCCATGGACCCATGATTCCACGTTAAAATCTTCACCAATATCTCATACCATTTTTTTGAAAAGAACACATCATTCTTGGGTATAGAAAACATGCAAATGATTGAATCAATGTAGGTGGGGTCATTATGACAACCTAGAGGTAGATCAAACAAGTTCAAATGTTGAACGTGAATGAAAATCTAGATAAATTGACTCAAATGGGAGGTTATTGAAGTATATTTCAATGCAAAACACAGTAGACAATACCGATGTAAATCAATAAAAAAATATAGAAACAATTAATGGTGAAGGCAGAGAGCATCCAAATTGTGAAAATATGTGATTACTATTAACAAGATAGATTAGATCAACTTATCATGGATTAATAGATTAATGTTCTTTTGAAAGGATTTTCAAATGAATATTGACAAGTCTACGTAGAGCTTTAAACATCACTTTGATGATGAAACAATATAAATATACAAGAAAACTTCTGGTATCACAATAAAAGCTCTAGAAATATCCCTCACCACTTATATCAAAGATTCTTAGTATAACTAGGCTATCATCCCTATAATATAAGACTGAATGTTTTGAATATGATCTAGGATAAAATGAAAATTCTATGAAAGATATTAACATTCACAGGGTAAAATAAAAAGAGTTATAGTTTCCTCTAAACAAAACTATTTCTCCATTAGAAAATAAATAATTCAATCTGATACCGAATTATAAAAATACTCATAGTTTGAACATAATAATTTTCCAATATTTTTATTATTCCAATGATATAAAAAATATATAGGTAGTGAGTTTCCTATAAAATAGGAAACCTCCTATACAACCACTCCTAAGTAGGATTTGCAAAGGCTCGTAGCCATATAATACTATCAAGCTAATTTTCAATACTAGAAATTATACCCAAAATTCAAATAGGGCTCCCAAAATGCACTTCATTAAAATATCAAAGGATTTTTTATGTTTATATGTTTCTTAAATAAATGGTTATTATTAGAAAATGGAATTTAGAATTCGATCTATTGAAGGGACTTTTGTGTTGTTCTAGTAAACTAGCCACATATTAGAATTGTGCCTACAAAGTCATCGTCCATCGAAATAACTTAACATACACCTTTTTAAAAGGGTACAGTTGTTTTGCACATTAAGAGCTAACAAAGCCATAGGAGGTCCATAGTAGGGGAAATTTGATCCTACATAGAGATTTCTAAATGAAATCCATTAGGATGTATCGGAGTCGAATCACATGTACGGTATCACTAGATTGAATTACTTGTCTACTCGGCCAAATGATGAGGTAAGGCAGAAAAGGTAATTCAATTATTTAATAATGTTTATCCATGAATTTTGAGTAATTAACCATGTTTGGTGGTGAATTTGGATATGATTTTAGTGGTCACTACTCATTTAAACATGCCATGATAGTAAGGATTTAGTTAGATAGAATAGATTTAGTTAAATACAATAAAATTAACATTAAATATCAACCGTTTACTCAAATAATCAATATAAGTTGGGTGGCCTTTGATCTGACATTTGTCGCATGCCATGTAGCCCACTTATGTCTGATTGATAGATCAATAGTCATTAGAAGCCATTGAAGGGGAATTTTGTGCCATTTTAATAAATTGGACACAATGGAGAATTGGTTCGGGCCAAGCCATTGATAACTTGACATGCACAAACCTCCATTGTAGGGACTCAACATATGTCTTTTTAGTAAGGTATATTTATCTTACACATTAATAGTTGAAAACAATTACATGGGGTCTAAGTTAGTAGGAATTTAATCCCCGATAAGGAGTTCTTTAGAAAATTACACTCTCGTGGTAGGGATGTCTTGTTTTCACTTTTTTGAATTTTTGAGAGGTAATTTTTGAATTTTGTGTGGCCTTTAGAAGCTTTACATATTTAGATTCTAAGAAGAACTATAAATACCATAGGTCCATTTATAGGTCAAATATGAATCATATTTGAACAAGAAGGATGTTAATTACATTATATTTATGAAGGTACCTTTTAGCGAGTAGAGAATGCATAGAATCTTAACCGTATAATTCCATCAAGGTCTCTTTCCAATAATAGATATTACACCTCTTTTTTATTTTAAAGAGATCTTTAAACAAGTCTCATTACAAAGTCAAAAATATTTTTGATGTTTTTGAATCATTGGAAAAAGAGTTACTATTGTGATATTTAATGGTTTACAACCATTCTTCTCTATCGTTTAAACGGGGAGTTGAAGGCCTTGAGATTTTCTTTGTGAATACAAGAATCAAATCTGTAGACACCCTAAAACCACATACTTGTTTATAGTTTATCCCAAATCACATCTTGTTATTCATCCCCTTATGATTGATTAATTAAATTAATTAATTTATGCACATTCACCTTTTGGGATTAATTAAATTAGTTACTAACACACCTTAGTTAAATTAATTAACATTTATTAAATAAATGGTTAATTAATTGTTTCACAATTTATAGCTGATTAAATTATTTATTTAATTGGAAAATACATCTATTTTCCTAGTCAACTGCCATTTGGACCCCACTTAGACTCCACTTCCTCATTTTAGTCTACTCCACTTCTCGAATCCTAAAAAGGTAGGGGCAATTGAATTACACATAAAACCACCTTTCCGGATGTAACTTCTGCCAACTGAATTTATTTATTGCTCTTCAAATGGGAATTGTGTAACGCCCCATCTGGAACACCAAAGAAAACGCACCAAACAGACTAAATTTCCCGGAAATTTTTTTTTTTAGTGTTGAAATTAAATACTAATACATCCTGTGCAACTTTTCCTGGTAACTACTTAATTATATATCATTTATTTTTATTTTTTATTTTATTTTATTTTTTTCAATCTAAGATGTTCAGTAACCCTAAATTGAAAATTACTTACTTAATTACATTTTAAATTTTACTAAGGTCCTAAACGAATAATTCTAAACCTCTTTATACCCTCCCATTCTTATTCTTATTGTTATGTTCTTCCTTATATGAATTACATAGATATTTATACTCATTTATTTGTTTTGTTTGTTACACATAGATTTATGTCTATGCATTTGTTTATTGGTTACTTATTGTTAATATTATATTTATTTATTTTTATTTGCGTACCCTCCCTATCTTATTCTTGCTATAGAGTATATATATATATATATATATATATATATATATATATATACATGTATATATACATGTATATATATATACATGTATATATATATACATGTATATATACAAACTAGGTTAGATTAATATCTATTACTTATAGTATATTGTAAGTGGAATGAGGGTCGGCGGCGGCGGAGTAGAAGAGAGGGCAGAGTGGTCGGCGGCGGAGCAGAAGGGAGGGCAGAGTGGTCGGCGTGGGCAGTGGACAGGGGAGGCGCGCGCGGCAGAGCAGGTCGGGCCGGGCGTTTGGTGCAGCCGGGCAGGGTCGAGGTGGGAGCGGGACAGGTGTTAGGAGAGGGGGACGGTGGAACAGGCGAAAGGGGGAACAGGCCGGGGCCGGAACAGTTGGGGGGGGTGCGGCGCCGCGTTGGAGGCGGCGGGTGTGGGGGCAGGGTTCAGCCCTCCCCCACACCCAAACTAAAACAGCAACATAAACAAAACAAAAAAAAACAGCGGATTTCTTTTTTTATATATTTGTTTATTTATTTATTGTTTAGTTTTTATTTTATATATATATATATATATATATATATATATATATATATATGTATGTATGTATGTATGTATGTTATAATCCTATTTTATTTGACTTTGTGAAATTTCTGTATTTTGTTGTGTTTTGAATTAAAATAGAATAATAAATGTATATAGTATCTATACATATTCAATATATTTTTAACTAGGAAATTTTGCAAAACTCTTATTACAATTGGTAAAGCATGTGTGTGTATATATATATAAAACAATTTTCTACTATAACTCTATGAATAGGAACTGAAAATTTTCTTGTACATCTACGAAAGATATATTTTGAGACAAAACTATAAAAGAAGTAACATTTCCTTTTCACATGCCATGACAAAAGAAAAGAGACAATGGATGTAAGTGGTAGAGTAATGAGTTTTAAAGTATACGTTTCCTTTCTTTTCCCATTCTATGCTCAAACAATGTATTCCTTCATTGTCAAGGAAAGTAAATGACAATGTAGCTCAAAACAAGGGAAGAAACTTGAAAACATATTAAAAGAAATTGCTACAATAAATACATATCTTGAAATTGCTTTTCTAATGCAAGTAGTCATTAAATTTTTACAAAACAAGGAAGTGCAAGAGAATAATAGATTTCTTTACTTTACATAATCTCATCCAAGTTGGCAAAGAAACAAGGTTATGACGAACAACTCCTTCAACACACCACTTTTTTTTTTTTTTTTTTTAAATGCAAGAGTTACAACAAGATTTAAGTAGATAGTTTATTTACTTCATTACTTCATTGCTTCACCATCCACAAGCTTGGGATTACACGCATGTTCAAACCCAAGTAGCATCAAATCAAATATACAAGTGATACAAATTGTGCAACATGAAGTATTTACAAGGAGATGTGAACTCTCACATACTATCTTCTAAAAGAGGATTACATTTCAAGGAAGTATCACAAGGAAGGATAAGAACTATAAGAGCCCATAATGCCACCAATCCAACTTGAAAGCCATCTTCTATGTCTTCCCAAAACCATGCAAGGAGAAAGAAAAGAGCTTGTTTACCACCCAACCATAGGCATCATCACATGCCTATTCCAATGTTGGGATGCATGCTAGCCTCCCCCAAGCCCATGGGAAAGAGGATAGCTAACCAAAACTTGCACAAGATGAAGGGTAAAACAACAATGAAACAAACACACACAAATATTAAGTTTCACAACAACACAAGACTCCAAATTACAAGGAGGAGACCCATGTTCATCCTCCAAAAATGGGGAAGAGAGGAGAAAGTTCTCCAAAAATTAAGCATCAATATCATATGCACATTGAACAAAACTTCTTAACCTCCTTATTGCTCCTTAATCACAACAAGACCCTCCTTATTCCTCCCCCTTTCTCCAAGTCCTCCTTGGAAGGATTTTCAAACCCCAAAAGGAGTTTCCTTACCAAGGATGGGGAAGGAGATTCAAGCCAAATGAATCCACTTCCCCACCTCAACCATTGAGGGGAAAAAAAAAAAATAAGACCCTACAAGGCTTGGCCATCAAGCCTTGAGGGTTGAGAGGGAAAATTCCCTCTCTCTTCCCCCACACTCCAAACTCCATCATGCCATATGATGGAGGGCGTAAAAACACACACAAACAACACTAAAGCTTCATTCAAAAATAACAATTTTCAACAATCAATCTAACAACTAAAATAAAGCAACACAACTACAAGATCTAAGAGCCTACCTCAAGGAAAGCTCTCCAAAAAACTTCCTAACTTCAAGACTTCCACTCTTAGCTCCAAGCCAATCCCAAGCTCCAAAATCCCCCAAGCATCCAAGCAAGAAAATCCAAAAAAAGAGTCCATTTTCTTCTCCATGAATGAGAATATGAAGAGGAGAGACCAAGCATCCTCACAAATGAGGGGGTGACATGTGTCACCCCTCTCTCTCCTCATGGTCAAAGATGCTAGGACAAAAGAGAGAAAGGGTAAAATTATCTTTTTACCCTCTTCTCCCAAATTCCCTTAAATGTTAGCAAGACAAAACTAGTTGCATTTTTGATAAACACACAAATCCACATCCCTTACATGGATGTGACAAAACAAGGGTAGAAAGGGAGGGAAAACTCCTTCTAGCCTTGAAAACAAGCCCCCCTACCCATTAGGTAGGGTCCAAGGGCTCATTTTTGTGATAGGGGGACTCCCAAGCCACAAAGGGGTCCCCAAAAATGCCCAAAATACCCTAATTTCGGGTTTTGTATTTTGGCACAAGGGTAGAGGGTGTGGGGACCACCTAAGGGTCTCACATGTGACCCTAACCCTTGTGATTAAGAGACTCTTTAAGCATAATCCACAATTCAAAAGAAGGAGGAGTTATTAACTCCCAAAACAAGTTTACAACTTTAGAAACAACCCTAAACACAATTAATAATTCAAGGCAAAATACTTTACATACATTGGGGTCACTCAAAGTGCCCAAAATTAATAATCATCTATCCTCGGGCTTCACACAATGAACATGGCTAGGACTCAGCCCGTGGGCTGCTTGTGTAAGTTTTGAGTAGTTGGCCTAAATCCCACGTTCTCCTGTAAACCTGTCACCCACACACTCATTGCACACATTAACTGCACCTGTCCAATATAATATAATTAAGTGACATAGTAAGATATCAATGCATGCTAAACTAACCTAACATCCTACTGAAATCAAGAGGCGACCACGTGCACAATTATATTCCACATTCCAAAAGTTAGACAAGATGAATAAAGTGAATATAATCAATACTCTCACAATGCCACAATTATCCTCACATAAGTAGATTTTCCAATCACACAATCATTAGTTTCCATGTTATAACAAGAAACATGCGACAATAATAGCTTATGCTAAATTTGGCGCTATAAACTCCTGAATGTCACACATTCCTATTAATCACATCTAAAAAAATGTCCAAGAATCTTCCAATCATTGTCAAAACATGTCTCTGAATCAAATAAACACAGCGACTTGAGCTAAAGAAAGTGTGGGCACTACCAAAATCCCCATCCTCCCACTACTAAAATTAAACTTTCCTCCTGGAATCACTGAAAGCGGTAGGGATTAGTCTAGCCCCAAAGGTTTCGCATCCTCCCAAGTATTCTTGTTTTGTCTCTTCTACCGGTCCCACTGTACTCTAACGGTCCAAGTCTCCCCCGAAGGGCCAACTCCGGTCGCCAGTATGGTACGGGCTCCAAGCTCCATTGTCCTCCGTCCTCTACCTGTTGCCGACCAATCCAAGACATGGAACATCAGTTAAGATCTACGTAGTACAGAAACATGAAACACCTCGTGGGCCAGTGCAGGCCGTGATGTGGCACTAAGCTAGTGGTCGATAGGCACTGATCCGTTTTGCCTCTAAAATATCAAAGGCCCCACAAACGGCGATAGCTTAGAACCCTTTCATATATGGATAGAGACCCTTATGCGGATGAACCCTCAAGAAGACTTTGTCACCCACTGAGAGTGACGATCATTCCTCTTGGTGTCTGCATACACCTTTTGGCGTGCTCCTGGCCGGTTCAAGACGTTGTCTAATCAACACAACTCCTTGCTGGTCTAAATATCCTGAAGATAGGCTGGTCCCAGAATGATCCTGTCATCTCATCTATCCCAACTCAAAGGGCCTGCAAGGGTCGTCCTATAAAGCCTGTAAGGAGCCAGACCACTGGAACTATGATAACTGTTGTTGTAGGCAACTCAACTAGATGCAAATAATCCTCCCATTTCCTCTGCTGATCCATGACATACATTCCTCAACATGTCCTCTAACACTTGATTAACCCTCTCTGTCTGCCCATCTGTCTCTGGATGATAAGCTGAACTGAATTGATCTGAGTACCCAGAGCGGCCCTGAAAAGAAGTCCAGAAGACTGAAGTGTAGATAGTTCCCTGTCATTGATGATGGTCTTCGGAATCCCATGCAACCTAACAATGTCCTCCATAAATACCTTGGGCAATGGCCTGTTCATTATACGGTGACCTTGGTTGGCGAAAAGTGGCGCAACCTTAGTCCACTTATCCACGGTGACCATAATGGCGTCATGACGATAAGATGACATAGGAAGTTCGACTATGAAGTCCATGGAGATCACATCCCATTTTCACTCGGGAATATCATGAGGCTGTAAATGTCCTACGGGATGAGAATGCTCTGCCTTGACTCTCTGACACTCAAGGCAACGTGCAACAAAATTTGCTATGTCTCGTCGAAGACCTGGCCAATAATATAACTCCTTCAGATCGGCATGCATTTTCTTCACTCCTGGATGTGCCGCATATGGGGCTTGATTAGCCTCTGTGAGGATGAAGCTACGCAAATCACCAGACTTAGGCACGTAGATGCACCTATGGAAACGAAGCAAACCATCTGTCTCTAAAACACACCCAGAATATCTGCCCTTTAATGAACCCTGAGACTCTAACATCTGTTTAGCTCCCTCATAAAATCTGTCCTCTGGAAGGTGCTCGAGAATCCTGCCTCTCAAATTGGACTGAAGTGACAAAGAAGCAAGCACATGTCGTCGTCTACTAAGAGCGTCTGCAACAACATTTTCCTTCCCTTTGATGTACTGAACCTCCATGTCATACTCACATAAGAACTCCATCCAACGCCGTTGACGAGCGTTGAGGTCGGCTGTGAGAAGATATGCTGCAAGCTACGATGGTCTATCCTCAAAATGAAAGGCCTAACCCAAAAGGAAATGTCGCCAAACGTACTGAGCATTCCCACACTTGCTACAAGCTCCAAGTCATGAGTAGGATAATTAAGCTCGTAGTCCTTGAGCTTACGAGACTCAAAAGCAATAACCCCGATGCTCCTGCATAAGACTTGCTCCCAACCCTCTAGTGCTGCATCTGTACAAACACAAAATCCTCTGTCGGGTCTGGAACTGCTAAGATGGGTGCCGTGGTTAACCTTTCCTTAAGCAACTGAAAGGCTTGCTCACATTTCTCTGACCAATCGAAACTTCTTTCCCTTTCCTCTGATAGAGAGTGATAGGGTGAGCAATCCTAGAAAAGTCCTGTACAAACCTGTGGTATACCCTGCCAAACCCATGAAACTCTCACCTCAGTAACTGATTGGGTTGTTGGCCAGTCCAAGATAGCCTGTATCTTAGAGGGGATCTACAGAGATAAACCCTCGCCTGAAATGATATGACCCCAATACTGAATCTCTGTCTGAAAGAAGCTGCATTTTCCAAGTTCCCAGATAACTTCTGCTCTCTCAAAACCTGAAGTACCTGCCTCAAATGCTCCTCATGTTCCTCCTCGGAATGAGAATAAATCAATATGTCATCAAGGAACACTAAAACAAAGCGATCCAGAAATGTCCTAAATACACCATTCATGAGGCTCATGAAGACAGCTGGGGCATTAGTCAAGCCAAATGGGACCACTGTGAACTCATAATGCCCATATCGTGTGCGAAAAGCTGTCTTATGGATGTCTGCATCTGAAATGCGCAACTGATGATATCCTGACTTGAGATCAATTTTGGAGAACACCCTCACTCCCCGCATCTGATCAAACAAGTCATCAATCCTGGGAAGCGGATAACGGTTCTTTATTGTGACTTCGTTGAGCTGCCTGAAGTCGACACAAAGCCTGAGAGAACCATCCTTCTTCTTCACAAATATGACTGGCGCTCCCCAAGGAGATACACTAGGGCGAATGAGACCCTTATCCAACAACTCCTCTAACTGAATCTTGAGCTCATGAAGCTCTGGTGTCGTCATCCGATAAGGTGCCCTAGAAACTGGTGCTGATCCAGGTACTAAATCAATGGTGAAATCCCACCTCTCTGCGGGGTGGTAACCCTGGAAGCTCACCTGGAAAAACATCTGCATACTCCCTCAAAACTGCATGATCATCTAAAGGTGAATGCTCTGGAATGCTCTCAGATCGATCACTGATAGTGATAGCAAATAACTGACAACCCTTACGCATGCTCTGCTTGAGTTGCTTAGCCGATATCATGCGCAAGGAGATAGGTCTCTGCATTCCTGATATAACAACTGCACTCCCAAGATCATCCTGACACTCAATGACCTTATTTTTGCAATCCACCTTAGCTCGATGAGACTCGAGCCAATCCATGCCCAAAACTACCTGATAAGAACCTAGAGGAATAACTCGGAGGTCAAGAGTAGTGGAGAAGGCTCCTAAATCAAGTACGCAACTCTCCACATACGAGTCCACAGTGAGTTTGGCTCCAGAAGCCAACTCAACCTGCCAACTATCTGGCTGCCTAGCCACCACTAGCCCACACTGGTCCACTATAGAAGGAGATATAAAAGAATCTGAAGCACCTGAATCAAAAAGTACTGAGATAGAAATACCCCTGATAGTACCTGTCGTCTTAATGACCGTGGCCTGATGCTCGGCCTGGCGGTTGTCAACCGCTGCATATACACGATGGGCGCGTCCTACATCACCCACCGTCTGCTCGGATCTAGCAGCTCTCTGTGCATCCATGGTATTGGGTTTGTGCGGGCACATGCGCACATAGTGACCTGGAGATCCACAAATGAAACAACCTCCTGTACCCCTCTGAGATGGGGTCCCTCCTGTACTCTGGTGTACTAATCCTGCTGGTCCAACCCTAGCAGACTGCTGAGTGCGAGCTGGCTGTGTCTGCTGAGTGCCCTGCCTCCTATCTCTGGCTCCACTAAAACCACCTCTAGCAACACCTCTCTGAAATCCCTGTGTCTGCCTAGCCCCCTGCTGTGGGTGGCTCTGCTGCTGTGTCTGTCGCTGAGGGTGCGGTGGAGCCCTCGTGGCTGCTGGCGGAGGCCAAAATCCTCCTCTAGGGGGTGGTGCAGAACCTCATGACCTCTGACTCTAAAAGGCATGTATCCTCTCCTGAAACTTGCTCTTGTTTCTATCACGATGCTCCTGTGCCTTGGTCCTGTTCTCCTTAACTAAGTAGGCCTTCTCAACGGCCTTCTCAAGAGTGGGAGGAGATAGCATCCTAACTGCTCCTGCTATATCTGCATTGAGCCCTCGAATGAACATGTTAACCTGTAATTTCTCATCTTGCAGGTAATCTACGTACTGAAGAAGATCCAGGAACCTGCTCTCATACTGCGCTACTGTGCCAGATCCCTGTCGTAAGTCATGAAACTCGTCGATCCTCTTCTGAAAAAAATGCTCAGACATATAACGTGCCCTGAAACGCTCCTCGAACAACTCCCAAGTCACTGTCTCTCGGGTCAGATGGAGCTTCCGCTCCTCATTCCTCCACCAAACGCCTGCTGCGTCTCAAAGGAGGTGTATGGCAAACCTCGCCTTGACATTGCTCTCGTAAGAGTGCAAGCCAAAGCAACTATCTAAGCTAAGGAGCCATGACTCAGCCCCAAAGCCATCTGTAGAGCCGGTGTAAGTGGGCGGATGCAAACAAAGAAGATCCCGGATCACACTGCCTGTATCTCGATCCTGGCGATGCAGTCCTACAGGCGAAGGGAGTCGCCTATCCTCGAAAGGTCCCTCAAGACTGTGAGATCGGCTGCGACAAAAAGAGGCTGCCCTCTCGTGAAGAACGGAAGGGCTACGTGACCTCTCCCGCCTCGGTGTGTCATGCTCTGGCGGCTCCGAATGCGCGTCCATGCCTATCGGCTCCTCGTCTCCCAAAGATGCCTCCACTCTCGTCTCCTGTGGCTGTGGTAGGCGCTGCTCCACAACACCTATCAGCTGGCGTAAGGCCTCTAATATCCGAGGCCCAAAATCGGACGTCGTCGGCTCCTGCGTAGATGCGCTATGCCCCATACCTTTGGCTGATCGTCCTCGCTTAGGCACCATCCTGCGCACAAGGTGAGCGAGCAATTTATTAATTTAAAATTTAATGATAGTGAATGGTTTATTTTATCTGTTGAGTTTTATTCATTTAGTAAATTTTGTTGTGTTAAAATTGACATTAACTATTAGTTACCCAGTGGTCCGCGAGTGCGAACCCCAAGCTCTGATACCAACTGTAACGCCCCATCTGGGACACCAAAGAAAACGCACCAAACAGGCTAAATTTCTCGGAAATTTTTTTTTTTTAGTGTTGAAATTAAATACTAATACATCCTGTGCAACTTTTCCTGGTAACTACTTAATTATATATCATTTATTTTTATTTTTTATTTTATTTTATTTTTTTCAATCTAAGATGTTCACTAACCCTAAATTAAAAATTACTTACTTAATTACATTTTAAATTTTACTAAGGTCCTAAACGAATAATTCTAAACCTCTTTATACCCTCCCATTCTTATTCTTATTGTTATGTTCTTCCTTGTATGAATTACATAGATATTTATACTCATTTATTTTGTTTTGTTTTGTTACACATAGATTTATGTCTATGCATTTGTTTATTGGTTACTTATTGTTAATATTATATTTATTTATTTTTATTTGCATACCCTCCCTATCTTATTCTTGCTATAGAGTATATATATATAGATACAAACAATATATATATATATATATATATATATATATATATTATATATATATATATATATATATATATATATATATATACATACAAACTAGGTTAGATTAATATCTATTACTTATAGTATATTGTAAGTGGAATGAGGGTCGGCGGCGGCGGAGTAGAAGGGAGGGCAGAGTGGTCGGCGGCGGAGCAGAAGGGAGGGCAGAGTGGTCGGTATGGGCAGTGGACAGGGGAGGCGCGCGCGGCAAAGCAGGTCGGGCCGGGCGTTTGGTGCGGCCGGGCAGGGTCGAGGTGGGAGCGAGACAGGTGTTAGGAGAGGGGGACGGTGGAACAAGCGAAAGGGGGAACAGGCCGGGGCCGGAACAGTTGGGGAGGGGGGGTGCGGCTGGCGCCGCGTTGGAGGCGGCGAGTGTGGGGGCAGGGTTCGGCCCTCCCCCACACCCAAACTAAAACAGCAACATAAACAAAACAAAAAAAAACAGCGGATTTCTTTTTTTATATATTTGTTTATTTATTTATTGTTTAGTTTTTATTTTATTATATATATATATATATATATATATATGTATGTCATAATCCTATTTTATTTGACTTTGTGAAATTTTTGTATTTTGTTGTGTTTTGAATTAAAATAGAATAATAAATGTATATAGTATCTATACATATTCAATATATTTTTAACTAGGAAATTTTGCAAAACTCTTATTACAATTGGTAAAGCATGTGTGTGTATATATATATAAAACAATTTTCTACTATAACTCTATGAATAGGAACTGAAAATTTTCTTGTACATCTACGAAAGATATATTTTGAGACAAAACTATAAAAGAAGTAACATTTCCTTTTCACAGGCCATGACAAAAGAAAAGAGACAATGGATGTAAGTGGTAGAGTAATGAGTTTTAAAGTATATGTTTCCTTTCTTTTCCCATTCTATGCTCAAACAATGTATTCCTTCATTGTCAAGGAAAGTAAATGACAATGTAGTTCAAAACAAGGGAAGAAACTTGAAAACATATTAAAAGAAATTGCTACAATGAATACATATCTTGAAATTGCTTTTCTAATGCAAGTAGTCATTAAATTTTTACAAAACAAGGAAGTGCAAGAGAATAATAGATTTCTTTACTTTACATAATCTCATCCAAGTTGGCAAAGAAACAAGGCTATGACGAACAACTCCTTCAACACACCACTTTTTTTTTTTTTTTAAATGCAAGAGTTACAACAAGATTTAAGTAGATAGTTTATTTACTTCATTACTCCATTGCTTCACCATCCACAAGCTTGGGATTACACGCATGTTCAAACCCAAGTAGCATCAAATCAAATATACAAGTGATACAAATTGTGCAACATGAAGTATTTACAAGGAGATGTGAACTCTCACATACTATCTTCTAAAAGAGGATTACATTTCAAGGAAGTATCACAAGGAAGGATAAGAACTATAAGAGCCCATAATGCCACCAATCTAACTTGAAAGCCATCTTCTATGTCTTCCCAAAACCATGCAAGGAGAAAGAAAAGAGCTTGTTTACCACCCAACCATAGGCATCATCACATGCCTATCCCAAGGTTGGGATGCATGCTAGCCTCCCCCAAGCCCATGGGAAAGAGGATAGCTAACCAACACTTGCACAAGATGAAGGGTAAAACAACAATGAAACAAACACACACAAACATTAAGTTTCACAACAACACAAGACTCCAAATTACAAGGAGGAGACCCATGTTCATCCTCCAAAAATGGGGAAGAGAGGAGAAAGTTCTCCAAAAATTAAGCATCAATATCATATGCACATTGAACAAAAATTCTTAACCTCCTTATTGCTCCTTAATCACAACAAGACCCTCCTTATTCCTCCCCCTTTCTCCAAGTCCTCCTTGGAAGGATTTTGAAACCCCAAAAGGAGTTTCCTTACCAAGGATGGGGAAGGAGTTTCAAGCCAAATGAATCCACTTCCCCACCTCAACCATTGAGGGGAAAAAAAAAAAAAGACCCTACAAGGCTTGGCCATCAAGCCTTGAGGGTTGAGAGGGAAAATTCCCTCTCTCTTCCCCCACACTCCAAACTCCATCATGCCATATGATGGAGGGAGTAAAAACACACACAAACAACACTAAAGCTTCATTCAAAAATAACAATTTTCAACAATCAATCTAACAACTAAAATAAAGCAACACAACTACAAGATCTAAGAGCCTACCTCAAGGAAAGCTCTCCAAAAAGCTTCCTAACTTCAAGTCTTCCAATCTTAGCTCCAAGCCAATCCCAAGCTCCAAAATCCCCCAAGCATCCAAGCAAGAAAATCCAAAAAAAGAGTCCATTTTCTTCTCCATGAATGAGAATATGAAGAGGAGAGACCAAGCATCCTCACAAATGAGGGGGTGACATGTGTCACCCCTCTCTCTCCTCATGGTCAAAGATGTTAGGACAAAAGAGAGAAAGGGTAAAATTATCTTTTTACCCTCTTCTCCCAAATTCCCTTAAATGTTAGCAAGACAAAACTAGTTGCATTTTTGATAAACACACAAATCCACATCCCTTACATGGATGTGACAAAACAAGGGTAGAAAGGGAGGGAAAACTCCTTCTAGCCTTAAAACAAGCCCCCCTACCCATTAGGTAGGGTCCAAGGGCTCATTTTTGTGATAGGGGGACTCCCAAGCCACAAAGGGGTCCCCAAAAATGCCCAAAATACCCTAATTTCGGGTTTTGTATTTTGGCACAAGGGTAGAGGGTGTGGGGACCACCCAAGGGTCTCACATGTGACCCTAACCCTTGTGATTAAGAGACTCTTTAAGCATAATCCACAATTCAAAAGAAGGAGGAGTTATTAACTCCCAAAACAAGTTTACAACTTTAGAAACAACCCTAAACACAATTAATAATTCAAGGCAAAATACTTTACATACATTGGGGTCACTCAAAGTGCCCAAAATTAATAATCATCTATCCTCGGGCTTCACACAGTGAACATGGCTAGGACTCAGCCCGTGGGCTGCTTGTGCAAGTTTTGAGTAGTTGGCCTGAATCCCACGTTCTCTTGTAAACCTGTCACCCGCACACTCATTGCACACATTAACTGCACCTGTCCAATACAATATAATTAAGTGACATAGTAAGATATCAATGCATGCTAAACTAACCTAACATCCTACTGAAATCAAGAGGCGACCACGTGCACAATTATATTCCACATTCCAAAAGTTAGACAAGATGAATAAAGTGACATATAATCTCACCATGCAACAATTATCCACCACTATAATTAGATTTCCAAGCACATCATATTCATTAGTTTCCATGTTATAACAAGAAAAATGCGACAATAAGAGCTTATGCTAAATTGGCGCTATACGCCTGAATGTCACACATGTCTAATATAATCAAACATCTAAAAATAATGTCCAAGATATCTCCAATCATTGTCAAAACATGTCTATGAGCAAATAAACAACAAGCTACTGAGCTAAAGAAAGTGTGGGCACTACAAATTGATTCATTCGAATTGTTTAACCTCCCTCTAGTGTTATTTTTAGCATGTGCATTCAGCTATCTACAACCACTTCTAACCACTACTTAGCCTCTATAAAAGAGCAAGCTTATCCTTTACAAATCCTCTTGAACCCTCTTGGATTTTCTCTTGGCTCTCTCTTGGATTTCTATTGGATTCCTGTACAATCACTTTGTTATTTTTCTCTCCCATACATGCATATTGGAATATTTTATGATGTCATATTTGTGTTCGTAGCATTGTCACTCCCTCATTTGGAGATAAAATCAAGAGCTCCCACAATCCATTATTTATAAGGTTCCACAAGCTTAAATATTCCACAACCTTATCATATGAGGTTTGCAAGGAAGACATGGAGGAGAAGGTTTGTTGATTAGCTTATCTTTCTATTATGCACAAGTTTTCTGTGCTCGTGCAAAATCTTTTATGTGTTGGGTGTAGTAACCTTAATAGGATTTTTATAAACCTGTGTTATGTAGATTTTCATGTGACCAAAATGAATAAGTATAAATGCTTTGAGTTGTTCATTGTTTTCCTTAAGCTTCCTGGAAAATATATATATAGTGTAGAACCCTATAAGAATACTAATTAAAACATCCAAGTCAAGAGAGCATGTTTGTATTAGATTTTTAATTTTGTAACTTAGGACCAAATTGATCATTATGGAAGCAAAAGGTTTTCATTAAGTGTTGGTGTAGAGTTAGACATAAACCTTGTCATTACTTTTATACCTATGGAAAAATTCATATTTGTCTTGGTTTTTTAATCTATGGAGATCTTAGCAAGTGGTGGCTAATTTGTAAAAAATATGTTTGGTTTTTATTTTTTCAATGCTTCGTTCATTCCCAGAAGTAAATGGCTTATGAAATTATGAGCTTCCTTGGTAAAAGGCAAAATGCAAGTAGCCCTGGGTTGAAGCACTATCATTATTGAAAAAAGTATGTGATGGAAGCTTCACTTTACATTTGTGGTTCTTATGTCTCATTAAGATACATGTCATTAGTAAATAGTTTTAGATAAAAGAATATTTATTGTATAACAAGCTTCTTCACTTTCATAGAAACAACATTTTATTACTTAGAATTGTCCTAATTCTCTTATAGGACACATTCACCCAGGAAGCCCCTTTCATAGATCTTCTCAACCTAGAAATGATTATGTTGGAGGTCCAAATTTACCCCTACATTTCCTTATTATTCGAGAATTACATACCCTTCATATGGGTAGGTTCAGTTTATTTCACTTTCTCTTCCATTTAGATATGATTTCATGTTCCTTGATCTGAAGCGGACTATTATGAAATCTTACTTTCTTCGTTAAGATGGTATGACAAATATATAATGTATATGCCTAATGCTTCTTATCACGAGGTACCAATCCATTCTTTAAAAGGGCTCTAGCTTATGCTCCCCAATATAAGGACCGAATTTTTTAAATTCTAACAACCACATTTTATTAGAAATTTTTTGTATTACCTTTTTATTTTTCATAAGATGTATACTTTGTTTTTTCTCTACAAAATATGTATATTCCCTAACTTGCACTAGAATACACCCAAGTAAATGGATCGTCCATAATCCTTTGTCCATCCATATATCCTTATATGGGCCAACCATTACAGGGTGGATGTGCCTTTCCTTCCCCATATGGTTATGGAGTACAGGGGCCTCTTCTTCAGTTTCCAAGTCTAGAAAGTTCTCCCATGACCACAAAGCCCCAACAATATGCTACAAAAATCTTGCAATGACCTTTTCCTTTAACAGGTATGGTCATTATGCATGTTATTTGATTACAATGTTTGGTTTCAAAGTCTCACCATGCAAGATATGAGTCTTAACATGAAAATTTATGTATTTTTTGTAGCATTTACCCCAATCTCATCACATCCTCAGTTTGTAGGGTCTACACAATATCAACAGTTGTTCATACATGGGGATAGTGGCTCAAAGCATCCATTTGATTAATAATATTATGTCAGTATGATTAGAAATGTTTTGTTAAGAGGCTTGAATATTTACAATCAATATGGGTTGGGCTTTTGTAGGGATTGGGAATTTTTTTGGTATTGAATAATGTTGATTTGCAAATTTCATTGCCTTTAATCCATTACCAACATCCTTATTTTTGTTAGAGATAATTAATCATAACAATAATTTCAAGGCACAAAATTGGTAAGCTACAAGATAGAACATCATTTTTTTCCTTCAAGGAGTGTTTGTAGCTTGAGATTAGTTCTAGCTACATCCAGCTCTTATAAACAATGCCAATACTCAATCTCTTTCCTAGAGCATACCAATTGTCGAGACATGACAACTACATTATGTGGTGTTGAAGTAACCAACTAATCTCACTCCATCCTAAAATGATATCTCTTTGTGATCACATGATATCTCTCTACCTAGATCTGATCCCTCTTCATGTCAAATTGATCTTTCTCACCAGTCAAAACTGTAATCCCACTAACAAATGTTGTACCTATAGAGAAAACCACACAATTTTGGTTATGTCTGCATCCTCACAATCTCTCCATCATGGACAATGATATCTTGCTTTGGTCTAGAAATAAAGGCTATATGTTGGGTTGATAAAAGTTGACTAAATATTTGGAGAGTGCATGAAGAGTTGAGGTGCACAAGTGAGGTGCAGAAGCGCGCGCAAGGGTAGGGTGAAGAGGCGTGCGCCCATAAGAGAAAATCCCAGGACTTAGTCGATTTTGCATGTTACGGGCTAAAAATAGGAAAAGAGGTTGGAGTGCGGCCCAAGAAAAGATAAAAGCTAGAGCCTACAAGGAGATCAAAGGTCATGCATAGACCGTGCTAATAATAGGATTAAAGTAGATTTTATTTATAGATTAATCTATTATTAGCCTCTTTGTAAAAGCATGCAGCTGCTAACACATGGCTATTTTGAGCATACAGTCTATTTTGAGATGCATGTGTGGTGAAGGGAAAGCCCCCACCCCTATATATGTTAGTTTATCTGCATAGTTTTGGGGATCATGTATGAGACGATGGGTTAGACACCGTGTGGTGTAATAGAGCTATGTTACACTGGTATACTAGCGCACATGACTCACTAGTGATTATTATTTTGTATTCAACTTTTGTAATGTAATCTTTATGTTATGAATGGATAATTGTGGATGGATTTTGGTAATTAAGGTGACTGAGTATGGTAATCATGTAGTACAATTGATCTTAGTAATGGTTTGACCTGTTATGTTTCCTTATTACATGTGTTTGCTTGTGATGTTTTTAAAAGTCTACATCTGAATGTATGCCTTGGTAATGGTAATCATGAATAAGCATGCTAACATCTTGACAAGCCAATAATAAAGAGGGACCCGGTATCTTCGCACACTTTGGGTGAGCATTAAGATCTGTCTGAATGAAGTACCAACATGCTTAGGCAATTGGTTATAAATAAGTGACTACATATCATTAGTTGATCTAACATGGGAAGGCCTTGTTCCTCCACTACCATTCCTTGATCCACCTGCTCTATCACCACCTATCTATACATGTACGTGTGCTTGTGTCTAGACCTACACCTATCCTTATTCCTTTCCATCCACATCCATAGGCTATGAGATGCCTAACGACCTTGCCTATACCTATGGCCCTACATGTATTGGCTCCTACCCTACTCTAGGTTGTCGTAGAGGAACTAGTCTCACAATTTTTACATGGACTCACACCCATCTCATGTATGTTTTTTCCTATAGTAGTTGTTGCATCCTCTAGATGTGATCCTATTGTGTCAGTACTAGAACCTATACCAGCCTCATGAATCACATACATCTAGTCTGCGCCCACCAAAAATCTTATGGCATTGTAGTCTATACATTAACCACACCTACGCATGGATCATACTACACTAGTACTAAATTTATCCAACTTAGCATAATTGTGGTTTAGATAACATATTGACCCTATGGACCTCTCTCTTTGATGACCCCAAAAAATATATGTATAGGCTCCACCGAAATATCTTATTGTATCCCAAACTATTGTTGAACCTTTTATGACTTATATCTCTCCATCTCATAATATTGTTTTTGCCTGATATAGTAGCATGTCATCACATGATCATAAAAATGATCATCTACCCACACTATTTGGGCTATTTATATGGCCTCCAAGTGATCCGATCATCTTGAAGCTCATTTATGGATTGTTTGTAAAATACTAAATCTCATAAATGTGGTTGCAAGGTCACAAATTTCAATTCCCACCTATATGCAATCAGCTCATTCAGAGCCCATACTCAGCGTACCACCATAGGTCTTGATGGCAATATGTTCCCATACCCATATCTAGAGAAAAGTAGAGGGTCATAATCCATGTATATCCCTATAAGAAATCATATGTAAATCCCTATCTAATGTGGCATGTACCAAGTAAACACTATCAATTATTGTAGCATGTCTCCAATCACATTTTCTAACCCCATCATGAAATAATTCCAAGTCTTATCAAGCAGCACTACATCATTGATAAGAGCCATAAAAATGTAGAGTGTCTTCTAACCAATTGTAGACACCTAAAATATGCTTACACTTAGCATTTCCTCCAATTCAACCAATTGACGATACTTCGTTAATTCCCTATTCTTCGCTCCATTCTCGGATGCCCCTTTTACAACACCTTATCAGTTGTATTCCTCCTATAATCAGCTTATTTGGCTAATATATCTCTTATTAGCTAAACATTCCTCCTTTCGACCATTTAGAACCTCCCTAGTTCTCTCTAGACCACTTCTATTGGCTTCGTAGGCTATCTATTAGTCACAATTGGTTATCCAGACCCCTCCCAACTCTCAATGAGTCTCTAATCACTTGATAATCAAATTTAACTAGCCTAAACCAAGCTTAACTAAGCCTAAAGCATGTTTATCCTAATCTAATCCTAAAGTGCTTTTTGAGATTTAGTCCCACATGCACCCAAATTCCAAATTCTTCCAAACCAAAAACTATAAATACAAGGCTAAGCCTACCCATTCAAAGACACAACTTTACATAAAACAAAGCCAAAAACAAGCCTAAGAAAGCTTAAGAGCTGATTTGCATTAGCCAAGCTAATAAGGCATTTGATCTTGGGTCATCCACCATTAAAATAGCTTCATCTTGCACCCATGTTAGGTTAGTAATGAAATAGCTAAACTTGGCCATGTAGCCATTTAGTGAGATTCATTCACCCTCATGGAGTAAACAACAAAACAGATTGCTTAAGTCTTTAGTAGGCATGTTTTATTAAGCTTTCAAGAATAGAGGTTAATGATATTTGCTAGATTTCTTGTTATTTCAAGTTTAAATGCATGCAAATAGGATTCCTTGCTCATTTCTTATCTAATGGTCCATTGAGGGACTTTGCATAAAGCTTTCGGGTTTTGCCCCATATCCATAGCTCTTTGCAAAATGTTTCATTGAACACACTAGTCCTTGATCAAAGCATATGTCCACATCGATTCCACCCTGTTAAATGGATAAACTAATACATTTTGTCATCCTCTACATCACTCGACTCCTACTTGTAGTCTTATAGTAAACTATATTTCCCCAAATGTCCTCCAAGGTAACAATATTCTCACCTATCGGTAAATGGAATGTGTTGGTCTCGGAGTGCCACCACTCTTCCAGTATAGTCAATAAGGTTGTAGCGCCCCTAATCTCTAGCATAAAGGCAACATGGTATAAACCCACTACATGTACAATGTCGATCTCATACGACATAAATCATGGTTGCAACACTATAAATCCTATGAGCATCACTCTTGCACTTCCATCCACAATTATGCACTTATTCTAAAAATATACTAATTTTCATCATCCTAACAATTAACCCTACTATGTCACTTTTGACAAAAAAATGGCCTTCCCCTTGCATCATTTTTCACCAAAACAACACATAACCCCGTCATCATTTTCATGAAAATGATGCGCTTCCTAGCACCATTTTGGTGAGAACAACGTCATTTTCATGAAAATGATGTTTTCCCTGAACATCCCTAATCTTCTCTATAACGACGCCTAGGCTGCAAAAATGGTGTTATCAAGTGTGAAAATGTCACCCCGAGGGCATTGTTTTTGTAACTTTCCTAATCTACCTACATTTATTACCCTTATTAATGATCTACCTCAACCTACAAAATAAATATTCAATACACTACTTACTAGTTCTTCTATGTCAGTAGAACTTTGGTGCTCCCAAACTCGTTCACCGTGATTTTGATTATATGGAATCCTCATCATTGTTACAAAATATTTCTAGGTCTTAGAGCTAAAATTTATGAAATGAGAGGGTGAAAATGAATTGGTTTTACTCCCAATTCATTATTTACCCCCCCTCTTTTTACCCCTCACGACCCCTTCTTATCACCATGACCCTTTTAATCATCCTTTGAAGCTGACCCATGACCCGACATTTGTTTATCTCCTTAATGACCTAACACTTGCTTATCTCCTCATTATTCATTGATCTATTCAACTCTTAATCATTAATCAACACTTGTACAACCAAATTAAGCAGTAAATTCTTTATATAAATTTAACTAAATAAATAAAAAATATAATCAACATTACGGATCACCCCTTTCATATAATGATGAATGTGGCATGACTAATCTCACCTTGTTCAATGCCCGTTATGGTCTCTTCCCTTCCATACATTTTTGGGTGGGGCAAATATTGGGTTATAACAATATCGATCAATTGAGATTCCTTACATATGTCATTTCTTGGGGCTTCATCATTCCTATCAAATCAATCAAACAAAATTATCACAATTTTTCCCTTACATATATCATTTCCCAGAGCATACTCAACTCACTACATCACGTTCCCTTGAATGTCTTGTTGTTTGGGGCATCATCCCAAATTTATCAAAAGCAACCAAATCGTCAATCAAACAATTGTCACTCTATGTAAGCAAGTAATCATATTGGTTATCATATCTTCTCTCTCCATACTATAATTCAGGTCCTCGTCATCATTTAGAATGGTCATCCAAATTGTTTCCTCCTTGCATGACCCCCTAAGGTGGCATCACCCTTCCCAACTCCATCATTTTTCTTCTTTGAATAGTCATTACTTCCTACAGTCGCAATAACTCTTCAAAGAGGGGCAAAATGTATACACCTAAATTTAGTCACTACCAATTTTATCAATTATCCCCTCCCTAATTTACTAATAGTCATTCTACAAACTAACGTTATTACTTATCCCATATCCCTAACATCTAAATTAGTCACTCACTTAATGATAACCTAATCCTCTCACATAATTTGAGAATGTAATATTCCCTAGCCACTTGCCCTACCTATTATCTACCCTCTCCTACTAAACACCTTACTAATCCCTCATTAGCACATTAATCACGTCTAGAAAATTCTAAATGAATCCAAGAACTCTCTACCATCTTTCTATAATTCTCTAATTCTAATTCTTCCTATTCTACCACCTTCAATGGAAATTCATGGAAATTCATCTCCCTCTAGAATCTTCTACTCTTAAATTCATTCTCTGCCATTGACCTAATCTAACATGGATTAATCTTGACTCTCCATCTTTCTATAAATCCATCGACCACCCTCCATGAAAACTAACTTAAAATAAACATACCAATCCTTTATCACCTTGAGAGCCATCAAACTAGCTATAATGAAGTGATGTCTAATTTCATATTCAATTTATAAGCAATCAACAAGCTACCATCAATCAACTTGGGGAAAATCCATTCCAGCAAAGAGTAATTTGAATTCAAGGTAAAGTAAGGTAAATTCTCATCCAAATCTGATTAACTCAACTTCATTGTATCTTTTATCCAATATAGGGTGATAAGATTAGTTGTATGAGAAGATTTTTGATTGGTTTTAAGCCTTTTATCATGCATTCTTGGAATTTTACACTTAACACAATATCCAACCTGGAAGTACGAAGGAATGAACATTACTATTCAATGATTCTAATATGAGTCTAAAACCTAACAATGACAAAGGCAAAGGCCCTACCAAGGAAAAAAGTAAAGCATAACCTAATCCTAACAACAATCAATAAAAAAAGAAAAAATATAACCAAAATCAAGAAAATGGAAAAAGGGATGGAAATCCAAAACAGACAAAAATTTTGCAACTATTGTAGTAAATTAGGTCATGTTGAACATCGTTGTTACAAGAAAATTCCATACTTGGAAGTAAAGATAAAAAAAATGTAGCTTCCATTCTTTAAGATAAGTGTTACTTTCTACAAAGACTAGTGGATCAATAGTAAATGAATGGATTATAGATTCAAGGCCTCAAACAATATTACAAATTAGGGTTCTCTATTTCAATTTTTCATGGATAATAAGATTATGGAAAATTTTGGAGAAATAAAAGTCCACTTAACATTGAAGAGAGAGTCCACTGAGATGATGAATGACGTGTTCAATAAAGTTCTCTATGTTTTAAAATTTGTTGTGAACTTATTATTCATTTATTAAATCCCTTATTCAAATGCATAAAAAACCATTGATTTTACTACCAACAATGTTATTATTAGACAAGGTAAGTACCGGTATGTTATTGTAGCCACTAACAAGGTTGATCATCAATCCAAACTATACAAGTTTGACAAAATTTTGTTTAATCAACCTTCAGAAGTCATGTTTTCCCATGCAAATGAACTAAGTAAACTTTGGCATGAGTGTTTTGGTCATTTTAGCTATCACTCAATGCAAAATATAAATAATCAGAATATGTTATGTACCTCAAGAGATATGATATTATAATGTATATGGATTAATGGAGATGTTCATATGTGGTACACATTGTAACACCTCATTATTACGCTTCATCAAACTAAGGGAATTTTTTTAATTTACCCATTTAATTATCTTGATGCCTTCAATGATTAATAGCTTAAAGTAAATTAATCCAGCATTAATTAATGTTTTGAATCTAACCAAACAATCTATGATAACCATGTGCAACTGCAAGGGTTTACAAATCCTACTCGGTCCCCCTCAAACACTCATTATAAGCTAATATTCCTAGTATATCATTTGGTTAAACCTTTTTAAAAGTATAGAGAACCATGTGTATCTTCTTAGTGTTAATTTCCTACTCACGACATGGTTAAAAAGAAGAAATGGTGATGGACAATGCAATCTGTTATTTTCAATATTATGGCCATAGTTTTGGCATTGCGCTAGCAAGCATGGTCTCGTGACTGCACATAAGCCATATGAAACTTGTCCCTACATTCACCGCACAACCATCTCGTTCATAGCATTGGGATTCTCTTTTGTTTCTTACTTATTAAGTTTATTGTTCATCAACTATAACAATTTACAATATAAGGCTATGTTTGGGCTAGTATAAGACTTAATTCATTCATAACGTCAATTAAACATTGTTACTACCCTCTAGCAAGTTCTAGGTTTGTTTATTTTAACCATGAGATATATGTACATCAATATTTTTTCATAAGTTCATAATGTACTTTTATACCTTCATATATATTATCGTATATGCTTCACACTGAGGTACAACTAAATTTAGGAATTATCCTACGGCAGTACATCCAAGTCTTAAAAGCATAAGTTGTTATTATAAAACTGCAGTACTTGATTCTCATATAATTTCATGCCTATTCACTAGAATTTACCAACTTGTTTATTTCTAGACAACAAGTTCATCCTTTAGACTTAATTCCTTAAGCATATTTTCTTAATTCTGGTTTTGGCTCAAGAGGTTATAATACACCTCATATTGGTTCTTACTTACTGCACTTGTTTACCACAAGGTTATTTAAGACATAATTCTTCATTACAATATATTTAATCATTCGTATTTAAGTTGTTGATACCAAATATTTCCTTCAGTCAATAGTCCATAGAAGTAATATATGTGTATCATTTCACTTCCTAGATAACGATACTTTAGTCTCAAGTAAGAATATACTTACACCCCGGTTAGAACTTTAATTTTCCTCTTTGCTATAAAGTGTGGTTATAGGGTTCTTTATCTCTTTTATGTATCCTCATCATACACTTCTCCATTCCTATGTTTATATGTTAATTAGACCCTTGTCGACTTCCATAAATTCCTTTATTCATAGATATTATCATGTTCTTAAGATTCATACCAATGTGTCATATTTACTAGGTTTACCATACATATTATAGTTTCCCCTACGACGTAAAACATATATGATCATTATATATATCATGATATTTGAAAAACATATTACTTCATAATCATGACATGCTAACTAATTATACTTTAGAGGGGTTTCCATAATTTTACTGTTTCGAGAACAATTAGTTATTCACGAGGATAATTTACTCAATAATGTTATTACTTAAATATCAGTTCATAAAGACACTTAATTATTAACAGCAGTATCAAATCAAATCATAATCACAATCTCAATGATCTTTCATCATTTAATAACTTTAAAGTTAATATTATGATACATAGTCAAAAAGAGACTATCATAGATAGTCAAATACACATTTAAGCTCAATGGCTTTTCTTTTCAATCTCAAGGAAATATTTCTCTTTTAAACCAATGCTAATACACTTCATTTATTGACATGAATAGGTTCAATATAATCAAGTCATCTTTTCTTTATACTACAATCAAGTATAACCCATTTATTACATTCATAAGAAACAATACACAATTATCACAATATGTCGTTAACCAATCGTTAATCTTTTTGGTGATACCCTTCAACCTGCATGTTGAAAAATGAAGTATAACAATGTACATGGTTAGTTCAAATTAAACTAACATGGATACACATCTCTCAGCCTAGTTATCATATTACGTAATAGTTGATCATCCACTGTTTTTACTTATATGATAACTTAATTAAGTATACTTCATGACAAATGTATAACTCGAACACAGGGGTAAGAAGGATAATAAATAAATTCCTTTTTATTGCTACTTTGATTATAATTCCCAATTTATTTCAACTCATCCAATAGAACCAAATTCTTCCATCAACCGTAATAAGATAATATAAATATTCACAATAATTAAACATTCTTACTTGTTGATGTTATTCAAGAGAGAATGACAGGAACATATATATTTCTAAATCCTACAACCTCCAAGTCCCATAAGCAAGCCAATAAGTAAATATCTTTATGATCATATAATAGTCATAAAATTTAAAGTTGGGAGGGGTGTAGGTGTATTGTTTTTTTTTGGGTGGTATATGTAGTGTTGGTTGAGTATTTTGCTAGTGTGGTTTTGTAGTGTGTGTTGTGCGTTTGGTTTCAGGGAAGTAGCGTGGGTTGGGTTAGTGTACATTTTTTTTGGGTACGGTTGATTGGGGTATTGCGTGTTACTATTATGGATAACTGTTGAAATGGGAAGGATAAATTTTAACGGCATTCTTTGTATTGGTTGTGTCATAAAAAGTTGTTTCGTGTATAGTTCTAGCATCATCTTCGAGCACGATACACGAGGCATATTTATATACATACAAATGCAATGTCAAGAACCTTTTGTATTCATTTTCTTTTTTTATGACATTGGTTAACATTAAGCAATTGGGAATAAGTTGGGTAAGGAAAGTTAGTTATGTGAAGATATGTATAACTGTTGCAACAACTTCGGTTGATGACCTAGACTTTGAACAGTGGAGGCATGTATGTGTGCAATAGTTTTCATGGCCGTGACCTCTATAGCTAATATAATTGAAACATCGATTGGTTGTGTTATAACCATCCAAATACATAAGGCCGTTGTGGTGTGAATAGAGGGTGCTAGAAAGAGGGGTGCATTAACTCTAGTTGTTAGGCTTATCTACTCAAATGTGGTGACTTCAAATATTTTTAATAGGTATTATTAGTTGACATATATTAGCATACGTATTTCAGTGCAGGCATGTTCGAATGGTAACATTTTTGTAGCCTCATCACCTAAGCTTCTCCATAAGATTATGAATATGCTATACGATGTCTAGGCTTACATTGCAATCATGCACCATTGAGTGCAACTTCCATCTTTACGGATAATGGTATAAATAGTAGATATAGATGTGACTGAACCAAGCACATCCTCTATAGAACCAACCTCAAAAATTGTAACCTACAAGTGTAGAGGCGTTGAAATAGACCACATGGAGTGACAGGTCAAAAGAGAACATTTTTTTTGTGAAAATTGAATAAAGAATGCCTTGAGTGCAAAGTAACTTGCACTATCTGCCAAACAAATATAAGGCAATTGGGCTCACGTAACTTGAGTTTAAGGACAATAGATCTAATGAAAGCAGAAGATTCCATCATCCATTTCTATGACACTACTAAAGCATTGATTTCCATAGTGAAAATTAACGGACTATCATTCTTTGCCATGCAATTGGACATGTATACAAAATATATATAGTCATTCCAACTGCAATCAAATCAGGTTTCAAGTCTGTTTTCCTCTTGATGATAAATGACCTTCAAATTGAGATAGAAGGCTAAGGAATTGAGTCATTATAAAATAGCTGGTGCAATTGAAAGACCTGCCTTCACCATTTACAATTCAGGCAAGGGGAAATTGTAATGAGGTGGACACTGCTTATGAGAAAATGTCTATTTCAAAAGATAGAAAAAAAAAGGAAAATTAAAGGGGTATGAAAAAGGGGAAGAAAAGAATAAAATATATTTGAGAAAATATTCATGCAAATGTAGCAAAAAGATAGAATTTGTTGAAGTTTAGGTAGTTTCATAGTTAAGAGATAAGGTTTAGTTAATTTTAGAGAATAACAACAAATAAATCCATGTAACGACGATATATACATTGGCCACAAAAATTTGTAGATTGCTTTGTGGTTAAATAAAAATTAGTTATTTTCATATTGCTTCATGATGAAGCAATGGTTAGTTTATTTTAGATTGCTTCGTGATGAAGCCAATGTAAGTTTTTTTTAGCAAGACATATTTTAATTAGGAGATGATTATTTGTTATAAAATTAGGAGTGGTAATCAAAGCAGGATCTTACTGCTTGTTTTGAGAAAAAGATTTGCTTATTAAATATGTTTCGTTTCACATCTCATAAATCTATAATTCAAAATTTTCAATGCACACTTTTAATATTATTTTTATCAATTTCAATTGGGATTCGTCAAGGTTCATAACAAATGAGGTGTCAATAACATGCCCCCCTCAGATTCAAACCTATGCCAACTCTACAAAGCATCCTATTGGTTTTTATTTCAATCACAACGTCTTAAAAGTATTCATAATGGTTTTAATAAAAATCACTAAATCCATCCTTAATGGGCTTAATGGTGAAGGCGTATGTACTCCATTGAGAAAATCATAGGTTTAAATCTAGGGGGGATAGGATTGTACACCTTGTTAAACAATATATAAGGTAAATGAAAAAACAATTCCCTTTTGGCCTTCCACAAGGGAGTCTCATACACCAGATGAGGTATCTCGTTTGGTGGTGACCTCAAAAACTACCTAAATAAAAGGAATTGTAATATTAGATGGTACTTTTCCTGGTTCTTTGTAATCAAGAAGAGGATCAAAGTCCACTTCACATTCTGTCTCAATAATACTTATGACAGATGTAGGTTTTGTCTCAACTATATCTATGTAATATTGCTTATTGTTGTAAGCTACCATAATGCTATCGCTTGAGGTCAAACAGGAGAAGTTCCTTAAAGTAGTCTCCAAACTGCAAGAACTGAAGAAATAAGTCACCAAATTTTCTAGAGAAATAATTTGCATTCATGTTTTTTGCATCTCATATTTATACTTGCTACAAGTCACTCTCTTTAAGAAGAGAATTTGAATTTGAAGAATTTATACATTGCACTTAGAATGTGAGGCATGAATATATAGAACTAAGAGTAGGTACTTACATTGCTTTTGGATTGGATATGTCAAGAAAATCCTTTGTGTGCGGCTACAATTTGACATATGTCCCTTTGGGGAGAGTAGCATTTTTTACTTTCAATGTATCACCCTCTTCTAATAGCATATTTTGCATCATTTTATACCAAAAATAGCACAATACCAAGTTTCATAACTCCAAGAATACTATAAAATTTGGTGTCAAATAAACCTCAAAGAACTCTCACAATTTACCATTATGGATTGTTTATACATACCCAATATGGCATATAAATCATGCCCTCCTCAATAATGAATTCAAGCACCCCACAGTGTGACATACGCTGTGTGGTTGGATTCTGAAGCTCAAAAAGCATGGGATAGTCTATGTGTAAAGATGATGTAAATCAGTAAAACAAATCCAATTAGACTAAAGATTTATACCACAAAAGAAAGAAACTCTAATATCCATCAAGATGCAAATACACGAAAAATGGCCAAAATAGAGTAGATGGACACTAAAATGTATTATAGTGCCACAAAACATAAGTAAGGCATAAAATCACCCAAACGATCAAGTGCCGACGGAGGCATTATAACTGGAAGTTGACAAAGGCATTTGCATGAGTTACAAATTTAAAAATCTTAGTGAAAGAGATCAAAAAAGAATTGTGCCATAGAGCAATATGGATAGTTCCAGACAGATTTATAGTGATATGAAATAGTTTCAGAATCCAGTTGCGTTCAAATAATTACAATGGACATACCTTTGTCACCACTTTCTAGTTGTGGCTACAAAATAACTATACAAGAATATTAACTTCATCACAATACATACTATATGAAATCAAATGAACATCCTTTTTACAGTACCCTCCAATAATAATTTTGTAACAATGAGATTTGCACAAAATCAAATGACGTATTCTAATTGCATCAGACAATTAATTCCACAATTAGTGCTCTCCCATAGTAAATTTGTAACAAGGATATTTGCACAAAATGAAACAAATATATTCTAATTGGATGAGATGATGAACTAAATTCAAGTGTTCCTTTTTATTATCTATATATTCTAGCTGGATGAGATGATGAGCTCAAAGGGTACTGAAAGGCACAAGATGTTGGCATTAAAAAAGGTTGTACTCAAAACAAACACATGAATATACAACAATTACAAATACCTGTTACATACAACATTACAAAAGGAAAATAAAAAATTGAAATAAACAGTAAACAAGACAGGTTTTAACAGGGTCTAATAATAAGATTTCCTTTGCAAATGCAAATAAACTGTTACCTGCACACACTAAGCCAAGTTGCAAAAGAAGTATGCTAGCTCTGATGTAGGAACTAAAACACAATGCGTTCTAAGGTATACTAATTTAATTTGGTGCAGATTTAATGTCATACTACATAAGTTTGTACACGAATAAAAGCTTCCACAATCACATTATGAAATTAACAATATGCTTGCATCTTGGTGGAATGCTCCACAATAGCAACTATGAAAGGGTAAGGTGGCTTGCACAATATGAAAAATTGTGTGGTTTACAATCGGGACATTAGTTTATATCCTTTGCATATTACAGTTAAGACAATTTTTTGTGATGCTATGAAATAGATAAATTGTCAGATAAAACTGGTGCAAATCACATATCTATTTCAGAGAATACACATGCATCAGTATAAACTGAATTTGTGGGAAATATTGACTCCTTTCTTCATTTTTTTGCAATGCACTCAAAAACAACCTTGTACTGCAGAAGCTGAACCAAGTCATTTATAGATGAGGTATAATGATGTAAATCACATATGTTGGCCAAATTAAAATAAATATATCCAACAAAAGGGGAAGAGAATTTGTGCTTGACATCATTTGTTTATTTCAAAGGATTTCTTCAGACCAAAGCAAAATTGTGCCTTCACATATGTTATGGAAACATGCCACTCTGGGTAGGCTAGAAGTGTAAATGCTTATAGACTCTCTATGAACAGAAAAAGAAGAGGTAAACAAGGGGTCAAGTCAAAAGGTCACTTATAGGCCAGTAAGAGTGAAAATCAAATAGATTGTCAAGAACCACATAAGTACACTAACACTATAACAATTATCTTATCTTGGACCAAAATTACACTTAACATCATTTGTATGGTTATGATATTTAAGGATTTAGACTTTGTAGATAGACATAATTCAAAGCTCTCATCAAAGAAAAATTGTTGAAATCTGACATCATCACCATGGAAAAAATGAAAGAGGTATGTGCACTGCAAACTGTAATCATTGAAGCAAACAAATGTTTTAATAAAATTTAGAGTTTTGGAAAGACATGGAAAATTCTAATGCAAACACCACTATTCCTTGAGGCATGGAGATTTCTAGAGCACTTGTAAAGTTCAAGAATCAAATTCTCAAGATGAAGACTGCGGCAACTCCCTCTTCAAATGTTCCCTTATCTAGTGCATAAGTCTTTCTTTTAATTTTCCATGTATTCCAAAGTTTTCACTGTTTAAATAATGTAGTTTTTAATTATAGCCAACTTAAATTATGATAGTTTTTTTTTATTAATGTTTAATTAAAAGAAAGGAAACTAAAGAGACTATAGTTGTAATTGTCTTGGTGGCTATAAAAGGAGCTTCTTTCCATTATAAAAGGAATGGATTTTGATGATTGTAATTTAAGAAGCACAACTCTAATCAATACAGAAGAAAATATTTCCTCTTGCCTTCTGTCTTATTCTTTTTGTTTTATTCTTTGATCTGTTTATGTGTTTTTTTATATTCATGTGTGAAATTTTGTGTTCAACGTATTGGGTGTAGTGCAAAGAACTTTGCATCTGAAACATTTATATCTCATGGGTTATTTGGATATTTACAAATTCATATGATTCTTAAAGTTTTATGGATGCATTAGTAGGGCCTATCTCTACCATCTATTTTCTTAAAAGTGCTTCTTTCTTCCCTTCTCTTTTATTGCAACAGTTTGTGATCTTGGGTAACCAAGGAGAGAATTCATGTTCTTGATAGGTGAGAAGTGACCTTAGAATTTCCTTCTAGCCAGTCTTGCTTATTTAATGTTGTTGTTTCCTCTAATGAATTCTTATTCTCCCTGTATCTTCTCTATTGAAATATTATTGATACGAGAATAATTCCAACATAAAAATCCTCATTTCAATATTGATAGTTTGTAATTCAAGATTCACATTTCTCAACCAATAGTTTCTTCATGCCCACCGTAGGGAATGTTCTATGCATCCCACTAAAACAATCTTCAAATAGACCAACAATAATAACACTGTAGCGGAGAGGAGATACACGTAAGGTCAAAGAGTACAAAGTATTCAAGATCCTGATTTTTAGTTGCTGGAAAAACAAGGCTTTCACCTGACCCCAAAAATAAGAGCTAGAGGGAAAAGATCCACAAGTACTCCTCCTAAAAGGGATAGGGTTTTTACATCTTCAACAAGTGGTAATCAAACCCTAAAGAAAAGCAAGTAGATAACGACTACGACCAAAATGGATGTTTAGGAGGAGAGATTGCCATAGGAAATGCAAGGTCACTCTACACGATCAAGTCAACAAACAATGTAAGGTTATAAGCAAGTGATTTTTTCTTACTTTTGTGGTTTCGTAGGTATATGAACTTATCACGTATGAATTGGGTCATTGTCAGGGAGTGTGGGCGGGAGAGGGGGGATTGTTGTTGATAGAGAGAATGGATATTGTAAGAAGCAAAAAGAATGCATATTTTATTTAATTTTGGTTACTTTACATAATAAAATTTAAAAAATGCATAATTACACTATCAAAATGTGTCGTAAATAGAAATTCAAGCAAGAGGAGGTCAATGGCAGAAGCATTTGGATGAACACTGTATTGTTAAATATGTGCTTTACATCTCATTTTGGTTAAAATACAATTTTGGGTTAGCACTTGTTCAAGTTTTCAACTGATGTTGGCAATTTAGATTCTTTGCCCAACAATAAATGAGATTTTGTAAATTTTCATTTGTGTAAATGAATTGTAATATTTGTATATCTATAAACAAGTGCATTCAAATTACAACTCTACTCACTCCCAAATGGACATCCAATAGTAAATAGGGATGGCGTGGAAAAACGGCAAAGGGGACCAAATCGTTGGATACAACAGAGCAAAAGTCCTAATGACTTGGACATATGTAAAGGATGTTTGAATACTCAACATAAACCCTTAGGAGGGGGGAAAAGTAGTAGATGAGACATTGGAAGGCATTTGCAAATTTTATGAAATACTACCATAACATCTACCACGAACGAAAAGAACTAAGCATCTGCCCCTAAGTACAGAATTAGTAAACAACAATAATAAAATACTAATTATTAACAAGATTTAATTTCAACTCGTTAAATAACAAGTTTGTATGGCATAGAAACCCCAATAATTGAATATTTTATTTATACCAAGATTTATCTATATTAATTTGCAACTAATTGAAAGGAAAAAACAGACTCCCCACTCTATTCATCTCATGTGAACCCTGACGAGGAGGAATGAGCACACATACTGTAACGTTGTGAGATATTCAGGGGTTATTGCGAGACACGGTATTAACAGATATTAATTGTGTTCGATGTTTGAAAAACTTATTTCGTGTTTTTTCATAACTACCTCAATCGAATCCTGGTTAAAACACCACTTAAATTTTTCCAAGAAACCATAATCGTATCATTCGTATCGCCTGCACCGTACACGAATCTTCATTAATTAGAATGGTTTTCCTTTCATTGACTCTGGAGCTAGGAAAACTCCAATCTAGTTTTTATATGGCCAAAAAGAAATTTTCCATGTAAAATTAGCTATTTGTCAGAAACGAATACCAAGTTAGAATTATCCTGTTTTTTTGTGTTATTTACAGAGGCGCTGGGGCAGTCCAGAAAGTCTAAGACATGTAAACTTGTACACTTGCAGTCTTAGCGGATTTATAGAGCGGGCAAGTGTCGAATTTGGTATTGAAATATTTGCAGTGACAGATGCCTGCAGGGCAGCAGAATGCAAGAATGGTTGTTGTTGCAAGCCCTGCAACTACGCTGTTCCTTCAACTCTCTGTTCTCTCCCGGAGTGCGCATCGTCCGGCTCGCCGTCCTGGCAGCAAGACTGCGTTGTTCCTTCAACTTCGCCTGCCCCTGTAAAATTAAAACCATATTTAGATGCCTTAATTACCTAAACACCAGAGACAACTGGCTGAGGGAAAAATTAAGCAGCTTGAGCACCTCAAGCAGGTGGTTTGCTGACATTTGATACATAACTCAAAGCTCATTTAAGATCATCCTAACGAACCAGTTCGTGATGATTCATGGAAAGGAACCAGAATAACAAACTGCAATAAACACTGAAACTACTCTAAGCTTAGAATTCCCACAACCCATGCAAAAAGGAATACTCGAATCATTTAAATTATCATAACTCGCATAGTCACTCTGCCTAGATCGTGAAATAACTCAGCACAATAAAAGTGGCAGGGTTCGAACCGACCCAGTTCAAATCGAGCGTGTAAACTCATATGCCACGTCCCTCTCGAAGAAATCCGAATTTATTCATGTAGATCTCAAGGAAACTCGGTCAGATAGGCCTTCAAGGAAAAACACCAAACCCTATTGGCTCGTTTTACCCACACACACAAGCAATAGAAGGTAACCCAAGTGACTATATATCGAGTAAACAGTTATCGAGTGCCAAGGCCATCAATATTTACCATGGTTATTTGAAACTTAAAACACAGTCAGATTTTATGCACAACAAGAAATTGACAGAAAATAACTTTCCAAATGTACAGACAAGTACCTGATTATGTAAGGAAACCAAATTAAAATCCTCAGATTTGAACTTAATAAACATTAGTTATCATGCACATTTTTTAACAGTCACCCAGTGAATAATCTGCTATTTAGAAATAAAATAAAGAGGCAACGAGAAATAAGTATCCATGCCTACGAGTAAGGAGATCTCAGCGACTTTTTACCTTCTCTTTTCTTGCAAAAAATTCAAGATTTCCATCCAAAGTGAACCATAAAACATCTCCCTTCGAATTCACCCAAAAGAAATCAAGAACTCACACAATAGAAAACCCCCAAAATTTCCAGATTTCACACCTAAATTGTAGCACCAAATCTTTGTAATGCATATCCAAAAACATGCATAGTTCGTATATGTTCATGCAATATCATTATCTTGAAATCTCTATAGTTAACAAACTGAAAATAGCATCCTCAGACCCAAGGAACCATGCACAACTCGCCAAGCAGTCATACCCAAACAATGAAATGAAACCAAACAATGCATGCGGCTATATTCCTGTGGAAGCTTCACTATTTAAAAAAAAGCGCCCATGCAATTAACTGCACTCAATATTTTTAGTGCCACCTAAGTGGCTTATTAAAACCTTTCACCACCTTTTTTTCTTTTATTTACTCATCGAACATTGCATAGGGGTGATTAGATCACTATATTTGCATGGTAGAAATTAACAACTTAAGCAATCTTCACAAATATCTAATATGGTCGGGTATTTTCAAATCCTATCCATTGCCTATCAAGTATGGTCAAACCATATTGATTTCAAACAAAACAAGACCAAAGAAAATGGTGAAGACTATATTAATCAAAGCCACCATATACCCTAAGTTTCAAATGCAATGTATAACAACCAAATGCCCAATACCCTGTTTTAATGTTAATCAAGAGATCATACCGTATGTCTAAGACATGGCCAATGGCCTTTAAAGTAACCAACAAATTTAATTTACTTCAAGGTCTAAGAACAACATATTTAGCTTGGTGTTACAATCGGTCCAAGACAAGAATAAAACCAACCAATTTTATCCAAAGTGCGTGGTGATACTTCAAATCATTGGTCACACACTATATGAGTAATGACCAAGCTTATTAAAGCAATCAAATGAGTACTCAAGATCAATAAATCAAATCAACAAATCTAAGCACAATACATGATTATAAATCATTAATCACATGTTCTCTGAATTATGGCTAAGCTAATAAAACAATTAACAACTTATCAACATTCATCGATATTTCCGATTATCCAAATAACACATTATAGTTAGGTATAATCCTTCACATTTCAAATAAATTTACCATTATTATAGTAACAAAGATAACCAAACTGTATCTTAGCAAATCAATTGATTTACCTGATTTGATCAGAAGGCACATCTTTTTTGTACGATCAATGATCATAATTGTATCAAAGGAGTTAGTACTTCCCACATTTACCATTATTTTCTAATAACGAAAATAATATAAGGAAACTATGTTTAAGTTCACCATGTTTGCAAGTCATTTCTTTCATCAAGAAAAGTAAATTAATAATATCAATAACAGGTACAACAACTAAACAAGTATATCACTGTTATGAATCATTCGCATACAACAAGATGAAGAATAACATATCAACAAGCACAGTAAGAATGAGTTGCGACTCAATAAATAGTCTACGATCGCAAGGTGATGAGTGTAGGTGCAGCACTATATATGCACCTATGCATACGTATATACTTCCTTGCAGAAGTATGTGCATATGTATAATTGCATATGCAGTCTCACATCAACACTAGTCAGCTTGCTCCTGCAGGCATTTACTAACCCATAATTCATTTTTGCCACTAAATAGAATGAAAAAGCAGGATGTGACACATATACCCCTTACTCAATTATATGTTTATAATATATGGGATTACATAGGAAATACTTATATTGGGTAATGATTTGAGCTACATTAGGATTAAGTGTTACCCATCCATTAAGAGCAATGTATACTTATATAAAGAAGAGGAATTTCGTTATGAGATATGTCATGTATGAATTGAGTCTTCTACTTGGTATAAGGATATTAGAGGCACCACACTTTAAGTGCAAAACCCATATTGGGATACTATGGAGTTATTCCCTCCTTAAGGAGTTTTGTATGGTGTTGCCCTACCTTAAGGGTATTCTTCTATTTATGAATATTAGGTGATCTTTGCCCACAAATATTTCTTTTGTGGTATTGATCTTCATTATATTCTACATATCTTTTGAATTATTCATTAATTATATGTGAATATACTATCAAGTTGTATTTGAGCATCAATTTGGACAAAAATTAAGTTGAAACCCTAATTTTGAAGACTCCTCAATATCTTGCAAAAGAATGATAAAATTTCTACTATTTTTTTACTCGAGTTGCAAACCATTTTATGGAAGCTACAATCTAAATTTTAATTTTGTTTGATTTTTTTAACGAGGTTATTGTAATTTTATGGTTTTTCACAAATTCGCTCTATAGGCCGCAATCTTCGATTTTTTTCTAAGTTTTTTATATTTTTTGAAAGCTCTCAAAAAATAAAGGGGGTTTGTTGTATGTATTTTTTTATTTGAGGCTGACATATTTTTGAAATTGGAGGGTCAAATCCTAGTCAAAAGAGCCTATTCTTGAAACTCTAATTTGTGCATCATGAAGACTATATTTCTATGAAGACTGATTAGATTAATGCCAGAGAATAGTGGATCCAATGTTACGAAGGAGACAATATTTTTCATATGAGAATGACATGGCTTAGGTTCCTGTCAATTTGGTCTTGGTGGTCCAGTGCACAGAGTTAGTTCTTCTCAATTGAAACAAGATAGTTGTTCAGTATTGGTCTTGGGAGGAAATGGAATAGGTTTTCTTGGCTCAGATGGGACACAAAAGAATAAGAAGAAGAGGAAATACAATGATGATGTTATGGATGAATAAGAAGCAGAAGTTACGGATGATGCATGAAGAGGTTAGACAATGGAAGGATCAAGATGAAGATAGTCAACAGGATAAGAGTTCATATAGTGTAGCTCCAACGAACAGAAGATTCTAATATTTCAGTTGGATGGGTGCATTCAAAGGAAGAAAGATACTTGTGTTTCACTAACCCATAGTAGTAAGTATAGCCTCAACAATATGGAGGTGGCATTCAACATCTACATGTTCAACCAAATAATATAGATGAAGCTCAAGTTGGTAGTAAGAAGATTCACATTTTTGAGGATTTGAAGCTCTCTATGGAAAAATTTATTTTGTGTTCGTATTTTCATCCTTTATATGTGGATGGTTTGGATTTTTTTCTTGGATATCCTTGGTTATAGATACTCAAAAAAATCAACATTAATGTACAAAATAAGTTCATGAAGTTCTGATACAAGAGAAAGAAGGTCACCTTGTAGGATATCATAGTTAGTGAAAAACAAAGAAAGTTCAAGGTTGAGCATAAGGATGAATATTAAGATGGTAGAAGAAAAAATATCACGAAGACTTAGATGAATAAGAGGACAGAAGCATCTGTAGAAATATAGATGCAAAGAACAATCCAGCTACTCTAGAGACAAATGAACTAGCAGAAGAAAAGGTGGAAGAAGAAAAAGAAACTATAAGAATAGGTTGTAAGGATCCTCAAGGTTGCGGCACATAAGCAACACTCACTATCATCATGGGAGGCAACAATTATTGAGGTACATGTCAGGGCGCATCGACACCATACAACCAATATGTGATATACATGTCATTGGAGGAACAATCACTATGGTTATAAACAGAATCAATGGAGGAGCAATTCTGCAATAGGGAATCACGGGAATAATTACTATGGCTATGCATGGAATCCGAGGAGGAAAAACTATGCATGGAAATCAAATCATAGTAGCACAATACATCATGGAACCAAGGTTCAAAGATGTATCACCCACTAAGATCACATATGGGTGGTTGGATTAATCGAAGCATGGTGACAAGTATGCAATGATATGCAGTACAATCATTACATGGTTTCTGTCTCATGTTTTTGGGGATGAAACATGTTAAGGAAAGATGACGTGTTATGTACCTTAGAGATATGATATTATAATGTATATGGGTTGATGGAGATGCTAACATGTGGCACACATTCTCCTTACTTAGTTATATGTTTATAGGTATACTGGGGTCGCATTAGAGTTAGTTATATTGGGTAAGGAGTCAACCTACATTGGGATTTGATGTTACCCATCTAATAAGAGTAATGTATGCCTATATGAAAGGAGATGAGTATCATTATGAGATATGTCATGTATGATTTGAGTCTTCTACTTCATAAAAGGATATTTGAGGTGCCCCGCTCAAAATGGAATTCTAATATTAGGAGAATGTGGAGTTATTCCTTCCTTAAGGAGTATAATGTGGTGTTTCCTTACCTTAAGGGTATTTTTCTATTTCTGAATATAATGAATATTAGGGCATATTGGCCCATAATATTTCTTATGTGGTGTTGATATTCATTATATTTTGTATATTGTTTGAATTATTAATTTATTATATGTGAATATCTTATCACAAAATGGTTTTTAGGTTATCGAATGTGTCCTTCACAGATGGAGTTTTTTCAGGTTTTGAACTTGACAAACAACATAGGGATCTATTTCAAATAGAAAAATCTTGGAGAGCTAGTGACAAAGTGTAGTTAATTCACAGTGAAATCATGGTGTTTCCCTTTGTTTCTTTTCAACATCATATATATGTACTTACCTTTGTTAATGGTTTCTCTCACAAAACCTAAGCATACTTTCTAAAAAACAAAATTGAAGAATTCAAGCACTTTAAAATTTTCAATGCCCTTGTTGAGAATATATCTGAGAGGAAAATAAATCATCTTAGAAATGATAATGGAGGAGAGTTTGTTAATAACAAAATGATTACCTTTTAGGAGCAAGAATACATTCAACTTCAACACACTGTGCCCTACACCCCTAACGGAATGGTGTAGTTGAGTACAAAAATCACACACTTAAGGAAATGACTAATTGTATGCTACATTATCAAGATTTGTCTCCTTAATTTAGGGAATAATCTATTACTTGTGCAAAGTAAATTCAAAACGACACTCCACACTTAGTATTGCTTGATATAAGAGTGAAAGAAAATTAGTTTGGTGTTAAGCCTGATGTTTTTTATTTCATTATTTTTGGATGTAATGTGTGGACACATATCCCATATGAAAAGAGAAGATAAATGGAAAGAAGTGATTCCCTTGTATCTTTTTTGGCAACCACGAAGATGTGAAAGCATATTGTCTTGTAGTTATAGGAACCACTAAAAATATTTACTTGTGGGATGTAGGGTTTGATAAAAAGTTACATGTTTGTTTTCCATCACATGTATCTCCTCCATTTCCTTTTTTCAATCCAAACTTCACTTCCAAACCTTTTTATGATGTATATGACAAATTTGAATACTCTTATCAGTAAATTCCTATAGTTCAAATGATGAGCTATAAGTGGAACAACTAATACCTACACCACCAATGTTATAGGAAATTATGAACGCACCCACTCAAACTGCATAACCTAAACCAAAATGGGTTGGCATGGTATGCACTGAAGCTAGTGCCTAAGTAGGAGATCCTAAAGATTCAAGTAGGATGAGATCCCAAAATTAGTATGATGTTGTACATTTGACACAATTGACAGTAGCACACGATCCTGAGAATTATCAGTAAGCTTCTAAGCATCTTGAATGACATATAACTGTGACATTAAAAATTCTTTATTTGAAAAGGAACACCACTTGGGATTTAGTTCCATTTCCAAAAGGAAGGAAAATAACGAGGTGCAAATATGTAGTTGATGGGTCCATCGACCATTACAAAGATTGACTTATAACAAAAAGTTTTTTTATAGGTTAGAGGTGTTGATTACCATGAAACATTTTCTCTAGTTTTGAAAATGAATTTTGTTTAGCTAGTACTCTCCTTGACTACCACATAGGGATGGGGAGCTCAACAAATGGATGTTAAAAGTGTCTTCTTACATGGTGATTTGTAGGAAAAATCAACATGTTCCAACCTCTGGGGTCTATTGATAGTGAGAACTCTAGTTATGTGTGTAGATTAAAAAAGTTCTTTTATGACTTTAAACAGGATCCTCGAGCTTGGTATGAAAAGATTTACATGTTTCTTATCAATTTTATTTTAAATTGTGTTGCTTCGACCCTACATTTAGAAAGTATATGGAAATCTCCTCATTCTACTCCTCTATGTTGATGGATTAATTGCCACAAGTGATTCCACATAATAGTTTCATGATTTGAAAGCATGTTTGAAGAATTCTATTGAAATGTTTGACTTAGGTTTTCTATATTTTTCTCGGGTCTTCAAATTTCAAGTCGGACAAAGGCACTTTAATCCATTGGTCCAAATATACTCAAGACATTCTCCCCCATTCAACATGGAAAACTGCAAGTCCGCAACTACTCCCTTTCAATCGAGGGTCAATATTTCATCCAAATGTTCTATTCCTTCATTAGATGGGACACTTTATGAGAAGTCGGTTGGTTAGAATCCTACTCTACTTGACTCATATACATCTTGATATTTCTTTTGTTGTGAATCTTATAATATCGCATTATTGTCATGAACCCCATAAAAGTCATTGACAAGATGAAAAATGAGTTATATGGTATCTTCATAGTATTACTATATATGAGATTCAGTACAAGTTAAGTAGAACAACCTCAATTTATGGTTATACATTAGGGGGAAGTAGAAAAGAATCAAAATCCTTCTGAAATGACAGTTGTAGGTTATTCAAATAGTGATTGGGAAGGATATCTAGATGATTTAAAGTAAACTACATGATATATTTTTCCTCTTAGGGCAGGTATTGTGACTTGGTCTTGCAAAAGCAGACCATTATTACCTTTTCTACCATAGAGGTAGTGGTGTCCCCAGATTTCACCCTGAAATCTGGGACTAGCCATTTGAAAAAAAATTGTTCTTTTTTAAAATAACGGGTCTTTTTGTGTTTTTATTGCCAGAAGATATATGTATTATGTTAGGATATTCCCAATGTATCATATGAGCCAATTTCGACAAATACCCAGATGCCCAAACTCGTTTTATCCCTTCGCCAAGTTTTATCTACGGGAAATTGTTATTTAATTATTTATTAAATAAATAATGCCTCATTTGAAGTAAATTATGCTCCAGTTGAACCATGTTGAAGTTTCATATGCCAGTATCCACATATATCAATAGGGTTTTCGTCAGGAATGAATCCTGAGCTTTGTCTGTGACTTCTGGCAACGTTTTGTGTTTTTATTTATTTCTTTTGCATTTTTCTCTGGTTTTCTCCTCGGTTTCTCTGTGAAATTCCCATAGGTCAATTCCTTCGCCAGTATAATCTGTTTAATTGCTTGAAGCATCTGGAGATCATCTACCAACACAGCGCTAGAAGGAATCAACCTCAAAATGTAAGCTTCTAACCAAAAAAGATGAAGTCATGCACAAAAAGTCTCTCCTAGGCAAGTCACATTTTTTGGGAATGAATAGGTTTAAGCTGCAGTGGGATTTTTGGTAGCAGTAATCAGGTGGGAATTTATTACCTGCCTTGTAGGGTGAAAATCCCATGAAGTCAAAGTCACTTAAGCTGTGATTGGAAAATTAGAGGTAGCAAGCAGGCGAGAATTTCTTAGCTGCCTTACAGGGTAAAAATTCCCATTATAAAATAAAGAAAAATCACTTAAAGCACCGATGAGAATTTTCCACCTGCCTAGCAAGCTAAATTTTCCCATCAGAAGGTTTTATTCACCCAAATAAGTCACACTTTTTCCAAGGGGGCTAATTTTAATGCAAGTCTCACTTTTTGGAAAGTCACTTAAGCTGCAGTGGGAAAATTAGAAGTGACAGGCAGGTGGGAATTTATTACTCGCCTTGTAGGGTAAAAATTCCCATTATAAAATTCAAACAACTTAAGTGGAAGAAGGGATTATTAGAGATGCAGTGCATGGTGAAAATTCCCATCAGAAGTTGGCTTCTTATTTTTAGAATTCACACATGTCAAAAAGTGCGACCCATTTAGTGATTCAACAATGATATTAATGGTATTTATTAATAGCTTTTCTGCATAGTTTTGGGGCCATGGATGAATAGAAAGTCAATGCATGAAGGCTAGTCAAAGAGAACTGAAGGTAGCATGCTAAAAATAAATAAATTAAATTTATTTAATGGCAGCCAACAACATGCAAATATAGGCACCCAATTTGGGTGAATAAACATGTTTGTTTATTAATTAATTGCCATAAATAGAAAGGACAATTATTAGAAACAGAATGCTAAGGGTTATATAAGCATGGGTTGCCATAGTGAAGATGTAATTAATTCTTTTTGCAAAGGATTACATCCCAGATAGTTTTGACGCCCAAGGAAGGAGGATTTTTGCATCAAAAAGGTGTTTTGTATTACCGAAAAGCTTCAAAGTTTGGTGCCTATTTAAGCCTTGTTAATTATCTGTATGTTGGTATAAGTGCCCAGGTAAAGTTAAAAATATTTATGCTTGCTTTGCATGCAAGCAAAGCCTCAAATTTTAGGGCAGCGGGCTTTATATGCAGATTTTTGTGATAAAATCAAGTGTTCATGCTTTGGATTCTGTCTTTGTCTGAATCAATTGCAGGTATTCATTACAGGTGCTTATATAAGTGAAAGGAAGTTCAAATCAATGTCAGGTACATTGAATATATCTTCTGAATCTGAACAAATTACTAGATCTGTACCAATTGCAAAGAATTCTGGCAAGATTAAAAGAAAAAGAGTTCAAACAAAGATTTCTCAGATAAAGATTGCTTTGGCCATGATGAAGCGAGTGAAAGAGAAGGATCAGGGGAATCATGCATTACTTCCAGATTTGTTGATATCAATGACACATATTTAGGCCCCAAACCCCTCTCCAAATTGATTGACAGATCCAGTGATGGAAAGATGTCTCTTATTCAAGCAATAAAAAGTAGTAGAATTATTCGAGCTTTAGCATTCCCAGTCATAGCTTAGTTTCCTGAATTTGTCATGAAGTGTGCAAGGTCATACCATATCCTATCCAGAACAATCTGGGATGTTGCGGGAAAGACGATAATCAAGATGGATGCACAATTTATCAATTATTGTCTAAAGATTCCAACGCGACCGGTGGTGACTATAATTAGCATGTTGGATGCTGGCAATAGATGGGAGAAGCACAAAGCAGACTGTGTGGGCATAATGAATAGCAACTATATGAAGAATCCCAGGTCTCCATAAAATTTCCTGAGGACTCTTCCATGATCCAATTTGGTGCAGGAAGTGGATGATATTACTAAATTGCTATGCAAGATAAATGGAGAAGCCAACACTCACAAATTCTGCTCATGGATGTATGCCTTCATTAGAACCATTGAGATCAACAAAGTTGATTCAATAACCAATTGGGTGGAGATCATCAGTGATAACATCGGTGAGCAGCTCTGAAGTGTGAGGTGGACATACAGCTTCAAGATGACTTCATACCTGGTATACGCAGCAGCTTCGCAGGGTATATTTTCCAGCTGGATAGATGGGGCATACTCTCAAAGGATCCCATTTTTGAGTTCTACCCACAGTTGATAGTTCCTGAATGCCATAAAGATTACAAGGTGGTCAATGATGGATTCTTCTATGGATTCATTTACAAATTGAACATTGATTTGAAGACCAACAAGGTGAGCAAAGAAGCTTGGGAAGTTGTATCCCAGCATGGCTGTATTTTCATCCAGTTTGCAGACTTCACATACCTCATGGTAACCAGCTTTTCGGGGGAACTAGTTAAGTTGTCAAGATATCCAAGTGACAAGTGGGTCATCATGGAGTTTTGTAGGTAGCTCGTGGAGATGCATGACCTACAATCAAAGCGACACAAGTCTATATGTTCCTTTCCTATCACAGTAGGCTATTACAGCTGTCAGAGCATCCACAAGGCTAGAGGAATCGAAGATGAAATGTTTTCTGAGTATGAGCATGAGTTCTTCCCATCATGGCTGAACTTTGAGCCATATGGGGTAGAAAAGAAGACAATCTCAAAAAGAATACTCGCATGTGCCTTCATTAGAAGACTTCCAAATGAAGTGCAGAAACGAGTACGAAGTCAGAAAGAAAGACTTCAGCATGTTATCGGTGCAACAAGTGTTTGATTATGGATTAGCTCAGATACCTGCATATCTCACAAATGACGGGCTTGTGTTACTTGACACTTATCATCAGATGGGAGGGGATATAGTTGCTCTTCAGGAAAACATTGGTGGCTGCCACACAATCGAGGAAAGATTTGTCGTGGTTCTGGTCAACACCTTGAACTGGTTGCTGACAAAGGGGTATTACCTTGATGAAGCTTTAATGAATCAAATCATAGGCAACCTTAGCACAAGAGACTCCATCAAAAGAAAGCACAAATGTGAAAGCCGTAGAAGGCCTGAAAAGCTTAAAGTGCACAAGAATTCTCAGACACAAGACAAGGTCACTTCTACGGCTATGGTGCTAGTTCCAACTTCTCTGACGTCAACTCACAACACTTCACCTACCTTTGAACCTTAGGGAGATCTTGTCATTCCTCCATTGAATCTAGAAACGTTTTTGTTTTCTCCTCACCCACCCTGATCTTCACCTCTTCCTGAAGAAAAGCTAAAGTTGCAGATGGTTGAGTTTAAAAGGGTATTGTCTTTGGACAATTCTGAAGATGACAGTCACGACACAGTAGAAAATTCAGATGGAGAGTAACCAGAGCACGAGATGGTGGTGCATTCAATGACTTCTCATTCTCTGAAAAGTAATTTCTCAAAGTGGTTGGCTTCGCAGTTAATCCCAGAAGCTAGAGAGGAGATCAACCTGGAGGAACATGACTTGCAGTTGCTCCTGAGTTTGGGCGGAAAAGATAGAAGACCTAAAGTTGCTAAGGTGACTTCTAGGTTGATTATTGAAGAATCGAGGCAAACTTTCGCTGAGGTATCAGTTCTAGCAGAGGGAAAGCATAAAGGAAAGCTTACGGCAGCAAATATATCAGTAACCAAGGTGCCAATAGGTCAAACTACTACCGAAGGATTAAAGCAAGACACACAGACACTAATAAATGATTTATTCCTTAAGCTTGACAAATAGAAGGCAAAAAAAGATGAAATTCAAAAGCAGGTTTCCCAGTTGTGCGAGATCATTGCTAAGGTTGTCAAACCTTCCTCTCAACCAATTTCAACACATGAACAGGTGAGTGATCGTCTAATGCAAGAAGTGGAAAATGCATGTAACCAAGTTAAAGCTATCGATGAATGGAAGAGCCTAATTATTCGTCAAGCTTCTATATAACTCAGGGAGGTGCCAACTTGTCTAAAGGTTATGAAGGATGCATTAGTTCAGCTGAAGCAACTAATGACAAGCATGGTAGATATGAATACAATGGCTGAAAGTAACTTGGGCACTTTGGTTGAGATAAATAAGCTGCCAAAGGAGGTTTTGATTGCAAAACGAATTGTGCTTGATGGATCAGTTAAAAAGGGGAAGCAGCTTGAATTCACAGTCTCTTTCCACTTAGAGATCTTCAGAATTATGCTGAAAATAATGCGGGTCCTCAAGGGTATGGCATTGTCACTGTCAAGCAATGTAATTGTTTTCACCAATGAGGAAGTGGTTGGGAATGTTTCTTCATACAAAAGGACCATTCCCAATAAATTGCCCAATTCCCTAAAAGGATCTCTTCTGATGATTAAAGAGAGATTCGATGAAGTTGTTAGGCATTTCATGATGAATTCAATCAGTAAGTTGGTAATGTTGCAATCAGATATTAATAAGTTCAGGCCTAGTTTGAAGGAGGTGGAAGCGAGCATCGAAGTTTTGAACGAAGAATTGCTATAATTCAAGACAGAGAAAGAAGATGTGGCTAAAACGGATGGGAAATTGCTAAACTATAAGTTCGAAAAGTATATTCAGTATCAAAACAAAAAGAAAAGTGTAGGAGTTATAACTGGCAAATCTTCCTTCTTCTTTTCTTTCTTCTCTTATTTCTTATGTCCCTGGATGTAATTGTAAACTTAAAAGTTATTGGTTTAAAAACCATTACTTTAAGTTATTTGGAATGAATCTTTGAGTTAAGTGACAGATGTGCACAATTTTGGCTTGAACTCCTGATGCATGTCACAAAGAAAGGAATTAAAGGAAGATGATTGTCAGATGTTCTCTTTACTTCTTGTTTATGATCTACTTCAGGTATAGTCTCCCATTTGTAATTTCCCCTCTACGTGCTATAAGTAGAGGAAGAACCTACGGGTTAAGAAATCAGAATTTGTAATCGACATTCTTGTGTTCCAGACTTTGAGCTGAACCCCCTTATTTCTACAAGCAGAGGAATATAGAAGAGATTTCCGGAGAACTTTGTGTCAACGGTGCATTTTGCTTCTTGCTTTCTTTCTTTTCCTTCTAGATATTTTCCAAATTTGAGTCCATTTGCAGTTGTGTATGCTTTGAATTATGTGCTTAATGATCTATTTGTTTTAATCTATGTGCATGCAATCAAATCTCTAAACTATTGCTTGGGTTGCAAATCCTCTCTACTTTCTTCCGTTTCCTATTATTTTCCTCTTCTGCCGATTTTTCCCTTCTTTTACAACTACCTACTTGTTGTAGAACCATATAGTTATGGTTCATGAGCTACACAATTAAAGTAATACCAACAAATAAATATTAGGACATAGAAACTAAAAAAATCTTACACGGGAGCCTCACCGGTAAATGAGGGAGATTTAACTCATGACTGCCTAGGTTTTCAGTTGTGCAAAAAATCTAGCCAACAGGTAGAGTATAGTGGATCTATTATTTTAGGATGTGAGTCAGTATCGATATGACAAATGCTTCTTGAATCCAAGTTTCCATAAGCCAAACCCACAACACTTTGGTGCGACAATCATAGTATCATCCATATTCTCACAACCTAATGGAGCATCAATACACGAAGCACATTGAGGTAGTATTAGTGACTAAAATTAAATTTAGGAGAGTTGGACAATCCTCTTCTGGACAGAAAGTCATGTTGCTTACATCTGTCTACCATCCCAATACATTGAGGAATTCCATCTTCAGTGGTTAACCCAAAAAACTTGAGTGGAAGTGCTAAGGAAGAGTAGTCATGCAATAGACACATAAATGTTATAGTTGCTTCCTTCTTCGGGAGTTACCTTGAATGTTAAAGTGGCATTCATATAAGTGGGGATAAAAGTGTACCCAACTTTGCAAATCACTATAGCATGATTTGCCTCTCCCAAACTACTACGTGGTCCTCCTCACTCTCCACGATCAATTTAATATGAAATGAATAAATTTGCAAATCAATGGTGCTAAAGTTGCATCCGTCATCTTTTAATAGAGAATGAGCATAAACCATATTTGAATGAGAATTGTTTGAACAATCTCATCTCCTATTAATACATAGACTCCTCGTAATACTTGCTCCATGACTGCGGAATCCTCCAGACCTAGGTTCAGGGAGGCTCGGATACCACTAATCTGTAAGCAAGAGAATGACATAGTAATAAGGAAGAACTATAAACCTTGTTATTTTTTGAACGAAACTTTTGCAAGGCTAAATATTTTGCTATCAAGTACTAGTTACTAACTCATATATATACCTTGTTATGCTATGTAAACCACCTTGGATGACCTATTATTCATATGAAAGAATAAATAAAATGAGATATGAAATGTTAAGAGATAATGTTAGCAACAAGTTGGCCATACATATCCTGATATGAGACACAAGTTTAAGGGTGTAGTAGTAATAGGATTGAACTTATAGGGAAGGGTGGATCATGAGAAAAAGGAGACGTGGACCTCAAACAATTCATATGCATAGTAAGATGAAAATGAACCTCATTTAGATGGGAAAAACTATGAAACAAAGGAGGATCGAGCCTCAAATAAGTCACATGTGTAATAAGATGCAGATGGACGTGAGGAAGTTGAGGTTGTATAACCCACCAAGGAGCCCTACGATGCACCATATGAGACTTCAGAGGTTGTGTGTAAGGGATAGACACACTCGAGGTAACATGTGTTGTGGTAATTGTTGCTTTCTTACTAAGAAGATTAGGTAATGGGGCCTCATATGGGATACCCTTGACAATAACAACTTGTTGATTATAGATATCCCTGATACATTACTGCAAAAGAGATTTTATAGCCTTAAATTTGTGAAGCCAAAGGCAACCTAGACACGTGTCACATAAGCTAAGGGAAGAGGTGACTACAAAAGGAATATCCATAGTAGCAAAGCTAACTATAAGAGGCATAACAACATGCCTAAGAGAGGTCTTAGTATCATATGTCTCGTTTTACTTAATATAGCCAAGAGAGGTCTTAATATCGTATATCATGTGTTACTTAGTATAACCAAGAGAGGTCTTAGTATCGTATTTCACATTTTACTTAGTATAGTCAAGAGAAACAAGTAACTTAAATGTACACATACTTTGTTTAGCACCACTATCAATTAAAACACTATGGATAGGGCCTTTACCAATAAAAGCTTAAACATAAAGTGTATTAGAGACAAGATTCTCTAAGTATGTTATTATATGCATGATTCCTAAGTAAGAAGACTAGACATTAAAAACGCTTGTTTTTCCTGTAGATTACTTTATAGTTTCCATACTCTTGTTATTTATTTTTCTGGAATGACCACTTTATTTTGACATTGGAAAATGTGTGACCTAGATCTGTATTTTCTATTTTATCCTTCGAGCATCCTAGATACTACCGCCCATTAGGGACAGGAGCACCCAAACACTACTCTCCCCTTTAGGCGCTTATGTCATTTTCCCTATTTTCTCAAATTTGAAATGCCACATCACATTATCTTTTATCAATCCTCTTTTATCACTTTGGGTAAGAATTTTTTGGTTGTTAATGATGAAATTCAAACAAGGGAATCATATATATACATGACTTACTCACTATTATTAGGGGCTGGACAACTTGGGATATTACTTACTATCTACTACTTGGGAAAAGAGCAACATTCAAGGACTGCATTTGTGATACATTATCATTGCATAAGAGGGGCTATTTCTGAATTTCATCTCACACATTCATCTTGGGGGAAAAGTAGTTGTAGCCCATTATCTTAGTGTGACTGGAACAAGGGCAACCTAGCTTCAAGGGACATAATTCCAATCACACACACACACACACACTATAACTACATAGAGTCTGAAATGTAGTGCAACGCTTGGTGACAATCACATTGGGGTGACCATTAAGGTCAGTCTGACTCAAGCATATGCATTATTTATTTCATCTAATATTTTCTTGAGCCTTGTGCAAGTAGATAGGGTTTGTTTTGTAGGTTCAAGTGTGACACAAGAACCCTACAATGAAGTGGATGTGACAAAGAGTGAAAGGAAGAAGACAAGTTTAGACCTTGAAAAGATCAAATTAGAGTTGTTTCCAGGACACTAGCACCCAACTTCAGACACTAGCACCCAGGGTGGTCATATCCTTATTTGGGAGGTCTATTTTTCCAGGGAGTTTCAGATTCCAATTTTCTAGACATAAGCTTACTTATCCTAGATCTAGCCTCATTTCCACTCAGTTTCCAACCCAGAATCAATCTAAATCTCTGAATACAAGCTAAGTCACTCTTATTTCACTATTGCATACACTTGTTTGTTTCTGATAGATCTTGCTTGTTACTATTATATTCATTTGATCTCAGTCCTCTGATTAAGATTTAAGATTTCATTAAATCATTTAGTGAACCCAAACCTAGTACGTTCTTTAAACGAATATATTCTTCTCTAAACCCAAACCCTAGTTGCATTAGGGTTCATATTTGTACATCTTATCTTCAGATCCAACCTGATTTTCATCTCTCATCTGCCATAAATCAGATTTGCTAAAAATTTCCCTAGGGTTTCATGGTTGGTCTTACCCTTTGGGCCACTTTCTAGGGCTCCTAATTTTCAAATCACCTTTTGTTTCATATCTCAATCATAATGAATCTATTTTTAAATTCCTTTGAGGTTATTTTTCATTTTTTACATATTTAACAAAAACCTCTTTTTGTTTACCATAATTTTTGAACAATTTTTGAGAAATTAAAAATTACACTTTTTGGTAATTAAGGCATAATTCAAAAAATACACACTTTTGATAAATCCCTTGGAGGTTTTTATTTTAAATCATTTATATTCAAAATTACCTCTTTTTTTTTGTAAAATTCAAATTCTATTTTGAGATATGGTCATTCTATTCATTTGACAACAATCACTTTTTGTTTCATCAATCATCACTTTCAATACAAATCTATTTGTATGTCTAGTGTACTTAGATATTGTGTAAAAGAATCTTATTATATGGCTTACCATAAAATTATCGTCTGAGGCAATATATCCATAGGCCATTTCTATATTCAAGTTCAAATTCATAATGATAGGTTCAAATTCTTAAGTGTTATGCTTTTTAGTTAATAATGGATTTGGCCTTAATACATGCAACATTTCCTTTCTCCATCAAATAGGCCTTTATATTGATGATTTAACTCCATCTACATCTATGTATTTGTGGCTTTAATAATACACCTAAGAAAGTATTAGGAGAAATATATCTACCCATTACTATAAGATCATGCACTCTTAATGTTTTATTTCATGTTATGCCTCAATAATATCACTTATAATATCCTTCTAGGTCGTTCTTGGTTACATATTATGCATGTAACTCTTTCTACCTATGTCATTACACACAATTGCCACACCTTATTTCATGGATAATGCTACAATAGATTACATACCTCATGTTATTAATATTTGTGATATCCCTCTCATACATGATAATGAAGTTACTACTTACATTGCACATTATTCTTCTCTTGTGATGGACTACAATGCTACTGATTTACATGATGAACTTTCTATTGGCACCCATGATACTCCTCCCACTATGTCTCACTCTCATCCACATGATGCTTGATCCCTAATGCATACTGCTTTCACACTTACCTATATCTAAAACTTTGTTCCCTATGATGGTTGTTACATCTACAATACCTAAGGTGTTGGGAGACACTCATATCCCCCTTCACAATGTCACCATGACCATGGATTTCAAATCTTTTTGCTTGGTAACAACTCTTGATGCACTTAATGATCATATGCTTACTAATTCCAATGTTACATCACTTTCCTCACCTTCCTCATGTCACAAGTTAGAACACAACTTGTTAATTTGATAATGATTCCTAATGCTCTCACTTTCCAAGCTTTTATGCATGATTCATTTACTATGGATACACCTCATCTTGTTACATCCATGGGGGAAATCAATTCCCCTCTTTCCACATTTATGTTTATGGTCATAGGGGCTAGTTCATACAACTTTAATGCTTCCAATCTTCCCAAATTGTACCTATTGCTTATGATGAGTCTTGTGTCTCTCCCTCCATTGTTCAAGGTTGATACTGATGAGCCTCATAGCACTATATATGTTACACATCTCTTGACTCACACATTGATCCTTATGTTTGCACTTACTTTTTCCACTATTTCCAAAAAGCCCAATGTTCCACCTATTCTAGTTTCTCCTACTGGACACACTCTTATTATTTATACACGTCATACTCATGTAGTTGGGATCTTAGACTCTATAGGGTTCTCCCCTCATTTTGTTAACACTATTATATGGTAGCTCATTGGATAAATCAGTGTGGCATTCACACTTGGGGGCATACCCCTCATTGATACCTGATGATGCACTCTTGTTCTAGGTTCAAAAATGACTTTTGAGGATGCACTTACCTATATGGACCTCACTTTTCACACATACACTAGGGGGAAACCTTGATCCCCTCTCTCATAGTTTATTTCATATTATAATAATTCATTCATAAATATTTGCAAAAATTAAAATAATTAGCCTAGATCTTGATTAGATGCATCCTTTCTTGCTTATACTATTCTATGTTACACAATTCTTATCACATGAATTTGATTCATAGTATGCTCTATCATTTTTCCATATACACATGTGCATTCACATGGTACTTTTTAGGTGAATGTAGATCACTTACAAGTTTCTACATGATGTATGATGCTTGGCACTATTCCCTACTAGTCCCACTGAGGCTCCTGGGGGCATCTACCTTTCCTATTTCTCTATATTCAGGTTCTATCATTATAATATCTACTACTTTCATTCCTATTTTCTAGTTATATACATTGTGGCATACTATCAATTTTTCTAACATGCTAACAGGTGCTTCATGTGTAGCATTTTTCTTGTAGGCCTACTTCCAACCATGGTTATCTGATTTTCTTGTATCTTGTCTATGTTTGTGTCTTGATTGTCATTGTTTGTGGGCTATGCCCTATGCTTGATTACATGTTTTTTTCTATAGCCTTGAAGGCTTCGAGTGTCTTGTGACATCCTGAGTGGTGTCCCATGTATTCAACCAACTACTTGTTGTGTATTTTTCCATGTTACTACATGTTTTGACTTCTTTCTATTGCATTATGCATACTTGTTTGTGACTAAAAATTTTTGGCTAGCTTTTCCCATTGTTTTTCATGCACCATGGTTGTTACCATGCACATTCCCTATTCCCCTTACAAGATTTCTATTTCAGATGTGCACATCAGTTTCAAATTTCCTCATTTGGGCCATGCTCACCTTGGTTCATCTCACACACCCCAAACAAGTGGGGGAAATCATTGGGTGATTATTTCACCCTCTCAATAGTTCAGAGACCAAAAATATATTGGTACAAAAAAAATAAGAATAAACATGAGCTAATAAACATAGGTTTAAAATTAAAATTGGGCCAAAATCAGTGCAGGGACAGAAGCACCCAACACAGACAGGAGTGATGGGTGCTAGTGTCCCACCTAGGTGGTTTTATCCTGGGGCAGAAACATAGGTACAATACATGATCAACAGGTTTCTAGTGACAAGTTTTCCAAAATATAGCAACATTTCTCAGTTACATGCTCAGGTTAACATACAAAATTACTATCAGGAACAACAAGAATAAAATTAGTGGCAAGTTTCACACTTTAAGGAATGGAACTAATTACTTTGATATTTTAATGATGTGATCATCCTGTGACCAGTTTCTATTGGGTTTGTGACCATCTACAGTGGTGCTTATCTATGGGGAAGCATTAATAATTGGAGGGAAAATCCTACAACTCTCCCAATACTCTTCCCTTGGCACACATGAAAAATCCTCAGTTTGATGATAGGATGCCTAAATCCTCAGTTTAGGTGACATGACGCTTAAATCCTCAATTTGATGATAGGACACCTAAATCCTTAGTACTATTCCAACCATCTCCAAGGAAAAAACATACAAGAACAATTCTATCTCTTCTCTCATGACATTCATGTGTATTATATCCTTGATTCACTTTTTTTCAATAAGCATTTCTATTTTCACATTTACTAAGTTAAAGTTCAATTTCATTTATCATGAATATTGACTACACTTTTTTTTTTTGGAGGTCTGACCTTACTCTGACAAAAGGGAAACACACAAATGGAACAAGGAACAATCTCAAGCACAAGACACTCTGGAAAAGGAAATATCCAAGGAACAAATGCACATGCATCATTTCTACTATGCACACAAGGTCACCCCTAGGATCCTTATCCTCTTCTAGATTCCATGATACACATTCTATAATCTCCATTTGGCATGATATCAAGTACAATCCTCATTTGGCATGCTATCAGTTATAACTCCCTTCGGCTCTCCACAAGGTACACTCTTCTTATCTACTTTATGCTACTGAATATTCATTCACCAACATAAAGTGGGGGAAAATGTAGTCATGAAATCACACACTTACTACTTACATCATGCCTCTAAGTATGTTATTATATGCATGATTCCTAAGTAAGAAAACTAGACATTAACAACACTTTCCTTGCTTTTACATTGCTTTATCCTTTTCATACTCTTATTATTTTCATTTTCTTAAATGGCCACTTTACTTTTGAACATTAGAAAACATATGACCCAACTCTATATTTTCAATTATATCCTTCAAGATTCCCAAATAGTACCACCCATTAGTGACAAGAGCACAGGCACTACTGTCCCCTTTGGGCGCTTCTGTCCTTTTCCCTCTCTTTTCTCAAGTTTGAATATGCCACATCATTTGTTATCTTTTCTAAAATATTTTTATCACTTTGGGTCATCCTTTTTTTTTTAATGAAAAAATTCAAACAAGGGAATCATATATATACATGACTTACTCACTATTGTTAGGGGTTGGACAACTTTGGGCTATTACTTACTATCTACTACTTGGGCAAAGAGAAACATTCAAGGACTGCATTTTGAGCTACATTATTCACTACATAGGAGGGGTTATTTCTGAATTCCATCTCACACATTCATCTTGGGGGGAATTAGTTGTATCCTACTATCTTGGTGAGACTGACATGAGGGAAACCTAGCTTTAAGGGACACAATTCAATCACACACACACACACACACACACACAGAACTACATAGAGTCTGAAATGTAGTGCAACACTCGGTGACAATCACATTGGGGTGACCACCAAGGTCAGTCCGACTCAAGCATATGCATTATTTATTCCATCTAATGTTTTCTTGAGCCTTGTGTAGGTAGCTAGGGTTTTTTTTGCAGGTTCATGTGCCACACATGAACCCTACAACAAAGTGGATGCGACAAAGAGTGAAAGGAAGAAGACAAGTTCGAGCCCTAAAAAGATCAGAAGCAGAGTTGTTGTCAAGACACTAGCGCCTAGTTTAGACACCAATGCCCAGGTAGTCTTGTCCTCATCTTGATGGTCTTAACTGAAGAGGTTTTAGATTACAATTCTCTAGATGAAACTTATTCAGTCCAGATCCAACATGTTCTAGTCATTTTCCAACCCAGAATTAGCCCGAACCTCTAGATACAAGCTAAGTCATTTTTTATCTCACTATTTCTCACACTTGTTTGTTTCTTGTATGATAGATATTGCTTGTTATTGTCATATTCATTTGATCACAGTCCCCTCATTAAGATTTAAGATTTTATTAAATCATAATCAAAATGGGAATTAACTTGTTTGTATCAACCTCTAGAACTAAATAGAGATATATGAGGTTGCGCTCTAACAAATTTTGAAGGACCACTTGGGGTGAAGTAGGAAATTATGTGAATTGTTGTTAAGGTTGTTATCATTAGATTTGACTTTGAAATTATGTTTGCCTTCAAACTTAACATTAGATGTATTGGGAGCTTTGGCAATATATTTGAGATTGTTCATGGTGAGGAGATTAGCCTCACACTCCTTGAATGTGTGACATAATTGATCAAATGACCAAAACTTATCAATGATAACCAATTCTCACAAGAGAGAAAGAAGACTTTGAGTGAACATATATTGGAGATCATTGCCAGCTAGAATATTGTTAATTTTAGTAAGCATAGTCTTGTAGCTCATAACATAGTCACTAATATCATTGGAGCCTTATCACATTTTAGACATTTGACCATAATATACATTGTTTCTAGTAATGATAAAAAAATTATGCAATACATCAGTATAAGAATAATCGAAGTAAACCACATGGAAAACAAGAACGTGTTGTTTAGGATCATTTTTGCCATCATAAATAGGAACTTTAGGAGATACAAAACCAATAGGCAAAGGATATGAAGCCACTTTAGGTGCAAGTGGATTGTGCAGTAACTACATAAAGTCCATAATGTTAGAGGAAGTAGATGCACCTTTGTTGTAATTTTAAGATTTGGGCCCACAAACTATGAATAAGGTGCTCAAGGACCTATGTATTAAAAGGAGAGTGAGAACCTCATTGAGTGTATATAGTAGATGTAGGAATAATAGTAAACATAATAATAAACATTTAACAATGTGGGGGGATTGGTTGCCTCTATGGAAATAGGTACCACAAAGGTATCCATAGTGGAATATGTGACAGTTGACTCAAGGCTCTTAAATGTGTTGGTATGCTTTTGTTCTTCTCTAGCAATATATCGAGGGGAATAATTGTGTTTAGGGGTTTTATGTAGAAAGTGTTTAAATACTAGTTCTTCATCCTCAAGAAGAACATGCGTATTAACATCAAAGTCATTATGGAAACATTCCCCTTAAGATTGCTCAGTAGAGACAATAGAGAAAGTATTAGCAAAGAAAAAACAACAAGTTACGTGTGTGCATAAGTATTATGAAGCATATCATTATAATCCTCATACGTGGTATCAAACACATAATAAGAAAAGTCGTCAAACTTATCACAAATATCTTTACACAAATAAATATTGATAAGAGAGTTAGATGTGGGCTCATTGGTATATGAATAAGAGAAAGGTACCACAAAGTAAGCCACAAAAGCACCAATAATAACAAATCCTAAGGGTGGCGAGAGGATGAGACACCATATAAGGAGAATAAGCCCTAGGGCCACCTAGGGTTTAATAAACAACCATGTTCAACGAATTTTTACACCCTAAATAAATAAATTAGGGGTTTGGTTTTAGATTAATTTCTTATATATTTAAAGGCGTAAAGGTTATATATTTTGATTAATTACTAAATGTTAATGTGCAAAATAGAATATAGCTCCTAAAGCAACGTGCAAGATATGAACATTTGCCTAAAACATAAGAGGAATAAAATTAGCCAATACATAGGCAATTTGGGTGTGCAAACTGGTAATGATTTGGAAGTGTTATGTCTCTAGAACTATGACTACAAACTAGGGTAGTACAAAACCATATGATATGTCCTATAGCGTATTATGACACGATCCCAAGTTGTATGATTTCAGCGCGAGATTTGTTGGCACACTACAACTTTTGGTGATCATCATTGGCCTAAAAATATGTTGTATTGTTTGGTGTTAGGGTTTGTAAATGTGCGAAGGGGATGATATGGAACCATATTATATGTCCTATAATGTAGTATGATTTGGTCCCGAGATATACGATTTCAGACTTGGATTTGTTGGTGCTTAACAACTTCTGACAATCGTCACTGGCTTGAAAATACGTCTCATTGTTTGGAGGTAGGATTTGAAGAAGTACCACACCTCTTGTAATGACTTGCAATGGATAAAAACTCTAGATCTTTGCACTATCACTTCATGAACATGATTAGATAACAAAAAGAGATAAACTAGTGTGTGGTGGAGTTGGGCTGACCCTGGTGGTCAACCCTTGCTGATTTGGTCTAGGTGTTGCATTACATCCTCTCGAAGGTAGGAGAAAATTCCATATAGCTCTCTTAGTGTAAGTGCAATTGTGTATGCAAATCTAAGCCAACCCCTTATCTTTCCCTTATGTCTCTTGACATAAAGATAATGGATGTAACTATAGATATAATAGAATGTACCCTTTGTAATTGTAATATAATGTGTAGTGCTTGCAAATGCTAGATTCATTCCATTTGTCCCTTAAAAACTTTGACAATGCTTGAATTTGGTTTGTCCTTGCTTGGCTTGGCTTGAGAGGTCTATAAAATGAGAGATATGGCTCCTGAATCTATTTTAGCTTGCTTCAAACTTGTATAAGGGTTGCTCCTAGGTTGTGAATCTACTTGGTAGGAATTCAATAGAATATATAGTGCTTTAAGAATGTACTTTGTAATGAGTGCTCTTTAATGTGTGAAGTTACTCAAATGAGTGGACTAGACTTGCTTATACATGCTTTTGTAGGTTAGATGTCACATTAAGGCTGACTTATAGGATATGAACCGACCCAAGAAAATATATCAAATTAGAAAGATATCTTTTGGGTGGTGGGGGATGGGATAAACTATAGCATGGTTTGGTCCTAAACAAGCGTTTCACAAAAACTGTGAAAGACTATGGGGCATGTGCTTGGTAATAGTATATTGCTTTGGATGAATGCAACTGAGTACGTGAATGAAGAACTGTGTGTAAAGTAGAGAAAATCACAAAAGAGAGAAAAGGATAAGCCATCTATGCTTGGAATGTATGTGTAAGTCATGTATAAGGTACAAGGCCAAAGTTGTCATTGCTAGATAATAAATTGTTAAATTAGGTGTCTATGTAACCTAAGTTTCATAATAACACCCTGTTTTGAAAAACAATTGATTGGGACGATGACATCTAATTTCTTTCTACATTGTTAGTTGAGCCAATGACATTAGCTAAAGACAATTCTTAATTTTGTTGATATGTAACACTATTTATTAGTCTCCATTAGTCATTTATCAAATAATAAGAATGAAATCCATTGTTCTTGCACATGAAAATCCCATAAGAAAGAAGATGATGAATTGAAGTAACGTAGCTTAACCAAAGGAATATAAGTTTCATAAAGGCCTTGATTATTGAGGTATATCATGTTTATGGACTATCAAACCATGGTTTATTTAGGATTTCTTTTATCCATCTCGACTTACCCAAAAACTATCTCTCACAAAGTTTTTAACTCAAAGGGAGAGGTTTATACACTGAAAATACAACTCAATGGAAGTATCCCTAATCCTACCTTATTTATTTTATACTTTGGTCAATTTGTGAATGGTGTATGTTTCATCTATTTGACACTTATTACATGTTTATTCTTTCAAAATTATTTAATAGAGTTTGTTAACTCCTTTCCACAAATTTTTAAAGCAATTTTTTTTTCAATCATTTTCTTTTTGTGAAGCTCTTCCTCCATTAACTTTTGAACTGTAAGAATCTCGAATACTAGGAACTTTATTTACACACCCATCTTGTGATTTGGATAATAACTTGAGACTGCGACAAAAGAGTAATGGTTTAGTTTTGAAAAATACTATTTTTTGAGAAATTTCAACGCAACATAACTAACAAGTTTAGAGGTCTCATGTATAATTTTCTAAGTTGTGAGAGCCCCATCAGTGAGCTTTAGCTAGGTGAATGTGTTTCTGGTGAGTTGGGATTTCTGACAACATATTAGAATACAAAATTGGAGAAAATCCAAAAAACTTAGCCTTATCAGACAATTATTATCAAATTTTCTTCTGGTAGATCTCTTATTTTGAGGACAATCTTTCACGTTTTTAGTAATTGGTGTGCATAAATTTCGCTAAAGTTTATATTCAAGTCATCTATAAATAGAAAAATGTTTCAAAAATTTATGTAAACTCAGCATGCCAACTTTTCTATGAAGGCTGGTGGTAGTAATGTTCAAGGGGAGTTATACCTCTGTCTCAAGAAGACATTTTCAAAGCTATTTATGATATTCTGGTGATTATGGAAACATGTCAGGCAAGGAGGAATGTCAACCAAGTGTTCTAATGGGAGATAAACTTGAATATGACTCAAGTAGGCAATAATGTTGAAACTCTTGCTCCTCTTAATGTTGAGTTTCTTGATGTGATTAGTATTAAAAAGAGGATAAACAATGGATTGATACCATCTTTAAAAGACATATTGATGCCATATTTTATGAAGTTCAACAACATTTTGAGACCAAGGGTAAAATATTGACAGTGATAGTAATGGTACTTTGGATGCTAATAGTTTGGTTGATCCTAATCGACGTGAGGTATTTGATCTTCTTGGTAATGAAAATGCTTTCATTGGACTTTAGGGCTCAAATGACTTAATTAATTCATGGACACCTGTGATCCAAATATTATTGTTGATCTTGATCTTAGTATTACATGTGAAAATATTAATTTTTATTGTGGATTATTCATATTGGCCTTGTTGTGGCTTGTTTGATACTAGTGTTTTTTATATTGCATTGTCTTTTATTGCTTGCATGATGCTTTTTTGAGCTTCTTCATATAATATGGTAGAAGTTGCTTGTGCCCATGTGGGATTTTTTGATTGTTTTGGTTATACCCATTGACCTTCAAGCTGCACAGACTTTATAAACTTTGTACAATATATATATATATATATATATATATATATATATATATATATATATTTTGATTAAAAGCTTAACAATGCACAAAAAATACATAACATAAAACAACTCCAAGGACTTGACAGTATTCCATTCCATCAAATTCATCAGGGGCATGATCCCAACGTCAATCCTTTTTTTGGTATCTCTTAGGGACTATACCTTAGTTTAATGGCTAGGCAACACCTTTTACAACATCATCCTCACCTTTTTAATATAATATTTTTTGTAAACTCTATTTCTTAAGAAGCGCTATTGTTAAACACTCTTAGAATATCTATTGGAGTTATTTATGTTATTTAGTTTTTGCTTATCAACATCATTGTTATCTTCAAGGAATCTAATGAATAAAAAATGCTGACTAATCAACCTTTTCATCCTAATTTTTTTGATTGGAAAGTAACTTTCTTTGGGGATTTCTTTAACTGACCTACCTATATTGCCTCGTAATGGAATTTCTTTCAGTCTATTATTTTATTTAATTTCTAGAAAGCTAGAAATGTAACTATTTTTTAGCATGATGTTTCATCCATTTATTTATCCACTAATGAAAAAGTGGTTATTGTTTATTCTGTTCAACTGTAGATTCAAGCCCAGACTCAAAAAGTGGCCTTGGAGTTTTCACATTTACAACAGCGTCTTGATCACTGGGGGAGTGCTCCTTGCACTATGATTCGGGTTTCTCCCGATGCCACCATGCCAAACTAGCCACCCCTAGTACCACGTCACAGAAGCTACTCTCGCAGCTAACACCCTTCAGCTCCTCGAGGTCATCCTTATACTCTATCCTCTTCTTGTCTGGGCTAAAGTCTGCCACCTCTTGGGAAGGTTGTGGCTAGGTCCTCGAACTAGACTTCTCCCACTCAGGGAAGGAATACATTTACAGGCTCTCTGCTACCAAGGTGAGGGATAATGGTCCCCTTGAACATACAGATGCCCGATCAGGATGCTTGTTTGTCGATCCTCCATCTGAAGAACCAAACAAAGTGTTCATCCATCCTAAGGATGATCATCCCCCTCAACATCGTGTTGTTGTTGCGTGTGCTTAACCATGCTCTTGTATTTGGTTTTTTTATGTTTGTTAGACTCTGCGCTTAGGGCCTCTTTCTACTTCCTTCATGGTGTTTTTTGTTGCATATATGGCTAATGTGTTAGTGCCCTTGTGGCTTCTTTTTGAACCGCGAGTTTTTCGATCACCTTATTATTGTAACTTTACATTAATATATAATATAATGTGATGTTCCAATAATAAAAATGCTAACTAATTACGTAGAAGGTGTATATTCAGTCAAAATCTGTATGGGTAGAGGCTTGCCAAGATTGACAAATTAGATGAAATCAATAATGCAATGTTTATTTGCAGTACATGCGTTGAAATTCAATGCTTGAGCATGGCTGCAGACTGGTACCTTTAGCGGATTGTCACATTGTAGACTACCATCATGTACCTCGAGAATGGTGTTGTAAAGGTTACATTGCATGTGACACAGGTGCTTAGAAGCAAAATCAATACAACTAGACATTACGCCCGAATGAAACACCTCATAATCCTCAATCTTCTTCTTCTTTTGCACACAACAAAGAAAACAATGACAAACAATACTTTCCTCTCAGAGACCATTGAACCCGCTCTAGATACAAATATAGAGCCCGATAAATCAATTTATATATAGTAAAATGAGGAGATATTAGGGTTACAGATTTATCTCCGTTTACAGGTCTGATTTAACCCATAATGGTGCTAATTGTAGGACGGCTATTAGCTAGAGCTTCATTTAGCACAGTTCCCTGTAACGTTCTATTTATTTATTTAATTTAATTGTCACTGTAACTATCCAATTACTGCTAAATTTACAACATTAATTTGGGTTTCAACGTGGTTAACGCCTATGGATCTCAAATAAAGTGCTTTTATTATTATGCAAGGAAAATGACATGTTTGAAAGGGTGTTTAGGATGTGTCGCTCTCCATGTTATGCTTTGGGTTTTGAAGAGCGCTTAATGCGGTTAGTGGGTTTGTTTGACATGGGTCTATTTTTCCTGCTCAACTTGTATTTTGCTATTAAATAGATGGAGAAACAAACAACAAATATGATACTTTTGAAGCTATACGATTCATATCATATCTTTTAAACCACAATCTTATAAATCTAAGGAATATCTATATTGAATGCCCTTAAAAACAAATTTAAAATGTGTCCAACCTTTTGCAAACCCTAGATTTCCTACATTAAACTTGTCTAATTGAGAAAAAATTGATAATGACGTTCAGGATGCAGATTAATCTAAAATATCTATAATTTGCAAACCCTAAAATTTCATTGTTATACTTGTCATATCAAGGAAATATTGATAAAAAGGCATACAAGGTATGGGTAACGCTTAATTGTTGTGAAAGCTCCCAACACCAATACAATGTGTGCAAGCAACTTGCCTTACTTACAAGTGATAATACACTAATTTTATTTCTATTATTGGAAAATGACAGAGTGCTCTATTTGTATATATGCTTTATAGGTGGATGGAAGATTCAGACGTGTTTTAATATGTAGTTACCAAGAGGTGTAGATACATAAATATTTTATTATAAAATGATATGTAGGTAAAAGACAAGTAGATTGAAGATTGGCAAAAGAGGACACACATTTAATATGTAGTGTAAGAGTGTTTATTAAGCAATATTCCACTTACTATGTAAGAATTAGATCAACAATACATATGAAAGCCATGAGGGAGAGTAGTTTTGTTTTGGTTTGCTTTTTCTTTTAGGGGGCGAGCTTTTGTCTGTTTTTGTTGCATTTTCGCTTCCATAATATTTTTCTACCACTCCTTACTTTCACATATATACCTATAAATTGTTTCCGCAACGTCTTGAATAACACCCTTGTTCTCCTTCGAAGTATTTCCATATGCGACGTCATGTTGCTCTACGTTTGAGTTTCACATTGTTTCTACTTCCTATTTTCGTTGCACCCGCACTTTTTCATCCTCTAACCCCTTCATCTTCACCCCTCTTGCTCTCCCAATATTTCTCTCCTTGTAATATAAATCCTTCAAAAGATCCCCTTCGGTGTTCGCATCGTACATGTCACGTACGATTGCTAACTAATATGTATGCTATGAGGGCACTAACATATAGACAACCAAAAAAACATAAAAATGCTAACTAATATGTATGCTAACAACTAACCCTAATACAAAAATGCGAATCCAAACCCTTATCCATTTGAGATCACAAATTGTTGATTTTAAATAACAAGAATGTTATTGTTCTATGATTAAGAGAGGGGTTATTCAAATAATTTTTTAGTCTTGACTAGTGGCTTAAAAAGTGACCTGAAAGATGAACCATACTTTATTTTTAATCATAAATATAACTATGTAAACAAGACACCTAAAATAAAAAAAGAACAACATTGCAGTCAATATTGACAGGTTATTTGTACTTTTACTAGCAAACTCCCATCCTCCAAACGGCCGGCCTTCCACGTGGCACCGAAATAGGCGTCCAGATGCAATTGGCCAAGAAGTTCGCTTACTTACCCCCTAAAACGGGAGTAATAAAAGACCCCGCCGGCGAATGTTGAAATATCAGTACACGATATATTTACGGTAGTAGCTGAGTCGTGCCAAGGCTAACGTCGCGAGTTCGAATCTCCGGAAGGCCGAAAAACACGAGATTATAACGAGACAAGCGACGAATTAAAAAACCCGAAAGGCCGTCCGGGGAAGCACGTAAATTCTCTGCTGTATATTATTTCTATGGCGAAAAAAAGGCTCTTCCGCAGGGTCCGAGAGAACAACGCGTACAGCTTTTTGGTTATTTCAGGTCTTTCATTTTTTTGACGGACGCCTGATGTTATCGCCAGGTTTTCTGTTGCAAAATGGTGGAGTATATTAATATTTGTATGCAGTAGTATATTAAATGTGTATACATCGCACCGTACTCGATGCTCTTACACGTCCTGTTTCGTGAAGTAAATTGATGCGCTCTTTTGTCTCTAGTTCAGTGGAAAGCTTCCATCATTCGGAAGCTATGACAATTACTTTTTGGTTTCTTTAATCTACCCCGGTTCGAATCGCTTCCGTTGACCCTAGATCGGCAGAGTTTATTTCTTAGAGAATGACTGTGATTTTGATTGGTACAACGAGTTTTGTGGATTTGTAGAAGGGATTTGGATTGTGGATCCGAAGGGGAATTAAAGTAGAATGTAAAATATACTCGTTTCGGGAAATTTGCCTGTTGCGGGGCATTATTTGACAGGATGCTGGCAGGGGCCTCGGATATTTGGAAAAGATGACGAGGAATTTTATATTGGAGGCTATGAGAAGCCTGAGATTGGCGGAAGGTTGTAAAGGTAACCAGGTTTATGCCATCACGCCCGCGGAGAAATTTTCCGACACAAGAACGAAGGTGGATGTTGCAAAGCCTTCTGTTAGGAATATGGAAGCTGAACCCCCTGCTGGAAATGGGTACGTTTCGATTGTCTCTGCTTATGTTGATTTGCCAGGGTTTCATTTTTGAGTTTTATATGAAGCTAGCGGGGTTTCGTTTTTACTTTAACTTCACATTTTGGATTTGGATTTATTATTAATGTTTTTTTTTTTTGGTTCCAATTTTCTAGGTTTTCATTTTTGGCTTTATTTCGATTGCGGTTAGATTAGAGTTGGTTCTGAATAAAGATTCGAAGAACACGGTCCACTGCTGCTTTCCCTTTAGATTATGGATTCAGATTTTGCATATATGTGTTTTTTTCAACAATTAGCCAGGGATTTCATTTTTGGCCTTATTTTGACTGCGGTTAGTCTGGAGTTGGTTCGGAATAAAGATTTGAAGAACAGGGTCCACTGTTGCGTTAAATTTATATTTAGGATTTGGATTTTGCATTTTAGTTTAATTTTTCTAAAATTGCCAGGAATTTCATTTTTGGCTTTATTCTGATTTCAGTTATTCTAGAGGTGATGCAGAATAATGATTAGAAGAACAGGATCCACTGTTGCTTTTAACGTTATTTTTTGGATTTGAATTTTGCATTTAAGTTTATTTTTTGGATTTGGATTTTGCATTTAAGTTTATTTTATCCACAATTTGCCAGGGATTTCATATTGGTTCTATTTTTATTGCTGTTAGTCTAGACTTGATTCTCAAATAAAAATTAGAAGAGAAAACATAGCTGTTATTTCAACTTTATACATTAGATCCATTAGGCGTTTGATCGTTTAGATTGGCTTGACTACCTCATAGCAGGAAATTCCCATTGACTGGGCTTGACCAGTGATTTATGTGGATTTTGCTTTTAAATTGTAATTATTCTGCAATTTGCTAGGGTTTGGTTCTGGCTGTACGTGAAGTTTGTTTCGATTCTGGAATAAAGGTTCATAGAGAAATCATAGTTTTTGCTTTCTTTGATGTTTTGGATCTGCATTTGGATTTTGCATTTTATTATTTTCGCTATTAGCTAGGGTTTATTTTTGGCTTTATATGCAGTTTATTTTGATCGTGGTTAGTCTAGATTTGATTCTGAAATAAAGATTCAGAAGAGTGGGTGCCAGTGTTGCTTTAACTTTACATATTGGATTTGGATTTCGAATATGCTTCATTTTTCTGCAATTTCCGAGGGGTTTCATTTTTGGCCTTGAAATGAAATTTATTTCGATTTCAGTTTATTGCGGACTTGATTTTGAAATAAAGTTTCCAAGAGCAAATATATCTGTTGCTTTAACTTTATGTCTTGGATTTGGATTTTGCAAAGGTCTAAAGCAAACATATCTGTTGCTTTAACTTTTTGTTTTGGATGTGGATTTTGTATTTGGTTTTATTTTTTCTGCAATTTGCATAGGGTTTAATTTTGGACTTTATTTAAAGTTTGTTTTGAATGCGGTTACTAGATTTAATATTGAAATAAAGATCAGAAGAACAAAGATAGCTGTTACTAACATTTTGGATTTTTGGTTTTTGGCATTTGATTTTGTTTTGTCTGGCTGATATGGCTCTGCCATAAAACATTTATAATGCTTCCTTTTGCTGCTTTGGTGTTCATTTGTTGTTAATTTATGCTTGATTTTGAAATAGAGATCCAAAGAACAGGAGCCCCTGTTACTTTAACTTTACATTTTGGACTCCGATTTTTTGTTTGATGCTATTTTTTTGGCTGTCAGGGATTTGCTCCAAAACATATATTATGCTTATATTTGCTGCTTTGTTGTTCACGTACCAATAAAATACACGTGATTCTGAAATAAGGATTCAAATAATATATGACACTGTTGCTTTAACTTCACATTTTAGTTTTGGATTCTGCATTTGGTTCTATTTATTGTTGGGCTACCATGGCTTTGTTGCAAAATATTTATAATGTTGTTGTTTGCTACATTGCTCCTCATTTGCATATTATTGTTGATTCTATAACTGTATGAAAATGAGCAGTTTTTGCTCATTGTTATTGATCTGTAGATGTTTCTTCAATTTATATTTTGCATTAAAGGTTTCATGTTCTGGTTGATTGTTGTTGCTTTGCATTTAGGAGATTACCTGCACTTTATGTTTATTGTGATCTTAACTCTTTATTTATTTATTTTTGGTGGGGGTGGGTGTGGAGGATTATGGTTTGAATTGGGGTGGTCTTTTGATGAAGGAGGGTTCATTTGATTGTTTTGCATGGATTACATTTTGTAAAGGTCCGATTTTTGAGTTGTTTACTGTTGCTTTAATTTTGTTTTTCAATTTACACATTGGAGTTTATATGAATTGAATAATGATTGTATATTATTTATAGCAGCGGAGGTTAAGATTTGAATTGGGGTGCTTGCTATGAGAGAATGTTCATTAGATTGTTTTGTGTGATTCACACTTTGTAAAGGTCTGATGTTCAGGTTGATTGTTGTTGCTTCAAATTCGTCTTGCAGTTTGTATATTGAAGATTGTCTGAAATTGGTATAGAGAATGTGTGTGCGTGTCTTTTTGAATTGGGGTGGTTGTGAGGAAAGAGAGTTAATTTGATTGTTTTGTGTAAATTGTAGCTCGTAAAGGTTTAATGTTTAGGTTGATTGTTGTTGCTTCAGTTGTTCATTACAGTTATCAAATGGGAGATTGTTGGAACTTTATATATATTTTTGTTTGATTTGCGAGGATAGAAGATTCAATTAATTGTTGTGTGAGTTGCAGCTCATGTGTGGCGAAATTGCTGGAGCCTCCTATCAATCCTCACTTGAGGCTTGTGGACCACGTGGAGACCTTGGCATCGATATATGGAGAACTTGAGAGAGTCTTGGATGAGGAAAAATCCGGTCTATATTTGGAGCAATCTTTTGTTTTTAGAGGCTTAGATGAAACTAAACTGCTGCGGCGCAGTTTGCGATCTGCACGCCAACATGCCTCTCAAATCCATGAGAAGATTGTGTTTTCAGCCTGGTTGAGATATGAAAAACGTGAAGAAGAGCTTGATGATAACCTGCCACCTATGAATTGTAGTGGTAGGGCTTTGGAATGCCCTAAAGCTGCACTAGTTGCCGGATATTCGCCAGTTACTGTTTTTAATCCTTGCCCTTGTCGACAACCATTACTTGATTGTGAACCAGCATCAGAGTGTTCTACTTCTTCGGTTACTGGAGAGGATGTTGTTTTTTGCATTGGTGATGGGGAGGTTGTCTGCAATCGTGAGAAAATTGCTGCACTTTCAATTCCCTTTCATGCTATGCTCTTTGGTTGTTTCACTGAGTCGCAAAGATCAAGAATAAACTTTTCTCATAATGGGATCACCTTACAAGGCATGAGTGCTGTGAACGAGTTCAGCAAAACAGGCTGTTTGGACTCTCTTTCCCCTGAGATTGTGCTTGAGCTTTTGTCATTTGCCAACAAATTTTGCTGTGAAAAGATGAAGGCTTCCTGTGACAAACATCTGGCAGGCCTTGTTCATAATATTCATGATGCAGAGATCTTTGTTGAGTATGGTCTTGAGGAGAATGCAGAGTTACTTGTTGCTTCCTGCCTACAGGTTTTTTTGAGGGAGCTCCCAAAATCTTTACAGAATCCCCACTTTTCAGGTTTATTATGCAATTTTGAAGGTGGGAAAAGACTGGCCATGGTTGGGCATTCTTCTTTTGCATTATATTCCTTTTTAAGCCAAGTAGCAATGGAGGATGATATGAAGTCAGACACTTCGGTTAAGCTATTAGAGAGATTAAGAGAGTGTGCTACTTCACGTAGACAAAGGGCTCTTGCATTGCATCAATTGGGTTGTGTGATGCTTGAAAGAAAACAGTATAGGGAGGCACAAAATTGGTTTGAAGCTGCTGCTGAAGCGGGGCATGTGTACTCATTGGCTGGTGTTGCAAGAGCAAAGTTCAAGCGGGGCCATAGGTATTCTGCTTACAAAGAGGCTAATGGTCTAATATCTTGCTATAAGCCGGCAGGATGGATGTATGAAGAAAGGTCTCTGTATTGTTGTGGCAAAGAAAAAATGATGGATCTAAACATGGCCACTGAGTTGGACCCAACTCTTCCATATCCATACAGATTTAGAGCTGCAGCATTAATGGATGAAAATAAAATTCATACAGCAATTGCTGAAATAAATAGAATTTTAGGATTCAAGGTCTCTCCAGAGTGCCTTGAATTGCGGGCTTGGTTTTGCCTTGCTCTTCAGGATTATGATGGTGCACTTCGAGACATAAGAGCTTTGTTGACCTTGGATCCAAATTTTTTGATGTATTCGGGACGTGTGCCAGCAGATCAGTTGCTTCGTCTCCTTTGTCAGCATGTGGAGCAATGGACCAAGGCAGACTGTTGGATGCAGCTTTACGACCGGTGGTCCTGCGTTGATGATATTGGATCATTGGCTGTGGTGCATCAGATGTTGGAGAATGAACCAGAGAAGGGTTTGCTACGGTTTCGTCAATCTCTGCTTCTTCTTCGGTCAGTGTTTCTGAATGACTCTTTTTTTTAAGAAGTAAAACAGGTTTCTAACCTTCTATTAAAACAGGCCATTCTTCAGTGTGTGTACGTCTTCATTTAATAACTAGCGTCAATCAGATAAAAATCTGAGACATAATATTACTCTATATACTATTTTATTTCTATTCCATATCAGCAAGATAACAAAATCATAAAAATTAAACTCAGCTCCCATATTCAAATCATGTTCTCTCATGCTGTCTTTGTACATTTAGGAGAAGCTTCCTTGTTAGTGAGAAAACCCCGTTGCTTTTTTACTAATTGCAAAAGCAGAATCATTGTGCAAATGTAGCTCACAATTATCCCAGTATTTTTGGCGATTAGTGATTGTCACTAGATAATTGAAATGGACTTTGATTTTCTCGTGTGACTCATTGATGCTATTTTATTGTCTAGACTGTGTGCCACTAAACCATCATATATGGTTAATATATACTATATATCTTGGATGAGATCAACGGTCTTGAATATATGGAGGTTAAGTGTGAAAGCAATATGGCTTCATCTTTATGTGAAATCAGTGGCAAGATTGGCAAGATTGAGCTGTTGCTTTCAATTGATTTACTCCAACTGGGATGTTTTGTTTGGTGGTTCAATTTCAAAGTCATAAATAATTTGGCTTTTGTAGATGCAGAAACAAGTACTATGATAAAGAGTTTTCTTACATTTGTCTATGAAAAGTAAAGATAATCTCAATAGATCGGTGACTTTTAACATTTAGGTTCACATCAATAGAGACAATCTCAAAACCATTTTGCCAATGATATTGCGTCCTCTCTCTTTTGATCAAGTATATGAGGTTTGTTGTGCTAGATTCATTCATGATCCAATTTGCACGGATCTAGCCACATATATAAGCTAAAGGTGGGTGTATATGGCAATAAAACTATGGTGAGCTTTTGGGGTTGTAAGGAATACAAGTTATAACTAGCAATTCTAATCATCAACAATTCTGTTTGGATGTCACAAAAGGGTTGAATATGAACTATGCGATACAAGTTTTTCTGTGTATATAATATTTTTCTTAGCTGGGTAGATATACACGTGAATTGGATACAGAATATGTATGAACTTACATTAAACACACACGCACACACATAATTTTAGAAAGTTACATGAGAGTCTTTACGATACACATGATAAGAGGAAATGGAATATTGCAAAACCAAATTCAACGTAAATATTATAAGCTGAATATTAATTGGAAGAGGAGGCTGTGTTAGAGAACTCTGTTTTTCAACTTAATAATAGTGTTACAATGAACATTCTTGTTTGTTTCCGACGAAGAAATTTAAAATCAATTGCTGAACTTGAGGGAACCATGAGCTAAGGGATAATTTTTTCAAATTTGATGGGGCAATCATGTTTGCAAAATATTTCCTTGATTTCAAATGCAGATCACATAGAAGGTGTTGAAAAAGTCTTTTGCTGGTTTGCAATGTAGGTTATGTACCCATTCGCCTGGTCCATAAATCCAAATTTGAACAAGAATATCAATAAATATTAAAATTTGAAATCCCTTACTGCCATACTGCTCTGATAAAGATGAACATAAGACTGCTACATAACAAAAGCCAAGATTCACAATTGTGTAACTCCTATCATCTGGTTCTTTTCCTTCCTACAAAAATTTGCTAACAAAGATATGGTTAAAATTTTAGTCCCTAGGATATGAAGACGAGATTGATGTGTACAAAAGACGAGATATTTGTTCACGATTGTCAAACTTCTATCATTTGGTTGTAGTCCCTTTTCCAAGGATTCAAAGGATACTGTCAATATATTAGGTCCTTAGGTGATTTAATCTAATTCAATCTATAAGAATGTTATATTTCGCGCACAATGGGTTTGGTTGACAACCATCATTACATAGGCATAAGACTATTATTGGGATTTGGCTGTTAAGTGTCATGTGGGCTAAGGGTCCTTACGGTAATTATGCACATCCAATCACAAACATCAATCCAAGCAATTTGATGCCTAGATCAAGACAGTCTTGGTTCTATCACATACATGACAATGTTATTTTTCTCTCTTCATGAATGTTATGTAGGGATGTTTTCATTCATTGGAATTATCAAAATTGTAACTTTTTTAATAGAAGTTTTCTTTCAGTGGATTATGCAGGATACATTCATTGAAGTTTACTATGCATTGTAGTATTTTAGTGTGAGGAACTAAGTCAGTGGTTAGTTTATCATTGTTGAATGACTCCAATGATGACTTTGCTTAGAGTTTGTACTTATGTTTTAAGATCACAATTAATTTTTTTCTCCTTTCAGGCTAAATTGTCCAAAGGCTGCAATGCGCAGTCTACGGTTGGCACGCAAGCATGCAAGTAGTGAGCATGAAAAGCTAGTATACGAAGGTTGGATTTTGTATGACACTGGCCACCGTGAAGAGGCGCTACAGAAATCAGAAGAGTCCATTGTTATTCAAAGATCATTTGAAGCCTTCTTTTTAAAAGCGTATGCTCTAGCGGATACGAGTCTAGATCCTGCCTCTGCTGCCAATGTTGTAGTGCTTCTTGAAGAGGCCCTGAAATGTCCTTCTGATGGGCTTCGTAAAGGACAAGTGAGTCTAAATGCATTCTTAAATTCTGGTGGAAGACAACTGTTGTAATTCTTTATGTCCAAAAACAATTTTAATATGTTTTTAATCTGTTAAATCATGCAATGCATTATTGTGAAGTGCAGGCTTTGAACAACCTTGGAAGTGTTTATGTGGATTGCGGTAAGTTGGATCTTGCTGCAGACTGTTATGTAAGTGCCCTTAATATTCGTCATACAAGGGCTCACCAGGGATTGGCACGGGTATACCATCTAAAGAATGAGAGGAAAGCTGCATATGAAGAGATGACAAAGTTGATAGAAAAGGCCCGGAACAACGCATCTGCATATGAAAAGCGTTCAGAGTATTGTGAACGGGATATGGCAAAGGCTGATCTAAGTATGGCAACACAATTGGATCCACTTAGAACATACCCATACAGATACCGAGCTGCAGGCAAGTTATATTGCTATTTTTTTTTTTTCCGTTCATAATTACTAGTTGACTTATGAAGAAATATGCACAAATAACTAATGGTGAGATAGATCTGTACAATTTATTCACGAGCTCTATTAACCATCTTTAATGGTTAAGTAGTTGGTGAGATCCCTTCAATGTCCATGGAAGAGATGTAAGGAGCTAAAGCTTCATTTTGTAATGCATGCAAAACCTTGTTGTAAATTGGAGGTTGGGGTATTTGGTTTCCACGAGAATCCAAAGGCAATAGAGGTGTATGGTACTGGTTAGAAGGTCCTATAATTAGTAATTACTTGTTGAGGTTGAGATGCCATTTGCAAAATTTGTTTTTGCATTTGTGTCATGTTATTATTAGTAGTTCACATACGAGCCATTTGATCCTACAACTTGATAATCACTGGGTTGTTGTCAAGTGGTGGATTTTGGATGGTAGTAGGGAGGATTGTTGATATTGGTGTTATTAATAAGAGGATGTGGAGGCGACTTAAATGTTATTTCCATGGGAGCTCTAATTTAGGGAACTCATACATATGACCTGTACTTGGTAGTAGCAAGATACATAGTTTGGTCCAAGCCCTTAACAAGAAGCTCAAGGTTTATTAGGGTAATTTGAACCATATTACATTGAATGGTTGGCGTTGATTGAGATTGTGAAAAGTGCACCATGAGTGGTTTCTCTCAATGGTGGGCACCTAAGGGAGAAAGGAGAAACCCATGTAATACTAAAATGGGTCAAGACTTGCTAGAAAACCCTAAGAGGTGACATGATCATAGGTGGTGAGACGTAGGTAAGAGAGATAAGAAAGCTACGATAAAGTTGAGGAGCCATGATGAAGTTTTAAGATAAAATAGAATGTAAAAATGGACGTGAATATGACTCAATCAATGGTGGAATAAGATTCACGTTGGGTTCGCCAGAATGTAGGCTAAGATGGTCAATATGATTATCCTCTCTTCTCAATGATAGACATTACGATATAAGTAGAAGACCATATTGGGGTCAACACTCAAGCCAAGATAGAATACCAAGATGTATAAGAGTTATGGATCTAGAAGACGATAATCCACACTATCAAAGACGTAGGATTATAACGCCTATGTCTAGGATAGGGGATGTGGTCTTACTAGAATCCTAAGGTTGTAAGGATCAAGGTAATAAGCAATTGCTATAAGATATCCAAGTTAAAGGTTGTAAATCCTTGTGGCTTTAATAGGCAAGGGTTGATAATAAAAATTGTGCAATAGACAAGAATATGCTTATCTATCCTAGTTTAATACGTGATACATGATACATCAAACATAATCCTTATACCAAACATGAAGGAAAATGAAGGGTCAGGGATACTTGTCTTTGTGAAGACACCATTGGCACATTAACCCCCCAGGGTTAGCAGTACCTCGTGAGAGAGTTGTTGTGGGTGGATCACAAGAGGGTTAGGTGGAAGACCTAAGTAGACCAAAGTTGGAGACTTCAAAGACTAGTCAAACATCACTGGTGCAGCTCCTATTCTTGTGGGACATCTAGTAACCCAATGCTCCAAATTAGACCCTCAAGAATAAGCTCCATTAAACCTAAACCTCATAAATCCTTTAAGGGAAGATTTGCAAGTGAAGGAAGGGTGGATTATGTGATCATTTGATGAGAGATGACAACAATGACATCGTTATATAAGGGTACATGACTTGAAGTCATGAACTCTGTTAGTCAACAACATGGACACCGTTGGCTGGAAAATGTACTGCTAGATTGGTCAATGCCATTGGTGACAACAGTTCGACATACAGGCAGGTAGAGGAAAGGAGCATGTAGGTAGGGCAAATACTTGGGAGAGGTAGGGGATCTGAAAGTGATTTGCAGGTGTCCTATGCAAGTGTGAAGGTGATAATGCTAAGTAGGTAGTAAGATGGTTGTAAGAAGGTTGTAATAAGGTAGTAAGGATATGAAGGCATGTTAGGCCACACACGACGAATGTATCACCATATACTACTAACCATCCCAACCTTCTTCCCAATGATGCCCTTAAGACACACACTTAGGAAGATCAATGCGCCAATAACCTGCAAAGAGAAATCATTTGTAAGAGTGGAAAGCAAGGTGTATACAAGTGGAATTTCCAAGCCAAAATTGCAGAAACAAAGTTTTGGTTGAATTGAAACATAGCTTAAAACCTTGTTTTGAGAATTACTAAGTACAACAGAAACAATACAAGTGATTTAAGACCAATGTGGAATCTCCAAGCCAAAATTGCAGAACTAAGCTCCAGAACAAACCAGCTAGAAGTAAGACACAAGTTGGAAGTTTGTTTTTTTAATTGGTTGCTCTACTGCTGATAAATGTGATGCCAATATCCTCCATGTCTATCTATTAAGCAGGTAGTTTACTGTTTGGGAGAGTTGATTGGTCTGTTCTCTCATGGTCATGTATTAAATTGCCATCTATCTCCATCATAATTACTTAAGACTCCGGGACGGCGGGATGGAGTTTCTAGGAATGCCTAAAATTTCCAAATTTTAGGAATGGCGGGGGGACGGCTGATAAAATAATATATATATCACAATTATAACATAAATAAACTAAGACTTAAAACTGAAAGCTTGAAGATTGAAATCATTAATCCAATTATTCATCACATGAGCCAAAATGCTATATTTAATATTCAATTTTCAATGTTTCATATTGAGTCATTGACATTAACATAGAAATTAGAATCGAGATACATTGATACTAGATAGTGATACAATCATACATCAACAATATGACAATGAAAAACAAGTCTTTATTAATCGGCATGAGAAGAGTACATATGTTAGTATGTCATAGCTCGTAAGTACATAACCAAAATCCTCTTGCAGTCATATTACTCTAACCAGACTTGTTTATTTTGATCCAGACGACTTGCACTGCAAACTCAATAGTTGAGAGAAATAGGTCAAGTTACTACTCGAACAACCCCATCTCACCATATCAAAAATCACACATATCTTGAGCTAAACTCCTGCCCTAATTCATATGTGCAGAAATGACAGTCCTTCTGAACCATCTAATTTAACATAACCAAACTGTTTCTTTACATTCATATCCAAGTCAATAAAGTCTTGAAATGATAATATGTGGTTGCAATAAGGAATCATTAAAATAATAAAATTTATTTGAACAATACATCAGTTAAAGTTTCCATTTTAAAATTGACATGATTTAACTTTTACGAAATAAAGTGTTTAATTTAGGCAGTTATATAATTAAACAAATATAAAATGCAAGGTACACATATTGTGTTAAAGAAAAACTGTTTGGATGTGGAGAAAGGGCTTTAATAGTATGCAGACAGAGTATAAAGAAAGACACTCCTTTGTTTACTCAAGCTCTTGCATTCGTGAGGCAAAACTATATCACATTGGGCTCATAACCCTCACATATATATGAATGGATCCAGGAAGCTATCAAGAATCTTTTTCTTGTTCTATGCTAATAATAATGACACTAATTGATAACAGGGATGACCGTTTACCCACGTTTTTGGCCAATGTGTCCAGATTCATTGTATCAAGGTTGCTTTTTAGGATTTGCTAGGCTGAAATAAAAATACGAACAAGTATTAATTTTTTTAAAAGAGTATTTTTTTTGGCATGCTTAAAGAGGCTGGGCTGTAAGGGACGTCCCCGGGATGCCACGGCATCCCTAATGGCGTCCCTAAAGTGTTGAAGCACTTGGAACGTCCCGAGTGTGTCCCCTGAACTCAGGGAATGCCCCCCTGATTTTTGCGTTGGTCGGGACGCCGGGGGGACGTTTCGTTCCCATCCCCAAGTCCTTGGGATGTCCTAGACGGCTTGGGGATGGGGGGGGTGCACGTCCCCGTGTAACAATGGTCTCCATTTCCTTTGTTCCGTTTCGGAGGAGGCCAAAGATCATCAACCCTCACTCCACCGGTTATTGATAGGCGATAGCTTTCCACCTTGAAATTTGAAACATATGATATTTTAAAATAACCTACATATGCCAATTATGAGCAGATTTTTTTCACAAGCAACCAAGAGGAGAAGAAAACAAGGGCAACAGGGATTTTTAGGAGCAGAACTTGAGCTTGAAAAAGGGAGTTTCAGTCACATAAGCCTCCTGTTTTGTTTGTGAGAGACTTGTTTCATATGGTGTAAACATGTCCAGAGTGAAGTTTCATTAATTATTCTTAGACGGTGTTAAGGATGATGACCCTAAGGCATTGTTACCACATATGGTTTGGGGATCTAAAAATGGGGGAAAACATTTCGGGGATGTCTGGAAAGACCCTCTAATTTCAGGCTATGACAGGGACGCGTGTCTAAAAATATATTAAACATTGTTTTTTTATTAAGATGTATAAAGTATAAACAACTTATGAAAAACATGGATTGATAATAAAATATGTAAGTTATAAGTATATTAATCAATCAGAATGCAAAATCTGTCATTTATGATGCATAAAAATATCTTCAAATTTATATTTTATTCTCCATAACAAATGAGATTCTATATTTGTATAAAATCTGCATTTCTCACATTCTATTAAATGGAAACATTTAGATTCATAACCATGGGTTTATTCTCCGAAATTCATGCAAGTCATAATTCAGCAAGAAGTGTAGTTTCAACTTTATAATATCAAAATATCAATTACAACTTCAGAACTATTACAACATAAAACTGGTTAAAAATCAGCCTTACTATAGTAGGTCATATACATGCCGAGCCTAGGATTGGCAGGTTGGAGAGTGTATGGATCTGGTTAATGAACCTACAAGTTATAATTGAACATGCAATGAAAATGAATAAAAAAAATGAACGCGGAAGCACCTTTACACATTGAATGAAACAAGAGATAGTAAAATTAGCTCTTCTATTCATCATGAACAGGGGTAAAATACATATGTGAACAATTCTGGACTGAGAAACAATCTTGCAGTTGCGTGTCCTCATGGGTAAGGGTGTAGCTGCGGGATTGATGTCTTTACAATCTCTGACCTGATGAGAATCAAGTGGATTACAATTATAGTCTTCAGATTTGTTACAAGCCGATTCAGTTCAAAAAACTGTTCTTGCAAGATGAGTTGGTTTCCCTAGCCAATTCTTGACCCACAAGATGAGGTGCCATGAAATTTCCAGGTGTTGAATGCACCTCTTGAACGGCTACCTAAGACTTGCCTCCCTTAGGTGTCTCATTTCTGAATTGTAGTCTTTATGGAACTTGAGATAATGATATAGACTTAGCATTGCTCATTCCTAGTGGACCACTGAAGGTGCCCTCACCATGAGATGATAAACATGCCTTGCGAATCACATGTGGAGTTTCCAGTGGACTGTGGAATCAAAATGTCATTCGCAGTGCAGACATGGTTTCTTGGGCAATGCAAATTTCCAATGGAGTTTACATTGGGCTGTGTATCTTCGTGTGTGCTCAATCATTCGTTCTTTTTGGAGAAGAAATGGTCCTCATTGCATGGGTTGCCAATTGTGAAAATGGGCCTAGGGCTGCTGAAGAGTATGCTGCTTAGCTTGATCTGCATATGAGCACACCTTGACAACCCGGAAAATTGACTTGTGTCCTGGTGATTGTGCATGCGATTTGATCCTTCTCTGCGTACTCGAGTGTGTTCAATCCAATTCTGATGGATGTTGTACTGCAAATGGCTGAAGCAGAGATGGCATATATACCTTTTGCAGCTCAAGATTGAACACGGAATGCAAGCTCAAATGTGGTGTGTATGGCTTTTGTAGCTCAACATTGAACACGGGATGCTTGCTTCAATGTGGTGGGAGATCTAGGATGGTGAGTGTGTTCTGCTGCAGCGCGAAGTATGGTGTAACGGCCATATTGCATTAGTTTGATTTTACACTGAGGACCATGGGATCACTCTTTTGGCACATGTAACCAGACTTAAGTCATTGATCTGAAACTTGTTTGGTGTCCGATGCCAATCACAGTGTTCCTTGAACTTCTTTTGTTGCCGAGTCAAAATATTGTTGAACTTGATAATGCACCTGCTGAATCTGCTGGAGGAATTTCTTTGCTTGCTTTGATTCCTTTGCTTTGTGCACTCAATTCTAGAATCATAGGAGTGCGTAAAACGGTGTTAAGGGTTACTGCCGTAACATGTTTGGAATGGATTATAACATGTAGAATTATGAAGAGCTCTGTTATAGTCAAAGTCATGTAGAAATCCGGATCTATTCAGGAGGGCAAAAAAATCCGGGATTCTTGGAAAATATTGGAAAAATCTTGTTCAAAAAAAAGATATAGGCACACACACAAACATAATATATAACATTAAAGTCTCATGAGCATAATTTAAGCAATATGCATAATTTTAACATATTTTACAATTTTAAAACATTTTACATACAAACATTAAAAAATTAAAAAACATTATGAGCTAATAATAATTTTGAGAAACACTAATATACACTAACTAAATAATTAACATATATATTAAAAATTTCTATTAACATAATTTAGTTTTTAAGCTATAGTAAATTTTAAAAACATTTTACGTTTTATTTTAATGATATATTTAAAAAATAACAAACAAACATTAAAAATAAAAAACATTATTCACTACTAATAATATGAAGAAGGCCGACGGGTATGTGGTCTATTGGGAAGCAGCGAGCTGATTGGGCTTGTATTAAGGTATAGACCTGGGGTCAAACCCAATGTTGGCACGAATGTAAACAATTCTTGTATAAATACGAAGCATCTATTCAAAATAAATATTAATATAAAGAACACTAATATTCACTCATAAAAAAACTAACATAGGCCCTCATCCGAACAAAGGGCCATAAATGGTTGAAGTTCCAAGAGGCATAAGATCCTGATATCTACAGGAAAACCCAACAGAAACACAGACACATTACAAAAGACAGGTAAATTATTCTTATGCTATGCCTCCGAAAAACATAGAAATTACAAAGAGGTACATACCTTGGATCTTTAGAGCTGATCAGAACAGGGGTTACAACTTCAACTCCACCCAAATACAAAGATCTTGCAAAAAGTATCACCATTTGGTGGGAGCTACTAACCTTTACATTTTGATTAAAAAAGACAAACAATCCTGATCTCAGAGGCTCACCCAGCCAAAAACCAAGCAAGCAGGAAGGGAAAGGACAAGAATGTTCAATTGCACACAACAGTACTAGCTGGAGTACTGAAAGACTGCCTGTCCTTCCCAGTTCCTCAATTCCGCTAGCAACAGAGGATGCCATCACTTTCATTTTCTCCTGCCATGGGAAGAGAGTCCCGGTTCCACAAATGCCCACTTAACTAACAGTCTGTATTATCCATCATCATCAAGCTCAGGAAGAGAATCACCTCTTGCCACTCCATTCGCCTCTCCTGCAGTGTAGTACCTTCATTTCCTGTATTTTTGCAACCACCTCCTTTTAAAAACTGGCAAGGCTCTTCTCAAAGACCACCTGAAGTTTCTTGCAGAGAAAATCAAATTTACTTTACAAATCAGGCCTTTTATCGTCATTTTATGGCTCAAAGGTTTGCATAGACACTTCCTGCATCGCCTATGGTTTTTCACCCCTGCATCTTTTCCAACAATCCAACTACTCTCCTTCCTTCCTTCAAGAGGTTAGACAATTACTTTTTCCAAATTTATATTTGTAGATATTTCCTTCCAAGAATCTGCAAGTTCACTTATAGTTGATGAGAAGGGGAATTGTTGGGTCCCTTCTTCATTGGCGAGAAGATACAACTGCTCTGTTACATTCCCTACAATATTGCTGGAACTGCACTTTCTTAAACCTACCAAGGAAGGCTTTTGCATTCTTCAACACGCCATCAATTCTCTAACTTGGCAACTGCCTTTAACTTTTAAGTGCTCTGAGAAAAATCAGCAAATACCCTTCCACCGCTAGGTTGGAAATAGATCTTTCTACTGCAAATTTCAATCCTTCAACTAAACCTGAAGTTTCAGCTTCATTATTGGTCATCTTTCCTAGGAGAAAAGAACCATCACCTTTGAAAACCCCACCTGCATCTCGTAGAATACACCCAGCACCTGCAATACCGGGGTTGTCTGATGGCAGACCCATCAAAATTTAATTTTATCAAGCTGGAAGGAGGTGCTAATCATTTTGCATTCATACTTCCATCTTGTTTGTTGGTTACCCCATTAACAGAGAAAGGAACAACCTGCTTGTTATGTTGCCAGGATACGGGTATGGGTTTGGGTACGGGTTCAATACGCGGATTATGGATACACCAATTTAAAAAAACCCTTGGGTACGATACGTCTTGGATACGTCCGTACATATATATTAAAAAAAATCAAAAATAATTTTTTTTTAATTTTTTATTCATATACTCATTTTACTCATTTTTTAGTCCAGAAGCAATATAAAACCTTGAGATAGTAATATAGAAACTTGAATCAATGTTCAAAACATTCAATATACTTAAGACTTGGCATTTTCCATTGATTATGTGACTGCCATTATGTATCCGTTGTGCGTCATCCAGTATCCGTATCCGATTAATTTTTTGTGATACGATGGTCAGACAGGAAACGTGGGGGGGTCAGGGCGTATCCTGGCAACATAGCTAATTAATTAGGTTGACTCTAACCTGAGAATGATAACTAGGGTAGGAAAGTCCAATGGTTGTGACATTCTGTCTAGAATTCAGTGGTGTCACTGCAATGAGAATGGGCACCTTCTAATCCTTGTTAAGGATGCGGGAAGTAGTCAATGCTGTGCATTGATAGTTCTCTAGGATTCGGTTTATATATTGAAACTTGTTATGTAGCTACTGGTGCAAATTCTGTGGTTTCCCAAATTACTTTCTATTAGTATCTGATATTTTCACCTGAGACCTTGATCAGTCATAGATAACTTGTACGGAGGCTCAGATCATGGGTTCAAACATTTTGTCAACTCAGCTTCTTATTTTGGCCAATCAGCCATGATTCACAGGAAAGAATTTTCTTTGACATATACACTTTTCTTGGTTATCCTTCCGTTCAGGAATATTTTCTCTTCAAGATACTAGAGATGATTTTAAACAATCTCCAAATTGTTTCCTTGTGGGTGCCATGCACAAATCCTATTTTGTAAGTTATTTCATTTGTAAAAAAACTGAAGTTTTGTTTGCAAGTCAAAATACAGCTAAACTCTATATCCTAACCTGACCGAACAGTAAAATGGGCATTTTCCCGTGTACGTCTGAAGGTATTGTTAAAAACGAGCGCATACATGAAAGCTTTGAGCTAGGATAGCTTGCCATGGACATATCCGTACCGGGGTATTTATCCATTTTGCGTACAAGCTGATGGGGGGGCGATATTCCAGGTAATGTATGCATGCTTCCAATGTGCTGAATACCTGCTCTTCATGATCCTTGACAATATATGCTATCTCTCGAGTTTCAAAGAGTGTGTAACAGTGCAGGTAAAGATTGAGACTTTCGTATACCCCTTGCAATCATTCATTCACGCAAGTTACTTTATTGTTCAGGACGCAATCCTGTTGATTTCTTTTGTGAGCCCTTCACAGTACTGTTTACAGCAGTCCACAAAGATTGCAGATTTAATTCCCATCACAAAATCCAAACCAGATTCATCAGACTAGACAGTGCATAGACCCCTAGCACAGAGCTCAGAAGAATGTTCAGGAACAACACCAGAAGCATCAGAAGTTCCATAGCTTAGGATTTATAAAGCAATGAAGAAGCACATGAGTCACTTAACATTCATGCCTACTGTTGGACAAGCAAGTATTATGCATGGGCTCATGGGAATCCCAACTTATTTGATTTCAATATCAAGTGCAAGACTTTGTTCTGACATCTAGATAGCCACTCATGAATGCAATACAAGTTTTGAGAATGGCTTTCACCTAATTTCTCTCTATTTAGATTTTACCGCTTCTACTACTTCCATGGTCGGGAGTATAGCCTAGTTGCCCGTCTGGGTTTTTAGCAGTTAAATGGAAACCCTGTACTTCACTGACTAATGGCTGGGATTTCCCCACTTTGAGCTTTAACTCTTCTTCTTTAGTATAAGGGGCTCTCCTGTTCTACCAGAGGTCTCAGAGTAGGAAGAAGCATCAGATCCATCATTAGTCCATACCTCACCGACAAGGAAAGATGGAGAGATTAAAAAAGAAAGACAGGTACATTTTCTAAAATCATCGAAGTTAGAGAAAGCGAGACCTACACATTTTTGTCAGTTATCACCCATGTCCAACCTACTCAAAGCGAAAAATAATTGATAAATCAGGTCCCTGAAAAGTAATACAAACAAGTTTTCAAATAACGAGATCCCCCCAGAACAGATGAGGAAGCTGTGATTTTGATTACTATATGGATCATATGGAAATCTAAGTTCAAACCCACTCCACAACAAGGGAGCTCCACAGTCTGGTCAATGTTCTTCAAATATTCTCCAAGATAATTTTGCCCCTAGCCTTATTGTGAAAACTCAAGTCTTTGAGAGGAAGCTGTGAAGATCCTATGCGGATCCTTAGAATCTATATGCTTCTTCTGAAGAAGATAGCTCCAAGGCTGGTCATGCTCTTAAAGAGAGTGTCCAAGATAATCTTGCACCTAGACAAAAGTGTCCAGAGAAGATCTAGTCTCACGATGCCAGAGCTCAAAATGTATAACTTTTTGTCTTACACATCTCCCATGCCTAAGAGACTTGAAAAGCGCCTTAGAGTGACCCTTCCAAAGATAATTTCTACAAATTTAATGTATTCTTTAAATGGTTTTCTTTGGGGCCTGAAGAACCGAAAATGTATATATTGGAGTTGCTTGCACCACTGCCTTAATGAGAGTTATACTCCCCCTGGGACTTAACCATTTTGCTTTTCATGCAGCCAGTTTTGATTTAATCTTCTCAACTGTTTCCTACCAAATTTTAGTCCTCCCTGCCTCTATAAAGAGAGGAATACCCAGATGCTTGGAAGGAACCCTATTTGAAAGCTGAAAATGTACTGAACCAGTTGCTGTCTTCTAGAGGAGGTATTCAAAAAATAATTTCTTGATTTCTCTTTATTGATTGACTGACCTGTAGCATGTGCATAGGAGTGTGGGATATTTTTAAAAGCTCGGGCTTCTCTAGCTTCATAAACTCCTAAGAGGATATTAATCATCCACAAATTGCAAATGAGAAGAGGTAGCCACATCCTGAGTAGCTTTCAGGCATTTTATCCTTCAACTCTTTTTGTATTTACAACTCTTCTCAAAGCTTCTGTAATGATAATAAACAAATATGGCAATAGGGGATTTCTAGGTTTAGGCCTTGGGAATTCTTGATGTATCCCACTGGACTCCCATTTACTGACTCAGATAATGAGCATTGGCAGCAGAGTTCATTATCCATTCAACCCAGATGGGCGAAAAGCCAAAGGCAAGCAAAGTTTCTTTCAGTAATCACCACTTTGTATGGTCATAAGCCTTTGCAATTCCTAATATCAAGAACATACCTTTTTCCTCTTTTCAATTTGAGTGAATACAGAATCTTTTGAGTTATCATAATCCCATCTAAAATATGTATTCCCTTTATGAAGCCTCCTTGTTCTGTAGAAATAAGGTCTCGAAGCAATCCCTTGAGTCTTTCTGCCATAACCATAGAGATAATCATATAGAGGGTATTACATAATATAATTGGAAGAAAATCAACAAAAGAATCAGGATTTGGCTTCTTTGGGATGAGAACCAGGAAGGTGCAGTTGAATTCTTTCATGATTTCCCTATATTTTTGTAATTCATTTACTACCGCTATGTTCTCAGCTCCCATCAAGTCCCAGAATGCCTGGCGAAAAGCTGCAGGGAAACCATCAGGCCCAGGGGCTTTATCCCTTTCCATAAAAAACAAAGCAGATTTGACCTTGTCATTGTGAAGGGCTTCATCAAATTGTCATTTTGAGCATCCATAAGGGGAATGGATCAAGGAAATATTTCTTTCTTCCGCGGCATCATTCTCCTCATGAGCAGTCTGTCTTCCAATGCATCCTTATCATCATTCAGAAGATCAGCAAAAAATCTTAACGCTTCTTCTCTAATTGCTTTAGGTTCTGGTAGAATTTCCCCACCTTGTCCTCAATTTTACTGAATCTGTTGAATTGCCTTCTAGTTACCGTGGACTGATGAAAGAACATGGTGATGTTGTCTCCCTCCTTCATCCATACTTCCCTTAATTTCTGCCGCCAAAAGATGTCTTCCTTGGTGTAGGTTTTGTCTAACCTAGCCATCAATTCAACTTTTTTTTTGGAACAATTTATTGTACATTCCTACCACTTGACTGTACCTATTCAACTTTTCCAGATCAGATTTCAGGCCTTCCTTTTTGACTGAGATATTTCCAAACACTTTTCTGTTCCAGGCCTTTTAGCAACTTTAAATGAATCTCTACTTCTGAGCCAAAACATACATTTTTGTACCCTTAATCTTAGTGCAATCCTCCCACCATAGTTTAATATTTTGGATCCTTTAGTTACATCATCTCATGCTTAAATGAACATTTTTCCGGAGAATCAGTTTGAATATTTTACTGAATTGGGTAATGGTCAGAACATGAGACATAAAGAATAGATGATACCAATATCCAATTGCTAAACATCCACCCTGAAGAGACTGGAAACCTATTCAGTCTTTCCACTATATTGCAGAAGCCCTTTCTTCGAGTTGTCCAAGAGAGGTTACCAGATTTCGCCGTTTGGCTTTAAATCCCCAAAGCATTGTGATTGATGAAGCTTTTGAAATCATTTCTTGATATTTCCTCTCTGGTATCTCACTTTCCCTGATAATGGTGTTAAAGTTTCATTTTTCCTGCTTGGAAAGAATAAAATTTACAAGCCATTCAGTCTTCCCTCTTTTTTAGAATCAAAGTACAAAATCAAAGTACAGCTAACAGAATCGGGTTTCCAAAGGATACAAAGTCTCCAGAAGACCCTTCAGAGCCTACAGCTAGTCCCTGCCGCCAATTCCAAATGAGAGCAAGGATATCCATGATTTTTTTTTCTGACAATTTTGTTTCTTTTGTTTCTTTTGTCATCACAATATTGGGTCTGCAAAGTTGCAATTTGTGCCACACGAATCAGCTTTTGTTAGAGGCATTTAAGTCTCTAGCATTCAGCGACAAGACCTTCGTTATTCTCATGGAGGCATCTTCACCCTCCGTCTTGATAACATAGTTTCCATTATGTGCTGCTTTCCTGCGCCAATAGCCTCCTGAGATTCATCCTGATGATTTTGATATCAATTTTCCTACCCTTTCTGTTATTTTTGGTCTTTGGCAAAGCCAAGAAACAATTTTGATTGAGAAATACCCTTTACCTAGTTATGTATCCTCAGGTTCCAATTTGCCGAGAAGTTCACTAATAGCCCAAGGGTTATTTATAGAATCCGTCTTCATCAGGTTTTCTTGCCATAGTATCATAGCAGGAGGGTTCTTTTCCTTTGTCGTTGGACACGCTGCCAGTTCCTTTTGTAGAACATTGGAGTTCTAAACCTGGGGTCCTCTCTATTTTTTACACCACCCCCACGTTACCTGATGAAGAGATAAAATTCTTACCTCCCACTTCTTCATCTGTCTTCAAACTTGTCACCATGCCCAGATTTACAGAGGCATCTTCCAGAGGGGGCACAGGTTCTGATTACAGGGGAAGATTCGTATCTATCTCACCTTCCAATCGTCCAGAGGCCAACCCGACATCATCCAGCCTCTGTTCCAAAACATCCAATTTTTTGGGCCATTTTTTTTTTCGTCAGAGAAAAACCACTAGTGGTTGCTTTTAAAACTTGAAGTCCTCACTTTCTTTAGCAATCGGATTTCTTTTCCACATTTTAGAAGCAGTCGGTATTCTGTTGCAGGGGAGGTAACTGTTTTTTTAATTTTAAAATTGAGCAGTTCTTTGTGAGATGACCCTACTTGTGACAAGCATAGCATTGGAATTGAATGCCCTCATGAATCAAATCTTGCCCATAGATATCGGCCATGCTAGAGATGTTTACCACCTTGGGAAGACGAAGGTTCATATCCCTTGAAATTTTGAATCTAGCGCAGGAAACAATGGATTTTATAAGGTTTACTTGATCAATCTCCAACAGATCTTGAAAGCTTTTGCTAATTGCTTCTAGGGTTTCTTTCAACATAAATTCTTGACGGAGGGCATGCATCCTCACCCAAATCTCTTTCTTCTTGGCTCGGCTTTTCTTCCCAGAGAATTGCTGAACCCAAGGGAAAAAATGCATTTTGAATTCATTGACCATTCAGTTGTTTTCCCTCATAATTCTGTGTCTTTCTTTGTTGAGAAATGAGCATTGAAAAAACCCCTTGTTAGGAAAAAAATCTGTGTCTGGGGGCTATTTTTCTTGAATTCAATGTTGGAGTGTAGCCAATTAAGGCTAGGCTTTCCAAACACCAAATTTCTTCCTCCATTTTTCCTTGTGTTGCAGGACATTTGAATTTTTCACCGCAGCTTTACACAACTAAATCTTTGACTATTTTTGGGGAACCGAGGTTTCCTTTTGTTTCCTCCAACCTCCCAATGGCATTGCGTTACTCCTTGTCACAACTCCTTTTTCTCTGATAGCGAGCCCTCCTGCTAAAATTTCCTATTGAGTTCTTATGTTCAAGTTTCCTGCTTCTGGGTGCTCCCGATTTCTTTCAAGTTTCCTGCTTCTTGGTGCTCCCGATTTCTTTCAAGTTTCCTGCTTCTTGGTGCTCCCAATTTCCTTAACTCTACCTTGTAGACCTCTGCTTCTCCCCATTTTTCCTGTGCTGTTTTTCTTCGCTTCATATCCTGGTCTTCTCAAATGAAAATTTTCTTTAACATATACTATAATTTTTAAACATTTGACATTGTAGTTTAATTCTACATTTAAAAAATATTAAATAACGAACAACATTAGAAATAAAAAAAACATTTAGCATTTAATATGATATATTATTAAATTTTGAAGTTGTGCATAAGCTGATGCATTTTGGGGATGCGGAAACTTTCTGTGTGTCCATCTTGGCGTCTTGTATGCAGTTCTCCACAAGATCCAAGCACTTCAATCACGCCCTAGCAAAATAAAAATCAATTCCTTCATACAGCAAACCAATGTCGATGGTGGTTTGTGCCAGTCGACAACTTTTCTCAGCCATTTGATGACACCGTAGTATAAGAGGAATAATGTTGTACAATATCCAGACAAGTGTGCAATTGACCATTGTAGTTTATCCATCAGTCTGAGGATGGAAGGTAGTTGATATATCTAGCCAGGTGTGAAACATTTCCCACAAAGCTTGTAAAAAATGATTAACAAACCTGGAATTCTGATTATATACAATGGAGAGAGAAACCCCAAAGTGTGAATGTAGTAGTGAAAACTGCTTGTGTACCTTAAAGTTTGTGAATCTATGGCTTGTAAATATTGAGGCCATTAACTCATTTGTATACTTTTGCATTGATTGATCCCTCTTTTGTCTTAACAATTCGAACTTCTAGTACACATCGTGATAGCAGCATAGAGGATAATAATCTTTGTGTCTTTTTTTCCTTGAATACTAGGATGTTGAAACCAATCATCTAGTACCTTGGCGTCCATTTTTTGCAGAAACACTGGGATGTTGAGATTTACTTGCAGCTTGAAGGGTTTCTAGTGTGGGTATGAGGAACTGGTGTTGTTGAATATGTCAAGAGACCTAGTTGAAGATAAGGTTTTGGAATGGCAAAATTCTTTCAGCTCTGTTTCTCTAAAGCTTCTTGAATGAGCTTGTGTACTTCTACCAAAGCAGATTTCCTCACACCCTCAGACATCTTGACCTTCTATAGTCATTCTTCCAGGCAGTCAGATGAAGTTGAGTTGTATGCCTTCATTTCGATAGTGGGAATGGGCAGACATGCACAACTTGGACGGATGAGGATTGTGTGTGGGTATGTGTATGTGCATGTGTGTGTAGTCATTCACACATTATTACAGGGTCTCCTATGTCATCATTCCTGCCATCCACTGTGCTGTCCCTTGAAATGTTGGGGATCTCTCTAGCCATCTGCAAACCTCAGTCATTTGACCCCTGTTGTCTGCTCCAAAATTTGGTAGAACATAGCATTATATTATAGAAATTCTGTACATCCATGATTGCTGTATACTATCTTGCAATTGTTTGCCACCCAATAGAGGATGTGCTATATTGTTATTGCCGGCCTGCATTTCTATTGCCTTACTGAACCAAGTTGATCCTTTGTTTTATTCATCAAATTATTGAATCTACAAGTTATATCTTTAATATGGTCAATTTTGTTTCTCTAAATAATTCAAGGATGGTAGGCTATATTTCATTTTGTTGATGTGTCTCTCAACATGGAATATATGGCTTAAAAAATCTCTTATTCATTCAATTCTATCGTGCAGGTATTTTACCACCTTCCTGTATAGTTGAGTTTGAAAACATATCCATTCTATACATCAATTTTAAGCTGAATTCATATCTGGTAATAAATCTCCCATCAATTTAAGAAAAAATGAAAACTTGGAAGAGTAATACATCACATCAGAAAGATTGTCATTACAGAAGTACTTTGAATGTCTCTGTATATTCCCAAAGTTGAAACCGAAGTATGGTTTTTCTAAAAGAGCTGTGTTATCTCTAGCAGAGAAGCACTTGGCATTGACTTGAGCAGCTTTAGTGCATTTGTCTGACCACCTGATAAGCATTCTAGAGGTCTCCATCGAAAGCCCATTTTCTCTTCTTTGCAGTCTTGGAGTTGGCATCCCTTACTCTTCTATGCAATTGTTGTATGCATCATATTTTGGAACCTTACCTGTTTGTAAGTCTCACACCAGATTTGATATCATATCTTTACATGTAGGCATGGTGGAACTCCATGAAGTCTTTTCATTATTGTGGCCAAATGGCTGTACGTTGCTCACAACATGGAGATTAGATCCACAAACATGAGTATGAGGGCCTCTTCCATTGTTGGATGCTAATATAATCATATATGATATATTAGATAATTATATCATGTCATGTCTGCTACCATGTTACTATTCATGGTAACTAAACGGTTGTCATCATAGCTCAGTGATTAAAATCGTGAAACCGATAATAACTCATTGAGTTCAACAATAGCAACATATTTTCACTTTCAGCCGTTGGGCTGCATGCAAACTGTAAAAAAAAACCTGGTACAATTTCCAACCATCTATATCCTCGGCAGTGGTCATTATTCTAGTTGTAAGTTAGGTATTCACGACTTTCTAAGGTTACATTTCTTAATTGACTTTGTTGGCACATGTTGTTTGTTTTTTGCTTGTCCAGTCAACTGGATGTGAGATTTTTCTTGTTTCTAACATGGGTTTACAACCTCTCACTCAAACCTAGCCATTAGAGTTAGCTTTATAACTTTAGATCTTTAGTTGGTTACCCCCTACAACTATATAGCAATCATGACTTAGCTGTGGACTTGGTGAATCATCCCCCACCATCATTGAACATGGATATATGTATATGGAACATGTTTGGTATCGACCCTCACAGTTAAACTAATATCTATGCAGCTACTACTTACAGATATAAAAATAATTCTCCAACCAATTCTAAGCCTGGATCAAAAATTAAAAATCTTAATAGAATAAATGATGTATCCTACAATTTTGTTTATTTTCGACCACATAATGGGTTCCTAGGACATGCTATTTAGTTACTTCCATTATATGGTTGTTAAATGTACCGTAAGTATTTGTTTTCTCTGATTACTTGCATCTTTCTGTTGTGGGTACAGTGCTGATGGATGATAGGAGAGAAAGTGAAGCAATTTCAGAGCTTTCGAAGGCAATTGCATTTAAAACTGATTTACAATTGCTGCACTTGCGAGCAGCATTCCACGAGTCTATAGGAGACACTGAAGCTGCTGTTCGCGATTGCCAGGCTGCACTTTCTGTAGACCCAAATCATGTGGATACTATTGACCTTTATAATAGAGTTCATGGTCAGCAATAGTCAATCTTCTGTTAGGGGAGACCAACCTCTGGTCATCTTACAAACCGTCATTCTGCTCAGCGTTTGAGAGGACCAATTTTGGTCTCTTCTGACATTAAGCTCCTGTGTGTGAATAGGGTGGAGTCTTTGCATTATTGGTTACTGGTATTCCATTGCCATGTTTTATTCAATTTGCCTTACATCTACAATTGGCAGATCCAGCAAGTCCTCAAAGCTGAAGAATTGAGAGTTCAAATGTGATGGGGTTTGTTTCAATTAAATCATTGCTCCAGCTGTTCAATTTGTGGCTATACGAGATTCTGTTTTTCAGAGTGGTACCTTGGAATCCTGTATTGTTATTGAAAAGCAATTTATTTGGTTTAATCGACTCGGGCTACAATATATGCCTGCCTTGTGGTGCTGTTAACACTAGGCAAACAAAATACAGATTCTCAGAAGGGCCAAGGTATTAATAGACCATCCATTTGGAGCTCATCATGTATCATGTACTGGATAACCGTCAGGAGCACTTTCATTTCATGTACCGGACAATCTGTGGAACAGCGTAACAGCTTTGAAGGCATTGGTCTGTATCTCAAATGGAACTGCGTTCAACTCATTTTCAAGGCCTTAGTACATGTTGCATTTTTTATTCCATTTTTTAGTACTGTGCCAGATGTAATTTAAAGTGAGCATGTTGTGGAATTTATTCTACTGAAGTAATTTATTCAGTTCAATTGACCCTAAGCTACAACTTGCTTTCAGCTTGTGGCATTGGTAGAACGAGGAAGAGATAAAGTACAAAACGTGGAATCTCAAGCGGCAAAGGATTTTAAGAACAGCCACTATAATCTCCTCATGTATCATTCATAGTAGTATAATCGAGTTAATGAAGGCCTTGTTCTGACCTGATTATTTTCAACTTACTAAGATGTTCTAGTGGACGGTGACAAATTTATTTCATTTGTTTAAATAACATGCCCAATGTTCTTATGTGGCTTGCCTGGTTTTTGTTCGGGACGCACTGAAACAGATTATGTCAACAACCTATATTATACCTTTTTTACTTTGTTTAGTATTAATTAGTTGTTTTTAATAGTGGCCAATGCCGTAAAGATATGCATACAGAAACATATTTGTGTTGCAACCCAATTATCCGCAGAATTGCTAGCAAATCCACGACACATCTTTACAACGGTATTATTATTTCCCTTGGATGAATTGGGGTCGGGACTCCTCTCTGAAACTGTGTTTATCACTAAGCAGACCCTTACAATTATGTTTTACTTCTGTTTTGTAATATTTTGCAGTAAACTTCTTTTTTGGCAAGTCAATAAAACTGTTATCAGTCTCTAAAAAGCAAAAATCAAGCTAACAGAAGTATATGCATTACAGGGCCTGCCTGAAAAGAGCTCTAACCTGCCACTAGAATGGATTCCAGGACTACAATGAACAATACCAGGCTAATACTCAAACAATTCAACAATTTTGCATTTACTACCAAGAAAATTTCCAACTTTTCTTCTTTTTTAATTTGCAGTTAACATGTGTTTTAACTGTGTCCTCCTGATCATTGAGGTGAAGCCTTGGTGCATTCGGGCATATATTTGTTTGAGTTCTCTTTAGAGCTCTCAAGGGCAGGATCTATTTGATTTACTTTGGGTATACGGGGTTCACTTTTTCTTGGGAACAAGACTGGTGGTTATGTGCTGTTATTTCCACCCTGTTCATCATTCTTGGTTCCAGCCTTAGGGTTTTCCATTCTAGTTATGCTTCTTTCAAAGGTTCTCTTACCTTCTGTTTTCAACTGTTTCTCTTTCTTTCAGATTCCAGCATTTAAATTTTGAACAACATTTTATATAATGTTTTTTGTTGGCTATTAAGTGCACATATAATCAAAACAGTTTGTGGAGGGAACGACTGTTTTTGGAGTCATGATATTGCTTACAATTGATAATGTACATCGCAATTTATATTGCTTACAACTGATAGTGTACATCGATATTTACAGTTATTCAAGGACTTGGATGAGTTATTTTGTTTCATTTCAATTTGCAAGGACTAGTAATCCATCTGAATATGACTCGCACATATTACAAATTTCTGAACCAGTAAGAAATTCTACATTTAAAATCTCTTAATGGATGGTTAACAAGGTGTTGCATATACGTACGATAAACAGGTATTGTGGCCATTAACAATGCCCATATGCTAGTTAGAAAAAATAATTGGAATGATAATTTCTAAAGAGAGTGCTAAAGTTATCAAACTCAAACATACGAGGACAACACAAATTTGAGTATTCTATAAAGCTATTTTGGTACAAGGGATGTGGTAACAACAATTTTGACACATTTTAGCAACACTTGGGACTACTAGTGCACGTTAGCTTCTTCTGGCAAAACATGTTTAAATATGAGACTAACATCCCTACATTTATTGAAGCCAACTTCAAACTATGACACCATTCAAGCCTACGAATAATGATGCATCTACTTTCCAAGCTAATAACAACCTTTTTGGTAATTGGTATTACAGCCAATAGACATTTTTGTCTTTTTTCGCTCCAGAGTGAAGTCAATTCTCACAATTATTTGAAAGGCTGCACAAAGTATTTTAACGATTGGTTAAATGCAACATACCTTTAGTTCCTCAATGTGAGATTTGACGCCTCTAGGCCCCTTCTATAGTACTACATTGTCAATGCATTTTGTGACTATCATTAACTTTTAGGACAATATATGCATATGCCTTGGATTGATGTAAGATTTAGGATCTAATCGATAACAACATTAATAGCGTGGAGTGATAATACTTGAATGATTGAGTGGCACAACCAAATCAATACTTGAAAGCCTTTACATATCCTCTTCCAAGTATACTATGCACGTACTGAGGAAGCAAGATGTTCACATGACATAACAGATGCAATCACCAAATGTTCCATATTCTCTACCAATGTCCAATGCTCTTGCATTAGACATGTTCATAGGTGTGGTCACGAACGTGTGAGAACAAAGATCTATTACATTTGACAATGAGATCCAAGGTGTTTATTCTAAAAATGGACCACTATTCATACATGTTTTCATAAATTCATACTTTAAATAGAGTGTCATGGTGGTCAATGGTTCAAGTGTAATTATGTGCACAATGACTTTTCTTAACAGTCATAGATATGCACATGAATACCTAATCGGAACAACTATTGTTTCATAGTACGATGGTTAATCCAAGTCTCCTCTTAGAGGCATTACATTGTCTATCATTATAGGACTCAAGATGCTACACTCTTCATTTCATGTTACCAACCAATAGGACATGACATATTGCTTGAATTTTTGTGGCTAAATCAAATGAAAATGGTCCCTTCTACGCTACACCAATGCCTAAAATATATACATGTTAATAAGGTTGTCACCATTCAAGGCATTTCTTATCTAAAGAGGTCCCATTGGTTGGAAGAATCAAAGTTGCTCAAGTGGCCCTTACAGATTTCCCAGACAAGAAGATTTTGCTAACCATTTTGGTGGTGGATATCCAAACATCCTTCAGCATGTTGTTGAGTAGGATTTTTTGCAGAGACTTGGGTGGTGAGATATAAATGGATTGGCCTTCTGCAACCATTCCAGTGAAGGGTGAAATGAAAACGTTGTTTCCTATGCGAAAGATGAAGTATACCGTCCAAAAATATGAATATCCAAAAGCTGACATTTGTTTCAAGATAGTGGACTGGGTAACTACTTCTTTACTTCCGAGAGAGATGAGAATCTGCCTTTCCTCATGGAAGACGAAGAAGACCAATTGTGGATAATGGAATTCAATGGTAGCCATTCTAGTGCAGGATCTGGATCTGACATTTTTCTGACTTCTCCTTCGGGTGAGTTACTCCCATTTTCTTACAAATTACAGTTTGATAACACCAACAAAACTATAGAATATGAAGCCCTTCTTCTTGGAATGGATGTTGCTCAATCCATGGGCATCAAGAAGCTAGAGTGTCTGGGTGATGCTGAGGTAATTTTCAATCAGGGGAGGAATCAATATCAGGTTAAGAACTTGAGACTCAAGCATTATAGGAACCAGGTATGGGACCACATTGAATCTTTTAATGCTTTTTCCATTCAAGTCGTTCCCTGTGAGCAAAATGAGAAAGTCGACTCTCTCACAGTTTCGGCTTACCTGATGACTTCGCACCCATCCTTCAACAAGGACAAAGTGACTGTTGAAATGATGTTCAAGCCAAGTGTATTGGACAATGTAAATCACTGGCATGTATTCAATGATGACAATCAACTTCTCTCTTTCTTAGAGCAAAGTGATAAGTTCTACAATCTTTTCTATAAGGGAAGTGATAATCCGAATCGCGAGTTTGTTGCAGATGAAGATAAAGAAGAGATAGACAAAGTTGACTCAAAAAGGAGTACAATACTCTCCATGCTTCCTTGCCAACCACTAAAGTCACGATGGGATTTAATTCCATTCCATATGATTCCATTATTTCCACATAAGGCTACTTAGTCAAATAGCCATAGGTCTTGTGCAGAGAATGGTACTCCATGTATACCTTGTCAACATTGAATTTCAAGGGCAACACATCCTTGATTCTGTTCACTGCGCTCCTGAAATATTTTGTTGTGAATGCGAATGACAGTTTGTACCAAGGCCCCATCTCTCCACTCAACAATAAAAATCGTGCAAGGCAGAAGTGTTGTATGACAACAAAATTTGCTTGTCCTTCTATCTCTATGGGCAACTCCCTAGGTATGCGCCATTTGTTCTCAAAGGCGTCACACATCCTCTTGTACTAGATGTCTAGGAGCACTTTATATACATTTGTTATTGTGCCATCACAAGTGTACTTGGTGAATCTCTTCACTGGTAACCTCTTCTCGATGAGATGCTCCCATTCTCTCCTTGCCGGCCCATTCGGAACTCCAATCCCCCAAAATACTATTAGTAGCAAGATTGATGCCCATGTTATTTTATCTCCCTTCTCATGTTGGGTATTTTCTTCCTCCACAAAGCTTTCCACGATATACAAATCAATATTATATTTTGTCCCTTACGCCATCTTATGCACGATGTGAAGGAACTTCTTGTTCATTTTAGTCCACCTCTCAAAATCTCCCAACTTATAACTTACCAGGCACGTGACCACTTTGGTGCCACGGTCAGTGATGTTTGTTACATTAAAGGTGTGGCTACCTAGTTGGTAATGCAACTTAGTGGCTATTTTCTCCACTGTCGTCTCGTTGCGCATATCCAACGTCATCTCTTCTCCTCTATCCCACAAACTTGTCACCTTTCCGATTAGTTGTGCGGCGATGGAAATCATTTTTCCCTACAAAGTAGAAATAATCCTCTTGAACGCGTGATAGGAACCATTGAAACAATCACATGGGATTTCTGAAAAAGGGCAGTTTATAAAGCTACAATACGTTGTCACTCTCCAAAGTCTTACACACTTGATCATCTAACACGATATGACCGTCGATGGTGCGCTGGCCTATCTCTACCAAGTTGTCAAACCTTATATCACTTTTATGGCTTGTAGTGTGGTGGTTGCACTCACAAAACTTACACCTCCAAATTTGCGATGCCCAAGGTTTTCTAATGATTACCTCATGTGAGTATTGAATCTCTGAAAACCAGTCATCTGGCGCATCCTCCATGGTTTTCTTTCCCTTGGATGCCTTCTTTGTTGGTGCTATTGTTCTATCTAAACTCAAAATTCAACTCTGCAAACCTCTTGCCTACATGCCCTTAATTTAACAACCCTTGCTTCTCAGTCTCAATTCCTTTCAATTCTCCCTTCAACCACTTCACCCTTATACTTGGTGTTTGTCTTGATCCCTTGTGCCCTAGCTCTATAACACCCTTCGACGGATAACTCACAACCATAACTCACGATTCCTTATTACTTCTCCAACCTAACACCCCAATTCCGCTTCTACTTCTACTTTGCTACTTGAATACCAACTCTGCCAAGCACAAGGAACATACGTCTACTGGTTATTGGTTATTTGGTTGCCTTCGTTGTTTCCTTTTGTTCACAAGTTCACACTAGTTTACAGGAGCTCTTAAATCACAAAAGTTCTCAATTTGCAGTGTAGAATTGCAACTATCACTCACACTTATTTATAGGTTTGTTCTTTTTAAGTGCATTTAATGTGGTAGGTGAAATTTTCCCGCTCTTTTTTCCATTTCTTGCTCTTTTCCTCGAAGTTTGGACCTTCCCAATTTTTCTTCTATGCGCGACATGCATAACCTTGTAGCACGCCACTACTTCCTAGGCTGTAGATCCTCCTTTCGCACCCTTCCATGCATGTGTAACTAATTTCCCAAGCTATTAATCCTCTTGTGCACGCCTCTCCGCACTGCACCTATCCTTTCTCTGTGCCACAATCCAAGTAGTTTTCCTTTTTGCGCTACCTACCTCGTGTTATCCTTCCTGTTATTCCACATGTTAACATCTCCACCAGGTTTCCTTATACATCATTGAGCAAGATAATCCAACACCATCCTTCCATTCATCATCACCAAGGGTCTATCATTGCTTTTACCTGCTACCCCACACTAAAAGTCTACGTGGTCCTCTACACATCATGCTTTACCAAATACATCAAATCCTGCATGAAAATGCACTTATTATTACAAAAAAAAAGACAAAATAGAAAGGAAACTAATCTAAATGGAAAAACTTTTGCCTTATTACAAACATAATTGAAAGAAGCTTATTTATAGTAGGGCTTTATCCTACTCCATTGAAGTAACTAGACAACATAGTGCCATCAAGTGTCTGCAATTGACATGCTCTTGTCAACAAAATCTTGGTCACTTTAAATGGTCCCTACCAATGCACTCTTAAATTTCATGGGTGACACAAAAACTTAAAATCATATAGAAGCACCAATCCTCCAACTGCAAAGGACTTGTTCCTAACGTGTCTATCATGCTAAGCCTTTTGTCTTGCCTTTTCTTGTCTTCTGGCTCCATCGAGTAATTGAACGTCGTTCATCCAATTGCATTAACTTGTCAATGCACTCTCCTACTACTTGTTCATCCACAAGTCCTCTTGTGCGCACAATACATAGGGATGGTAACATGAATTTAACAGGAAATATTGCTTTTACGCTAAACACCAGCTGAAAGGGTGTGGCTTTGTTCAATCGCTTATAAGTAGTCTTATACGCCCATAGTACAACTGATACTTTATCATCCCAATCCTTTCTTCCTACATCAAAAATCTTATTCGAAGTTTGATTCAAGATCTTGTTAAAGGCTTTTGCTATGCCATTGGCTTGTGGGTGGTACGAAGTTATCTTGTGGTGAGCTACCATGAATTCTGCTAATAATATCCTGATGGTTTCATTAAGAAAATGAGTTCCCTTATCACTTGTAAGAATCAATGGGCATCCATATCTACTGATAATGTTCTCCCATAATAAGTGCACAACTGTAGTGGTGGTATAATCCTTGGTACGCACATCTTCTGCCCACCTTGTTAAGTAATCAGTGCAAGTAATAATGCGCCTATTTTTTGTGGTGCTGGCGTAATTAGTCCAACAAAATTTAAAGCCCACTTTTCAAAAGGTTATGTAGATGATATATGGAATAATGGAATTTCATCCCTTTGTCTTGGCTTTCCAATCCTTTGGAAATGGTCACAAGCCTTGACAAACTCCTTTGTATCTTTGTAAAGTGTTTCCCACCATAGTCCTGTGAGGAGTATCTTGCGTGCAGTGGCTTCTCCAACATAATGTCCTCCCGCTATGCCACCATGCGCTTCTTCCATAATTGTTTGGCACTCATCTTCTATAACACATATGCACAATATCTCATCGTGATCCATCTTGGAAAGGTCTCCCCCAACCAGCTGATAAGGTGCAACACGTATAGCTAGTTGTTTCTTCTCCATAGTCTTCATTCCATGTGGTGTAATACTTGTGCGAAAAAATATTTCTATATCCTCCAAATCCATTGGTGTGCACTGCAACCTAAATAAATTGTGCATCTACATTGTATCTTCTATACTATGCGCATCCTCACTAGAATTGATGTGTGAAAGGAGATGGTCCCAGATTACTCTTGTCTGGGCTTCACTATTACTAAAAATTCAAATTCCTGGAACAAGAGAATCCATCTACATATGCAACCTTACAATAATGGCTTATTGACCAAATACTTCAATGCCATATGATCATTATAAAACATGAAAGTAGTTACAAGAATATTTTACCTAAATTTATGAAGCACATACACCATAGACAAAGCCTCACGCTCAATAGTTGTGTAATTTTGTTATGTAGGTGTTAGCTTCCTGCTTGCAAAACAAATTGGATGATCAACATTTCCTTCTCCAGGATGTGCTAACACTGCTCCAATTTCTATTCCTGAGGCATCCACATGAACATGGAATGGTAAATTCCATGAAGGGAAGCGAATAATAGGTGCGGTGGTCAACCTCTCCTTCAACTGCTCAAAAGCTTGTTGCGCATTCTTCCAATAGAATTTACCTTTTGCCTTTAACATTTCTTCTAATGGTGCAACTATCTTGGCATATCCCTTGATGAATTTCCTATGTGCCCAAGAAATCCACACACTTCACTTTGATTAGTCGCCTCTTCCAACCCCAATACAACTGCTATCTTCGTCATTGACTAGAAGACCCTCTTTGCATATGATGTGCCCCAAAAATGATCCAAACAATTTAACAAAGATGAACTTCTTGATATTCATGGATATACTCATCTACCCGCATCTTTCAAACATGAGCCTTAAACATTCATAATGGTCCTTTACCAACCCATACACTATCTAATCATCCAAATATTCCAAATAGTGTAACAAAGATGCACTTATTGATATTTGGATATACAAGCTACATGCATCTTTCAAACATCAGCCTTAAACAATCAAAAGAGTCCTTTATCAACCCATATAATGTCCAATCATCCAGATATACTTGAAGAAAATTATGGATGAAGTCCTGAAAATTTTACACCATAATGCGTGAAAATAATACTGGCACATTCTTCAATCCAAAAGGCACGACCATATACATAAAACAATCCCATTGTTTTGCAAATGTGGTTTTAACTTGATCTTCACGTGAAATCCAAACTTGATGATATCTGGAGAAACCATCTGTGAAAGAATATATCTCACGCCCTGCTACACCCTCAAGAATTTCTTCAGTGAACGGTGTAGGGAATGGATCAATAACACAAGAAGCATTTAATACCCTGTAATCCACACAAATCCTTATCCTTCCATATTTCTTTATATTTATGACCATGGGGATGATCCATTCAGATTCTTCAATTGGCTCAATGATACCTTCCTTTAACATGTTGTCAATCTCATTCTTTACTTTGACATGCAAGTTTGGATTCATTCTGTGGGTCTTTTATGCACTAGTTGCATGCCTTCTTTGAGATTTATCTTCATCTCCCCTAGTGATGGATGGACACCCTTCAACTCATGGTATCCCTTAGGAAAGAGATCCTGGAATTCACACAACAATTCAACTATCTTTGCAACTTCTGCTTCTGACCAATAGTCACCAATGATTGCCTCCTTAGGTTCATCATCTGTCCCAATATTCAACTTTTTAGTGTTTAGGTGTAGATGGTATGCACATGCCTGTTCATCTTCCTTATATAGGACCTCACGCTCTCCTCTATGTGCTATATATTCGAATCCTCAACCTCTTCATCATTAATCAGGTATACCAACTAGCTTTCCTTTCTCCTTTTCCTTCCAAGTGTGCTCTAAGAGATCTCATCAGTTTCCAACCATGTGTGTTCATTTGCATGCACTCATCTGGGATGAGTATCACCATTTAATGAGTCATAATCTATTCCAACTTCGGGTTATCCCCCAAGTTGATGTGCTTCATCAACTATAAAGCCATATGAACCAGAGGGTTAGATGAAAAGTAATTGAATGTGTGCACCATACCTGATGTCACGTGCTACCAATTGGCAGTCTCCTACTTCAGTTCAATATGTATATACCATATGCTCGCATAACCAAACAAGGTTGAATATAAATTATGGACCCATAATGATGGTGGTAGCACATCTGGTCCCTCCAACCAATTCTTCTCACAAGCCTGTATGTGAGTCCTAGGAGACATTTTTCCATTGTACATTGGTATCTTTGAAGGAAGGTTGTTATCAAACCGTGTGAAGAAGGCAATTATTATCTCGTGCCATCTAAGCAGATTATCCCTGTGTATGGCCCACCATCGTGCTACCGTTCCTCTCAATGAGTATACCAACATATTTCTTCTCTCCCCTTCATCACATAACTGCTCTTCCATTGCATGCAAAAAATGATTCAAGCTTTTCTTCTCATGTATACCTTGGTAGTGCAGTTCTTCCCAACCGCCTAACTGTCCTAATCATTCTTGTTACGCATCCCTGAAACTCATGACCAACCATTTCATACATTCCATGGGCCTAATTATCAAAAGTAATGATTGTAGTGTCATTGATCAAATGCACATCTCCCCATTTGGTCACTCCCTCCTTTGTTGGCTCAACACACTCTGGATCACACATAGTCTACGCATAGATCTGATTTAGATCTTCCTCACTAATGGGCTCCGTGTAGGGTGCAATCCTTGTACCATCCATAGGAATCACTACACGCTCATCCTCATTCTCAAAACTAATATAACACTTATTAAAATGTAGGTCTATGTTGTTTGCATAACACCATGGATGACCAAGTAATGCAGGGAAGTTATCCGCCTCTACCAATTCTAGAACCTCAAAATCACCCTTGAATTTTTCCCCTTGTATAGTGATGCTTGCACCCTTCAAAACTCCAATGGGAATTTCCCTGGTCTTATTTTCCATATACAACACACTAGAAGAAGGTTGTAGTGGTGGCCTCCCCATCCTATTCCATGCATCTAGGGTAAGAATGTTTACCTATGCACCAGTGTCAATAAGGATGTTTCTCACCAACCAACCATTGATAACTGCATCTAAGGTGATTTCCTTATCATATTCATGGTATTGTGGTGGTAGATTAACATGTAATATTTGTCTTTCCCTTTCCTTCCCATGTGCATGGAACCTTTCTTGCGTAACCATTCACTAATAAGGGTATGATGTTCTCTTGTCTCACCATCCGACACACTCCCTTGAGTTCATCAACATCCTTTTCAAGTACTTTCGTATGTCTCATGCGTTCCCTATCCCACACTTTCTCTTTTAAGCATTGTATCTCCCCCTGTAAATATATGATTAAGCCCATGGTTTCCTAGAACAATTTCCTTTTTTTTGCCTTGCATCTAGGATACTTATTGGTTGCACAACTTCCTTTTCATTTTTATGAGTGGTTTAGTCCACTCTCTCCTCTTCTGTGCACGTGAAGCTTCTACATGTGTGGTAACCAATAAAGGTCCCTTCTTCGCAACTTCTAGTTCCTTAGGAATCAATTTCCCTTTCCTCCTACACTCGATTTGTATCATCAACGCGCCTCTCTCCTTTTTATTTTTACACGTGTGCATATAAATCCGGGAAGTCTTCTACCTAGTGCCATTTTCCACAATAAGTGCAAGACATGTTCTTGGGACACTTGCACTGGTAATGATCAGAAGATCCGTAAATGTAGCAAGTACCTCCACTGAACCTACCTCTGCAACCACCACGTCCTCTGTTGTGATATCCTCCCCTATATCCTCCATTACCGTCTTGTCTAACTCCATTATTTTGCACTTCACGTGTCTGTGAACTACCTTCAACGCTAGTTTGGTACAACCCTATTTCACAAGCTTCATGGATGTGATCAATCAAATGGCAATGATCTATATCATGCATATGCAAGTCACAAATATTGAAGTAGAGTGACACATTATTTTGTGTAGCACACTGGAGGAGTGGACAATTTCTAACATCATGGTCCTTGTGGCATATCTCACAAGCCGCTAGTAGAATGTGCACATTCTTGCATGGAAAACTATTCTTTGTATGTCCCTCTACTTCACAATTTGTACACCAGATACCACTTCAAGTGTCATGCCCTGAGCTAGAAGATAAATTTTCCAACTATATGACCATAACTGCAATTTGTGCTTCAAGGAATGGGCTCACTCTAGTATCCACACTTCTAACTTCTTCAACATGTAGATGCTTCCAGATTCCTTACACACGTGGATCTGTGAACGTCTTATGTGATAACGCCCTCTTGAAAGGTGTCAACAAACCACCCACGAACCATTGTGCATGTTGAATTTGATGGATATCATACAAAAACTTAGACAACAGAGTTTTGAACAGTGCATCATATTCCCAAACACTTTCTGATAGTCCCTGTTTAATATCCTTGAGCGCATTGATGTTATGTTGTTTAAACTCAAGAATGTGAAACTTTGCCAAGAAGGCAGGTGCACAAAGGTGTCATAATCCACTGTTTTGATGTGGATCATACTTCCTATACTAGCTGTGTCTGCGGCCTTACAATGTAGTCATGAAATGACTGGCCTTCTTGTTTGATGCAGTGATTCCCTTGGCTCTTTATAAGAACTCACATTTGTGCATATGATTTTCTACATATTCTACTCCTCTATAGTCCGGAAAATGGAGTGACATCTCATAAAAATTTGAGGGGGTTACTGTGGTGGTATGTTTCCTTGTCTTGGATTTCTCTCACTTGGGGGAGGACTAGATCCTGACCTCCAACCTCCACTAGGATTTCCTCCACTTGGGGGAGGACCAGAGCCTCCCAATCCTCCTGTATTGGGACTGGGTTATGTTTAATATGTGTTCAGTGATAGAACTTGTTTACACCAACACTTTGTGTTGGTGTTGTGCCTATAGTGACTGCTTCTAGAGAGTAGTGCACCCAATAGTTTGTCTTGATGTACACCTACAATACCACTCCCAAAAAAATCTACTGACTGGCTATTAAAGCCTGCTACGCGGTACTAACCACTCCCATGTGTGCTACTTTTATCTGCCGCAACTCTTGAGTTGATATTAGTACACATCTTCCTGTATCTCTGTCCCAATGCGGCGATCCCCGATTGCCTTCTCATTCTCTGTCGCTATGATGATCCTTTATATGAACTTCCGAATCTCAAGTACCAAATGCAAGGGATAAGGGTATGGGGTGGTCTAGATGTGCACCAATGTTTTTTAACTCTTCACTAGACTCACTTTCATCATATGCAGAGAGAGTTATTCTACTGCGCTTTCCCAATATCAGAGGGACATAATTTGGCGGCCCCTTGATTCTTTTAGGGTTCCCAACACTACCGCTCGACCCTATTCCTCTCTGTATCAGTGCCTCTTTAATTGCCCTTTCTTGCACATCACTATATTTACGTACTCTTTCTTCTCTATCCATTATTTCCACATGGCCTAATGTTATCCTTTCTAGCCCCTTTCCTTATCCTTACACGCGGTAGGTTTTTAGCCTACCATTGGTAGGCTCTAAAATCCTAGTTCAATCATCAAGATTTTGATATCAAATGGAAGTGCATGTAAGTACGATCCTCTAGGCTCACATAGAAACTTGAAATCTGCTTCCTCTGGGAATGAATACGTAGAGATCACATATTACAAAGTGTAATTTCTTCAGACATTCTTTCCACCAACAATCTACTATGTGTGTCCATGGTGCATCCAAGTCATCCAATGCTTGATACCTACTCTGACTCCATATCTTCTTTCTTCCTGATCATTGACTTTCTTCTATTTTCGCATACGTTGCTAACCATTTGACAATTCCCGTGGAAAGAAGTTGAAGAATGTCTCATAAATCTCATCATACAAGTTGTCTACAACCTATTTGTGAAGATTAAAATTAACACCAGTTTTGTATCTTTGTGTGAACTCTTCTTCACCTTCATGTAGCCAACATTCAATGTTCTCCAAGGATAGCCAAAATGCGGTATGTGTACACCACATCTTGAGAGTTGAAGTGAAAGAATGTCCCGACAATGGAACCAAAATGATGTGCTGTAGTCTAGGTTTAATGCAACACAATCAGGCGCCTTGACACATCACCTAGGAAAATCCTAAGAGCTCACTTTAATTACGCGCAACTCTACCAGGTCCCTCCTTGTGTTCGACTACCAAGATGTATTTCCTGCATTCATGGCTAACATAACATGAAAATATACCATATGAATAATATGAACTACTGTAACATGCATATATATAATTGATCACTAACCAAAAGGAGATTTATATTCATTATACCCAAGATGCATTACATAGACAACCAACATGACCGATTATACACTCATCTATAGACTCATGCGCAAGGCAAGACTCTAACAATACTTGAATTCACAGAACTTACTCATGGACCCCCTTCTTACATGGATATCTACACACATATAAATGGTGGGAACTTGTACTTCATCGATTGAATCTAAAAATAGACCAATCATATGCCTATCCTTGCATGTTTTCACAGTTCGCACTTCTTATATTTAGACATCTAGCTTGCGGCTCTCCAAAAGTGGCCTGCTTCCTTCTAGAAGATCTATTACTATCTGTGCATTATAATTAGCTTTTTCTTTAATCCCGTTGCATGCAATATAAATAGATCTGCATATGTTATCTATTCTTAGCCCTGCATGTGGTTTATCTTGTCTTGGCTGTGCTTTATCCACATTTTTGTCTATTTTTAGCTTTACCCTGATAATCATGTCAACCCTTGCTTTTTCCTAGTTTGAGCCTGCCTTGGAAATTTGACTATCTTCTCACTTTGTTGTTACTATGCGCAAGCCTTCGCGCGTGTTATTTCATACTCCTGCGCATACTTCTATACAATTGTTTTAACCTTTGTAAATACTTTTTTCCTGGCTTCGCTCACACCCTTGCGTGCATACTTCAACCTTCACACATGTCTTATACTTAGACATTTTCTCGGCCTGATAACGACCTTATGACATGCCTCGCGGAATTTAATTTTTGGCTACCTATAAATTTTTCCTTTGCACTTTACGACACTCCACAAAATGTTTCCTTTGCATTGCAGTCTCAGATGCATGCCTAAGACCACCTGTGGACTTCTACAATTTTGGAAATCCGTGGAACACTAGAAGAGTCTTCTGCGGCTCCTAGAATTAGTCGCTTGTAACTTTCTCCCCTTTGCCTTGCGGAACTCCATGATATGTTTTCTTTACATCACAACCTCTCCCGGATAAAACCTATGTTTTACTTTTTTGCTGCGGGAGACTACCAAAATTCATCCAAGTCTTGAATTCAAACTTTTGTGTTCTGTGGATTTTTAGAGACCTCCATGGTTTTATTCCTTTTTTCCGCGGAATTGGAGAGTCCATAAAATAATAGCTCCTTGAGAAGTCCATGGAACACTATGATAGTGTTCTGCAGCTTCAAACTTTGTCTGCTCCCAAACTCCTTTGTTTTTCACCCACGCCACTCCAAACTTTTTCTTTATGCATCACGACCTTTACTGAGCAAAACCCATGTTTCAAATTTCACCGCGGAAGATTATTTTTGGTGGAAATCTACCTAAGTCCCCCAAAATCCATTCCTTCGTTCCACGGATTTAGAGTATGCAGAACACTAGATTTCTGAAATCTGTGTTACACTGAAAACAATTATTCCACCACTTTTTCCAACAAAAATTTCTCCAAGTCGAAAATTGATTTTGGAAGTTACCAAAATAACCCGAGGGAATATTTTGGGCAACAAAAACAGAGTGACTTCTCAAATCACCTTAGGCCTTCACCCTTACACATGAAATACATTAGATAATATTGTTAGCACGTTCCTACTAGCCAAAATGGGGATGAAACTACAGACAAACTGGCTAGAGGAAAAGTTCACAATGACCAAGAGAGGGATTTTCAAGTGGGGTCTTGGTTGTCATGATCAAACTTTTAAATTTTTCATGTTATAAATTTAGCATGACAACTTTGCAACTATTTATAATAGTAAAAAATGATTATGATACTATTATGACCCAAAATTACTTAATGGACACTAAAATAGGGACTACTTAAATTGATGTGCTTATAATTGTGATTACAAAGACTTATGCACAAATGTATAATATTTCCCTAGATTCCCAGCCTCTCTGTACTCATAGTCACATTTGGCCTCCTTAATACAGTTTTAAGAAGATTTTAGAGCCCTGTTCATGCTCAAAAAGTTTAAGAGGGAATTGGAATTTGAAATTGGATGCTCAAAAGCTTTCCCATGATCTATAATTATCTTGGGATCTTATTGGCAAATTTACTGGTCCCTCTGACAATAATTTGAGACACGGGCATTGCTAAATAGAGAAATAGTCTCACAAGGCTTTTTAATACTCCTAATAGTTTGTCCTTGTGCTCAATGGTTCTAATTTCATAATAATTGGAAATATCTTAAAAATATCTTTCCAATGGTCCCTCATTCGAGTTATATGACATCTCCAAATGGAAGCTCCACATGATAAAGATTTCCCTATGTCACTGTCTAAATGCAAATGCACAGTGCTAATGGAACTTTGATGAGATTGGGACACATGTCTCCAAAAGATATCTATGATGGATTTAAGTGTCGGGTCTTTAGTGTGCTTAGAACCAATTGCGTTCTTGCGACCCTTTAATCGGACCCTAAGCACACCATGTCTAATATTTTGACCCACAAGAATCTGGAAGGGACCCACATGACAGGTTTCCTCCTTGTGTCAACTCACCTCAAAGAGTTCGATGAGCTTTCCCATCGTACGACCTCGCCAAGTTTGTGCCCCCCAAAATTAAAGGGTCCCTTTTTCATGCATCTTTTTCATATCATCTTGTGCCTGAGTAATTATAACCAAACATGTGTGTGTGTCTGAATGTGCCACACATTGCAATATGAGGAGCTCAAGTTCATGGGTTAAAAGTGAGCTCATGGGAATAATTTAGTGAAGTGTTAGGGTCCGCAAAGGCTTAATCCTTAGAAAATAAAATGTTGCACTTATGTATAACAAAGGTGACCCCGTGACTATAAAGTTTAAAGGGACCCAAACTTAAGTTGTATTGAGATTTCTAATTGATGATTAAAATGCTCCTAAGATTAATTTCATCTCTTAACAATTTTGCTTCCAGATTTAGGGCACACCGTTAGTGTAATCTTTTGTTGGTGCATTATTTTATATGCATTAATATTAAGTTGACTTAGGTTAACTATATTTAATATACCTTATGGATATATCTAGGTTTATTTAATGTTATCTACGAGTGTGCCACCTTTAGTAGATTGGGCATCTCTAATGCCACATTTAGTGGGGCCAATAGGGAAATGTGAGCTTGCTCTTGCACAAGCTATTTATACCCCCTTATCTCTATGTATGATGCACATCATGCTAGTGTAGGATTTATTTTCCTTGCTTCATTTGTATTATCCTACTTGGTATATTCCACCTCACTTGGAGTTTCCTCACACTTGTGGGATATGCTTGCTTAGGTGTACACTTGACTATGCTATTCTAGGTGTTGGTTACCACTATTCTAGGCGGAGATCACCATGATTTTATGAGGAGGTTACACATTCACCTCCTATATGTACATATCTTGCATTATTCTATTTGATCGTATTGAATTGGAGCTATTTCTGTGTTATTGCAATTATCTCTCTTGTATTTTTGTAATTTACAGTTTTGTATGTTTGCATCATTTTGTCTTGGAACAATTCATGTCTCACATCATTCAACCATGCATTCTTCGAACATGTAGATCCGTGGCGCTTCTATGATACATCATACACACACAAACACACACTGTGATATTGACTTTTTTGACATACACTATTCTTTCCGCATTTGCAAATTGTCCCAAATTGATGTAAGCCATAACTAGGAAATCTATAATCTCGTGACATCAATAATTATTTCATAGTATTAGAACAAGGGATATCTTAGTTTTGAGTTGTGGATTTCATAATATTAACCAAATAATGGGTTTCCAAAGAAAACTTAGTTCTTTTTGTTTGAGCCAAATATGTTTTTAGGGTTTTCCTACATTTTTTTCCATTTTTTGACGAATTATATTTTTTTTGAGACCAACCACTTTATTTAATGAATAGTTCTTGAAAAATTATGAAATTAAAAAAGAGGGAAATTTTTGAGCACAGAGTGATTTTACAATATTTTTTGAAGATCCCAATCTAGAGGAAAAACGAGGAGCATCAAATGGCAACCACATTTTTTTTTCAAAATGACCTGAAAAATTACATAACATTAGATTTGGCTCATCCAAAGATTTCCAATGAGTATTAAAACTAAGGTTCCCATAACGAGCAATTGAAATTTGTAGATTTTGAGGACGAGAGAGAAGAACAACAACATACAATCCCATTTTTAAATATTTTTTTGCAAAATCATGGACTAAGGCATATACAATTGCGATTGGATTATCAAAAGATTTTCGATGTCTATTCATTTTCCTAGATTAGGGCACTAAGGCACCCATGGTGGAGGTTTGAATAAAAAACAAACTTTTTTGGTTATATTATTATTTGTATGTGCATGTGGCACAATGGTTACTAGGGGGATTTATTAATTTTAAGCCTCACTATTTGCTAGGGGTTGAGGATTTGAATCCTTCAAACCTACTTTTTTCACAAAAAACAAGTGCATTTGTTCATCCCCTAATCACATGATTATAGGCCCCATGTGACCAATAAATAAATATTTAAGCCCCCAAGGATCTACTCTCACCATTGTGATTTTTATTTTGAGAAGTCAACTTTGGGAGGCCCTAAATTTCAAAAAATAAAGGATAAGAGGTGATTTTTTTCACCATATTTGTTTCTTTGAGAACTTTACTATGGTATAGTCATTTTTTTCCATCTACAACCAAATTTCCCATAAATTGTAATTTTAACTTGATTCAATGCACACTTATCATTTTGCAAACTTCAAAAAAATATATATTTCAATCTGCTTATCAGATTCATATTCCTTTTTTCGAAGTTGTGTATTATGTCATGATTTATGATATTGTGATCTTAGATCAGAAATTTTCTACCATAAAACTATATTTTTAAATTTTTTGTCAAAAATTACAATGTTAATGTTGGACATTGTGTCATTGGTGTTGTCATTGATGTCAAGGTGTCTTGGTGGCATAGGAATTAGTATGTGATGTCAAAGGGTGCAATATCAGGTGATAATATGTATACAGTTGGAGAGTGATAAATAATTTGAGGATATTTCCAATTGAACCAAGGAAGTAAGCACCCCTGAATATATATGATGTGATTACATAATTGTGGCAGTATGGTGGACCATAGCGATTTGGAGAAAAAATAGAATTAGGACCATCATAGGTATAAGACACAAAACATAAAGAAGTAATAAGTGGGGAGAAACACACAATAATAGATGGTAAAAGTCAAATTTTGGAAAAAGAGAACGATTCCTTAAATTCCACGAGAGAAAAAAGTTTGAGGATCGACCTAGGTGGATAATGTTAGTGTAGGATATTATTTGTTCCATTTATGTGGATTATTCCTACACATGGATTATTCCTACACTTTAGGAGTTGGATTTCTTAGGTGTACCTAGTCATATGAGTTACACTCAGAGTTAGTCATAGGAGTTACACTTGGCCATCATTTTTAGCTAAGTAGGAGTTACTCCTTATTTGACTATGCCAAATGTAGGAGTTACAGTTCTATTTTGAGATCTTTGTCCACTAATCATGGAGGAGTTACACATTCAATTTCCTATATTTACATCTTCATTTGTGAGAAATCTTTGCTTTGTTGCATATTGATTTATTTTTTAAACTTTCATGCTTGTTAGTTATTTCATTTTCTACAACTACATGTGCATTCAATTTTCTACCTGAGAAGATATATATCACATGCCCTAGCCCTTGGTCATATGGTATAATCACACGGGGAATTAAACCCAAGGATTCATAATAGTGGGTGCTTAAGTCTAACCCCCTTTTTTATTTTGGCTCCCTATAAAGAAATTTGCAGGCATTTATTTTTTAGTACAAACTGAAATAGACTTATAATAAGTAAAAAAACAAAGGCTTGTAATTTTTGGCAGGAAACTCATATTTGAGTGCCATTTTTTTAAAGTGCATATTTTTTCATGCTTGTTCCATTGGAATAGTTTATTGTGTAAAACACACTCAAATTATTAAGTGCCAAATCTCTGTAGGTCTAAAAGTATTAATTCAGGGGGTGTAATACTATTGTGATTCCTTCCGCAGTCATTCTTTTATTTTACAACCACAATCCAATTTCCAAATGGATCCTAATTCAATTATTTTTATTGCTCCCTTAAAATTTCATGAACGAAATACTTCCATGTCACTCACTTTGCGAAACAAGAAGCTCTACAGGATAATTATGGGTTTGCAAACTGAACCAACAAAAGGTAAAGAGAAAGAGAAATGGTTTAACAAGTGTGATGAATCCTATGGCTTCTTGTGCTTTTCTGCGTCACCAAATTTGTTCTTTCATTTAAATCTTGTGAAAAAACCCAAGGAAGTAAATAAATCTTTGGGAAATAAGAGGGAAAAATTTGGAAAATGATTTGATCGGTCTTAGCCCTAATAGTTTTTACACTCTTTAAGACTTTTTCACCAAGTTCAAATATGTGAGAATGCAACTGAAAGAATTTGTAATTAACAAAAAGGACTCATAACTTACTCTTTTTCCTCACCAAACTAGGTCGTGACTATTCTCTTTTCATTTATACCTTCCATGAAAGCAAAATAGCACTTGAAGCACAATGAAGCATGCCTTCCTTTGATGAGTTTGTTGCTAATTTAACTTGGGAACAAAATAAGTTGATTCAAATGGGTGCACTAAAGTCCACTAAATTACATGATCTACTTGTGGAGCAAGACATATAGAAGGATTGAAAAGAGAAGAAACATGCAAGAAGGATCATGAGAGGAAGAAGGATCAACCCACCTCAAAATAAAACTCCAAGACATCCTCTTCTAGTGTTAATTATAAGAAAGAGAGGATCAAATATGGGTATTGCACAAGAAAATATGATGAAAGAAAATGTTTAAAGAAATAGATTAATCACATCATGAGTCTTCTTGAGAAAAATAAAATAGGTGCCCTTGAGTCTATAAAACCATATTCATTAACCCACGAATCCTCCAAGGAAAATGACAATGGAAAAGGGAAAGAGAAAGAATCAAGAAAGGAGAAAATGGGAGATCCCTAGCTACGGTTGTACCATCGACTCCTATATGAGTTATTGATTATGGTGCATCACATCATGTGGGTTATTCACATGTGGAGCTTGATTCCTTGGATCTATGTGACATGTCCTCTATATGATTGGGTGACAAAACTTCTACATAGGTTTTTGGGATGGGGTTGTTAAAGTGAGTGGAGTAACATTCAATAATGTTCTAAGTATTCCCTCACTATCAACTAATATCCTATCATTCTACTAGATTACTCACCTTAGTTAGGGCATGTGAGCTGAGTTCACTCTAGATTCATTATATGTTAGAGAGTTATGTAGTGACACTACCATTGTAGTGGGTGTAGTCGATCATCAGACTTGGCTATATTCCTTCTCTCACATTTTCCCTCCAGATTCTTCACTAGATTCACATGTACTTGATGACACTTCTAAGATTGATCAAATCTCTGATGATGAGGACTTCTCTTCTAGCACATATGACTACAATAGTTATGGGGACCTGCCTCCACCATCTCCTTGTCACCTTATAGTTTAAGAGGAGTTATTTCTTGATTCACCTGAATATGGTCCACCACAAACTTTTCAGGGAGCGGACACATTGATTAAGGACTCATCATACATCAAGAAATATTCCACTAAGTTATAGGGCCTTCCATATTCTTTCTCCACTTTTGCTTCAGATACACCATCCCTTCATGGAGCAGTTGGCACTTCTACCTTGCATGAGGAGCATAGTTTATTGGATAATAACTACATTTTTTTGGAGATCCATTAGACACTTAGCAGTTTCATTCACTCTTCCATTGTGATTCACTCTTTATTGCATCTACCTCTGATTTACAGTCACTCTAGGAGGTTGTTTTGCAAGATACAAGGCGGATTCAAGAAATTGTAGCTTCAAGTGGGGATTTCTAGTCCTACCTTATCTTCTTTCTCTCTTTTTTTTTGGGGGGGGGGGGGGGGGGGGGTTTCCCCTTGGGTTTTCTCCTTTCACTCCACTTTTTGAAGGTTGCATTATATGTGTGTACCTCATCAGGCCTTGTTTTCGAGACCTGCTTTCTTTTATGTCCACGTAAGCTATGCTTAAAGGGGTGTTAGTGTAGGATATTATTTATTTCATTTATTGATTTATGTGGATTATTCTTACACATGGATTATTCCTACACTTTAGGAGTTATCTTGTTTAGGCGTATTTATTCATAGGAGTTACACTCAATGTTAGTCATAGAGATACAATTAGCCATCATTTTTAGCTAAGTGGGAGTTAATCCTTATTTGACTATGTGAAGTGTGGGAGTTATAGTTCTATTTTGGGCTCTTTGTCCACTAATTATGGAGGAGTTATGCATTCACTCTCATATATGTACATCTTCATTTGTGAGCTATACAAGTAATTTATTTGGAGAAATCTTGGCTTTGTTGCATATTAATCTATTTTTTGCACTTTCATGCTTGTTAGTTATTTAATTTTCTAAAACTACATGTGCATTCAATTTTGTACCAGTGATCCTTATAGATATTTTGGTAGAGAAGATCAATAATTTTAGGTATGATCCTTTGTAATAAGAAAAAATAGAGCAAAAAAATGCAATAGACTAGATTATGTAATATGATACTAAAGGAAAATACATGATACTTGAGGTTGGAGGATTTTTACCCCAAGTGGTGAGAGACATAGGAAATACCCTACCCAAAATAGTCCAAATACAAATAAATAGACTCATCACACACAATCTAGCTCACAACCACAAAAATACCTAAAATACAAACTATGAAGAAGGGGATAATGCATAATTTGTAGACAATTCAAGAGACACGGGTAGAAGAAAAATATACATATGAAGAAGAGGGTTTGAAAGAAGAGTAAAGGAAACTTGAAGAGGAAGAAGAAGAAGAAGACTCAGAGACCCATGCAGAGGATGTATCTGTGCTATTAAAATAATGCAAACAAGAGGGTGGCTTAGCCAAAGTCACAAGAATGTATGATACTACCTACATAATAAGGAGGATTGATATTATTGAAGCCATTATGGACTATATTAATATCTAAATCAAATTATGAATATATAATTGACTTCCTACCTATGATTGTAAAAACTAGAACTGTAGAGATATGAAGAGATGAACAAAAGGAAAATAAGAAGAAAAATGAAGTCAAAGTTTCCAAATTAAAGTCCACATCAAATATTTTCACTGAGGAAACAAACAAATTGAAATAGATGACATTATAAAAATTGTACACTAAGCATCCCATGCGTGTATATAAAAAAACACTAGATCAAGAAGAGGCCCTAAAAAAACTAAATCAAAAGCAAAAAAAAAGACAAAAATGAAGATGCTAGAAAAATCATTATATGTACAACAACAAAAATCCCAAGAATATACCACAAAGAAATAATTTCCGGCCTAACAATAAATGGAGAGGGTCAAGAATAAAAAATAAGAGGAAATAACAAATAAAATATGTTGAAATAAAAAAATAAAGAACTAGAAGAAGAAAAATAAAAGGAGGAACAAAACAAATTAGAGTCCATAAGCATAGTAAAGGAAAAAGAGGATAAATCATAGGTGGAAAAGAAACAAGCCATAGAAAAATTAGAGAGATAAACAGGAGGTAGAAAGAAATGGTTTCAAAGATCATTCAGCCGCCCCCTCGACTAGCAATCTGGGGCGGGTAAGGTTCTTAAGATCTCACTTGAAGCACATCTCTATATATCTGGGAGAGGTTGAATCTATATATAGAGAGGGGGGATCTCGCCCCTCTCTCTATATCATATATTTGGGTGAGGTTGAATGTATATAGAGAGAGGGGGATCTCACCTACCCCTATATCTAAACTCTAGAGGGTGAGGAAGGCTATCCAATCACAATCAAATTACGTATGGTTTCTATAGTTGGAGGAGGGAGATCAGATTGTCCATCCAGAGTCCAAATATATGGGAAAGCTCTACTCTATGTATTTCCTACCCTATAGAAAGTTTTAGAGAGGGGGCGAGCATGAAGTCTATCTTCTCCGATCTGCCCCTCTATAGAACTATACGACTCCACCCCCACTCTACTCTATAGAGGGTTGCTCCCCCTCTCTATAGTTCGTCTCTATATAAATTGAAAGCCAATGAGGAGGGGAAAATAAAGCTAGAAAGTAAATGGGTGGAGAATGAGAAACAAGCCATGTAATAAGGGGGATCCTTTGAGTAGAAAATTGTTACATATTTGTGAGTGATGGGTAACTCCGAATTGTTGACACCATATGACCCCCTGAAGACCATTAAATCTATCCTCATCCAATACAAACATATATCACCATTAATCCTTGCTAAAAGAGTAGTAGAACATGTGGATAAGGGATCCATTATGCATTTGGTCCAACTCACACATGTGTAGAAAACATAATTGTGTATAATCTTAGACGACACTACATAAAAAATTAGATTCAAATATGTGTTATGTTGGAGGAAGCAAGGGAGTGCATAGTTGAAAAATTAATTGATTGCGTGATTAAAAAAGTGAATAAGGAGCAGACACAATATGAATAAGATCTAAAGTGGATATGTTGATTGGTGAATAGAGGAAATAATAAGAAAATTATTGTATTATATGACACACAATATCATGTGAGAACAACGTATTTGTGATGATGTGGTAGATAATTACAAGGCATATAAGATGATGTTTTTGAACAAGGATGACACAACAAAAAGAAATAAGGTATAAGCATACTCATAAGTATTAACAAGATATTTAAGTGATGAAAAAACATATTTTACCTATTCAGTTAGATGGTCAGATGCAAATTAAGACGAAAAGAAAGATTTTGATTCCCTAGAGGAAAAACTAAACAAATCCTATACTGTATACGATGTTGATAAATACACAATCGCCATGGAGAGAAAGTGGCTAATAGAGTTAGGTTAAAATTATAGGAGTAAGAAATTCATAGGATCCTGAATTATAAATGACATTGATGATTATGGAAAATTAGCAAATGAACATATGGGAAAGCTAAGCTAGAAAGGGTGGCCACAAATATATATATACATACTTTAGTTGTTTTGATGGGAAACTAATGCCTTCCAACCTTGTAGAGATAGTCATATAGAATGTAACCTTAATATATTATGAAAAAAAGATAGTTGCATAGTTTACAGTGTGGAATTTTTTTAAGAAGATACTGACCATGATTAGAAATTTTCTTCCTAAGGGGTGATTTGATTGTTTTTTGAAAATTTGAATGAAGAATACGACCTTACACCATATGTATAAGTCTCTAGGTGTTTGTATCGGAGAAGCGCCAAAGATCTGCTGGTTCAAAGAATGCACATGTGAATGATGCAAGATGTGAATTATTACAAGACAAAACAAAGCAAGCATACAAGACTACAATAATGAAAATACAAGTGAGATAATTACAATAACACAAAAATATATCCAACTCAATACAATCAAATAAAATAATGTAAGAGATGTAAATATAAGAGGTTAATGTGTAACCTTATCCTAGAATCATGGTAATCTCCACCTTGAATAGTGGTAACCAACACCTATAATAGTGTAGTCAAGTGTACACCTAAGCAAGCATATCCCATAAGTGTAGGGAAAATCCTAGTGATGTGGAATATCTCGAGTACAATAATACAAATAAAGTGATGAAAATAAATCCTACACTAACACCCCCGATAAGAACAACTTAGGTGGGAAGTAAAAAAGGAATGTGGGTCTCGACAACAACGCCTGATGAGGTACCCATGTACAATGCAATATCTCATAAGATGAGTAAAAGGAGAAAACCTAGTGGGAAACCCCCCCCCCCCCCAAAAAAGAAGAAGAAAAAAAAAAAAAAAAAAAAACAGAGACATGAAGTAGTGAGGAGGCTAGAAGCCCCCCTTGAATATGATGAAGTTGCTGATGTAGACCGCACCCCAAGAAGAGATCGTAGATGAATAAAATTTCTCTCAGTGAAAGGTTTGGTGAAGATGTCACCAACCTACTTTGAAGACTGGAAGAATATCAAATCGATGACTTGCTCATGATTGAGCTCTTGAATGAAGTGTATGTGAATCTCAATTGTGTTTTTTCCTATGATGAAGGACCATATTCCTGCATATCTAGATGGTGATTTGACTATCACAAAAGATGACTATAGGCTTCCTGATCTGGATGCCAATATTGGAAAGAATCCCTTGAAGCCAAATAGCCTAAGTAGTTACGTTAACAACTCCCGTGTACTATGCCTCTGTGAATGATAGGGAAATAAAATTCTACTTCTTACTTGACCAACTAATAGGACCAAAACCCAATGAAAAACTATAACTTAAAGTGGACTTATGACACTTAGTCTCATTAGCCCAATCTGAGTCTATGTAGCTGACCAAGTCAATGTCTAAACCAACCATGTAGTGAATCCCATATCTGTGTGAGCACTGAATGTAGTGCAAGATCCTCTTAGTTGTTTTCCAATGCATCTCATGGGGTTCCTGCATGAACCTCGAACAAGGTAAATTTGAAGACCCCCTAAAAAAATTCGTAGATATTCCTTGGTGAATGTGTGAAAATTGACTTTCGTGATGATGGCGAATATGAAGAAAACAGGTTTCAAAGTAAAATATGCTGCCGGCCGGTAGCATTTATATGCTATTGACCGATAGCATATATTATGATGTTGGCTAATAGTATATGATGTTAGTAAAAAACATACGTAATGTTTTGAAAAATCAATTTTTGAAAATAGCAATTAAAATGACCGGCTTGATGAGAAATATGTCCTCACAAAACATGGCACAAAGAGAAAAATTCAAAAATGTGATTTTTTTTTGAAAAAATACAGATTTCGCTAATTTTGTATGGAAAAAAAGTTTTTTTTGAATTTTTTTGATGTTAGCAGTTAAAATGATCATCTCAATGAGAAATCCATCCTCCCAAAATATAGCGTTAGAAAAAAAACCCCATACTTTGTTTTTCTATCTAATGACATCGGTGAAAAATGTTACCGACCGGTAACATTTTTGTATGGTATTAGTCGTTAGCATAAAATATGTTATCAGCCGGTAGTATGTTTTATACTACCAGTTGACAACATATATTATGCTATCGGTTGGTAGTATAAAAAAATGCTACCAACTGACAACATAAAGGTGAATATCATGAATTTTAATTTCGCGCTAATGGTGAATTGACCCCTAAAATTAACTTGTACCGAGAATTTTTTGGCAGTCTGGTCCTAATTCCTACCCTAAAAATTTACGAATTTCAAATTTTAAAAACTAGAATATTCGTGAATTAACAAATATTTTCCACTAAAATTTTCCCTGACCTCAAAACAATACCAATGGAATATGAGATAATAGGACTAGTGCGAGTCAAGTAAATAAGGTTGCCAATAAGTTGTCAATACATAGTAGCATCAACCAAGGGTGTGAAACAGTCAACCTCAAGCTTGAATCCAAATAAGAATGGAGCGGAGATGGCTTACAGTCAACCATGTGAAACTGATCCAGAAGATCGAGAGAGTACTTTGTATGTGCAAGTGAAATCCCCGAATCAGAATGTGTGATCTCAATGCCAAAGAAGTAGTGCAGTAGACCCAAGTCAGTCATGGTGAATCTATCCTGAAGAGTTGTCTTCATTGCTGAGATAGATGATGAACTACTCCTAGTGATCAAAAGGTCATCAACATAAAGTACCAGTATTAACAATGAATCATCCTGCCATAATAGATATACATTGGGATCTGAATGGAACTGAGTAAAACCAAAAGCTAGGAGGAAGGAATCCATCTTGGCATACCAAGATCGAGGGGCATGCTTGAGGCCACATATGGATTTCCTAAGTATGAAAACTAAGGATGAACCCTGAACAAAACCAGGTGGTTGATCTATGTAGATCTCCTCTTGTAGGTCTCCGTGAAGAAAATCACTCTTCACATCCTTTTAGTGCACACTCCAACCATGTTATGTGGATAAAGAAAGTGTGGTTCTAATTGAAGTCATCTTGGCTATGGGTGCAAAGGTATCTGAGTAGTTTATGCTATAGTTACCTGTGAAAAAACCTTTGGCTACGATACTGATGCCTCGTACTTATCAACTGGCCCATATGTTATAAGTTTGGTCTGATATATCCATTGACATCGAACCATCTTCCTTCCCTTAGGAAGTGAAGTCAAATCCCAAGTGTGATTATTGATTAAGAAATTATATTCCTCATGCATATCACTATCCCACTCAAGTATGCTTGATGCCTCTCAAAAGTTCTATGGATTTGTCAATGAAGCATATAAGGCATGTGGACTACTCTAATAGTCTACTCGACTACGTCTGTCATCCTTTAGATCCCCTACCCAAGTGCCTACATTATGAAGTGTTTACCTAGCCCAAAGAGGGCCTGAAGTGGGAAAGTCATGTACCGAATCCTCATCCTATGAAATATGGCTATAAGTAGATGAGGATGACCCTCATTTCTCTATTCATTGTCAGAAATGGAAGAAGTAGAATACTTTACCTTAAGAACTTGTTGTGGATAATCTGAATCCTTAAGCTGCTCATCAAAACTGAGTGAAGCCAAAGTAGCTAGAAAAACATCAAGTAAAGAGTCAGTGGGACTCTCCTGAAACTTAACACTTCTCTTGATGAACAAATCATAAGTAGTATGATGGATAAGTCTATAGACCTTGAACTCCTTTGGATACCCAACAAATATGCGAGGTTTGTATTGAGGCTCCATTGCCTTACATTTAGTTTTTGGGATGCATACCATTGCTGGTGATACAAAGACCTTGAAGTGATTAACTTTTGGTTTCCTATTGTGCCAAGCTTCAAAGGGAGTTATACCTTTCAAAGATTTTTGGGGAACCCGAGCACAATTTTCGGCTTCTACCAAAAACTACAAAGTCAAATATTTAGAGTAGATCATACAATTTTCCATCTCTTTCAATGATCGATTTTTGCATTCTGCCATGCCATTCTGATGAGGAGTGTAAGGAACTGCCTGCTGTAGATCAATACCCTATGTGGTGCAAAAATTCTCAAATATATTGCTAACATACTCCCCCCATTATTTGTTTGAATAAATTTGATGCATTTCCTAGATTGTTTTTCAGCGAGTTCCTTGAAGTACCAAAAGTAATCAAACAGTTAAAAATTTTCCCTAATGAAGTAGACCCGTGTATATCTGGAAAAGTCATCAATAAAGGTGAGAACATATTTGGCCATGGTGAAATAAGGATGGGGAAAATCCCTTGTGACATCACTTTGAATCAACTCTAAATGTTTTGAATCTATCCAAGATTTTCCTTTTTCAAATTTCTTTTTAGGGTGTTTTCGAAGAGCACACCCCTCATAAAGTCCCTTTGAGAAATGAACTCTAGGAAATCCTATAACCATGTCATGTTAATTGAGTTGCTCAAGCTAGTGGTAGTTAAGATGGCCAAACCACTCATGCCATAATTTGCTAAAGCCATCTGGATGTGTGAGTAATGTAGTAGGGGAACTATTAGGTGCAAAGTGCGAGAATGTATATAACCTAGCATGGTGATTTTCCCTTTCCACTGCTATTGTAGTGTTGCTATAACTCCTTGATCTCAACTAAATTTAGATCAAATAGGTTTTCTCGTGCCCATCCCTATATGAGTCATCTTAGACATTGATAGGAGATTAGTTAAAGGCGAAGGTACACTGAGAACATTTGTAAATGTTCCACCTTTGACTTCAATAGAATCCCTCCCTAAAAATGTGGCTAAAGTATCATCACCCAAAGTGATGAAGGACATGCTGTAATGCTCTAAGGAATAAAAATAAACTTGTGTTGAACCCAAGTGGTGTGAAGCACCAGAATCAATAACTCGAGAATGAGTAGATGAGGATGAAACTGCAACTAGTGTCTTTCCCTTATGTTTCTCTTTATCTTTTTCCTTTGCGTTAGCTGATTATTGGGTGATAAAGTTTGCTTGATAGATTTAGGGACCCCTATGTTGTTCATCTTAAAGAGATGACTGATGTGGTCAATTTTCTTCTTCATATATTTGTTATCATCATGCCCAAGTTTCTAGCAATAAGCACACTTAACCTTTTCCTTATTAGGATTCCCATTTAAACTTGAGGTTTCAGTGGTAGATTTGGAAGAGGTAGTGGATTTTTGTTTCCCATTCCCAAAAATGAGGGCTTGAGGTTTGGATGACTTCAAGGTACCCATTTGGATTAAATTTTATTGCTCCTTAGTCAAATTGACAATAAACTCATCTAAATATGTCATAGACCATGTGGATCTAAGAGCCCTCTGGGTAACATAAAAGGTAGAGATAAAGATAGAGTAGTCATGACCTAGTTTGGAAAGCAATGAAATAACTAGATGTTCATCCTTCTTTTCTGTTCCACATTATTTTAACTACAATCATAAGGACTTGAGCTTGGTAAATAAATCTTCCAAAGTGTCAAATTTTCTAGGACTTAAGCTGATAAGTTACATTTCTAGCTCATGACCCCTCATAGTGTCATGATTCTCATCTATTTCTAGCTCTTGACTTAAAGGATTTGACACTAAATATGTTTTAGTACACTAATCAAATCATCTATTTCACCAAGGATTTTCAAAATATGTTGTCTAATTTGTGGAAGCTCTTGTAGCCTTTCTTGGTCATATAAGAATAATTGTTTCATTTGACTACCTTCACATGCACAAGAACCATTCACAATAAAATTATTCAAAGAGGCATTATTGGGAAAATAAATCATAACTTCAAGAATAACGTTAACATCATTTTACAACATCTATTTTATTTTTCACAAAATATATAGTATTAACCAAAGGAGTTTTGACAAAATAAAAAAGGTTGGAATGTATCCTAGAACACTCCTCATAGTTATGATTTTGAATCTAATTTATTTGGAATATAATGCATAGAGATATTAGTGTTTAAAGAACACATTAGATATGGCTAATATATTTGGAACAAATAAAATGAGAAATTCCCTATAAAAACCAAATTAATCATTAAAGTTTAGCAAAAACTAACCTTAGAAGGCTATCAAGAATGTAAGATAAAGCAAGTCACTAAAATATTTTATGGGAATTTCATTTTAAATTTAAGATGTAATACATTTCTCCATAAACAATGTATCTCCCATCTAAATATATTTTAAGAAGTAAATTAGATCCATTAATTACATGAAATAATATTTCAAAAGTAATAACAATTGACAATAAGAAGGATTTTAGAAGAATATTTGATTAATTGTAAATATGAATATATTCATCAGAAATATTATGCAGATAAAGAGAAAACAATGAGGTGAATAAAACCCATAAAAATAAACAATAATAAAAAACCTTTTCCAATAATGTTGGTGCACACTATCTCGATATTTGTAGAGTGTGGTTTTGACAAATTTTAGCTAGGAAAAATATGGTTTCACAATCTTGTTCATCGGCTTTGGATCTCCAAAAAAATTTCCCCCTTTTTTTGGAAATTTATATCAATATATACACAATTGATCTCGTTCCATAGAACCTTAATGGATCGACAACACCATGTAAGAACATAATAATGATAAGAGATGTTTTGAGGGGCTTATGTTATCCCTACATTATTATTAGGGCCCTTATTTTGAAAATTTATTTGAAATAAGAACATGAGTACAATTAAGTTTAACATGAGGCTAGATGTATAATGGGGCTCAAAAGGGGGGAATAGGTGGCCACTTAAAAAAAACAATACATGAACTTATAGAGACTTTTAACAACACCTAGTCAAAGAATTTTGTGATGATGTAAAAAGATAAATTGTGATATTGTTGGCATGGTAAAATATTACCTATGTATCGAAGGTGCATATGATAGTGACACATAAGAATTAGGTGCATGGATAGGCGTGGAAGGTTGATAGATTTGTGCCCTGAGGTTTCACGTCCGAGAAGGACATTTTTTAGGACTTATCCATTTTGACATAGATGGGATAAAAATAGGATGGAGTGCAGAGCACGTAAGGAAAAGAATAATAAGACTTCTCAGCGAAGGAAAAATCCAATTTTTTGAGAAAGTGGAAGATTAAGAGACATGTATTGGTCAGAGCTAATAATAGGATTGGATATGGATTTAATTATATATAATCTATTATTAGGCGAAGTCTTGCATTCTTATTTATTTATCTTTGTAGCGGCATGCACGACTATTTTGAGCATCCGAATCTATTTTGAGAGTCCATGGGAGGTGAAGGGAAAGTCCCACCCACACACACACACATATATATGTATTGATTTGCACTATTTTGACAGAGACCAAGGATGAGACTCAGATCTGTATTATAATAGATTTATGTTACTGGTATGATTTGTGCACCGCATGCCCTTATGAAATGATACTCATGGTAATGTATTCAGCTACTGGGTTTTCATGAATTAATATAATGGATCATTATGGATGGATATCAATTGTTGATGTCTCTATTTATGGTTATTGTATGGTGAATCTGGTATTAATCCTTATGTGATCTACATGTTTTCCTTATTAGGTGTGTTTCTAAATTGAGATCATGAATCTGATTATGAAAATGAGATATGTACTTTGATTGTGGTTATTATGAATACGTATGATAACACCCTAGTAAGACAGTAAAAAAGAGGGACCTGGTACCTTTGTGTGCTTTGGGTGAGTGTTCAAATTAATTTGAATGAAGTGTTAGTGCACCTAGGGTTTTGAGTGGGAAAACAATACTACATTTTGGTTCAGTTTCTAGGACCTCTTTTTGAATTGTTTACCGTGATGTTGCATGATGATGGCATAGTGGTTGACTCTTATGGCCATTAAATATTGGGTAATTGACAGAAAATATTAGTTTTTGTGAAGATATGGTTATGGACCGGATTTCAATGTGCATGTGTGTGTTGAAGAACATACTTATCATGAGCTTTATGAAATTTTTTTTGCTACTTTCCAATAGAGTTGTATGAGTGGTTGTATGCATATGCATCAAAGAAAATATGGAGTTATAGATCAAGGATTTGGACATGCAGGAAGATTATCAAGGCTTTGTTTGATGCAAATGAACCTTAGACATGTGTTGTATATCATTGGTGGGCTGGTGTTGTGCGAAGTTATAATTTTGGAAGTATGTTGTGTCTACGTATTCTTGTCCTAAAAGTTACTAAGTTTGAATTTTTACTATGAGCCCAGAAGGATCTTACATTTGTGTTATTGCTTTGTCTATTAAGATCTTGATGGTGGTGCTGAGTTTAGAGCATGCCTACCTATGGCTAACTAAACATACCACCGTGCATAGGGGCAGGAGCAGGTGTGGTGAAAGATGGTGGACCTTGTGGAGTAGAAAGGTAGAGAGAAGAAAAGTGACTTAAGTATAATGAAGTGCAGGAGAGGGAATTGGTGAAACACCGTGATATTGATGAGTCTATGGAGTTGCAGAGGATGATGTCTCAAGAAATATTTGAAGCTCACATGGAATATGTTGAGATCGGAGCATCAAGATCTCCCCCAACTTAGGAAAGCACAATAGAGAATCCCCTATTGACTTATGATGAGAGTGACATTTGATGAGGAAATATTGAGGACCATGGGTACGCATTTGATCCTGACATGGTGACCTAGCCCTTATGCTTAGTGTTCGAGTTCCAGAAGTAATGATTTGATAAACAGGCGAGTGTAGGTAATCCATAGTAGCTTTAGGTAGATATCATTTTCCTTTGAATACAGAAGTACATAAGAAAACACATTCATCATATGGTAGAACATACATCATATTTGTTGTTTGGAGGCCTGATTGGAGGAATATTTTCTAGTGCATCATCAAGATAGAGTGTGGGCAAGTAGAACCTTGTGAACACATTTGGAATTACTACAACTTCATAGAATTGTGGAGTTAAATTTAGTACTACTGGTTAGGATGCAAGGAAGTACATCTCATTGGTTCTAACACCCACTACTGGAGGATCAAGGTGGATCAAGAGGGTTAGGATCATGTGGATTAGGTGGTTCTAGTGGTTGAGGAAATATTAGTGGCAGTTCTGGTTCTAGATCTGGAGGACATAGACCAGATCCCTAGCAACCCCCACATCAACCTCAAAAAATTTATTATGATATGTCTCTCCACTTTCTGGAATATAAAGGTATTGAAGATGATGCAGAGCATGTGTACAACTGCAAACTACTATAACATGCTAAGGGAATAACCACCCCATATAGGAAGGAGAGTCATTTTGTTACTACTCTTCAATGAAGTGCACATAGCTAGTACAGAAAGTATGAACTCACCATAAAAAGGTGGATTATGATGCTTTATGCTTTAAATTTATAGCCATGAGTTCTATATTCTAGAGTTTGAACAAAAAAGTATCAGTGCACTTAACGACATAAAGTGGGGCTTATCAAAAAGCATTCATGAGTACAAAGTGTGTTTTTAATATTTACTATCAAATTTGTCTTATGACATACATCCCTAGTTAACATGCATAGTGGTTTGTTGGTGGGTTGTTGACTCCATTCAGAAGGGCACTATCTCATAAGACTTTTTTGGATCTTCACGACGCTTTGGAGGTATACTCTATGCGCATTGAGGTAGTTGGGAGTGTGGACACTGGATTAAGTCCACTTTTATAAGCGTAGATTGTAGCTATGGCGAAATAGTTGGAGAATATCTCTACTAATTACACTCATGAGACACACAGTGGAATATGGTGTACATATTGTGAGGTTGAAGGACATATAAAGGATATTTTCTCCTCAAAGTTAGTTGCATGCCATGTTGTTGGATTGTGAGTTTTTTGATATGGACCATGATGCAAGTAGATGTCCCCTCTTGCAATGTGCGATCCAGAAGAATGTATCTATGTATTGTAAAATTTGTAAAACTCATACTCATGATATTGTTAACTACAGAGTGATTGATCATATTCATGAGGCTATTGAGACAAGTGTGCACCAAAATAGTGTAGTAGGTGGATCTAAGGAACAAGGATAACAACATAATGAAGGGTGCAATAATGGGGATAACTAGAATAGAGGATTCTGTGGAGGATATAGAGGCCAAGGTTGCGGCGGTGGAAGAGGAGGATTTCTTATAGGAACTTGTTTTACTTGTGGATCTTCTGATCATTATCAGCGTGAATGCCCTCAGAATGTGGTTTTCTCATGGTGTGGAAAATAACATAAATTTGAAGAATGCCCTGACTTTTATGAGCATATGAGAAAGCAACATAAGCAAGACAATGGAACATCTATGATTAAGATACAATGTGCAGATGGAGATAAATAGATGCTGAAGGTTAGTCTAAATTCTGAATTACAACCCATCTTAGTTACCACATGTGTTGAAGTGTTGCACGTGCATGAACCACCAAAGTATAAGCTGACTATAAAAAAGCAAAGAAGTGATTAATGCCAAGTACCCTGATGTTGAACATTAAAAAGAGGTTTACTAAGAAACTTTGGACGTTATCAGGGATCTACAATGGGAAATTCAAGCTTGAAGAAGCAGGCACGATGGAACAAGTAAAAAACATTGAAATACCTCATAAGGATGTAGATGACTTGGAGGTATGTCGAATGTTGCACCAGAGAACATAATCCCCTTTGTTAGGAGAATGGTTGAGAGAAAAAATACTGCATGTAGGTAATGAGTGTGAAAGGCAGATACTTCATGCAAATCTACCTCCCCATAATCATGAGTATGATAAGGAGATTACATTGAATGTGGTTATCGATGGATGGATTCTGAGCAACATTTTGATAGATATAGGTGCATAAGTTAATGTACTCACATTGGATGCTTGGAATCAGATGGGAAGACCACCATTGCAGCCTTCTTTGAATGTGTTGTATATGGAAAATAGAACTAGGGCCATAATCCTATTGGGGTATTAAAAGATGTGATTATTATGATTTCAGGAGCTAATTTTACTAGGGACTTTGAAGTATTGGAGCTCAGTAGAGGTAGATAGCTTTCCCACATTACTTGGGTGCCCCTGGTGTTATGTGAATAATGCAGATTGTCACTTCAACAAGGGGTAAATTATCTTTGAGAACAAGGAAGAGAGCATCATTATACCTTTAACAGATGTAAAGGATGATCCATATGTTGATCCTTTGAGTGAAGAATACTTGAATAGGATATACATGCGCATAATCAGAGACCATGAGGTAACTGAGCCATCTAAGGAAGGAGTGATACAGTGGGATGATGCTCATTCAGTTAGTGATACTACAAGTATTTCTTGTGACAACTAGGTGCATGGAACATATGAAGTAGTTGGGTGAGAGATCAAGAATATTGTTACTCGCATGATCAGGTCACACGCTGTTTGGTACTTAAGTCATAAACAGATACCTTGGTACACTGGTGAAGGGAACCCTGATGTATTTTTTCGTGCCTTGGAAGATCAGTGGAAGGATGAGGGTGATAGAAGAAATATGTTGGTTTATACCTTGTGCAGGACAACAACACATTGGTGGACTACACACAGAGACAACCTATTAGAATGGTGAGAGGTGAGAATCACCTTTTCTACTAGGTTTCTAAGGAGAAATGTACCTTCACAGATATGTGAATTCCATGGGAAGTCCCCTACTTCACACCATGTTCAGGAATGTGAGAGACTTTGGATAAAGGGGTAGGAGGCCTTACCACCATCACTCTAGGTACTTAAGTTCTATGCCACCTTAAGTGGTTGTGCATCATGGTATGTCCATGTAAAATTGACAAAGAGAAACAATTAATTGGCAAGAGATGACCTTAGGTATGATCCACACTTTTGATTACTTTTCTACTAAACCTTTGGTCAATGAAGCACTACAGATTATGAAGTGCCTTACTTTGGGAGATAGTGCGAAGGCTGAGGAAATTTTGTTATATGTTTGGTGAGATGGATTTAGAGGTGTGCCTTGACCTTGAAGAGACTAAAGAAGAAGAAATGGTCCATGCCTAGGAAGAAAAGGAAAAGGGTAAACTAGTATGCATGATAAATGATGATGATGATGAGGATAATAATTTGGATGTTAACCACACTAAAGGTACATGTGAGGTGATGGATACAACAGATGAGAAGGCACACGCATATCATGAGCCTATGAAAACAAATAAGGTTAATATTGGAATAGGTAGATCCTAAGGAAGCCATTATTGGTGATTATTGGTCTGAGTAGGAAGTGGCTAAGATTATTGAACTCCTGCATGACTTTCAGGATTTATTTCTGTGAGGCTATCATGAGTTAAAAGGAGTACACCCTTCTTTAGGTGATATGAGAATCAAACTTAAAGAAGGTGGTCCCAATTAGGAAGAGGCCATACATGATGAATCCTAATCTGTGCATTAAGGTGAAGGAAGAAATTGATAAAATGCTCAAGTCTGGTATAATTGAGCCCATTGAGGAATCTTAGTGGGTAATTCCCATGGTCATCAGTATTAAAAAGGATGGGAGGATAAGGATCTTTGTGGATTATAGTAGATATAAATGCTTCATGTGTTATTGATCCTTTTCCCACCCCTTTTACAGAGGAGATCCTTGAAGGATTACAGGGTGTGAGATCTACTCTTTTACATATGGATTTTTGGTTATCATCAAGTTTGCATAGCAAAAGAAGATCAGGAAAAGAAAAATTTCACCACTGAGTGGGGAAGTTTTTCATATACAAGTAATGCCCTTTGGATTAAAGAATGCCTACAGTATTCTCACGTATTGTTGTGTAGGATTTTCAGGACTTCATTCATAAGTTTTTACAGGTATATCTAGATGATTGGACAGTGTATGGTTTGGTTAAGGATCATTGTGACAATTTGAGGCTTATGTTTGAGAGGTGTAGGTAGTTGAGCATCTCTCTAAATATTAAGAAATGTATCTTTGCGACACCTTTTGGCACTTTTCTTGGGCATATTATTTGTAAGGAAGGCTTGTTGGTAGATCCATCCAAGGTCATTGTGATCTTGGGATTGGAAGAACCTACCAATCAAAGTGAAGTGCATGGATTTCTTGGACATATAGGGTATTATAGGAAATTCATTAAGGGCTATGCAAATATTTCCATGCCCCTGGAGGAATTATTGAAGGCTAAAGGAAAATTCTATTGGGGTGAGGTGCAATAGTAGGTGTTTGAAACACTGAAGGAAAGGTTGACCACTGCACCTATTTTGCACTTTCCTTCATGGGACAAACCATTTCATGTTCATGTCAATGCTTATGGGATGGAAATTGGTGCATGTTAGCACAACCAAGAGAAGGAATTGTAGACCACCCTATTTGTTTTGTAAGTAGGAAGTTGACACCAGTTAAAAATAACTATACAAATACTGAGCGCGAAGCCTTTTCCATGATTTACGCGCTACACAAGTTCAGACAATACTTATTGGACACCATTTATTTTCTTCACAGATCATATGGCACTTAAGTATTTGGTCAACAAGCCTATTTTACAAGGGTGCATTTGTAGGTGGATACTACTATTTCAATAGTTTCAGTTTATAGTGATTGTGAAACTAGGAAAAATTAACTCAGGACCTGATCATTTTTCAAGGATCAATTTTGGTGAGGATGCACAGAGCATTGAGGAAAAAATGCTGGATGCACATCTCTTTAGATTGAATCACGTGCCCACTGAGTTGGAGGACATATTGCAGTATTTTTGCACTGGATAGGTGCTAAGGGAATGAAGACCTTAGAGAAGAAACAACTTGCAATATGCACGACACCTTACCAGTTGATAGGTGGATATTTATACAAGCTAGGTCATGATGAATTTTTACGTTGGTGTGTACTAGAGCATGAGCATGAGGGGATTATGGAAGAAGATCATGGTGGAATTGTAGGAGGTCATTATGTAGGAGATGCCACCGCATTCAATATTTTGATGGTTGGCCTTTGGTGGGAAACTTTATACAAGGATATTAAAGAATATGTCAAGGTGTGTGATCATTTTCAATGCCTTGGGAATCCTGGAAATAGAGATGAGATGCATTTGAGGCCTATTACAAGTGCATAACTATTTGAGAAATGAGCGATTGACTTTGTAGGTCCTATTTCCCCACCCACGTGTAGGACTGACACACGCTATATTATAACTTGTACAAACTATCTGAAAAGGTGGGTAGAAGTAACACCTACAAAGGATTGCATGACCACTACAACAGTGAATATTTCTATGGGAAAACATTATCAAGCAGGTATGGATGTCCGTTGAGCTTAAAAGTGATAGGGGCACTCATTTTCTTAATGAGACCATCAAAATTCTTTTGGTGAGTTTATGGTGGCACACCATAAGACAACACCCTATCACCCACAGGCCAATGGAACTATTGAGGATTTCAACAAGATTATGGGATAAACATTGACAAAATGTGATGTTGGAAGGGAATATTTGGATGATAAGGTATCTTTTGTACTTTGGGTATATAAGACCACTTACAAAATATTGAATAAATCCACACCCTTTCAGTTGGTGTTTGGCGTGGAGGTTTTATTTCCCATGGAATTCATGTTTCCATCCCTACATATTGTGTGCATAGGAGGATTAGATGATGAACAAGTTGTTGAAGAGTGCATAGAAAAACTGATGCAGTTAGATGAGAGGCACGTTATTTCCCGATGGAGCCAGAAGATAGAAAAAGTGAAGACAAAAGGCATGACATGATAGACATATTCAAAATAAGGAATTTGAGGTTGGAAAGATGGTTCTTCTTTATGATTCAAAGTTTTTGTGTTACCCTGGGAATTTGAAAGTTCATTGGTTAGGACCATTCATAGTAAAAATGATATTGGAATCTGACGCTTTCTAATTACAAGCATTGGATGACACTTTATTTCCTAGTTACTTCAATGGCAGTAGGCTGAAGCCCTACTATAAATAAGTCTTCTTGGTGTTTGTAATAAGGTAGTATTTTCATTTAAATTAGATTTCCATTAAATGCATTTTCCTTTCATGTGTTTCCTTTCATCATTGTTATGCTTTGTCAATTTAGTTCATTGTTTTGTTGTAATAAGTGCACTTGCACGCCAAGAGCTGATTACTATCTATTGGATTCATGCACAGAGGACCGCACATACTTTTAGTGTGGGGTGGATCAGAAAGAATAAGTGATTGGTGCTTTGGTATAGATTAGTGTGCATTGAAAAAATATTACAGGTTCTCAATGTTGAGGTACTTAAAGAAAATTTCTTTCTCAGATTAAAGACCACACATGTGTAGATGGATGGACGCACAGTGTAACATGAGGTAGGAAGCAACATGGGAAACTACTTGGTATAAGGTGCAATGGTTTTGTACTTTGGGCATAGGGAGGCACATGAAAGGAGGTATGTGGGTCAAGAAGTAGTGGGCGCACCAGAAGGTTACGACTGGAAGCGTGAGAAGAATATGACGTGATGCATGGAAGAGTGAGAGGGAAGAATTAATGTCGCATACGATGGTAGTTGAGGAGCAATTAATGTGGACAATTTTGAAAACATCTATAAAGGAAGGTGCTTAAAATATTATTTTTACCTTGCATCCTTTGAGTTTTCAAGTTGTTAAGTGTGAAAAGTGCGAAGTGTGAAAAGCATTTGAATGGTGAACCAGGTGATTTCAAACATGACATTGACCAGAGCTCCACATGGAAGGGTGTTTGAGTTAGTTGGGTGTGTGTAGAGGAAATAGTTCACAGTGTTAGGGTTTTAAGGAGACATATTTACAACTAGGGAACACTAGGGCACAGATATTATGAAGGAAAAAAGGAAAATGAAGGTGAAGATCAAGGAGTGTGAGGGTAAGGTAGTGAAAACATTTACAGTTTTTAGAGCACATTTTTACTTAAGCAGAATAATGGCACCAAATAGAGCTATGGCCATTGTGAAGGAGACCAAGGAAGCACCATATGAGTGGTTTACATAAATGTAATACCCATAGGAGGTTATTGAAGGGAGATCATAGACATCATAGTTGAAAAAATGAAAAATTAGTGACTTCAATCATCGGATAAAGCAGACCTGCAAGGATATAAAGGAAGATACAGTGTTGAGGACGAATAGGTGAACCACAGATGGATAAAGGTGTATGATAATAAAATTTACAAGCTATTGGAAAGTGTTGGGTTTATGTAATTATTTGAGTTTTCACTCTTTGGAAAGCATGATCATCTGTACTAGTGGCTCGTATCACATGTACACATGAAGATTACTTCTATTTTGTGGGAAGGAGAATGAGAATTACAACAAATTTGATCAGGAAGGTTACAGGTTTACACGACTCTGGTGAGGAGATTGTTGGTGACCTTTCTGATGATGATGGAGTAGAGGTGACGACCACTACATTTAAGTATCATAAAGGAGGTCGAGCCTTTAATGTGATAAACATATAAGAAAAAGCTACCAAGGGTAGCGTACATGACTGGTTAGCTAATAAGATGGGTACTTCAGAAGAGATGGAAGGAGGTAAACAAGTGATGGTTATACATTGCACATAAAATGGCAAACAAGACATATTATAACATTGTGAGCTATGTTGCAGAAGGCATTGTGGAAGAAGCGTGCATCTAGACTGACAAAGGTGAGAAGATAACTTGGGGTGTCATCTTTCTCCTCATTGTATTTTGTTGAAATTGGTGTGCCCGATGGGCCAAAGGACAAGATGTAGGTGTACCCTTTGGAAAATAAGTCACCTGTGAAGAAGTTCACAAGCTTCACATGCCAAGGCACTATAACAGGGACATATAAGCAACACATAGAGAAGTGGTAAATAAGAATGCATGATGCATTTGAGGGGGAGTGAAACATCCCTAGAGAACTACCCAGTGTTTTGGAAGGTCATGCAGGGTTCGTAAAATACCAACACTTCTGTCTGGGGTGCTTTTTCATGAAGACGGGTGAGAAAATCCCCTAGTGTAAGTTTCCTTTTGAGTTTACTGCTTGTTAATTAAATATTTAGTGAACCAACTACATAACGTGTGGAAGTTATAGTTTGACGCTAACAAGGTAGATGTAGATATTCATAATTTGTACATAAAACTTATGTATACCCTAAGCAAGGAAGCATATGTAGAGACGATAGAGTCTGATGATATAGATATCACTCAACAAGACATGGTCGCGGGGACAGATAGAGCTCACGCACATGTATGTGTACCTAAGGGCAATGTTTTAAGGACATGAAATTTATTTTAGGTGAGGAATTATCACTACCAGGTCCTCCTAAAGGAAAACATACTGTGGGTACAAAGAGAAAACTTGAATATACACCCCTAAGGTAGAAAAAATAGGGGCATAGATAATGTCCTTGAGAGAGAATAAGAAGTGAAAGAAGATGGTATTGCATTGGATTCATGGCATAAGAAAACTATGTATGGGGTGAAAGAATATATATGTGGGTGTTGGTACTTCACAGCCTATGAAGAGTTCACCGCGTGTAACGCCCATGGATAAGGCTTGAGAAGAGAAAAGAAGAAGGCGCAAGTATGTGCCCGTGAAAGATAGTGATGAGGAGGGGTCATCAGACAAGTCCATGTGTCAGGATGTCTCCCATACCTAGTCTTAAAGTTAGATAAGATGAAAGGATCACAACTAAGTAACCACAATTTGATATAGACATCCACAACATGAGTGTACAGGAGCGTGAAGAAGAAATCCATGCTAGGGGAGATACAGAATTGGAAGATAGTGTTAAGTAGCCGACCAGTGGCCCTAATGCTAGAGTTAGAGAAGAGAATAAAGAAGGTGTTGGAGCACAGGAGCATACAGATGAGCATGCTAGTGAGAAGAATCAGGAGGAGATGGTGCAAACACTTGTGTTAGGGTACATCAATGACCCTAGAAATATTATTCGTAGGTTTTAATGTTCCAGAACACTCTTGCGCCATAACAAGAAAACACGCCCACAAGGAAAACGTTTTCCTATAATATGCAGACTCACGTGGATGATCTCGATTTCGATGTGTGTGAGGGATCATGTGCATTTAGATTAATGAAGAAGGCTCCACATTCTAAACATGTGACAATCAAGCCCATGGAGTTTTCTAATAAGTAGGTGAGTAATACACTGATGAAGATATCTACAGAGGTTACGTGAAAGATTGTGGATAAGGCAGATACCTTGAGAACTCTATTAGAGGATAAAAAGGAAAAGGAAGAGGAACTAGAGGGCTTAAAGAAGGAAAAGGAGAAAGCATAAAATATATTGGAGACTTTCCTTGAGATGGTTGAGGATATTGGAGAGGAAGTTCTGAAGGCATGGCCACGTTATGAGAAACATGTAAGCGGTAACTCTCCATTAGCCTTGACTTATTTAAGGACCTTAGTACACTTTGTTTTTAGACAAAGGAATCATCATGCATGGCCCAAGTGTAGAAGAAATAGCTGCAAATAAATAGAAAGAGGCTAAAGTTGACAAAGACAGAGTGAAGAACAAATAGCGTGCAAGATAGTTGAATATGATGCCCTACTGCAAACAATTAAGGAAGAATTCAAGAAGGAAAACTTGGCACTGAATATGTGTGAAGATCCAGAGCTGATCATTAAAAAAAGGACATCATTTGAAGAGAATGAGGTCTTTGTCGTAAATAAAAATGAGACTCTGGGACATGAGGAGAGGCTTACATAGCTAGCAGAGAAGTGTGATTTGCTCACAACATCCTGGGATCCTCACAAGGAGAAAATAAAAGAACTTGGGAAACTGATAGCTCAAATAATGGATGTGATGGATGGAATGACTTCAAGTTTGGTCAATGTTATCAGAGTACTAAAACACAAGGGTGACGATATAAAATGGGATGAAATGGTTTTTTATGTTTGGTGACATTCTCGCTCATGTGAAAAATGGACTTAGTGATTAGAATGAGTTATAAGCAGACATTAAGAATGAGTTACCTAAAAAAAAATTGCCTATTGAAGAATAGCACCCAGATTGTTGAATTATTCTTACATCCTTTCATCTTAGTTATGTACAGTCATTATTTACTTCTTTATTCTTTATTCTTTGGAGAGATAAGGTATGAGTATCCATTTTCGGGGGCGGAGAATGATATTAGCGTGGGGTAATTTTGGCCTAGTAAAATAGGACCTATGTATCAAAGGCACCTATGATAGTGGAGTAGAAGAATTGGGTGCAAGGATAGGAATGGAAGGTTGACATATTTGTTCCCTAAGGTTTTGTGCCCAAGAAGGAAAAGGTTCAGGACTTAGCCATTTTGACATACATGGGCTAAAAATAGGATGGAGTGTAGAGCCCGCATTAGATAAGGACATGAATACTTCAAGGATACGTAAAGGCTATTTTGGTAACATGTGGAAGATCAAGATTCATGTAGAATCTGAGATAATAATAGGATTAAAACTGAAGTTAATTATAGATAATCTATTATTAGGCGAAGCTTGCATGCTTCGTAGTTATCCTTGTAGTGGCGCAATGGCTATTTTTTAGCATGCAACCTATTTTGAGAATGCATGGGTGGTAAAGCGCAAGTCCCCACCCCTCTCTCTGTGTGTGTGTGTGTGTGTGTGTGTGTGTTGATTTGCACAGATTAGAAAAGAGATCAAGATTTGGATTGTAACAGAGTTATGTTGTTGGTATGTTTGTGCACATGAATTTGTAATGATACTCATGGTGTATTCAGCTACTAGTTTATCATGAATTATTATAATGGATTGTTAGGTTGTGGAGCTAAACAACTTCACTGGAGCATGCATTACAAAGTGACTGGAAAACACAGTAACCATCATCCGTTAGGAGAGACCGGCATCGGTCAAGAAAGGAGGAATCGACAACGGTTAAGGCTAACCGACATCGGTTACCTGTGCAGGAGTGTTTCAATTAACTCTTAGGAATTAGATCTATTTTTGGCATTAAAGTATATCTATTGATTGTAATTATATGGATGAGTGCCCTAAGTTTATATACGCCTATATAATCATGAAATCTAGGGTTTAGAAATAGAATTAAGAGAAGGATTGAATTAGATCATTGATTCTCCTAGATTGAGAAGATGAAGACGAAGAAGAAGAAAAGAAAGAAAGAACAAGTTACATGAAGACAGAGTCTCCATGGAGAGGAGCTGGACAAAAGGAAATAGTAGGTACATCTGAATGGTGAGAAGAGGGTAACATCTTGTACTATATTTTCTTTGTATAGTTATTGTCTCATTGTAATGGCTTGCATAGTATGCAAAGCACATAGAGTTTCTTCTTGTAGATCCACATGTTGGTGAGATCTTGTACTATAGATCTATGTAGATATAGTATTGTATTGTAGATCCATGAGATCATATTGTATTGTTGATCCATGTAGATCTAAATATTATAGAGGAGGTTGTCTTCATGTTTGCACAGGTTATGCATGCAGTGATGGAGATACAGACTTACTTCTTGGTGCACAATCATAGTTGTACATATGGTAGACCCATGTGAGAGGTCTTGGTTACAGATCCACAGAGAACTTGGTAGCAGTTCAGAGATGCAGTAGTTCCTGGTTATGTGTGATCTGCTGGTGGTGTTTGGAGGCATAATTTTAGTGCACTCATGGTGATCTGTTTAGAGATTTGGTGGAGAGGAGATACTCTTGGAGAGATGCATTGTACTCTGGTATTGAAGAGCTGGTTTGTACTCTTGTTATATTATATATATAAGATCTCTACCTTTGGTGGACGTAGCCCACATTGGGTGAACCACGGTACATGATGTGTTATGTGTGTGTACTTTTTCTTGATTTGGATTATTCTAGTTTATAATTCCACTACTGTAGATTTTGGGGAATTGTTTAGATCATGTGTGTATGATTTTGTTTGTTATTAAATCATAGCACTATTCCACAGTCCCAAATTCTTAACAAATGGTATCAGAGCTAGGTTTTTTTATCTTACCTGATACCAACAACTAGTATCAGAGCTTGGTTATCTTAGTTGTTTCAGAGTAAGGGTTTACTTCATGTTTTTTTTAGTGGTTTGAATGACATGTACGAGAGTAGGGTTTGTTTTTCTTGATGAGAAGATCACGGGAAGAGATTCAATCTCAAGTGAAACCTGGAAGAGTAAGGTTGCTGGAAATTACAGTGACCAGTGTTGGTTAAGTGGAAAGCGGCATCGGTAGGGAGACCGTGGTTGGTTACTGGGCAACCTAGTTTTAAACAGAAAATCACAAATCTAAAGAATTAAGAAGATGCATGGAATGTATCTTGGTTGCTGAGGTGTCCCTGGTTCTTAGAGGCACAAACATGTTGGTTAGATTGCAGATCCAGTTATTGAGGTATGGTTTTTTCTTCGTATTGTAGTGCTTATATTATTTTGGTTGCACATACATGTTTGGGATTGTAGATCTAGATCTAAGAATGAGATAAAGGAGAAATTATGCATCCTTTGGTGCAGTTAGATGCATGGGATTCTTAGAGAGGTAGAATATAGTAGCATAGCATGAAGATGAGGTTTCCATCAGAGAAGCATGTTCTTAAGTTAAAGATGCGGTTGAGTATCTTGGTGTTGGTAAGGTGATGTATTTCATCTTGGTGTAGTTTTATTACATGTATTATTGCTGTTAAGTTTTTTGTGCAAGATTTGGGTGCTTCTTGAAATGAATGGATCAACACAACTATCGGCTTTTGTCGGAGTAAGCACTTGGTTTAGTGACCTATGCCAATTTTTGGGGTTGTGTTAGTTCCAGCAGAACCGATGTCGGTCAGGGAATTGACATCGGTCACAGAGGGTAACCGGTACCGGTCAGTGAACCGTGGATGGTCTCTATGACAATGAGTTTGCACATGGTTTCTTACAGTAGAAGAGGGCATGGATGGTTTAGTGTTCTATTTTGGAGGATCATGTTTCTTTTATAGTGTGTATAGGCAGAAACAATGTAGATCACTTCAAGGTTTAGATCAGAAAAAGGGACGAAGTTGGCTTGCATAGTCTAGTGAGACTTTGGGTCAGGTATCTCCATATGGTTTATGTTTTATTTCTTTCTTTTAGAGAAACTAATATTATGTTTGGACAGTCTGCACAGATTTACACCATGTTTTTGGTGTTGTTTGACTTTTATTTCCCAGTTGTGTGGAATCTTGAGGACAAGGATATTTAGTCTAAGGATGCGATCCTTAATGAAAAGTCATGGTTAGACACATTTGCAGGTAATGAAAGATGTTGAGTACATGGGATGAAAAGAAGCTGATTCACCTACTTCACAAGAACTCTAAACTTCTGTGATGTAGGAATATTATTTGATAAGAAGGGAATGATTTTATATTTTCTTTCATCTAGTTTTATTTCTCACTGACATATTAGCTTTTGAGCTTGGTGTTAGAGGCAGTGCAGGAAATTTTGTGTTTAGTGGGAGCAAGCCATGGTTGTTGGCACTGCAGGATTAGATACATGATGCACGTGTAGAGTGAGAGGAGGGTGTTACTATTCAGAGTGACATGAGGCATAAGTTATTTTGGAGGACATTCACAGGATTGTAGGTATTTTGAGTTTATTGCTTTGTGATGTCACTTCTTGTTTTATTTTGTGGTGCCTGGATATCCCTGTGGATTACGATTAATGGTTAGATTTAGCTGGGTGAAGATGATAGAGAAAATTTTCAGAGTTTTAAGGGTTAAAGGAGAAAATCTAACTGTTACAGAGACTGATGTCAGTTAGGATTAAGCGTGGTTGGTCATCTGGTAACCATAGTCAGTTAGGAAGTGACTGGTGTCGGCAAGGGAAACCGTGGTCGATTTGGTTATAGGTTTGACAACAGTGTTTATTTACAATTTTTAGATGGTTCCCTTGTTTTGCTTTCATCTTGGTTTGGTTTGTGCAATATGTTGATGACATGTTTGTTGGTATTTACACTTGATATTAATTGCATGGTTTAGCATGGTTGTTTTTTATTGACATGAGCACATGATTCATATATTGCTTTGGAGTTAGTCGATGAGAGAATTGGCGCTTCTAGAGAGTCTGCTGATATGGATAGATGTATAGGTGAGTTTATACATGTGGATAGATTAAATTTTGTGAGTCTATGATGATGCAGATGTTTGATTTGCACATGGATGCCTATGAGCACAGTTCAGTTGCCTTGAGCATGAGTAGGGGATGTTTGTATTTCCTCTTGATTACTATGTTACTTCTTGATAGGTATGTTATCTATAGATGAATGTCTTGGACATGCTAGTTGTTTATGCAGGGTTGGATTTACAGATTACAGTGTTTGGATTTCTTTGAGTTATGTAGGCCTTTGTGGATTGATCACCCACTATTGCATGTAGAACTCATTCAGGGTTGTTTTTACCCGAGATCTTATTTTACTTTCACATATTCCAGTTTGACTTGTCTTTAGACAGTTGCATTGGTGGTTACATGGAGACATGGAAAGATGGTTGGAGAAAATGGTTGGTTTTACATGTATGGCTATAGTTGCAGTTGAAGCTCAGCACTTCAATTTGAGTGGGAGCTCTTGCAGTTGTGTTAGTCATGATGGCTTTGTTGCATGAGAGGCTTGGTGTTATGATTTAGTGGGAGCTTGATGTATGGATAGCTTGGTTATCATGGATCAGTTTTAGCTTCATGCAAGTCTATGGTAATTCATGGATTTGTTATCTTCATTTTAGAAGATGGTTTGATCTTCCTGGTTTTATTTATTTTAAAGAGAATTGTTGAAGGAAAGAATAGACGGTCTTCATGGTGTGTAGAGGATGGTGAGGTAAAGTTACAGGTACAGGTACAAAGGTTCAGTAATTTATCTCCAAGTGGGAGATTGTTAGGTTGTGGAGCTAAATAGCTTCACTGGAACATACATTACAAAGTGACTAGAAAACACAGTAACCATCATCGGTTAGGAGAGACTGGAATCAGTCACCTATGACCGGCATCAGTTAGGAAAGGAGGAACCGACAATGATTAAGGCTAACTGACATTGGTTACCTATGTGGGAGTGTTTTTAATTAACTCTTAGGAATTAGATATATTTTTAGAATTAAAGTATATCTATTAATTGTAATTGCATGGCTAAGTGCCCTAAGTTTATATACGCCTATATAAGCATGAAATCTAGGGTTTAGAAATAGAATTAAGAGAAGGATTGAATTAGATCCTTGTTTCTCCTAGATTGAGAGGATGAAGACGAAGAAGAAGAAGAGAAAGAAAGAACATGTTACATGAAGACAAAGTCTCCATGGAGAGGAGTTGGACAAAAGGAAATAATAGGTACATGTGAATGGTGAGAAGAGGGTAACATCTTCTACTATATTTCCTTTGTATAGTTATTGTATCATTGTAATGGCTTACATAGTATGAAAATCACATAGAGTTTCTTCTTGTAAATCCACATGTTAGTGAGATCTTGTACTATAGATCTATGTAGATCTAGTCTTGTATTGTAGATCGATGAGATCATATTGTATTGTTGATCCATGTAGATCTAGATATTGTAGAGGAGGTTGTCTTCATGTTTGCACAGGTTATTAATGCAGTGATGGAGATACAAACTTACTTCGTGGTGCACAGTCATAGTTGCACATATGGTAGACCCATGTGAGAGGTCTTGGCTACAGATCCACAAAGAACTTGGTAGTAGTTTAGAGATACAGTAGTTCCTGGTTATGTGAGATCTGCTGGTGGTGTTTACAGGCAAAATTTTAGTGCACTCATGGAGATCTGTTTAGAGATCTGGTGGAGAGGAGATACTCTTGGAGAGATGCATTTTACTCTTGTATTGAAGAGTTGGTTTGTACTCTTATTGTATGATATATATGAGATCTCTATCTTTGGTGGACGTAGCCCACATTGGGTGAACCACAGTACATGTTGTGTTATGTGTGTATAATTTGTCTTGATTTGGATTATTCTAGTTTATACCTACACTAATGTAGATTTTGGGGAATTTTTTAGATCCTTTTTGCATGATTTTGTTTGTTATTAAATCATAGCACTATTTCGCAGTCCCGAATTCCCAACAACTCATATCAGAGCCATGTTTGTTATCTTATCTCATTATATCATTATGGATGGATATTGATTGTTGATGTATCTATTCATGGTAATTGTATGGTGAATATGGTATTAATCCTTATGTGATCTATATGATTTCCTTATTATGTTATCATGGACATGCATGCTAGCACCCTGGTAAGATAGTAAAAAAGAGGGATTTGGTACCTGTGCATGCTTCAGATGATTTCTTAGATATGTCTGAGTGAAGTGCCAATGTGCCTAGGGTTTTGAGTGGGTAAATAAGACTACAAATATTTTGAATCTAGTTTCTAAATGTGAGAAGATATAAGTATCTGAAATTTACACATACAAAGCTTCAATATTGGATATATGATATGGAAATCTCCTAGTGAAGGAACATACGATATGTTCAAGATGTATAATCTGATCCTACCCCTTATGTACAGTCTTGAACACCTTCAAAATAGGATTGTGTGACTTTCTGGGTCCTTTAGTGGAATGGAAATGAACTCAGTTATCAACCCTAGTTGTTGCACAATCTCAATATCATATGTAATCATCTGAATCACTCCAAAACCCCAAGCACGGGTAGAATAACCTATAATAATGTTAGTGTTTGGGTTTTGGTGCACAGTGTGCACAACCTAAGATGCACTACTCCAAAGAGGCATCAAACCAAACTTAGCTATCCACCTAGCATTTGATATCTATATGGATGCAAATAGTTGGAAACTCAAACCCCTTAAATCATGCTTGATTATATTGTTCTCTTGATAAGACTTGGAAATCAGCACTTGGTGTGCTTGGATGTGAGGGGAGATACTTTGACCTAGTTGAGTTCTTCATAATTGTAGTAGTGTCTACCATAATGGATGTGCATTAGTTCTAGGAAGATTTAGGGAGCATTAAGTGCCTTTTATGCTAGTTGTATTGATATCTCTTGAGAGTGCTAGGTTAGTAAATTAGGTAGTTTTAAATTTCTTATATAGGGTTCCTAAGGTAATATATTATGATAAGGTCGACTCATGGGGATAAAATGACAAAACAAATGATACTACATTGAAATCAGAGTTGGAGAATGTGTCAATGCAAGATAATATGGGCCGGCTAGGACCAAATTAAACACCATGACTAAATTGTACGATTTTATATAGGGGAGGTGAATCAAATCTTAAAATCGCACCATGATGATAATAGCTTAAGTATTGATTTTATGGACTTATTCATAATTTTTTGACACGTCAGTGTGTAGGAATAAGAAAGTTAGGAAAGAGATAAAAAGATATACTGAGTGGGAATAAAATGTGGGTGTTTTTCTTAGCCAAGAAGTATAATTATAATAAGTAGTGTCAAAAAGGTAAATTTCTAAAATTGAGTGTCTACATTGCCCCTCCTTTAAGTATGATTTGAAAATTACATGATTTAAGGAAAAAAATACCTAAGTGTGTAGACACACTTTATATTTACTCAAATTTTTTATTTTCCAGGTGTGATGGTGTTGGCACGCTCCATAATGAAACCTACAACACAAAGTATAGTCAATTTACATTGTAGAAAATTGAACTATAACTTAATAGTAACTATAGAATTTGAACTTGCATAAAGTGAAAGAAATATATTTAAAACAAAGAAAGAGTACACCTATTTGATTTTTGAAGGGAAGAGATTCTCGTTCCTTTCTCACATTTAGATATCTGGAGATTCAAATTTTTGTTACTGAACTGTGCTGAAATATTAGGGGTCATCAATCCCAAATTATTCTGAAGGAGAAACTAGAGTATTGAGTATATTCAACCCAACATTGAATGGAAGAAAGAAGAGGTACCAATACACCCCATGAATGAAGAAGATTATTTAGAATTTTTTTAGTAACTATAATATCTTTCCCTTTAATAATGAGGAAAGGAAAGACTGCATATGAAGAACTTAGCCACTTCAATATTGTCCATAACCCCAAAGACCATGCCATTGTAGATGGATCTAGGCTTAATGTCTGAGTATATAGACACAAAATATAAAGAGAATGAGTGCCCTCACGTTCTTCTTATGTGTCATATTGCTAAGTAAGAGTATGTAATATGTTGAAATACTAATGGAGAAGGAGACCCATGCCCCCAAAACACATGTATTTTATAACTAGAATTGAGTACTAAAGAGGAGAAAGAGTGAAATATTTCATGCCCCTATAAACTAATCTGGACTATGTCATTTGATTCTAATATTGTGCTAAAAACCTATATTTATGTTGAGCAACCTGAAATTGTAGAAAAATATGGTATTTTTTCCCCAAGGAAAAAAAGTATCATGTGGTCAGGACCGTCCACATGGTCTTGACCCTTATGTATGGTTTTGACCTTGTGTGTTTTTGCCAAAATTTCATGCTTAAAGACATTTTTGAATAATTTTCCATGTGAAAACCTATGTATGATCCTTTAACTCTTCTTATAAGTGTAGAATAACCATAATTAATGAACCCTCTTTTAAGGTGCGTGTAAAAAACCATATTAAGAATGTGGCTCTAAATAAAATATATGTGCCCATGCATTGTATGTCTAAGGATTTGTAGTATAGTGTAGGATGTTGAAGATGTGGACACCTTAAAGAACATGTATGTACAAAAGGGGGCTGTGCATGGTGGAAACCATGACACAAAAAAAGAAAAACAACCATAGTGAAAAGAGAAATAGAAATAGTGAGAGAAAATAGAACGACAATACTAGAAACAACACAAATGTAATAGTACTAGAATAGAGAGAAAACAATGACCAAGTAAGAAAACACAAACAAGAGCATGTAAAATGGAGTCATACCAAGGCATAGAATTACAAACATGGGATACTGACAATGTCAAAATATAATCAAGCCATATACAAGAGAAAACAATATCACACAAGAAAGCAAAGAGCTAAAAACATGGAACACCCACGTTGTCATAAGACAATCAAGTAACTCATGGCACATATAATGAAGTAGACAAGTAGTAACACACACAAATAACACACATGAATAACAATAATGTAAAATAGTGATGAAAGCAATAACCAATAAGAGAGCCCATGAAGAAAGATATGTCAATGTTGCACAAGACACATGTTAGTCATGTTAGTTCAAAAATAACATATACACAATATATGTAATCAAGTGTAATGAGGAAGTAGAAAGGAACTATACTACAATAATAACATTTGTATAGTGTGGAGGAATTCCCCCAATAAAAGAATGTAAGGAACCAATAGCTCTTATTATCATGTAACAATATATGTTTCCTGCACTAAGCTCAATATACCTTACGAAAACATGTGTGTAAAGGGTACAAATGATATACTATCAATCAAATCATAGTGACTAACAATATATGTAGTATAAAGTGCTAAATATGCAAGCTATGTGTATATATTTTAGTTTTGTATTTTTGCAAATATATCAATGTTTTTGTATTATTGAATATAGATATGTAAAAATAGAGGTGTAGCACAAGAGTTGCCCAGTTAGGGACTCGATAGGAGGCATAGTTAAGTCATGAGAAACAAGATACATGAGACTCAAGTGTGCTAGTGAAGAATGATCATATGCAAGTGGTGTCATAGTAGTATCACGTGCTATAGAAACCAAGGGAGGAGAAAAAATTGGAATAGATCCATAAGAGATAGTGTGTGACAAAATAGATTTGTGAGCGTAGCTCAAAGAGTAATATCCACAAGAGATGAGGAATGCACTAGAATACTGGTGAGGAATCATGGGAGGTAGAAATATACTAGATTTAACATATGTGTGAGGATATGTGTGAGAATACCTACAAAGGTGAGAACCACTAGAGATACCATGTGGGATAGAATGCCTATTAAGAGATGCAGAAGGGCGAGATCCACTAGAGACAATATTTGCACAAGAATGCCACTTAAGAGACCTAGAAGGAGAAACTATAGAAATATGATGATCTAATTTTGTAAGGTGTAAACAATAAAATTTGGTAATTCTACCCTTTGACATTGTTGTTCTTAATATTGATCTCTTGCCCAAACAAGTGCACTTTACCCATTCTCATCCAGTGCATATATAGGTATCTTGTCTAGATTAATTACTCTTACACACTCATTCGTTAATAGTTTTTTATAATTGAATGCATGAAACACAGTAATAAAATCCACTTGTTACCTTCCAAACTTCCCATTGTAAATTATTCTTTGTGTCACTTACTCCTCCTGAGTCGAAATTTGTAACTTGAAGCATCTTTGGAAACATATATAAGAAATTGAAACCCACCTCATTTAGATCCTAGCACTATCAAGTACTCTTATGGACTCCTATTACAAAAGATAGCACACAACGCACCCAAAGCTCTCTATAATATGAAAATACCTTTTTACATTCATTAGGGAAGAACTATCTAGAGGTTTGAAGCTTCCCACTAGGTCTAGGGGATTGTTTCCCACATTTACAAACTATAAGTCACTCACTCAAGTAGATTGGCAAGAGAGAAACTCAAGTCGAGAATTGTCAAAGGAAGGATATCAAATTTGATTGCACTACATCTAGATATCACATGTTAGGTGGAGAATGATGCGTGGTTTGAGGCCTCTTCAAAGTAGTGCCAACGTTGGTGGTGTATGGGGGATCTCACAACCCATCTAATGTTTATTTTATAAGATTTTATCCATGGTTAGGGTTTTGAAATATTGAGTAGATTATTTAGATACCCCTGCAATTTGATTAACATTGACTGAAAGAGAGAAACAATGAGAATCATAAAGGCCACAAACCCAAAAATTCATAGACCACAATTCTAAGCATGTGCAAAATCGTAAAAATAGATCAAGATCATATAGATGTTCTTGACCCTAATTTACAATCCTTCCCTAGTAGATTCTTAGGTCACAATTTTAATTTTGAAGCATTCGCAAGTCTGAATACCCATATTTCGACATCTAAATCACCCATATTTTCCCAAAATCACATATAATTAGGTAAGTGCACTTGATATCATGTATTTGAGTGTTTTTTATTTTATTATGTACATTTGTTACAAGTATTAATGTATTATTCTCATATTGAATGGTTAATGTTGGAAGTTAATTAGTCAGAATAACCTGTTGTAGCTCTTATTTCATTCCTTGTTTGATTATAGTGTAAAAACCCTAATCAAAATTTAAAAGGGTGAAAAAAATTTGTAAACCTAACATGAAGGTCACTATTATTCCCTCATCTATGGATCTTTGTTCAAATGTGTAATTGATGGTCATTTGTTACATTGTTTATGAGATGATGATGCATAAATAGGCTTGTCATAGTTGCATGATATCGAGTGTGGCAGTCACTTTAGTGGAAAATCCATGTCTCAAAACCTATTACGACAAGGATATTATTGGAAAACCATGGGATAAGGTTGTTATGAATACGTTAAATGGTGTGGTCAATGTCAACGACATAACAACCTTAATCATTCCCCATCTCATACATTGCAAACCGTCATTTCCTAATTACTTTTTTCCATATGAGGCTTTGATTTGATTGATAAGGTTAACCCTGAATCCACACATGGACATAAATTTATAATCAATGCTACAAAATATTTCACTAAGTGGGTTGAAGCAATGCCTTTGGAAACTACTATAGGTGATGATATTTGTCATTTCTTACTTACAAAGATTATTATGTGTTTTAGGGTTCCCTCTGCCATTAGTACTGATAATGGATTATCTTTTAAGAATCACATTGTTAAGAAATTGTGTACCAGGTTTCACATCCAACTCACTTTTTCCACACCTTATTATCCACAAGGAAATGGCCAAGCTAAAGCTACCAAAAAAACCATTGTTAAAATATTATGCAAAACCATTGATAATATGGTACTGATTGACACAATCATATTGTTTATGCCCTTTGGGATTTCTGTACTATTGTTTAAGTACACCTACCAATGCTACTTATTTCTCTTTAGTTTACAGTTTTGAGGCTATCTTACCCTTAGAATTATAAATATCTTCACTGCATGTTTCCTTGAAAGATATCATCAAATATATTGACTATCATGAAAAGTGATTTTATGAGTTAGAATGACTCAATTATAAGCGGGTTCAAACCTTAGAACATCTCTGCATATATCAAGACTACATCAAACATGCCTATAACAAGAAAGTCCATGCCCATGAATTCCAAGTTGGTGATTTGGTTCTAAAAGAAAATAAAAAGAACACTAATGTTGAGAGTACATTGAAAGGAAAGATCAAACCCAATTGGTTGGGCCCTTATGTGGTTATTGAATGAATGGGCCCTTTTTTATATCATTTGGCCACACTTTATGGTCACCCCATAAAGAATCCTATCAATAGCATGCATTTGCAGCAATTTTACACTTGATCTACGTATTTTACATTCCCTTCCTTATATATATATATATATATATATCCAAAAACATTGATATAATCACAAAAAGTAAAAAACATTAACATATTTTAAAAAATAAAAAACTCATGACCTATTTCTGTAGCATACATTGTTTTCACTTTACATCATACATGTTGTTTATCCTTCTTGTTTGATAGATAACATCTTTTTCTTTACACACATGCATTAATGGGGTATATTGAGATTGATGCAGGACATACAAATTGATACATGTTTATGAGATATATCATTTCTCCTTACATACTTTCTCTGGAGGCATCCCTCCATGTAAATGAGGTGTTATTATTTCATTATAGTAAATTTTCACTTCCTCATTACGCTTGATTACACACGTAGTGTATTTTATACATTTTTTACTAACATGACTAACACATGTGTCTTGTGTGGTGTTGAAATATTTTGATTTCATATGATATTTTATATCACTTTTTATTTCGATTCATCACATTATGATACTCTATTTTTCTAGACATGTTTCCTAGTTGTGTGTGTAGTTACTTGTTTTCTACTTTGATTTTGGCCTAAGGGACTTGTTTCTTTTGCAACATCGTGGGTGTCTCATGTTTGTGGCATCATTCATTTCTTGTGTGACATTGCATCTCTTGTTTTTAAGCCTAAGGGCCTTGATTTTCTTGTGATGCCATGGGTGTCCCATGTTTGTAGGTCTTAAGCCTTTTATGTGACACTGTTTACATTGTTATCTTTCTACTTACATATGCTTTATTATTGGTTATTACTACTATTTATCTTATTGACATTACTATTACTAGTCTTCTTATTTCTATTTTCTCTTGATTGCATGCCATGGTCTCCACCATCCACATCCTCTTTGTAGATACAATTTATTCTTGGTGGCCACCACATTATCTCTTCATGTCTTTTCTACAAAAATTATAAGACCAATCAAACATGGTTACATATCTATTCTTTTGACTTGCATGATCAAAATATTTATCACACGTCCTAAAAGAGGGGGCATTCATTTGGATATATTATAGACCTACTACAGACACAAACATAATTTTGGGCACAAACATAAAAAAGAACAATTAAAATAACTAAGAAATAACATCAGACAAAGAAATTTAGAAAAAAAACACAAGGTCAAAAATGTACAATACAGTCAGGACCATACAAATCTTATTTATCCATTTCTAATATTTTTTATTTGGGGGCAGTTACAACAATTTTCTCAACAACTTCATATTTTCACCTATATGTACAAGTTTCGGGCACAATTTCATACTCATATGACTTAGTTTAGAATATTTTCAAGGGGCATGAAAGGTTTCGTCCCTTCTCCATAGCACTTAGTTTTAGTTTTAATGATATTGGGGGCATATGTCTCCTTTCTACAACTATATTTCAGAACATTTAAGATCTATTCAGTTTCTTCTCGGTTTTGTGGCACATGAGGAGAATATGGGGGAAATTCATTCTCTTTCGTAATGTGTGTCCTAATTTACAAAATAAGGCCTTTATCCATCTGGAATGGTGTGGTCTGTGAGGTTATGGAAGCTAGAAAAGTGGATAATTTATTCATAGGCATCCCTTCCTGTCCTCTTACACCTAAGGGGGAAGATATCATAGTTGTTGACTGAATTTGATACATAGTATTTTTCCTTTACTTGGTACTTTGGATCCTCATTCTCCTTCTCTCTTTTTTGGATTCGTGTATCAATTTCCATATACCCAATACTCCGATGTCTCCTAGGAAAAATTGAGGACTAGTCACCCCTAATTCTTCAGCTAAATTCAAAAAATATCCTAAAATCTCCAAGTACACGCAAAGAACGGGAAAATATTCCCTCCGAAAAACAAATAGGTGTATTCCTTCCACGTTTTGCATCTGTTTATCTCACTCTTACACTTTCACATTTAATTTACATTACATATTTATATTTGAGTTAAATTTCAATTTTTTTATCATGGAAATTGACTACACTCCATGTTTTAGGTTTCATCATGGAGTGTGCCAACACCAATACAACGGGATCTTGGAAAACAAACATCAAGAAAATATAAAATGTGTCTACCCACTCAAGTATATTTTCCTTAAAGCATGTAATTTTGTTTCTTACTCAAACGAGGGAAAATGTAGACACTCAAATTTGGTAATTATACTCTTTGACATTATTCTTCTTGACATTGCTCTCTTTCCCAAACAAGTGCACTTTACCCCCTCTCATCCAATAAATCTTTAGGTCTCTTGTCTATATTGCACACTCTTACACACTCATATGTAAATGGATTTTGAGAATTGAATACATGAAACAAAGTAAGAAACTCAACTTGTCAGCTTCCAAATTTCACATTCCAGATTATCACTCGTAGGTCAAAAATTTACACTAGGGTCATGAACGTCCCTATGGTCTTGACCCTAGTGTACAATTTTGACCTTGCTCACTTTGATCCCAAACTTCCCATTGCACATTATTATTTTGGTCACTTAATCCTCCTCAGTTGGTCTTTGTAACTTGAAACACCTTTGGAAGCATATATAAACAATTTAAAATCACCTCATTTAGAGCCTAACACTCTCAAGCACTCTTATGGACTCCTATTGTAAAAGATAACCAAAGGGACCCAAATCTCCCTACACTCCGAGAATACTTCTGCACATTCATTAGGGAAACACTATTTACATGTATGTAGTTTCCCATTAGGTCTAGGAGACTGTATCCCACATTTATGAGAACTCAAAGTCACTCACTCAAGTATATTAGCAAGGGAGAAACTCAAGTTAAGCATTGCCAATGGAAGTTTATCAAATATAATTGCATTATAACTAGATATCACATACTAGGTGGAGACTGACATGTGGTTTGAGTCCTCTTAAGAGAAGTGCCAACATTGGTGGTGCACGGGGTTCCCAAAACACAACTAATTTTTGTTTTGTAGGAATTTATCCATGGTTATGGATTTAAAAAATTGATCAGATTATTTAGAGACCCTTGTGGTGTGATGAAAAGTGAATGACATAGAATGACAAAGAGAATCAAACATGATACGAATCGAGATAGCTGCACATCATAGTTCTAAGAAGGTATAAAGCCATCAATAGATTCTTAGGTCACATTTTCATTTCTAGAGAATTCTCATGTCCAAATGCCCCTGTTTCAACATCCAAATCATCCATATTTTCCCAGAATCACTTGTAATAAGCTAAGTTCACTTCATCTCATGTATTTTTGAGTTTGTATTGTATTGTGTACATTTTTACAAGTATTAATGTATTATTATGATATTGAATGGTTAATTTTGGAAGTTTAGTCATAATAACCCCCTGTGGATCCTATTTCATTACTTGTTTGATTATATGTAAAACCACAATCAAAATTAAAAAGGGGGAAAATAGAAGGGGATCTTAACAAGGAATACTGTAAATTGTGGCAAGCTTCTATTGGTAGATAAACTTAATACACTAGTGAACAATAGATAAGAAATCTATATGACAGTAACCAAGGGAGTCCTTAACACATGTCCCTTGAACTAAGTGTGGAAGCCACTGGGAATGTGACATAAGTAGTAATAGGACCAATAGTGATGGGTAGAACAATATGACCATAAGTAGAGTTAGTATTATGTGTAATGAGTTTCTTAGAATAACCGAGGGAGCGAAGTAGATTGAAAGTACATAGATTATCCTTGTTGTGTAGATTGAACAAAACACTATGGATAGGAACTTGATTGATAGATGCACAAATGTATATAGTATCCAAAATAAGAGTGTCATCTATACTGAATTCACAAAAAGTAATAACTAGTGTAGAAAGTAGGGAACACAAATGCCAATCATTACATCTAGTGGGTGTTCATACGAAGGCAAAGGTGGTACTACACAATAGATGCTATGCACTTTAGATTTAGGATTAAAATATTCATTGGGCTCACCCTGTTTTATTTCTTTGGCATCGATAAGATCTTGTACAACATGTTTTAACTTGATACATTGATTAGTGAGATGAAAAATACATCGATGATAATCACAATAGGCATTATGATCAAAACTCATACTGTGAGGCTTGTTTGTATTGACCTCAAGTGGTGGAGGGAGAGACACAAGATTGCACGCAAGTAATTGCATTAGCATAATGAAGGGAGCACAAGGTAAACGCGTCAATTGCCTTCGTGTAGGTTGTAAGTGCAACTTAGTTGGTTGGGATATAACATTAACAATGTCCTTAGGATTAGCCTTATTATTAATAGCTTTTCCTTTGAATGTAGATTTAGTTGGGAATTTGACATTAGATGTAGAGGATGAGCTAGCAATGTATTTGAACTTGTTAATGTGGAGTAGTTTTGCCTCATGTTCCTTAAGGGTATGGCATAGATTATCAAATGATGGGAACTTATCAAAGATAACTGAGTCTTGCAAAGGAGTAAGAAGGCTTTGTGTAAAAAGATCTTAGAGCTTGTTATCAACTAAGTTGTTATTCATTTTAGTAAGCATAGTTTTATAGCGTAAAACATAGTCACTAATTTTTTCATTAGGCCCTTAGAGGACTTTAGACATTTGAGTGCATGAGAATTTTTCTCCAAATTTGATAGAGAATTGTGCAAGAAATTTATTGGCCAAAGTGATGAAAGATCACACATAATGTGTTGGTAGATCATATCATCATAGAACCATTACAAGGCAAAGTACTTAAAGACTCCTAGGGAAATCTTGTTGAGTAAGATGTCATGAGAGGCATAGTCAAAACAAGCCAATGGAATGATCGAAAGGTGATTTGTGGGATTTCTCTTGCCATCAGAAATAGGTAACTTAGGAGTAACAAAACCAAGAGGCAAGGGATAAGAGGCTACTTTCGGTGCAAGTGGATTATGAAGTAATTGAGCAGAATCCGTGGTATGAGAAGTATTAGATATACCTTGGTGTAATTGTTAGATTTGAGCTTGTAAAGTATGAACAAGGGTCTCAAGGGCCCGCGTACTAGAAAAAGAGACATGAGAACCACTATGATTGCAATTAGGGATACTGGTGGATGTAGGGATAGACATGGAAACATTGTGCATTTGCAATTAGGGATAACAGTGGATGTAGGGATAGATATGGAAACATTGTGCATTTATGCACTTGGTGCCCCCTTTGATGTAGGCGTAGTAGAAATAAGAACATTAGATGTCTCTTTACTAGATTGAAAGGTGTGCTTAAGTTGCTCTCGAGCAACATATAAATGGATATTGATATGGGCCAGGATTCTCTTGTAAGAAATGTTCTATATGTTGTGCCTCATCCTCAAAGAGTGCATGAGAATGATTGTCAGCGTTATTGTTAAATCCTCCACCATGTACATGATCAATGCGAATGGTCAAAACAAAATTAGCAGTGATATCAACAGTGGAATAAGAGCCCATAGTAGGGGCCATTGTGCCACGGTGTATACCGACATAAGGGAAATAAATTAATAATATCTCATGGTGGTGGAAGATTGAGAACCCCTAGGTTGAAGGCAAAGGTTGTAGAAGAGCTGAGGGTTAATCATGATGATAAGTGATAGAAAGCCACAATATAGCACCGAGGGATATTCAAAAGAACAGAAAAATATGAAACCGTAGGGCAGCTAGGGTTTGTAGCAATAACTATTTGATTCAGAAGTCGGGTTCACCAGAAATGTTTTCACCCTTTTTAGATTAATTAAGGTTTGTTAATGCTATTCACAATAATAAAAAAGGAATGTAAGGCCTAAAGATTAGGAGCTATTATGATAAATTAACCTTCCAACATTAATTGTACAATAATTAGAATAACGTATTGGTTCTTCCAATAAATGTATACAAGCTCAAAATACACAAGAGAGAGAGAGAGATTAGCTATACAGAGTTATACAAGAAGAATTTGGGATGGCAAACTGGAGAAACTGGAAGTGTAGGGCCTGGACGAAGCTTCATTGCTGAAATTGTGATTTGGAAATCTCTCTGGTGCAAGACCGTACAGTCTTGTCAGGATGTAGAATCCAATCCTACCCCCTTATGTACAGTCTTGGTTGCCTGCAAAGTTGGGCTCTATGCAACTTTCAGGGTCCTTTGGTGGCTTGGAAACATGCGCTTCGCTTGTCAAACCCTAGATGTTGCATAGTCTCAATGTCATTGGTAATCAAGATGAGTCACTCCAAAACCATATACGTGGGTAGAAGACCCTGCAAGAAGGTTAGTGTTTGGGTTGTGGTGCACACCCGTGCATTGCCCTTTGTCGGCACTACTCTGAAGAGGTCTCAAACCATACGTAATTCTCCACCTACCATGTGATATCTATATGGATGTATCTAGTTGACAATTTGAACCCCTTCGATCATGCTTGATTGTGTTTTGTTCTTGTTAGAGAGTTGGAGATAGGCACTTGGTGTGCTTGGATGTGAGGGGAAGATAGATTTCTTGACCTGGTTGAGTGCATCATAACTATAATAGTGGCTACCCTAGTGGATGTGCATCACCTTTAGGAATATTTAGGGATCCTTGAGTGCCATTTGTGCTAGTATTTGCGACGAGATCTCATGGGAGTTCCCTAGGTTATGAAATGAGGCATGGGTTTAACTTGCTTATATAAGGTTTTCGAAGGTGAAATCATTATGACAAGGTTAACCTATGAGAATAAAAAAGAACTAAAAAATGATATTGCATCGAAAACTAGAGTTGGAAAGATGTGTTAATGCAGGACCGTACAGGTTAGCCGGGATCAAGATTATAAAGCCTGACCGAAACTGTATGGTTTTGAATAGTGAGAAGGTGAATCAAATCTGGAAAGTTGCACCATGATGGTAACAACTTAAGCATCGACTTATATGGACTTGTAATTCAGAACATTTTGACATATCAATGTGTAGGAATAAGACAAGCTAGGAAAGAGATGACAAGATACACTAAATAAAAATAGAATGTGGGTGTTTGTCTTAGCCAAGAAGCACAATTGAAATAAACAATGTTAAAAGAGTAAATTGCTAAATTTTAGTGTCTATAATTTCATACAAGGATTCACAAAATGTTAAAGATTATTGAGAATATATTTATACTATTTTTCAATTAATATAATAATTTTACAAGTCAAGACAGTAAAAATAATGAAAAAAGTGTACAAATAATTTTTTTAGCTTAACTTCATATATTTGAAGAAGAAGTTCAATAATAGCCAACAATGAGTAGATTATTGAGATATAAGTTTTGTAATACATTGGTTAACCATCAAAAAGTTCTTAAACCATTAGTAACACTAATGAATAAGTCATAATGAGTTATGTTATGTAGATATTATGTACTAATTTAAAATAATAATTTAATTTTTTTAAATTATATTTTTGAAAACTAGATTCTCCCCTCCACAAACCTATATAAAGAAGAGAATCGATCTAATAAATAAATAAATTAGAAGATATACTTAACAAAATGTTCAAGATAAACAGAGAAACAAAAAATGACATACATAATATTTATCCTGGGAAACCCTTTCGGGAAAAAACCCAACGCAATAATTTTCTCTCTTATTGCATTAACTCAATCGTTTATAATACAATAATGTACTTCCAAGTCCTACTCTACCCTACTACATTTCCATCTATATGTAAGAACATTAATAGGAAACCGTCAAAGAGGTTTTACAATACAATGGGTGCCAAAACCATGGGCTAATAAAATAGCCCATAATGGTTCCCCATAAGTCATGGGTTGTGACACCACCCATATACATATATAGATAAAAAAATGCACATATATATATACTCCCGGGAAAATAAGGATCCCAATAATTTTCTTGGGGGACAACCATCAAATCCATGATTAGGGGGCCACTGGACCCTAAACCCCCCAGCCAGAGCTAACCCCGGACCCTCACTAACACTCATGGCAGAGGTGTACAATACTCATGGGTATACAATATGAAAAATATACAACATATTTTAACATTCTCCCACTTGTTGGATACTTTACAAAAGGGGGCTACAATGCTATATAGTTAACAACTCAGGGTAGTCAAGCCCATCAATTTTCTACACCAAGAAAATTTCTCAACACTCATAGCCTTAGTTAAAGAGTCAACACCATTATCCTCTCTGTCCACCTTACTTATTAGTATCTTCTTCTCCTCCACCATTTCTCTTACAAAATGGTATTGAAAATCAATATGTTTTATTTTGTAATGATAATCAATGTTCTTTTCTAGAAAAATTGCACTTTGACTATCACAATCGATCCTTACAACATTTTGAGCGAACCCAACAATGGATATTAGTTGTCAAAATCATACTGCTTCTTTACTTTTATGAGTAGTTTCCATGTACTCAACCACTCAACAATGGAGATGAGTCGCCAAAGCTAAACCACTTATTTACTTACATGAGTAGTAGCCATGTACTCAAACTCTATGGTGGATATCACAACACTTTCTTAGAATTTACTCATCCAACTTATCACTCTACCGAATAAGTTGAACACATACCCACTGGTAGACATGCACATATCCAAGTATCTGCTCCATTCTGAATTAACAAAACCATGTAGATCTAATGTTTTACTTTCACCAGGTTTATCCTGATAACAAATTACATAGTTAGATGTCCCACGTAGGTACCTGAATATTCTCTTCACCACAGTCTAATGAGTTGTATAAATTACTTTCATAACAACTCATCTTGTATATTTTGATAAGACTATTGTAGCTATCTCCATGTATTTCCAAAGAACATTACTGCACATCTCCATCACAACTATGAACTTTTAGCATATTGATTAATTACTAAAGTTATATCTAGTCATGTCTTTATTTTTATGATATTATGTGTGCATTTATTCTTGTTATCAAAATAATTTTTTTTGGATGATTTTAAATGTGTTGATGCCACTCTTAGTTGTAAGTAATTTTCCACATGCAGTGAAGGAACTTGTCCACAACAACTCGTCCATAACCAAAGGAACCTATATGCAATAACTCATCTATAGACAAAGAAAATTATTCACAAGTAAAGAACCTGCATTTTTTAAAGCTACTTTGGAAACATAGAGTAATGGCAATCAAGTTTTTACGTGCACCATTTTGAGAAGTACAGTTATAACAAGAACTTGTGAAAATCTGGGACGACAAATCAATATCTTCGATTTGGTTGTTGATACAAACTAGTGGACAACTGATTAATTACGATTGAAAAATTTTTTTATGAAGATTTGATTGATTATCGGCACATTTTTTAAGTGTTTGATTAGTTAAATAACCATTATGAATTATGTAACATGTGTTGAATCTCTCACTGTTATGTTGAATATCTATCACTTGTTCTGTTGGAAGACTCTTTGTTGTATTCTTATTCCTCTCTACATGTTGTTAAATGATAAGGTATAAAAGGAAAGGGATAGTTTCCTTGTTACATGGAGTTCAGAGGATAAATCGTCATAGTGGACAATTAGCTATTGAAAATAATTTTGTTCCTATATGTAATGCTTTTCTGAAAATAAATAAAAATATGAGTTTCTTTCATTTAGTTCTTAGCTGTACAGAGTTAGGATGGGATTAACACCCAATTCATGGACCACTTGAGGTCTACTACATCCTTTCCCTTGTTTTGTTTTATGCATACTTACTTAGAAACCATTTTCTTTCTGAATCTACTACTTTTTTTCAATTATAAGCATTTAGCAGTCATTTATTTCCAAGTTTGAGTTTTTTTCTTACAGTATTGTTGTGACAAGTTATTTCCTTTCCAGCCTCTCAAATCACTATAACTGTGTATACAACACTGACACTATTTCAAGTCTATGCTCCTTGGTTTTATAATTAAATGAATGCGATTCAATGTACAACATATTAATTGCTACAAGTTGATTTGCACCACCATTTTTTGGTTCTGTTGTCAAGGGATATTTGCCAAGTTATAGGATTTTTTGTGAGGTTTTTCATTTATGAATTTCTTAGAACAGACTAGGTTATAGAAATTCCACCTTCAAACCCCTCCACTAATGAATGTTTATTGAGTTGAGGTAGTTGATGTATGCACCATTCCTAGAGATGCCCATGGTAGATTCCTACTCAACCCTCAAATAGCAAAATCACTTCTGATTCTGAAGAAGAAACATCCTCTTATGTACATGGTTTACTTATAGAACACCCCTCCCAAGTGAAAGTTCTGAAGTTGTTCTTGAATAATTAAACATGGAAGAGGAGGTGAATCAAAATGTGAAAGCAAGGGGACCAAACACATTTGAGTTTCCTATCTCCAATAACAATCAACCTACTATTATGAAGAACATCTCTCCATCAGCTCTTCCTGATTTTCATGGATTTATGACTGAAGACCCAGACACTTAATTGTTTGAGTTTGATGTCTTATGTAGGAGATATGACTACATAACTGATGCACATAAGCTAATATCGTTCCTCGCTATACTAAAAAATGCAACCTTGAGATGGTTTATGGGCCTATGAGGAGATGTTGTTACTACCTGACAAAAGATGAAGGAAAATTTTATGATCAAGTATCAAGACTACTGTATGCCAATAGCAGAGGAGGAGATGAAATCTTCAAGATAACACAAAAGGAAGATGAGCCACTACAAGATTTCCTAGAGAGATTCCTATTTTGCATTTGAAATTTAAGACACATAAGGTTACCTCCAAAGTCTCTCAAGTTACTCTTTTTAAAAAGAATCAATGAGGAAGATATGGATGCTTTGGACTTAACATGAGTTGGAGACATATCCAAGGCCACTTTTGATGAGATTTGTGAAGCCTAGAGGAACTATTCTAGAGAAACCATGAAAATAATAAGAAGTGTTAGATCAAAGGGTGGAGAAACTTCCAAAGGAATTGGGGAAATATCTAAATCATATATTGTAAACATGTTTAAGAACATGAAACATGAAATAGTTAATGACATGGACACCCAACTTGATGCTCTTTATGCAAAGAATAAGAGAGAGGATGCAAAGGCAACACTTACAAATTTTTTCCATTCTTGCAAAAGAAAGAAAGCTAATTACACATGCAGGGGATTGACCAACATTACAAAAGGAAAGGAGGCTACACCATGGAGTTTCAAAATGATAGAAATGGAGGATGGGAAAGTTTTCCATGTTTCCTAAAGGAAGCCATGAATGCCAAGACAAGGAGGTATGTCACAAGATCCCATATCATCTTTTCAAAATTGGGCTAGTAGTTTATATAACAATATGCATCCCCCACCTTGGGCTAATACTTAACAAGGTTGGGCTCTTTAACCTAGCCAATACCAATAGTCATGGAAACCTCAATTCTCAGGCCAATAGTGGCAGCAACCCCCTTATTCATGGAAACAACCTTGGAGAGGAGGGAAAAAATGGGGTAATCAACCTCCTAACTACCAAAAATCCTACCAAAAGCTTTGATGCCAAACCCCCAATCTACCTCTCAACCAAAAGCTACTCAATTTCCAGCTCAACCAATAACTAACCCCAATAATAAATTTGCTTAGTCATTCTATAACGCTGAATCAAACCAATACTCTTCTTATTCAATTGATGTCAACAATATCCATCTTCGCTCATGAAGAGAACTTGATGTCACCAAGTAAACCTATAATCACATGGAGATAACAGATGAACCACAGTTGTTGCAAGTTGATCTATAGCAAAGCCAGAAGACGCTACAAGTTGATCCACAACAACGTGAACAAAATTCCAGCAAAGGTAAAATGCAAGTCAATGGACCCCCATTTCTAGAAATATTGCAAGAGAGGAAATCTGACCCTAAATCAGATTCTGATTCTGATTTTGTCAATTAGTTGAAGGAAATTTGTGTAAATATTCCACTCATTCAATCCATCAAGGATGTGCCTATTTACAACAAGATAGTCAAGGATCTATGTATAAAGAAGCCAAGAAGAAAAAGAAAGATCCATCAACTACATAAGTCATTAGAAAGTTAATTGACATCATGTTTGGAAACTCTATGCTACCTAAACACATAGATCCAAGGAGTCCTTTGGTGAGTGTCACTATCAATGGAACTACAATTAAAAAAACTTTGATTGACTTAGGGGCAACAATCAACGTCATAACCAAGCAAGTCATGGATGATATGAAGTTGGATGGACTAAGGCCAAAAACTACAATATTGTAACTAGCAAATAGATCAACAGTAAATTCTGAAGGAGTCCTTGAGGACATTGTTGTGGTAGTGGACTCTTGGGAATACCCTGCTCGATTTCATTGTCCTACAACCAAAGGAAAGTCTAGGAGGTTACCATCTTATACTAGGAAGGCCATGGATAGCCATTGTTGATGCATTTATAGGGTGTAGGTCTAGTAACATGATCATCTCAAATGGAAATGGTACCAAGAAACTTATATTCTATCCTCCTTCCCAACCATTAAATGATGAGGATCAAATAGTTTTGATTGAAGAACAAGAAGTTGATCAATGCTTTGTCCAACAGTTGATGATGTTGGAAAAGTCTTACACTATTGAAGATCAGGAGGAAGATGTTGTTCTCTCTAATATTTTTTAGAACAATTATGGAAGGAATGAAGAATTTGATGACAGATTAAGGTTCTTGAGTTTTCCCTTGAACCAAGTTTTACCGCAACATAGCACCATGAGTATTCCATGTAAGAATTGTATTTTTCAACAAATTCTTTCTCATGACTGTATATTAAATTTTTTTAGTAGCAACATGTGTTCAATGCTAGACCTCTCCAAGAAAGTAGACATAACACCAAGGAGGCCACTAAATGTGAACAAGATGCTGCATAGACAACAGGAGAAGTTTTTGATTGCTCTTCTTCAAAAACATAAAACAACATTTTCTTGGGATTATGGTGATATGTGTGGGATTCATCCTAGGATTTGTACTCATATAATCTACATCAACGAATATTTTAAACCAATCAACCAAGCCACAAAGACGCATGAACGCAACAATAAGTATAATAATTTTTTAAGGATGAATTACAAAAGTTGGTAGATGTTGGATTCATATACCCCATATCAAACAATCAGTGGGTATGACCTCTGGTAATTATACAAAATAATAATGTAAAATGCATAATTTGTGAGGATTCCAGAGAGCTGAACTTAAGCTACAAAGAAAGACCACTTCACATTTCCCTTCATGGATCAAGTGTTTGATACCCTAGATAGTAAAAATTACTTCTCCTTTCTTGATGGATACAATGGAGACAATAAAATCCATATTACACCTAAAGGACCAAGACAAGACTACATTTACATGTCCATGGGGGACATTTTCCTTATTAAGTTCTCTCATTTGGCTTGTGTAATGCACCGACCACAATCCAGAGGGAATTCCTAAGTATCTTCTCTGGTTTGACAAATGACTTGCATAGAAGTCTACATGGATGAGTTCACTGTTCAAGGCAATACACTTTTGAAGAGGCTATACAAAAATTTGGATAATTTCTTGAGAATGATGAAAGGATCAAAATTTTCCCTTAAGTAATTATAAGTTCTATATGATGATGTCAGAGGGTATAGTGTTGGGGCACTACCTTTCCTCATAAGGAATTCAATTAGATCTAGAAAAAGTGTCAATCATAGTTAACTTTCCCACACCAAGAAAACAAAAATATTTAGAAGATTTTTTTGGTCATGTTGGATATTACAGAAGGTTTCATACAAGACTTCAACAAAATTGCAGCTGCCACTTTTTGTATTGTTAGGAAAGGATGTTGATTTTGTTTGGACTGAGAGATGTGAAAGTGCTTTTCAAACTTTAAAGAAGATGCTAACTACTACTCCTGTGTTGAGAGGACCTGACTAGAACCTATCTTTTCACATCCACACAGATGCATCAGATCATGTTATTGGAACTGTCCTAGGGAAAAAGATGGAAGTCTAAACTATGCAATATACTATGTCAACAAGAATTTGTAACATGCAGAATTGAACTATACAACTACAAAAAATAATTCTCGGAAATTGTATATTCTATAAACAAATTTAGACATTACATCACAAGATATCCAATGTTTATTCACACTGATCATGCTGCCATCAATTATCTAATAAAAAACCATTCGTAAGAATCAAATCATAAGATAGATGCTCCTTTTGCAAGAATTTGATGTCACCATAGTGTAACAAGCCTAGCAAAGATAATGTGGTAGTCAGATTTCCTCTCAATAATGGAGACCAACGATGAAGAGAAAGTAGTTGATGATTCATTTCCATATGAACACTTGTTTTCTATTTCTACAAGAACACCCTGGTAGACAGACATAGCCAACTACTTGGTCTTAGGTAAAACACCTCCACATTTTTCATCTTCTCAGAAAAGGTATTTACTTGAAAAGATTTTACCATTTTCTTTGATAGTTGGATTTCTCTTTCATACAGGTCAAGATCAAGTAATGAGAAGTTGTATAGATGATGATGAGATATTTGATGTCCTCAGAGCCTGCCATAATGAACCTTGTGGAGGGAATTTTGCTGCAAAGAGAAAAATGCAGAAGGTGTTTACTACTAGCTACTATTGGCCAACATTACACAAGGATGCAACACTATACACTAAGAGATGTGACAAATGCAAGAGAATGGGAAATCCCACTAAGTTTGATGAGATGTCATTGCAACCTCAATTGGTTTTGTAACCTTTTGATAAGTGGGGCTTAGATTTTTTTGGTCCTACATATCCTCCATCTTAGCAAAAGAGTATATCTTGGTATGTACATATTACCTAACCAAGTGGACAGAGGTAAAAGCATTTCCAAATCAGAAAAGTGAAAACGTAGCTAAATTATTGTATGAGAACATCTTTACCATATATGGAGTCCCGAGGGAGATTGTTACACGTGACAAGGTACACATTTTACTGTTGATGTAATTGATGATTTGGTTAGAGAATATGAAATCAGGAATAAGAAGTCTACACCATACCATCCCCAGTTTAATGGAAAAGTAAAGGTTACAAAAATAGAGATAGAAAATCCATATTGACAAATACCATAACACTCCATAATAAATACTTGGCAGATAGGCTTCCAGAAGTAGTTTAGGCATTCAACACAACATAGAAGACCATAACTGGATTCACACCGTTTGAACTCTTATATGGAAAGAATGTTGTTTTTCTAATAGAATTTGAGCATAAAACATTGAGAACTGCACTTGAGATGGGAATAGATTTATCATAAGGTTAGGGAAAAAGAATTCTCCAACTCAATGAGCTGGATGAATTGAGGAAACAAACAATTCATAACACAGAGGTAGTGTAAAAACAATGAATCAAATGGCATGACCGGTATATCAATACTAAATAGTTCCAATAAGGTGATTCAACACTTCTGTTTGATTAAAAATAAAAGGATCATATAGGAAAGCTCAAAATAAGGTGGATATGCCCTTATGAGACTGAGAAGATATTACCTAATGGAGTTGTGAAGCTTACTATCATTGATCCTGTGAGATTCAAGTTGTTGGTGAATGGCCACATGTTAAGATTGTACAAAAAGCTAGTTGATAAGGGCTCATTTATAAAATATGTTAGAAGGAGATCATGAAAGAAGGGATCAAAAAACATTAGAGGTTGACCTCATAATATTAGCTCACCTATTGGCTGAGATTGCAGAAGATTGAGGAGATGTCAGTAGCCTTGGATCATTCAGCTTGTTGAATATTTCAAGGCCAAATAAAAGTGTTGTGATCTAAATTTCTGGGTGAACATTAGCACTCTACTAACCCATTTATTTTATGTAATTTTTTTTTGTTTAATGACATGGTTTAGGAGTGTTATGATCTCTATCATAAGGAGAGAATGCAGAACTAAAAGTTCCATTTTTCATATCACATCATAAGGAGTTTAATTGTAATGCAATGACCTAAAATACAAAGGAATAATGTACATGTGGATATATCTAAGGAATTATTGACACCCCAGACTAATTGGAGTTACCCTCTTTTTTTGTAGTAAGGAGTCAGTCAATATAAGTTAACTCCACATGAACATAAAGGAAATTGTCATGCAGCCAAGACTCTAGTTCAATAAAGCATGCACAACCATCATTGCAAGCAATAACAAGATACAGTGCATCATCTATCACTTTCATAAAGTAAATGATTAATTATATTTAATTATGAGTTATTTCGTCAACATCATGTGCAACATTAAAAGCACTACTCTGCCATTTCAAGCTATGATGTTCCACTTAATACCACACATCCACATAAGCCAAACAATTGTCACATCATTTGCTTCATATGCTCTTTGAATGTTGTTTAATTATATTTAATTAGGAGTTATGATAAGTCACATCCATTAATGATTAGTAACCCCTACGTACAAATTATTTTGCTTTCCACTCTATTAATGATTAGTAACCCCTACAATATTTGTTCCCTCGGGAAGTTCAAGTGATGAAAATCCATCAACACAACTCATTTGTGCAAAATTATTTCAAAGGAAAATCATGTTGTTGCATACTGAGTCTAAGAGAAGCTGCGCATCCACCATAGGAGATGATTTGATCAGACATGAGCCCTTAGTGCATTTGTAACTCCTAAATCATCCTGAAATTGTCTGATATTTTGAGAATCATGGCTGGATGCAGTATATCAACAAGTTTTAGGGTTTTGATGAGGCAATTGTAACAAAATTTGAAAACACCGTAAATGATAGTGAAGCAAGAGTAAAACGGTTAATCATAAGAGTAAGTGATGAAGTTTCGGCAGAGGTTACTGGTCTACCAACATAAGGAGAGATATTTCCAGATAAAGCCAACCCAGAGGAAACAAGAAGGGGGTTTGAAGACGCTGATGATGAATTCATCTCAAACTGAAAAGGTACATTTAGAACATCCCTCAAACCCTTATGGGCACAAGCTGTCAAATTTTTTATTTAATACTTTACTTGTGAAGTGAGGTATTCACGAGTAAACACGGTCCATTTCAAATTGTTGAATCATTTAAAGAATAATAGTCAAGTAAATGTTCCAAATTTCTTGCATGAAATGCTCAAGAAAATGAGCAAAGAAGTTTAAAGGGGTAGGGTAGCACTGTCTCACCACTATCTCATAACCCTAATGGTCCAACACACTTTGCAGAGGGAGCACCCTCAAATACCATGGGATGAATTTGTAAGGGTAAGCAATATTGAATTTTTTGGGGGAAACAAGGGGAAAAAGAAGAAAGAGCACTGAAAGTTCTTCTACACATATGCCAAAGGCTGTACCATCCTCTTCCTAACCTCTAGAACCCACAAATTCTGAAAGTCTACCTACCATTGAAGAGACCCATGTACTATTTCACCAGAAATAATTTTTGTTGCTAAAACCTTGTTGGAATTCTCCTCCCCTGAAACCTCCACTTCCAAAACTAAAAGAAAATCTACTCATTCCACTCCCAGACAAACTAGAATCTCCCATAGGCTCAAGACAAAGAGGACAAAAACCTCTAGTCCCAGACAGTCCCAACCCATCTCACTAGATAGTGATTTGGAAGATGATCCTGAACCACTACACGAAGAGGCTATATATAATGTTCCCACAGTAACTCAAGCACTAGAGTATCATGAAAAAACAATGGTAGGGCAAGCAGAGAAAGGTCAACATGAGGGGACAATTCATGAAGTAGGGAATCAAGAAGAAAGGAAAGTAGCAAGGATAATGTAAGGAGGAAATTACAAAGAACAAATAACTGTAGAGGATGTCAGTGGACCAGTCATTGAGGAGGTAGTTCAACAAGAACAAACTAATAGTCTTCTGGAAGGAAATGTAGAACAAATGTATCCCCAAGTTGTTATTCATGAAATCATCATGGCACCTGAAAAACCATATTGCAGTGAGATGGGAACACAGCCTATGGGGCCAAATATTGATAATTTGATGCTGCAATTGGAAGCCTATATTGACGGGTTTAAGAGGAAATGGGACAAGGAGAAAGAAGGCCTCATATCTCAACATAAGAAGGAAATGGAGAACAAAGACAAAGAGATTAAGAGGCTGAAAGAAAAACAAGCACAAACAGTTCAGGTGGCATTGGAAATGTTGAAATGCAGGCCTCCATCAAGTGTTTATGCAATATATTTAAAAGAAAATATGTTGCATCAAAAATTTATATGCATCAATTTTATTTTTTGATTGATAAGGCGGGTTGAAGGGACTCGTTCCCTAATAAAGAACAAGGTACTACATGAACTCGAAGAAGATAAACAAGAGCAGTGTGAACTTTATTCCCAGATAACCATGCCCTGTCCATACTGAACTAGGTAGATTGGATCCCAGTAATCTGCTATATCCCAGGACCTGTACAAGTGAAAGCATTGTGTTCAACATTTTTCAAATGACCTTAGAGAGAGCTAAGTCGATTCTTGTTCTTTTACTTCATGCCAAATGCCCGTGTTAGATGGAAAAATAATCATAAGGGCAAGTGATGAAATTTTGGTGGAGGTCACTTCCCTTACTAGCTCAGGTAAAGACTCATAATATAGACAAAGCCAACCCATAAGTGGCGAGAAGAGAATTTGTAGTTGCTGATGATGTATTCATCTCAGACTACCAAGGTACATTTAGAACATCTCTTAAATCCTCATGGGCACAAGATGTCAAGTTTGTTATTCAATACTTGTACTGATACTCCGAGCCCCCCTTGAGGTATTCACGATTAAGGACACCAAATCCGGATTCAAACTTGTTGAATCGCTTGAAGAATAATAATCAAGCTAAATCGTACCAAATTTAGCTGCATTAAATGCTTAAGAAAATGAGCAAAGAAGCTTGTGAATGGGTAGGGCGGGTTTTTGTCTCACCACTGCATCTCATAACCCTAGTGTTATCATACATCCACATTGCAGCTGTGAGCAATTTCAAATTGTCATGGGATGAATTTATGAGGGTAAACAATGATCTGAAAATCCTTTACTCAGGAAATAGGGGAAAAAGAAGAGATAACACTGAAAGTTCATACGTGCACAATCCTGCCAGTGAGTTCTATCCAATTCTTCTTCCTAACCTCTAGACTTGCTCACATAATTACTGATATTAGTCTAGGCCATACCATTGATGTAGAGGGACCCATGTGGAAGCTATTTCATCAGAATAGGCATTTTGTTGCTGAAACCTTGAATGAGAATTCTCCTCCCATGAAAATTCCACTTCCAAACCCAAGGAGAAAAAATATAGATTCCCAGCATTACCAGACAAACTAGAAGCTCCCATAGGCTCAGGACAAAGAGGACAAAAACCTCTAGTCCCATAAAATCTTAGCCCATCTCACTGGATAGTGATTTGGAAGTTGATCCAAAACCATTATAAGAAGAAGCTACAGATAATGTTCCTACAATACCTCAAGAGCCAGAGTATCATGAAAAAGGTTCAATAGTAGGACAAGCAAAACAAGAGCAACATGAAGGGACAGTCCATGAAGTAGAAATTCAAGCAAAGAGGTAAGTAAAAGGATTCAATGGACCTAAGGGTTTTTGATCTCTAGGGAACGAATAACTTCTAGAGGATGTCAGTGGACCAGACTCATTGAGGGGGTAGTTCAACAAGTATAACCACCACTAGCTCCAAGGATATCTCTGCTAGAAGAAGATGTCAACAAATGTAGCAACAACATATGTTATTATTCATGAAATCATGCAGGGCACCTGTCTTTTCCATCTCGCCTCTGACCTGTGGGAACACAAACTATGGGGACCTATAATGGATAGGATTCAGATGTTGCAATTGGAAGGGGCTCCATTGACAGGTCTCCTTGTCGAAATGGGACAAGGAGAAAAAAGACCTCATGCTCTCAGTCATAATGAAGGCCCCATGATGAACAAATACAAAGAGATTAAGAGGCTAAAACATAGGAAGCCCCAGCCAGGAAAATGAAAGTATCATTACCCGATGTCGAGAGTTATAGACTCTCCTGATTTCGCATGTGTTTGATGCAATATATTTAAAAAAAAGGATGTTGTACCATAAGTTTATTTGCATTAATTCTGATATGGTGTATGACATTAGGTTAGCGAGAAAATTCCTTAATTTGTATCAAAACAATACACATGAACTCCAAAATTTGATGTGTGAACTTTATTTGCGTAACCATGCCCTTCCATATGACAGAGATTGGATCCCAATTCTATATATTAGGGATGTACAAGTGAAAGCATTGTGTTCTTATTTTTCAAATGAATTAGAGAGAGCTAAGTAGATGGAGGAATACAAACATCTGGAAAAGGTTACACCACTGTATGTCAGGGTTGAAGCAACAATGGCTGAAGAAATTGTAGAACAATATGAAAATTATATGGAAGTGGATGAAATCAAGGACAAAGTGTTGAAAATGAGAATAAAAGCACAAGTAGAAGTCAGAAACGTGATAAGGGAACATGGAATTCAGGTTGTGCAGGCATGCCAAATCAGATGGAATGAGTTATCCCCTGTACTCTAGAGGAAAGAGATGCATTCCTATTCACACATACTTCCAACTTTCTGAAGTGTGAAGAAATATATTAAGATAGCTAATGAATGCGAAGACAAGTGGTTTCATATAGCTTATCATCCAACAATCTTTCATTTTCTAATACCACCATGGACAAGAAACTTACCGATCAATCAGAGGATCCAAGACAGAGTTTGGGACATATTCATGAGGAATGGTGGGTATTTCTTATCAGAAGAAGAGGGCACAACCATACCCATTGATTTTAGGCAAGATTGCATCTTCCAACAGAGAAGATATGAAGCTCTTGAATTAGGACATTCAAATGATCAAGCCTAGGGGTGTGATGAGTTGTATAAATCACTTTCATGAAAACTTATCTTTTGTATTTTGATAAGGCTATTGTAAACCATGTCTATGTATTTCCAACGAACATTGTTGAACATCACCATCTTAGCCATGCACTATGGGGATAATGGTTAATTAATATAGTTATGTCTAATTGTCTTTATTTTGTAATCTTATGTGTGTATTTATCCTTGTTATTTCAATAAATTGTTTGGATGATTCTATGTGTTGATGTTACTCTTGGTTGTAAGTAATTTGCTACATGTAGTGAAGGGAACCTATCCGCAACAACTCGTCCGCAAAGCCAAAGAACTTGTCCGTAGTAACTTGTCTGCAGCCAAAGGAAATTGTTCACAACAAAAAGCTTGCATTTATGAAGATATTTTGAAACATGGAGTTATGACACTCAATTCCTTACGCATCGTTAGAGAAGCAGTTACAACAAGAACATGGAAATCTCGGGAAACAAATTAGTCTTTGATTTGGTCATTGATAAAGAACTGATTGTTGGATTAACACTTGTGTGTTTTTGAGAGAGAGTAGCAACAATTTTACACTAAAAATATTATTATTGATAATCTGCAACTTTCTAATTTTCATACATCCAACAAATACATACATACATACATATAGACATACATACATGCATACATGCATGCATATATATATATAGGGAGATGGTATCCTATTATTAAGGAATCCTTAACAATGTCCTAAAACCACTCACACCTATTTTTATACTAGTCGTTTAACCAACTCAACCACAAACCAATCACTTATTATCTCTCCAACCTCCTACGTAAGTTTTATTAACAACTTATAATATTAAATTAATACAAGTTAACAAATACATCTACTCACTAATTAATGTGAGCATTAATATTATTTTCCTAACAGTTTCACGAAGAACTGATTGATTAGTTGAATACATGTTATATATTCCAAGCATGTGTTGAATCTTTCACTAGTTCTGTAAAATACTCCTTGTTGTATTCTTCTTCTTCACACGTGTTGTAAATGATAAAGTATAAAAGAAAGGGATGGATACATGAGTAACAAAGGAGTTTTTAGTTAGTTAGTGAGTTGCAGAGAATAAGTTAGAGAGCAAGATTTGGAGCTAGAGAAAAGAGATCACTCTGATCTTTTGTTCATGGATGTAATGCTTTTATGAGAATCAATAGAAGATATCCGAGTTCTTTTATTTAGTTTCTAAGCTGTATAGAGTTAGGAAGGTATTAACACCCAAGTCAAGGCCCACTCGAGGTCTGCTAAATCCCCTCCATTGTTTTGTTTTATGCATATATTTACTTAGAAACAATTCTTTTTTCTGAATTTGCAACTATTATTTTAGTGATAAACATTTAACAATCATTTATTTCCAAGTATGAGTTTTGTATTACTTCCTGCATTGTTATGTGACAAGTTATTTCATTTCCAACCTATCTAGAACAACTATAACTGTGCATACAACACTGGCAATATTTCAAGTCTACGCTCCATGGTTTGATAATTAAATGAATGTGATTCAATGTACAACATATTAATTATTGCAAGTTTATTTGCACCACTACAATCCAATGTTCCTTTCCAAGAATTGACATGACTCTACTCACTACTCCCACTACATGTGTAATATCAGGGCTAGTACAAACCATTGCATACATCAAACTACCAATTGCACTAGCATATCCTCTGAAACCACACAGCTATTGCACTCATCAGTAATAATGCTTGTCTCAAGCTTGAATAATGTTCCCGTATGGATGCCTCTTGCCAATACCATTGCACCCCGTACCATCTTGCAACTATTTTTACTAAATGCTACCTGCACTCCCACATCATTCATATTACTTATAGATATTAGGTTTCTAGTCAAACCTAGAATGTGCATAACACATGGGAGGTTTTTAATCCTTTCATATTTAAACCTTAGCTTGACTCTCCCGTGACCAATGATCTTATAGGTTGATTTGTCTTCCAGAAATACATCACCTCCATTGTACTTTTCATATCCACATAATCACTCCTTGTGTGGAGTCATATGAAAAGAGGCACTTGAGTCAATCAACCATGCACCATCACATGCATATGAGCTAGAAGCTGCCAAGAAAAAATCTCACGAGTATTCATTAGAGGGTTTCATATATGAAGATCTAATATTATGAGATGACTTACCCTTTTCTGCCTTCTTAGATTGACAATATTTCTTGAAATGCCATGTTTTACCACAATTCTAAGGTTACCTCTTATCTTTTTATGTAGTCTTTGATTTACTTATGGACTTTGACTGTCCTTGGCTCTTCTTTCTTTTCTTTTGGGTACAACCTCTCACATACAAGGCATACTTAGACTGATAATCCTCAGTGGATTTTTGTCTCATTTATTTTGATAATAAGGCTGCAACTACATCCTCAACTAATATTTTTTTCACAATACTAGTAATAGCCATAACTAGATTATCCCAAGATTCAGGTAAAGAATACAACATAGTAATACATTTATCCTCTTCTTCCATATTAACATAAATAGAAATCAAATGACTTACCACAGTATTAAAGAGGTTCAGATGTTCTGTAATAGAGTCTCCATCATTCATTCTCAATGAATATAGATTCTTTCAGAGACATAGTTTGTTCACAAGAGACTTTGTTTGATACAGAGGCACTAAATTCTCCCATAACGCTTGAGCATATTTCTCATTTGACACATTCAAAAAAATTGAATCTGATAGACACAATCTGATTGAACTTCTTGCCTTCCTATTGATATTTTCCTAGTCCTCTACCTTCATACCTGTAGGCATGACTCCATACACAACAATCCACTGATCTCTATCCACAAGAAGATCTTCTATCTTGAGATTCCATAACGTAAAAGTTGGCCATTGAATTTTTTGATCTTGATCCTTGCGCTTCCCGTCATTTTCTTCTACTTTAAAAATTCACTCGCAGAGCTCTCACTCAAAAAATATTTACTACAGGTTATAGAAACCCTAATTCTTCACATAAAAGCTAAAACCTAGCTCTGATACCAAATGAAGAAAAGCAATCGAACAAAAAAATAAATGAGAAACTATACTTAACAAAATGTTCAAGATAAACAAAGAAACGAAAATGACATACACAAGATTTATGCCAGGAAACCCTTTCGGGAAAAAACCTAGTGTAGTAACTTCCCTCTCTTATTGCATTAACTTAACCACTTACAATACAATAATGTACTTCCAAGTTCTGCTCTACCCTATTGCATGTCCAACAATATGTAATCACATTAATAGGAAACCGTTAGAGCGGTTTTACAATACAATGGGTACCAAAAGCCATGGGCTAACAAAACAACCCATAAGGGTTCCCCATAAGTCATGGGTTATGACACTACCCATATACACATAGATAAAAAAGCACATATTTATACTCCCAGGAAAATAGGAATCACATATCAATACTCCCGAACACCCGCTAATGCTCATGGAAGAGGTATATAGTACTCCTAAGTATACGATATGCAAAATATACAACATATTCTAACATATAATTTATTTTAAAAATACATAAAGCTGGCGAATATTTTATTGGTGATGTAACTAACATAAGGTTTTTATTGGTTAAAAACTAGCATCCCTTAGGTGTAAGCTTGACACTACCCTAGTAATATTATATGTTTCTTTGTATATTTGTTGGTTAATGTGTATAATCGTAATAATTTTATTTCACAACAATCAATGTGAATTTGAAGAGTTACAAATATAAATTACCCTCTTAACTCCACTAATCATTACAAATATCATTCCAACCATCTCTCTTCTTTCAAATCAACACGAATATGAACATATTTGTCAATATTGTTTTCTTCTTCCTCTTTCTTAGTATTTAAATAAAGAAAATTATTTGTATTTTGTTGAAATTTTGGTTCATATATTTTATTAGTGCATTGGTTGAATTAGTATTTTCATATTGTTGACTTCTTATTTTTGCTTGTGGAGGAATTGACATTTCTACTCCAATGGTTATGTTGATAAATACAAGAACTCATTGTAGCCCACTTTCTAACCCAACATCGACAAGCCATTGTTCACAAATGGCAAATTTCATTTAATGCCTCTACAATCCTCTTCAATCGTAGCTCACTTAGAATGGTTGCATTGAAGATGAGGTCTCTAAGCTTACTTCTTTTTAGTTGTTGCTCCTTATGCATGGTAGGGCCAGATGCAAGTACAAAGGCCAACTCTTTTACAATGTTGTGAAACATGTGCCACCCATCATGTTGTCTTAGTTCACCCTTGGCACCTAATATAACACATTCATCATTATGTATGTCTACAATCCTCCCATCACCATCTCCCTACAGACACTCACTCATATGCATATATATGACTTGCATCTACAGTTTGAACTTGAGATGCATGCATTATGTTAATGTGACTATGCTATTGCTCATAAGAACACATTTGTAACCACCTTCAACATTCTTCAATATTATTACACGACATCCTATAAAAAAATTAAATATACAAACTCATTTATTTCTCTTGCATCTATAAAGACATTTATCTTAGAGCTTACAATTACTTCTATGACACGATCTTACTAAACCTCATTAGAATATCTTCAAATGACCATTTCATCAACTTCTACCCTCATAATAAAAATTTGATCACTCCTTTCATTTACCAACGGTCACAAATATTGAATTGAGAGGGACCGTTAAGTTGAGATTCCATGCCTCTATGATACTAAAGGAATACAAAATCAAAAATTGTCATCTAGTACCACTGAATAAGTCAATATATGCACACAGTAATGGAATACACGTGATTGCATTTATTTCAGTGCCCACCATTATTTTAATGCCTGCTAAGGCTGAAACCCCACGGGTATCCTCCACGGGACAAACTCTGGCACATCACGGGTTTCATTCATTCATTTTTTATTTATTTATTTTCATCCTTATCATTGCCATGTCCATATTATTCCACACATGATTCCAAATGTTACAATTACTTTTTGCCCTTCACACTTTATACTAATCTTTCATGTCATGTCCTTGTTAAGTTCCTTTCATGCTTGTCTTTCATATTCCATGCTTGGCCCATTCAACCAAGGTCCTTGGGAAAAAAACAAAAACAAAAAAGAAACCAGGGTTTTAAGGTGGGACATGAGGAATCTTAACTCAGAGAGGCATCAAGATTGATGTGGTGTATCTTGTTTTGGAATTATGAGATAGTTTATAGTATATGAAATTAATATATACTTTCAGTGTCAAGGTTTATAAGGTCATTAAGAGTATATGAAACTATTTCTTACTTTTAGTATTTAAGTCTTGCCTTTCTAGGGATAGTTTATATTATGTGATCACTTCATATAAACTTTGTCTTTTGTAAGATTTAAATTTGGATCTTTTTTTTCAAAAATACGAGATTTTCATCATTTAGCTGACTCTAGAAAATATTTGAGGGTAATTTTTTTCAAAATTGTTTATGTAAAGTGAATCACTTTATCTTGTGATTATTATCGACAAATACCAAAAACATATCATTAGTGTCACAATTATTTGGAGGCCATTTTGAGATAAAACACACAAAGGTCAAATTCCACAAACATTATAGATTTAATTTAGGAGATGTTTATAGTGTTGTTAAGTTTAGGAGATTCATGTAGTGTTGTTGAGTCATCAACTAAATTTAGCCCAATTAACTGTAAGATCGTGTTACATGTAGTGTTGTTGAGTCATCAACTAAATTTAGCCCAATTAACTATAAGATCATGTTACATGTAGCACGACTCTCATTTAGATATGTTAAAGTGAGATTCCTCCTTCCATGTGTATAAGGGCCCACTCAAGGTCATGAATAATTTAAAGAAATGAGTCTTAATGGGTTCTCTACCAAATCCTTAAAAGACATGAAATTTTAGAGGTAGAAATTAGGCAACTTATGTTAGACAAGACCAATATTAAGCTTTTGAGGTTTATAATTTCGGATAATAATTTTTGAGGGCATGGTAAGTAGGCAATGTGTTGCGATAGAAAAGATCAACATTAAGTTTTGCAAGGTCATAACAAGATCATAAAAATATTAGGATAGTAATTAAGCAACAATTACTTTTGTGGGGTTATAATAAGGACACCAAAGTTTTTGGATGTAACAATTAGCGAATGTGATATGTTTGGACAAGACCAACATTAAGTTTTGGGAGATTACAAGATTATGTTAAGGACACTAAATCTAGAGGAGGAAGCAATCAGGGAATGTGTCATGTTGGACAAGACCACCACTAAATTTTGTGAAGATGAAACAAGGACGTTGAAATCTATGGGTGTCACATTATAAACACTACACTCTAAAGAGATAACAATTTGTGAATGTGTTGTGCTAGTATAGGTCCATACTAAGTTTTGCAAGATGACAATTAAGCAATATACAATACAATGTGTTCTAGTATTACTTAATCAATAAGAAGAGGGAATTGTTAAGTGAAACTCTGGGTATTAAGGGGACTCACAACTAAACCACATGTCGTGCTAAACAAGATATTCTAATACTAATTGGCTGGCATGGAGAAGGGGGGTCATGTATAATTAAAATGAATAAACCCCACAACTAAGTAACAAGATACTATATAGTGTACTACCACAACTTATGCTCCTGTGTATCTATCTAATAAACCTAACTGGTGCATGAATAATCCAATCTTTTTTACTTGAATGATTTTTTATTGCCCAACAAAGTGCGACTTTCTGGGCTAATTCAAAATTAAAGATTTGACTTGAAAATCAGTTAAGATATGGGTTTGAATGTGAGCAAACTGTGGTTTGGGGAGGCTCCAATTTGGCCGTTGACTTGTAGAACTTAAAAGAAGTATGTATGTAGCATCAAATTGTGGTTTTTGGGTCCTCAAATCTGGAGATTGGATGTCATTTAGTATGTTCTGGGATACTGATATTGTTTATTAAGCAATCCAGTTTCTTTAATCACAAACTGTGAGTACGTGACAGAGGTGACCATTAAATTACAGTCTTAGAAGCTGCTACTGCTAAGGAATCTAGACATCTAATAAGGTTATGATGTACATTTGACCCCAGATTGTGACAGATTTGTGCTATTTTCGGCCACTTTGCCCCCTGTTTTGGTTGTTATGCATTCAAGCCAGGACCATATAAAATGTATTTTTCAATTTTGCTCAGTGATCTAGATCTCTGTTATTGGAATCCCTAAATTAATGAAATTATCTGTTGCAAGGAGTTGTTTAAGTATGTAGTTTGCATTGGGGAGAATATTTTTTATCCAGTTGTTAGTTGGCCTACGTACAAATGTTTTTTGCTTTAATTTCTGTCTTCAACCATATATGTAGCACATAGCTTGCATGTCCTTTCTATCCGTGAGGTCATTGGGTATGTCTACGAACTCTGTTGTCTAGCATTCATTTCCTTACAGTGCAAACCTTATTTTTAAATGCCCCCTTTAAAAAAAAAAACAGATTTCTGAGGTTATTATTTAACACAATCCTTTAAGCTGTATGTTTTTTAGTTGGTGTCTGCATCACTGTGTCTTATCTGGTGTCTTAAGCTCTAATTCATCACTAAAACATATCCCTCATCCAGAACAATCTGTAAGGGGCCAGGGCAGATCAGGTTGTCATTGATTAATTGGTCTGTATTGGTCCATAGCATGCAATCAACATAAACTGGAATACCCATAAAAAAAACATGAGTAATTAAGTCTGAGAGTTGACATAATTTAATGTCAGCAATTTAAAGCAAGACCTTGTCTGTCAATCTTATTCAGTAATCACTAGAGAATTATGGTTTGTTAGGCTTACACCTGAAGCTCGGGTGAATCTAGAGATGGACAGGCTTGTTGAAGTGCTTGAGAATGAAGTAAGGATAGAGTTTGAAATTGGATGCAAATGTAGGACAACAATTCACCTCAAGAGTTTGATGCACACAATGCCTGTTGCATTCAAGGTGCAAACTTCTTCTCCGGATAAATTTTTGGTGAAGCCTCCCAATGGGTTCATACCACCTCTAGGAGACTTTTCTTTTGAAATAATACTGAAGCCAAGGAAGGATCTCCCGGAGGAGTTTCCCCGTTCTAAAGACAGATTTCTCATAAAGACTGCCTTAGCCCCTGAATACAGAAAGACTGGAAATAGCTTACCAGATAAGGTACCCAATGACTGGTTTGCATCTCGGAAGAAACTTGTGTTTGTAGATGCGCAGCTGAAGGTTGTTTACATAGGAGTTTTCCTGTTTCATCATCTTGTTGCAAAAGGGGATTTGGACTCTGTTAAACAAATTCTTAAGAGGCAGAGTTGTTGTAACCTTGCTGACCAGGGGGGTATAACTGCATTGCAAATAGCTTCAGCAAGTGGAAATGTTGAGATGTCGAAAGTACTGTTGAATGCAGGGGCTAGAGTGGATTTAGTAAGTAAGTTTGGACAAACTCCTCTGTTAGAATCTGTGTTCATGGGGCATTTAGAAATTATCAAGGAATTACTTGACAAAGGAGCAGACACAGAAGTAAAGAACCCAAGAGGTTGTACTGCTATTCATCTGGCTGCAACTTGGAACAGGCTTGAAATTCTATCGCTTTTGACTGAGAGAGGTGCAAATCTAAAAGCAAAAGACAAAGAAGGGAGGACTGCATTGCATTGTGCCGCCACAAAGGGACATGTTGATTGTGTTAAACTTTTGTTAGAAGCTGGTGCACACAAAGATGCTACAAGCAATGATGGAAGAACAGCTATTTTTAGAGCAGCTGCAAATGGGTATCCAGAGCTTGTTGAGTTACTTTTGAATGCAGGCGCAGACAATCGAATTAGAGCCCTTAATGGAGAAACGCCTTATGATGCTGCCTTGAAGAAAGGCCATGTAAGTCTCCCATACACGGTTTTCTTTTTTTGGTTTAAAGATCTGGACTTCTGTATGTAGTACACCCCTGCATGTGGAAATCATACTCTCCTTTTCTTGCTAATTCAGGATGTTTCTTAAAGGATGCATATTTCCTTGAGAAAACATTGCTTTCATTTACATAATTGAAAACCCACAATTTTTTTGTGGGTTGTAGAATCCTCCCCTCATAGTACAATAGTATTTGTATACTGTACTTCGCCCTTTTTTTAATGGCTTCGGCTCTTGCTTTACAGATGCCTAATGCTTTAAACCTAAAAAATCCTGTTTAAGACTCTTGGTTGCTAACATTATTAATTTGCTTGTTTGCAGGCATCAGTCCTTGAAATCCTTGAAGCGGGGGATGAGCTTTTGACTGCTGCAAGAAGAGGGGATTTAGAGACTGTCATTTCACGTCTGAAGAAAGGTGCACCTGTAAACAGATGTGATCAATATGGGTGGACTGCACTGCACTGTGCTGCTTTGAAAGGGCATGTTAATGTACTTGCAAAATTAATCGAGTTTGGAGCAGATGTTCGGATCGAAGACACAGAAGGTCACACTGCACTACATTGTGCCGTTGAAGGTGGAAGGAAAGAAGCTGTTAAATTTTTGCTTGAGAAAGGAGCAGAGATTAACGCAAAAAGTAAAAGAGGGGCAACTTCCCTGTACATGTCGGCTGCCATGGGGTATCCAGGTATCTCCAGGTTTCTTCTTAATCAAGGAGCTGATACAACATCTCTTCACCATAAACCCATAACCCCAACCTCAGACTCGCGCAACTCTAAACAGAAAAATGTTTCCTTTGAGGCGCATTGACCTTACATGTTCAAAGTGTATGCAAAGATACAATAGGCATTTCTCTTTAGTGAACCTCCAGATCTGTCATGTGGGTTTTCTTGTAAAATGGTCATCCTAATTGAAACTTGGTACAACTGTAAAAATAAGTTGGAAAACAAGAAGGCTCCTGTAATGCAAGGGGGAAATCTCTTGACAAGGATGGCTAGGTATCTCCAGGGATACAACATCTTTTCACCATAAACCTTCAATCTCAACCTCAGACACATAATTCTAAACAGAATAATGTTTTCTGAGGTACATTGACCATGCATGTTCAACGTGTACACAAAGATGAAATAGGCATTTCTCTTTAGTAAATCTCTAAATCTGTCATGTGGGTTTCCTTGTAAAATATGGGCATCTTGATTGAAACTTGTACATATGCAAAATGTAAGTAGGAAAACAAGAAATGCTCTGTGATGCAACCTTATTCAAGGGGAAAAACAATTTATGAGGATGTAACATATCTATGATACCAAAAGTTTTCTGGGTCTGATTCTGTAGAAATGTCCATGAAAGAATGTTGATTATTGAAAAATACTGTTTGTAACATCATATTTTGTCTTATAGGGTACATTTCGGTTAATCTGTGGACTAAAACTGAAAATGTATATTTTGCTTGGGAGGTTTCTATCCACTGTACAGTTGGAGAAAAAAATTGTTATTTGCTTGAATAAGGCAGCCACCTGTGCTAGTTGGTTGTGTTGACACGAAATAGTCTTGCTGCTGCTCTTGGTCCCATAAACCGCTTGGTCTCCTAGATGTTATCAAAATCCTTCATTCATTCATTAACAACATAATTTTGAATAATACCTAGCTCTTGTGCATATCCATTTTGCTTTTTTGACAAGCCAATATGGTTGTACTTTCTTCTCAAGAATAAAAACATTTGTTTAGGGTGACAAATTGAAAATTGAACTTGCAAATTTAAAGACGCGTTCAATTGGTTTCCGTTTATATGCGTGGGAGATCTTTGTAATGTTATTGAATCTTGCAGCATTTCAATGAAAAAGATTGAAAATAAATCAAATTCATGATATTTGGAGAATACAGGACAGATATATTCAAAAACATGCTTATTACAGTCGATTCTGGAGCTGGAATTATTTGTTTATTTTTCTCATTTTAGCACAGAACAATTACTTGGGGACGAAACATTTTCACTGTTCACGTGTCATAGGGGTTAACTTAACTTTGAAAACATAGATTCTTAAGCTAACTATTCTGGAATGTCTGAATTTGCAAATTTTCTTGGCAATAAATCAAATCAGTGATATTGTGTGTTGAAGAAATCTATGTTGATTTAATCATGAATATGAACTGCCTGCAAAACTTTTTGCGCACACACTACACATACATATCATGTCACTTGAAAAGACATGTCAAAACCCGTAGCTAAGAAATGGCGAGTGAGCACGGAAGCAGAGAAAAATCACAACTAGAGCAGAGAAATGCTGAACACTGGGGACATCAAAGGAAAAAAAGGATTGAGATGGTCGGTGACCCAAACCCTAGAGGCAGCAGCAACAGACCTGGTTCTTGAGATAGAGTATGAGATGATGGACCTTGAGGCATTTATACCATCAATTGAGAAGCTATGAGTTTGTAGGAATATGGTCGTCAGCCTCAACCGTGGCAAATTGAGTTGAAGAAATCTGGGAGCCGGAGGGTAAGGTCGATACCTGGCTGTCAGCCAAATGTTTTCTAGCAATTAGTGATCCAGACGTCAAAATTAAAACGAAGAGGAAGGAAGACTGAACTAGATTGATTACAGAGATTTGGACCTCATACAGTAAACAATAATGGCAGTTAAAGAGAGGATAATCTAATAGGAAGATGATGGAAACAATAGGAAGAAGTAGCAATAGATGCGTGTTGGGCTTCGGGGAGATTGTGCATCTTAAGAATTCGAGGAGTGTGAAGTGTTCAAACAAAAGGTGATAACTGAATTCAAGGATTAGGGCCACGTTCGTGATCTACATTCATAGGGTTGTCTCTCAATTGTTACTCTGTCCATATTGTGTTTTCTATTGTGAGTCTCAAGTTTGATTTCGATTGTAATATTTCTTGTATAGTCCATATTGTGTGTTCTATTCTCGGTCTCAAGCTTGATTTTGATTGTAATATTTCTTGTATAGTCTATATTGTGTGTTCTATTCTCAGTCTCAAGTTTGATTTCGATTGTAATATTTTTTTTGTATAATCCATATTGTGTGTTCTATTGTCAGTCTTAAGTTTGATTTCGATTGTAATATTTCTTGTATAGTCCATATTGTGTGTTCTATTTTCAATCTCAAGTTTGATTTTGATTGTAATATTTTGTGTATAGTTTATATTGTGTGCTCTATTCTCAGTCTCAAGTTTGATTTCGATTGCAATACTTTGTGTATATATAGACACCTAGAGAGAGATTATTGATTTCTAAGTCTCAATTACACTAGATTTATTGAAAGAAAATTTATCCTTAAAATAAATAAACTATGGGGGTTCTTACTTATTTAAATCCAAGTTAGGGTTAAAAATAGGATCTATATCAAATTACTAAATAACTATTTAACATTTTGATATGAACATACATATAAAATATTGAAAGATATATCACTTAAAACATGTGTCAAATATAGATGGATAGATGAACACTAGTGTATTTAGCTTTTTGGTAGGTTTGGAAGTTGATTTGGGTGAGACAGGCATATGAACAGGTTCAAAATCTTCTGTAAATGTTTCGTCTTTGATTCTAGAACGGACCTTGCTCAGAGATGCAACTATTTTGTATGGGATTGGACCGTTGAATAGTTTCATCATCCTAAATGGTTTCATCTTTGTTGTAAGTAGAGTTATGTAACTTCCAGGTCCTTTATGAACGACTAGTATATGACTTTCTATGAAATATCAAGTCATGATTATGTTGAAACCCTCTGAAAACAATCACCTTGACCCAAAACCCTAATCTTTGCTAAAAAAAAATACCCTACAAAAAGTTAGTGGATAGGTTAAAGCACAATATATATGCCGCTTACGTTGGCAATACTCTGAAGAGGCCTCAAACCGCATAATTCTCCATGTAGAGATGTAACATAATATTGCATGGATGCAATTACATTTAATAACTTGAATAATTGATTAATGTTTTGTATTGACTTAGCTTTCTTGTGACTAACTTGGCTTTGTAGGTTGTTGATTTAAGAGGCTGGTCTATTGGACCTAATATAGAGTAGTTCAAACCTATGTAGGGATTGCTCTTAATGTTTGGTCTTGATTTAGGGAAGATTAAGGGGAGTTTTGCTTGCCTTTTAATGATTTATACTTAAGGAGCTCTGAAATGCAAGACGAGTAAATTAGTGCCTTAGACTTGCTTATATAGGGATATGTGGATATAATTCGCATTAAAGCTGACATATAGTAGAGATGTCGACCCATAAAAGATATACAAATTGAATAAGTAGTATTTATTTACTTAGACATCAGGAGGTAAATTAATTTATGAGGTTGATTGTACAAGTTGGGTAGTTGGACCATTGGGTCTCGTGTAACTTCCTATGAAAACTTATATAAGATTAGGAGTTTGTAAGAGAAATCAATGGAAATGATAATATATTGTGAAAGATTTGAAGTTAAATATTATGTAGATCTTTCAATTTATAGCTTGTGTTGACCAAGGATGAAGAAGAGTATGAATCTTTGAGATTTTGTAAGAAGACGAAGAGTCGTCCTCCATAAGAGCACCTTCATGCTTTCTAAGTCTGCCTTCTAGGTTCCTTTGGTTCCCTTGGTCCTCTTGGATTTGTAATTTTTTGTTTTGATTGGTTTTTGGTACTTCTTTTTGTTATGTCTTGTTGTCTGTGCCCATACCTTGATTTTCTTTATGTTTATCGCTTGTTTGTATTTTGTATATTTTGTGTAATCTTGTTTGAAATTGAATGCTTATCATACATTGGACTTAGGTTTGGTCTTCTTTTTTTGCAAAACTGATGGGAAATGATGGATCCACGCATGTGGAAGGATGCAAGGGAAAGAGAGTTAATGGGGGAGGTGGGATTGAAGTTATTTTTAGAGATGACCTAGGCTAACCACCAAACTGAACATACAAAATGGAGATCAAATTCCTTGTGATAACACTAATTCATCAACAATTTCTGGAAACAAAGGCACCTCAAACAATTGGAATACTCAAAAATCTATTGGAAATTTTTTTGACAGTTGTAGTGCTCTTAGCTGGAGCAGAATTGTCAATGTTGGACCTAAATTTGCAGGGATTCGAGATGGATAAAAAGGAGTGAGGAGAAGGTAAGGACCCTATTCACCTGTCTACCCAACATTTTTTCCCTAATGAGGATATGTGTAGATATATACATAATGAAGAAATTAAACTTAAAAATATGGGTATTTTTTTGTCTTCTTGAATAGTAACGAGCTTCCCTCTATAAGATTATTTTATAAGTATATTAATGCAATCTGAAGGAAAAAATGGGGATGTATGTCTCTTTTTGCTGAATGGTACAAAAGGGGGTCTTCATTATTGTTTTTAAAAATTCAAATATATAGAGAATGGATATCATCAAACCCTTGCAGAAAGCAGGTCAATCTTTGTTCAAAGCAATCCCCTGGAACCTAAGTCTCAATTGGTAGTTAATTTATTTGGTATAGTGGCCCCTAGGTGGATTAAACTCCAAAATGTTCTCATGCAACTTTGGTACTTGCTACTTAATGTTCTTAAACTACTTGGTGAGGCTCTTAAAGTTTAAGAAACAAGAGTTACTCTCACTAACATGAATGTCAGAGTGTTAATCTCCCTTGAATTAGTCAACTCTCTCCCTAATGAAATATCCTTTGGTTTGTTGAGTTGTGGAGCTAAATTGCTTCACAAAAAATCATGTTTTACAAACTTACAGGTTTACACAGTAACCGCCATCGGTCACGAAACTGACATCAGTCATCTGGGAGGAACCGACATCAGTCAGGGATCCGACATCGGTCAAGGAATCGACACCGGTTACCTGTGTGTTTATGTTTTTATTTCGGGATTAGATCCAACCTTTGATTTAAAGGTGATCTAAAGGTTGTAAATGTATAGTTAATATGCCCTAAGTTTGTATATGCTTATATAAGCTAGAAAACTAGGGTTAGATATAGAATCACATGTAATTGATCCTTATTTTATGTGGAATCCTTGGTTGAAAGGATGAAGAAGAAGAGGAAGAAAAAGGTTATATGAAGACATAGCTCACATGGAGAGAAGCTGGACAGAAGGAAATTACGGTACATCTGAATGGTGAGAAGAGGGTAATGTCTTCTAATGTATTTCCTTTTTATAGTTATTGTCTCACTGTAATGGCTTGCATAGTATGTAAAGCACATAGAGTTTCTTCTTGTAGATCCACATGTTGTTGTGAGATCTGGTATTGTAGATCCATGAGATCATGTTGTATTGATGATCCATAGAGATCTAGTATTGCAACTCATTGGATAGCTTGCGGGTACGTGATAATATCCAGACATTATAGAGGAGGTTGTCTTCTTGTTTGCACAGGTTGATGCAGTGATGGAGGAAAGACTTACTTCTTGGTGCATAGTTATGGTTGCACATTGGTTGAACCATTTGAGAAGTCTTGTTTGCATATCCACATGAGAGCTTGGTTACAGTTCAGAGATGCAGTAGTTCCTGGTTATGTGACATCTGGTGGTGGTTCAGAGGCACAATTGTAGTGTATTTATGTAGATTTGTTTAGAGATATGAGGAGGATATACTCTTTGAGACATGTATTGTACTCTTGTGTAGAATATTTAGTTTGTACTCTTGTATTATTATATATATTGAGATATCTATCTTTGGTGGACGTAGCCCAAATTGGGTGAACCACAGTACATGCTGTGTTATGTTTGTGTACTTTTTTTTTAATTATATTATTCTAGTTTATACTTCCACTGATCTAGATTTTGGGGAATTGTCTAGTTTTGTATTTTCATGATTTGGTTTGTTATTGAACCATAAAACTATTTTACAGTTGAGATTCCCACAACTGGTATCATAGCGATGGCTTTAGTTTTCAGAGAAAGGGTTTGCTTCAGGGTTTTGTTAGTGGTATTATTGACAGTTGTATGAGAGCATGGTTTTGTTTTTCCTGATGTGTAAATCACACGGAGAGATTTAATCTCAAGTGGGAGCTAGAAATGAAAGGTTGCTGGAAAATGATAGTGACCGACGTCAGTATGCTATACCGATGTTGGTCGGTACTATTCCTTAGCCGGTATTGGCAGGGTGACCTTGGTCGGTTAGTTGGACACCGGTGTCGGTGACCTGTTTAAACATAAAAATCACAAATCTGAAGAATTTTGAGAAGATGCAGTGAATGTGTCTTGATTGCTGAGGTGTCCCTGGTTCCTAGAGGCACAGACATGTTGGTTAGATTGTAGATCCGGATTATAGAGGTATGGTTTTGTTATCTTGGTATTGTAGTGCTTGTATGTTTTGGTTGCACATGCATGTTTGTGATTGTAGATCTGAGTAAGAGATAGAGGAGAAGTTATGCATCCTTGGTGTAGTTAGATGCATGAGCTTCGTTAAAGAGGTAGAATATAATAGCATAGAATGAAGATGGAGTTTCCATCAGAGAGGCAAGTACTTTGGTTGAAAAAGCAGTTAAGTGTCTTGGTGTTGGTAATGTGATGTATTTCATCTTCGTGTAATTTTATTGCATGCATTATTGCTGTAAAGTTTTTGTGTAAGATTTGGGTGCTTCTTAAAATGACTGGCTCAACACAACTATCAGCTTTAGTCAGAGTAGGCACCTGGTTTGGTGTATTATGCCAATTTGTGGCATTGTGGTAGTTCTAGTAGCACTAACGTTGGTCAGAGGGGAACTGGTACTGGTCAGTAGATCGAGGTTGGTCTCTATGACAGTAAATTTGTACTGATTTTTTACAGCAGAAGAGGGCATGGAAGGTTTAGTGTCTAGTTTGGAGGATTAGGTTACTTGTATAGAGTGTACAAGAAGAAACAAAGTAGATCACTTCAATGTTTGAATCAGAAAGAGGACGAAGTTGTCTTAGTGAGTCCAATGAGACTTTGGTCAAATTCAGGTATCTTTATACAGTTCATTTTGTATTTCTTTCATTTGAAGCTACTGGTATTATGTTTGGATTGTGTGCACAAGTAAAATATGCACCATGGATATTTGGCGAGTTTGACTTTTATTTTTGGGATGTGTTGAAATCTTGAGGACAAGGTTATCTAGTCTAAGGATGAGATCCTCAATGAAAATTCATGTTTGGACACAGTTGCAAATAATGGGAGATGTTGGGTACACATGGATGAAAAGAAGGTGGTTCAAGATACTTCACAAGAAGCCCAAACGTCTGTGATGTAGAGGTATTATTTGATAAGAAGAGAATCAATTTTATATTTTATTTCATCTGTTTTATTTCTCATTGATATATAGTGGAGCTTTTGAGGTTGGTGATTACAGGAAGTTCAAGGAAGTTCATGTTGAGTGGAAGAAATTCATGATTGTTGGCATTGCAGGTTGGACATATATGCACGTGCGGAGTGAGAGGAGAATGTTATTATTCAGAGTGGCATGAGACACAAGTTGTTTTGGAGGGCAGTCACATTTTTGTAGTTATTTTGTGTTTATTACATGATGACATCACTTATAGTTTTATTTTGTAGTCCATGGATGTCCTTATGGGATGGCAGTTGATGGTTTTTCAGCTCGGTTAAGAAGAGAGAAATGTTTTAGAGTTTTAAGGGTGAAATAAGGAAAATCTATTTGTTACAGGTTACAAGTGTGACCTCAATGTGTATTTACAATTTATTGATGTTGCCCTTGTTTTCTTTCATCTTGGATAGTTGTGCAGTATGTTTGATGACATTTTTTGTTGGTATTTGCACTAGTTATTAGTAGCATGGTTAACATGGTTGTTGTTGTTGACATTGATGAGCACTTGATTCATATGTGGCTTTGGAGTTAGTCGGTGAGAGAATTGGAGCTTCTGGAAAGCCTGATAATATGGATGGATGTATATGATGAGTTTATACATGAGGATATATTTTGTTTCGTGACTCTATGATGATGTAGATATATTTTTTGCACATGGATGCATATGAGCATGGTTTAGATGCCCTTGAGCATGCATAGGGGATGTTTATATTTCCTCTTATTACTATGTTATTCCATGATAGATATGTTTTCTATAGATGGTTGTCTTTGACATGCAAGTTGTTTATGTAGGGTTGGATTTATAGAATGTAGTGTTTGGATTCTTTTAGTTATGCATGTGTTGTGGATTGATCACCCACTAGTTGCATGTGGAACTTATTTGGGTTGTCTTTACCCAAAATCTTGTTTTACTTATGCATATTCTAGTTTGACTTATCTTTGGTCAGTTACATTGGTGGTTGCACGGAGACATGGATAGATAGTTGGAAAACATGGTTGGTTTTATAGGTATGGCTATGGTTGCAATTGAAGCTCAGTATTTCAACATGAGTGGGAGCTCTTGCAGGTGTGTTAGTCATGGTGGCTTGGTTGCATGAGTGACTTGGTGTTACAATTCAGTGAGATCTTGATGTATGGATAACTCGTGTATCACAGATCAATAATAGCTTCGTGCAGGTATATGGTAAGTCACGGGTTTGTTATCTTATTGGTTTTAGAAGATGGTTTATTCTTCTTGTTTTTGAGAGAATTGTTGAAGTAAATAATAGTTGGTCATCACAGTGTGTAGAGAACAGTAATGTACAAGTACAAGCTTAATAATTTATCTCCAAGTGGGAGATTGTTGAGTTGTGGAGCTAAATTGCTTCACAAAAAACATGTTTTACAAACTTGCAGGTTTACACAGTAACCAACATCGGTCAGGGAACCGACATAGGTTACCTATGCATTTATGTTTTTATTTTAGATACATGATTAGATCCAACCTTTGATTTAAAGGTGATGTAAATGTTGTAAATGTATATTTAAGACGCCCTAAGTTTTTACATACTTATATAAGCTAGAAAACTAGGGGCGGATATAGAATTGCATGTAATTGATTATTATTGTATGTGAAATCCTTGGTTGAGAGGATGATGAAGAAGAAGAAAAATCTTATATGAAGATATAGCTTCCATGGAGAAAACCTAGACAGAAGGAAATTGCAGGTACATCTGAATGGTGAGAAGAGGTTAATGTTTTCTACTATATTTCCTTTGTATAGTTATTGTCTGAATGTAATGGCTTGTATAGTATGCAAAGCACATAAAATTTCTTTTTGTAGATCCACATGCTGTTGTGAGATCTTGTATTTTAGATCCATGAGATCATGTTGTATTGATGATCCATAGAGATCTAGTATTGTAGCTCATTGGATAGCTTGTGAGTACATGATAATATCCAGACATTGTAGAGGAGGTTGTCTTCTTGTTTACATAGGTTGATACAGTGATGGAGGAGAGACTTAATTCTTGGTGTACAGTTATGGTTGCACATTGGTTGAAAAATTTGAGAGTTCTTATTTACAGATGCACATGAGAGCTTAGTTGCAGTTAAGAGATGCAATAGTTCCTGGTTATGTGAGATTTAGTGGTGGTTCAGAGGCACAGTTGTAGTGTGCTCATATAGATCCGTTTAGAGATATGAGAAGGAGATACTCTTAGAGAGATGCATTCTACTCTTGTGTAGAAGAGTTGGTTTGTACTCTTGTATTATTATATATTGAGATCTCTATCTTTGGTGGACGTAGCCCACATTGAGTGAACCACAGTACATGTTGTGTTCTGTCTGTGTACTTTGTTTTGATTTGGATTATTCTAGTTTATACTTCTAGTGTTGTAGATTTTGGGGAATTTTCTAGTTCTGTATTTGCATGATTTGGTTTGTTATTGAATCATAGCACTATTCCGCAGTTGGGATTCCCAACATGGTTTTCCTAAAGAGGTCTATACCTTCTCGACGGTTGGATTGGTGGTCTAAAAGCATGGTTTTTGTGTTCAAAAAGGTCATCTAAAACATGATTTCTATTTGATCATTAATAATTAAAAATGTATAAGTAACCCTAAAAGCTCTAGGATTGAAGATATGGGTATGGTAGTCCCCAAAGAATCTACCCCCACAAGAAATTTTGACTGAAAGGAAGTGATTGAAGAACACTTTGTTAGGGTTGGTCGTATTGTAAACCTTGAATGACCACCTAAAATGCTTGGTAGTGGTTGGACTAGATGATATGGAAATATGTACTTATTTTCCACAGATGTTTCCCCCATTTCTTGAAAATAATGGAGTTTTACCTCCCTCTCAGGATGAGGGAAGGATTTCTGAGGAATATGAGATAGTTTTAGTAAAGTCACTTGAGATCCGATCTATAAAACCCTTGAATGTGGTTGAATTCTTGATAAATGTGTTCTTGAACAATGATAAAGATAATTCCTTTCCTTTCATAACTCAAAATGGGAGTAAGAATGATTCCCTCATTGATGGGTTTCCCTTCCCCAACCCCCCCACAAAGAAGCAACCTATAGAAAAGCATGCAATATTAACCAAGATAGAGGTAAGTGCATGAAAATGGGGGGCCAAAAGGGGATCTTAAGTCGACACTTTTTAATGAAAAATAAAAAACTTCAACTTGTACGATTTATTTGAGATAGTTACACTCAAAATTTGAAGATGTTATAAGAACAAGAATTGTAGCATTTTGAGTCTACTTTCTAAACTACTATTTTAAAAAAAAAATGGTTAAGTGTAAGTGGTTTAAATATCTAAAATGTCAATAGGTGTTCCTATTTTTGCAAAAAAACATAGTAGACAATTGGTTGTGCCACCCACCATTTTTTGAGCACTATTTAGTTTTTTAAAAAACCCTTTGGTAGAAAGATAGGTAAGATCATCTAGTTTGGGATAGATTTTTATTTTATTTTTTAGTGAGTATTTATTTTTTTATGATATTTCAAGTAAAAATATTTTGAAAATTAAAAAATAACGAATAGCCAACCGTGCCCCCCCTAACTACCTCAAAAAATATTGAAAATTAGTTGTTTTTTAATGTGTATAGAATTAGTCCTAGTTTGGGACTGTATATTTTTTTTTCAATTTGGAGAAGTGAAAAAAAAGACACATGACAAAAGATAAACATTTGCAATCACTGAAAATAGAGGTATAAAAGACAGTTTGAAATAAATATAAATGGAAACCTTACAATAGTTAGAAAAATATAAAAAAGTATATATTTAGAAAGAGGATAGTTTTCTTAACGTTTTAGGTAATTTTTTAAGAAAGATAGTAATCATTTTTGTAGGATTTATCATGGTGAAAGGTGATTTTTTGCATATTGTGTCAAAACACGCAGGTTGTTGTGTTGTTATAGGTCTAAAGCACAGGTTTGGGAAACCAAAGCAATACCAATCCTATTAAATCTTGGTTTGGGTGCATAATAAAGGGAACATGTATGAGTTCCGTATAATATGGACATTATATGTGTTTGTGGGGGGATTATAGTTACAAAAATAAATGTTTAAGTGTATATAATAAATGAAAAACTTATAAATTAAATTTATTATAGTAAATATAAGAAATTAGGGTCACTCTGCATTTTATGGAGCTAGTCTCATATCACCATGAGTCAGAGTTTAGGAGATAGTTTTTTATAATCTAATCTGGTTAGTACATAGGTAATTTTTTAGGATTTCAAAATCAAGCCCAAATCTTTTAGCATTAAAATTCTACAATCAATGTCTATTTTGTGAAATAACATAGTCATTGTTTAGGTTTTGGGGGGTTTTAGATTTGTTGGACATTTGATCTTGTTGTTGTCATTGATGTCAAGTTTCGTTGATGGAAAAGGGTGTTAGGGTGGAAAAGGAGTTAGTATGAGGTGTAATTCATAATCAAGCTTGAAGTTTGATTGGTAGTGTCCAATTTTATTATCATGATATGTTGTTTTGGTGTCATATCATGGTGTCTTAGTTTGCATGCATGGTTAAGTGCATTGGTCTAACATGAAGGTGATTGTAGGTGTGCTCCAAAGGTTTTTTGATGTATCTACGATGTCAACCATGTTTAGTAAGGTATGTCAAAGTTTTTAGAGTGTCTGCATGGTGAAGGCAAGATCAATTTGTGTGAAGTATAGGTTGAAACTAGCCATTCTAGGCCTAGTCTTAGACCTAGTTTATAACAAGTGATATGGTGGCATGAAGTATGATGCAAAGCAGGATTATGTGAGTAGGTGATTTTGTTTTTAGATTACAGGGCAGGTGTATAAGTTGTCAAAGGACATTTTTCTGGAGTTTAGTGCATGTTATAGGTCCTTTAGAGGCATGTTCTTAAGGACAAGTCATGAATGCTTGGGAAAATGAGATGGCATGGTAAGTTGCATAAGTATCCAAGCATGTATGAGAATTAGAGATCATTGAGGAGGTAATTGGAGTGTTGTGTGCCAAGTTTCAGGACACGAGGATTAAGAAAAACTAATATAAGTCAGTTTTAGCTCTACTGAGCTCTCAAAATGTTTGTTTCTTCCCTACACCTAGCAAATCCGTTGTTAAGAAGATAATCCTTGAATGAAAAAACCTTTCCTAAATCTTCCTAAATTACCACCAACACTTCTAGGATTCCCCGACATCACCTCTAGATGCTTAATATATTTCCTAAACTCTCCTGGAGGGTGCTTGATTAGCTCCAGAATTGCCAAAATAACTAGCATGATAATTGAAAATTTTGAAGCATGACAACTAAGCCCTTAATTGAAAATAAGGCTTCTCAGTCACTTTGTATCCTTCCTATGGCTAGCCTATCATCAGTTCAACCTTTACCTTGGATCAAAAGAAAGTCCAAATAATATCATTCAGTGTGTAGGGAATAGTGTTTAAGGTGATTAATCAACTCATTTAGTATTGATGAGAGACTACTTCCACCGAAGGCCTAAAAAGGACATCTTTGGCCATTATGTAGCTAATTGAACACCCTCTGGAAGTGTTTAGAGAAAATATAAATAATATGAGGGTGATTTCAGAGACAATTGAAGATGTTTAAGTAAATTTAGGAAAGTTTAGGAAATAAAATCTCATTCAGGAGCAATCTGTTTAAGACTGAGTTTTCAGATACAGGGAATGAAAGCTAAAATGATGAAAGTTGATTTCTCTGGATGATTCCAGGAGTTCCAAAAAGAGTTGTGATAAAAAAAAGCATTGAAAAGCTATTAGAATACTCTACAAGGTAGAATAATCAATATTGATTTAAGGCTCAAATACTTCTTTAGGTACATCAAAACTTTACAGCTACCCATCCCAGTTTAAAATGAAATAGGACCCAAATTTTGAGTTACAAGTAGAATTATATTTTTAGAATAGTTTCATATATCGTAAAATTTGATTTGTAGTGTTTCAGTTAAGTATGGAGATCAAGAAAATGTAACTCATCCTCAAATTTCATTCAAGGATTCATCCCTTATCTGGAGGAGGAAACCCATTTCCATGAGGGGCAACTTGAGAAAAAAGGTGTCCAAGTACCTTGAGCATGCTTCCACCCAGGTGCCATCTTGGTCAAGAAATTGAATTTTGAAGGATTCACCATGTTCAAAGGTGAAATTTGGAGCTCAAGAAGGGACTTGATGATCATCATATCCTGACACTGTCATTATACCCAAATATCTCCAAAGAAAAAGCTAAAATGAGCTAGCCATGCCACTAAGGTATCCAAGACCATCATGTGTGAAGTATTAAGGCATCATCTATCTCCATGAGATACATATGAGAAAATATGTGTATGAGAATCATGAATTTGTTTCCATCAAAGGATGATTTTAGAGCCATGAAAGGTGAGGGGATGATCTTCATATGGAACACCATATTTCCACGAATGACCAATCATCTCAGTTCACTTGATGCTATTCACGTGGTGCATTGTTCTTAAAAAATCATTAAACACCTAGTAGTGTGATCACACCTTAAGGATGAGGCACATTACAATCACCTCATTTTTTTCATAGGACATGAATCCCATTCAAGGAGCAATACTCTACCAAAAAAGTAAGGATCTTATTTCAGTAAGAAGAAGACAAGCATCATAGAGTTGATTTGTGGTCACTAAAGTGAATTGCGGACCAAATTTCAAAATTGGTACCAATTCGAGCAGTGGTAAGGCCAAAATCCAATCTAGAAGGTCAAAAAACCTACAAAATTACTATATGTTTTCCCGAAACAAATACCGACTACAATATATATTCCCTAAAAGCTTTAGGTCCTTGTTGAAATCCAGAAAATGAGTAAGTATTGACCAGATTGGATTTTGAAAACTATCTTCTAGATTATAACTGTTGGTTCTACGAGACCACTTCCATCAGGTGTAGCGTGACCATAATTTCTTATATTTACTGAAATAAATATAAATTATAAGATTTATTTTACTATAAATAATAAAAGAAATCTTATACTTAATATTTATTTCAGTAAATATTCCCCCTTTCCCCTTCCAAAAATCATAAAACTAGAAATGCGTACACATCTTAGGCTTGGTAATCACCAAACCTACCAAAACATAGTAAGTGCATGTCATTTAAAAATGCATATGAATTTTAGCTAATTTCTTGATTTTGTCCACTTTTTGGCCCCACAATTTTGTGCACTTACCCATAAACCCACCAAACAAATGTTCTAAGATGGGTTCAAAAAGACAAAAGATATAAGTTATCATTGATTTTTCTGCCACAAATTCCCCTAAGGAGACAAATGGTAGGAACAAGAAGAATCCAAGATAGGGAGAAGGTAAAAAAGTAATAAAAGACATTAAAATTCCTCCTTGCTTTGAGAGATTGTATCATAAATAAAAAAATTAGTATCCTTCTTCAAGGATTCCAAGGGACCAAACTAGCCCTCCTCTTAAGAAAATATTAAGTTGGAATGTTAGAGGATTGGAAACTCTAGATAGAAAATTATTGTTAGACAATTTTTGGGCCCATGGTTTTTCGGTCTTTTGCCCATTAGAAACATTAGTATCAAGAGCTTCAAGGACTTCCAAGGGACCTAACTATGAGGGTCCTCTTAAGAAAATATTATATTTGGAATGTTAGAGGATTGGAAACTCTAGATAGAAATATTATTGTTAGACAACTTAGAAACATTAGACAAGAGCTTGACTTCATTTTCCTACATGAGGTTAAAGAAAATTATATTTCCTTGGAATTGGCCCTAAAATTTATTTGGTCAGGTTGTGTCCCCCTCTATTCCAAGTATATTGAAAGGGCATGGAGGGGTTTCCTTACTCATTCATCAAAAATGGGATAAGGAAATGATAAATTGTGTGACCTCTCCTTCTAATGCAATGATATGGGCTATTGTTTGTATAGGAAATCATACCTTTGGTATATGTTATGTATATGCTCTAAATGACTACAAAGATAGAACTAAACTCTAATACCTGATGTCCTTGGATTATTCGAGGTGATTTTAATATAATTGAAAACAAGGAAGACTAATATGGACGGAGATATCTTTTGTGAAAATGGAATGAACAATTATTTGGTTCAAATTCAAAAGAATTTTAAGAATCAATGACTATATTTTTGGAATCAAGAGCATGAGACAAAATATTTGGTTTACTTGGTGCAATAACCAACAAGGAAAAATAGATTCTATTTCAATATAGGTAGATTATTACCTTAATCTGGAATTTTTTTCTATCCTACAAAAGGAGGAATTTAATAATGTGACAGTTCTTCCCCCTCACTCTCTTAGATCACCTCCCAGTGGAAATAACTATGAAGTGCAATAACAACCCTTGTTTCTAGAGAAAAGAGCTCGAAAAAGTTATATAAACTAAATACCTCACATATCTAGTACCCTGACTAACTTACTGGAATCAAAACTTCATGGACATTAGAAAAAATACTTTATAATCTTGACTCTAAGGTGTCTTCTTAAGATGGGTCAATTAATACGTGTAAAACATGTATGAGAACATATGGTTAGTTTAAAGAAAATATGCGAGCTAAGAAGCAAAGGGTGGTCCAATAACAATTGATAAAGGTAGAATCCTTTCCCTAATCAACAATCTTGTTGAGATAAAGCATCAATAGAGGACCCAACAACAATACCATGCTAGAGGATCCCAAATAAGATCTCAAATTTTATGGCTAAAAGAGGGAGACAAGGGTATATAATATTTCTTCAAAATATTGAAAGATAAACACAATAGGTAAAACATTAAATACATTAACATAGGAAATAATTTCTTGAAGAATATTAAAGAGATTAAAAAATCCTTCTTCTCCTTCTATTTTTCCCTATTCATTGTTGATGAAGCAAGGGGCAATATTTTATCTAATAAAAGACTGTGTTAAGTGTATCCCTACATAGATCTCCCATATTATTGTGGATAATATAGAGGGAGGAGTCCCCTATGATAAATTCATTTAGTAATAGACTCTATTAAATATGAAAAAGCACCTATATATGATGAATTTCCTGCCGAATTTTACAAAACCAATAAATCGTGGCTTGCACTTGAATTCTTAAGCTCGTGTATAAGGAGGCTATCATGATAGGATACCTAGATAAGAATATCAATAGAGGGGAATTTAAGCTCATTCCCAAGGAAGGTGACCCTAAGCTTACTAAAAATTGGAATCTAAACACACTCCTTAATGTATATAACAAAATTCTTGCAAAGATTGTGGCTAGAAGAATAGCTTCGTAGATGAATTCAATTATTTCAACTACCCAAGCATGGTTTGTGGAAGGTAGATATATTTTGTACAACCTAATTACTAGTTGGGAAAGGATGCATTGGACCAAAGATAATAATCATAATATTTGTATGGCCTTATTGGAATTTGAAAAATCTTATAATAGAATTGAATGACCCTTCATTGATCTCATGTTAAATACTCTTGGGTTCAAAGATAAGTTTTATAGAATGGTAACAATTATATTTTGTGAGATTTTGCACAAGTTGAAATTAATGGTGAATTGACTGAGCCATTTAAGTTGCGAAGTTCAATAAGATATGGTTTCCCCTTGGGCCTTGCTCTCTTTTTCATAGCTACAATAGCCATGCACTACCTCTTAAGAGATGCATCTCTTGGCCTCCTTGTCAAAGGAATCACACTTCCTGATGAGCAAAAGTTTATTGATGTTTTATTTTTAGATGACACTGTAATTTTTACTACACCAAAAGAAGACAAATTTCATTATACTTTGAAAAGGCTCGACATTTATTTATTTGTTGTTGGTTCCTTGATATCAATTCATAAATCAATGGTATTAGGTTGGTTTGAATCTCCTCGTGACTAGTTTCTTACCATAGGTTGGACTTGGGGGCTACCTCATAGAATGGTTAAGTATCTTGGGATTCCATTCTCCCTCTTCCTTTAAAGAGACGTGAGAATGGATCTTTAATAAAATCAATAAGAAAGTTACCAAATGGTAGGTTGATGCAAGTGCATCACTTTTTCTCATTAAAGAAGGTTCAAATTGTGTTTGCAGAGTTTTAGGAGGTCCATCAAGTTCATAATAAGCCATGTTTTGCATTCAGAGATTTTTTTAGTTAATTTAAGCAATAAGGAGGTTTTCCCTCCAAAACATTATATTTGAATTCAAATACTTACTATATAAATCCGTGAAGGTAAATCATACATGTATTTGTGTGTTATGATGAATTGTAATAATTTTATAGAGGATATGCTACATAGATTGGGCGGTCGTTAGGATTGAGACATTTTAGGGAGACAATTATATTGTTATAACTTACATCTAAGATCAGAAAAATAGTCTACTATATTTAAAGTGTTGTTGAGACAAAATATCAACAAGAGGGTCAACTTTCTATGGTTGGAAGAGACTCAATACAATTGTTGAATTTGGTTGATATATGGATGTATGATAGTTTGTCAAGCGTATGTGAGTAATGAATGAATATGAAAAGGAGAATTTTGAATTGCTCCATATCCTTCCAAGAACTCTCTATATGTTGTCAATAATGAATTTAGGGTTGATTAGTAAGTTTTATTATCTATTTTGCATGTAAATTGTCATAACTGTGTTACATTCTTATGCAAAGCTTATTGTCTAGAGTGTTAGAGTCAGTATTGGCACATACTTTCAAAATAGAAAAGTTACAGGAGGTTGGGACAAAGATGTAGAGATCAAGTTTTCATTTTGAAACCTTCATTTAACCCAAATTCTCTCTCTCTCTCTCTCTCTCTCTCTCTCTCTCTCTCTCTCTCTCTCTCTCTCTCTCTCTCTCTCTCTCTCTCTCTCTCTCTCTCTCTCTCTCTCCCTCCTTGACCAAGGTTTTAAAACTAAAACCTTCATAACTTGCATGATTTTCAGAGTTTAAAGTTGAAATTTGATTTGTAGAGTCTGAGAGGGATTATCCAAAGGATAAAGGTGTTTTGAAGAAGTTTCATCAAGTTAGAAGGAAGTTATTACAAACATAGTTGATTGTTGCAGTGAAGAGACCAAATTAGGTCTAATTTGAGCTTAGATCATAGTGAATTGGGTCTATTTTTCAACTATATCTACGAATGATTTTGTGAAAAAATACAACATATAAATGGGTATTTGAAAATGTTTATATATTATATTGATCAATCTTGTATCAAATTTTATCTTTAGATTTATTTTTTGATAGGGCTATTGGCAAAATAGGATAGAGTAGAGAATTTTGGTGAAGAACTCCATTTAAAATCTTGAATCTTATTTTGTTACTCATCTCGATGGATTCCAAATGTATGGAGATAAAAAGATAGAATGAAAAACATACATTTAGATGTTATAAGAATTTTGATACATACTTATGCTTCATTTGGATGAATGCTTTCTTAAGAACAAGAACATTAGAGCATACACCTAGTGAGATTGAATTGCATACTTACAGTTTCAGTGAACATAACATCACATGGGCATCTAAACTCCCTACCAGGAATAATTTAGGTTTTTCATAAGGTCATTTCCTCCTTGTTGAACAACCAAAAATATTCTAAGAATTGGGTGTGTGAATATAGGTTGCTAGAAGCGCACGACACTATAATAGTATTAAAGCGCCCCAGCTTAGGACTTATCTATTTTTGTGGATGAGGGATAATTTTGGAGATAGTGTGTGAAGCACACTTAGAGATGAATACTTGTGCTACACACAATGGTATTTTGGGAACAAATGACAGATAAGCGCTATGCATAGTTTAAGCTAATAGTAGGATTTCTACTTTGAGTTAACTATAGGACATCTATTGTTAGAACACTTGCATGTTGTGCATACTATTATAAATGAGCATGGTTATTAATCATCATGTGACCTGTTTTGAGAAGTGCATGGGTGGTGAAGGGAAAGTCCCCATCCCTATAAATATGTATTGATTTGTGTGGTTTAGTGGTGGTGAATTATTTTAGAGTTGTGTTGTTGGTTTTTACGTGCACATGAGCTCATGGAGATACTAATATACGGTGTAAGAAGCTTCTATTTTTTTTATTATTTAATGCAATTGAGTATATTGGTTGGATAATGGCATTAGACATTACTAAATCTAGTTCTTATATGGTTAATCTTATCATAGTTATTGTTTAGTTCATTCATTATGGTTCTCTAAGATATAAATCTAATTTATACACTGTGGAATGTTTATGTCTATCTATGAATCTGAATATGTTTGAGTATAATCATGCTAAAATTTTGTATAAGAAACTATAAAGAGGAACATAGTGTGTTTTCGTGCTTCAGGTGAGCGCTCATCTTAAGTGTTGAGTGATGTGCCAGTATGTCTGGGTTATTCACAATAAATTCTAGGTTGTGTCATCATTGGTGTCTATTGTTGGGACCTCTCTTTTTCCGTTGTTTTCAGGATGTTTTGCCTGATGAAGATGTATCGATTGACCTTATCAAGTGTTGAGGAGTGGATAGATAGATCTAGAAGAATAATACACTTGCAAAGATTCAACATTGGATATGTAGTTTGAATTTCGCACAGCACAGGATGGCTAGTATTTTCAAAACCCCATTTCACGGAGGGGAGGAACTGTTTATATGAAAGATGGTGGTACTTAGCTAGATCATGAAAAGAGTGTTACGAGTGGCCTAAGTTGCCAATGCGACAATGCTAAGGGAATTGGAGAAGTAGTGCGACAATTACAGAATGGATGTATGCAAAAATTTCAGAGATGGCCTCTTGATGGATATAAGCTCACGCGTGTTGTGGAAACTGGTTTCCGTGGAGTTATGAATAGTCCAAATTTGGGAAAACACAATAGGGAACCCTTATTTTCCACTTATTCTTATCCCGGAGGTAGCACGTGAGTAGAGATAGTTATGGGCTGTTGTCTCAAGGGAATCTATCCTATGACCTAGCCCTTGCTGATTAGCAATAAAATTTCGGTTTCTAGTATCCAGCCAGTATTCCTAGAAAGCTAGTTTGGAAAATCAGAATTCTATGAGCTGAATGCATAAGCCTTCCACCATGGATCTAGGACAGACAAGTGGACTTCCAGGTTTGGAAAGGTTGGCGAACCTTAGTAGGTGATCGTCAGCACAAAACTCAAGCACGTAAAAGTGATTTAGGACTCTTATTGGAATGAGTCCACCTCATAGATGAGTCAGGAGTTCAGTTTAAATAACTTTTGGTATCAGAGGTAGAATGGTCATCTAGCTTTGGTTCAATTCCTACTAGGAGAGAGGATGGTAATGTGGCTCAGGGATTTAGCGGATCATGGTCGATCTAGAGGCATGGAACCAGCACCCACATATTGACTCCCCTAGATTTCATGTGTCAAAACTTGTCATTTGGTGTGAACTGCTTATCATTGAGTCTTCCCCAAATAGTGTGGGACTTAGCATCAATGACATAGGCCGCAAACATCTGAATCTACCAAAAAGACCTAGTTCCTAATACTCCTTTGTTTTCTAGTGTTCATACGTAAATTTTAGTAGTCAAAGGCTTGGTTCTGAAGTAAACCTAAGGTGATATTGCCAAGGAGAAAGGATAACAAGTACATAAGATGATTAAGCTAATGGACATGATACACCGTATTAGGAATGGTACATCTCACTTTTCAGGTGAATCGTCAGGTACAAACCAAATAGGTGCGTACAAATTTTGAAGCACAGATCTGGGAATTTTGTCACCTCACAGACCAGATAGGAGTAATTGAAGTACACTGTTGGTCAAACATGGCATTACATCCTCTAGTTAAATTCTTGTATATATGGTGGATGATCTATAGGTGGCTCTATACATGGTGGATTTAAAAAGTATGAGGCAAGAGGTAAGGCAGAAGAATGTTTTGCGATCTAGGAATGGACAGTTCAAACCCCATAATATTCTTCTCATGGATATGTCACTTCATTTACCAAAGTATAGGGGAATAGAAGAGGTTCCTGGAACATGTAAAGCACATTTCTGAGATACCGTGGTTTTGTGACAGGGATCATGACCATCTTTTGATAGGAATTCAACACAAAGTGAACAATGATTGCAGAGTAGATGCACACATGGCTTAGGTACATAGAACGTGTTTGAATTTCATCATCTATCATCACTTCCTCCTATTAATATCTAATGGGATGCTTTATGTTATCTGTAGATAACTCTCCATCTTTGAATGTCTTGTTACTGTCTTTGAAGCTCTGATCTCTTAATTACAGGATTGAGGTCAGTGCTCTCAAATCTGACCCTTTCTGCACATTGTTGGTTGCATTTCATCCATGTGCCTCCCTTTTTAGACATTTCCTCACATTGCGTGCTTCCCTTCTTCCCTCTCCAGGAATTTAAAGTTTCCTTGATTGTTCCATCTTAGCAAGGCTCGAGATCGGAACCATTCACCTTAGCATATTTTCTGTTTTCAAGCCTCTCAGTTGAAAGATATTCCCATCCTGATCTGGATGCGTGTCCATACAAAGAACTTGATGGGAAAAATTAGTTTTCTCCTCAAATCCCTAGTGCGTCCCTTAGGGCATACGTCCATCCACACAACCTTTTAATAATTTCACATGACTCTGACGGCATCTCTAAGGATGGTCAACCTCTAGGATTTTGTTCATTGAAGCGAGCATCACAGTTGGAGCATGTGTGCTTGTATGATCTGTTTGCCTACTGAGAGTTTCCTTATGCTGGTTCTTTCCACTAGCAGATGCATCTTTGCTGCTTGCTCTATGGCATATATATCGTGTAATTGGAGGTTCTCAAACATGCTTTCCTGGCACATAGCAACCAGTAAAAGTGCCCCTCCCTTGGATGCTGATATGATTTAAACCACGTGTCATGCTATGACACTTAGAACCATGAATGGTCTGAATAGCTGGATGATTTATTTTGACTATTAATCTGCAACCACATGTCCCACATTATTCTTGCCATGTGATGGCTAGGCTGAGCATTCAATTTGAGAGCCGCTTATGATTTTCCTCACAGAGGAGCTCTATCTGACACATGGCCTAGTCCAACTGGCTACTTAATATGCTTAGTTGCCCCTCTATACCTTCAAATTCAGAATTTGGAAGAGAATCCAATGGCGAGCTAAATGAGAAAACATCATTATGGGGAATTAATGAGAACGTTTGGTCCAAGGATGGCAGCCAAGAGGATATGATCCACCAAGCTGAAAGCATGTCAGCTTCTCCTAACATGAGGTGACTGATACTTAGACTTTTTTGGGAAGCATATGTGATAGATTTGTAGACTTTGATGGCTGTTGAGGAGAGAGATGGCTCCCTGAAGGATTTGGATACCTTCACACATGGAGCTTTGGCACTTGTTTGAGCTACTTCTCTTGGATCAAATCTGATAGATTCACCATTTGGGAAGAACTTGGCAGTTCAACCGTTATGTTGAAGACTTTTCAACGGAGTGGTGCAAACATTTGGGGCTAAGGACGTGTGGATATTTTGGCACTCATTCTGAGTTGTAAACCTCTAGATCTAACTCGTTTGGAGCATGTGTTGATATCAGACACTTGGTTCACCTCCATTGTCTCCTCCAACCAATAGTCAATTTGAGCTAGTTTTTAGAAGTAGTAGAAGCATCAAATGAGTGAATCAAATTCAAGTACCTGATCTATTGCTCTTTAGCTGTCTTCCTTGTTATTTGGAGCGTACTACTTTTCAGGCTACATCCCTGTAGTCTGTTTGATGGGTTGTACAGAACGGATTAGGCTCGAAGAGCCATTTCTGGAAATCACCTAATGTGTAGGGTAGTAATTCCACCTCGCCTTACTTCATGTAGAGTTCACTTCTAGTACCCACTGTTGGGACACATGGTAGTATGGATCGTCTGGTTCACTTCCTAGTTACATAGGTGCGAGGATTAGGGGGCATGACCTAGGTATTTTGGGTCTGGAGGCAAAGGTAACACATGGGGTTCTGGATCTAGTGGGCATGGTCCTCTTCAACCCCAGAATATTTACATGGAGGGTGTCACTTCATCTTCCAAAACTATAGGGGAATAGAAGATGTTGTTGAGCATGTGCACATGTGTGAGATACTGATGGCACATAAAAGGGATCATGAATTCTGAGTGCAAGGAAAGTTCAGTTTACAACTACGTTGTAGGGATGTGCACACATTTGGTACATGAAGTTTGACACCTGATCAGATTGCGTAGATTATATAACATTACGGGATGCTTTCCTTAAGGAATTTTATATCCTTGAGTTCGAGCAAAAAGAGTATAAGCATGCTCAAGGATATATAAGCAGGGAACTACTAAGAGTGTTCAAGAATATGATTCCCATTTCAAAACACTTTTGTCCAAAATTTCCTATGATATCCATGTAATCCAGCATGCATAGTGGTTTGTCAAAGGTTTGATCATACCTTTTAGGAGGGGCGTTGTCACATAAGACATATACGGCTCTATACAAAGTTCTTGAAGTAGCGTTGCGTATGCTTGAGGTAATTAAAAGTATAGACACTAGAGTGAGCCCATTCCTGGAAGCTCAGATTGTAGATATGGTGAATTAGTTGGAGAAACTATCAGTCCAATTCAACACATGAGACGCATGCACTGGGATTTGGTGTACAGATTGTGAAGTTGAGGGGCACACTAAGGATAGTTTTCCCCACAGGTCAGTGCATTCATTATTGCTAGACTACAAGATATGTCATTTAGACCATGATGCAAGCCGCTGCCCATTGTTACAATGCACGATAAGGAAAAATGTATCTTGCTACTGTAATATTTTTCATTCCATGACTCACAATACCAAAGATTGCAGGTTGATTGATCATATCCATGATGCCATTGATATTGGTGTACGATAGACAGGAGTATTAGATAACTCTAAAGGTAAAAGTGAGCACCATGATCATGATCACACTCAAGGGCTCTACGATTCAGAATGAAGGGCAACTTTGAAGGAGGTTTGTGGTAGAGGTCGAGGATACCTGTGGTGGATTCAGGGGATGAGGCTATGGTGGTGGATGAGGTGAGTTTCCTCATGGAACATGTTATACGTGCGGATATCCTGACCACTACAATTGTGAATGTCCTCAGAATATTACTTGTTATTTTTTTGGAAAGAATCATAACTATGAAGAGTGCTTGGACTTATATGATCATATTAGCAAGTAACATAAACAAGGAGAACAAGGGTGCACAGGGATGGTTAGAATACAACATGCGTAATGGAAAATCAATGAATGCCAAAGTTGGCATCGGAACCTGAGGTAGTACCTGTGAAAATTACTACATGCGCTGAAGCTACTGTGCGCTAGAGAAGCATTGCAACAAAAATCCTACCATTACTAGGGAGGAGGTTTTACATGCAAGATACCCATATCCTACACATCAGAAGGAGGTTTATCAGGAAACCATGGAGGTGCTCAAAAATCTTCAGGGTGAAATACAATGTTTAAAGGAACATTCATGCAAAGTTGGAGCAAAAAGAAGGCAACAGAGACGGTCCAGTCAGATGTTTATGATCTGAAATATGCATGAAAGATGTTGTGCCAGGAGAATAATATTCCATTACTAGGGAATTGGTTAAAGGGAAACACTTCGCAAGCAAGTATTGAGAATGGGCGGCAGATCCTGCATGCTAATATTCCCCCCTCATAGCTTGGATTATGACAAGGATATCACCCTGAATGTTGTTTATGGATGGGTGGATTTTGAGCAATATATTGATTGACACAGGCGTGAAAGTTAATGTGCTTACTTTAGATACATGGGTGCAGATGGGTAGACCTCCATTACAACCATCCTCTAATGTATTTTTTATGGCAAATCAAACTAAGCCCACTCTGATTGGATTTTTGAAGGATGCATCCATTACTATAAAAGGAGCCAAGTTCACTAGGGAATTTGAGGTTTTAGTGCTTGTAGAAGTAGACAACTTCCCAGATCTACTTGGGTGTCCTTGTTGTTATGACAAATAATGTTGATCTATAGTTCAACAAGGGGTATATAATATTTGAGAACAAGGAATAATGAGTTATTATCCCTTTGATAGATGGGAATATCTACACCTTATGTTGAACCTTTGAGTGAGGAAGACTTAAACAAAATTTATGTGCATGTCATTCTAGATCTGGAAGTACTTGAGCAATCTAAGGAAGGAATCCTCTAGTGGGATGATGCACAGTCCATTAGTGATACTACAAGTATTTCTGTGATAATTGGGCACATGGAACTTATGAGATGGTTGGGCATGAAGTAATAAATGCATCTGCGCGATGAAGAGCAGACCACTTCGTTGTATTAGGAGGATTAGGTAATAACTCTGTACCCCGATACACTGGAGAAGGAGACCCTGCAGGTATTCCTGTGCACCATGGAAGAAATAGTGGAAGGATCAAGTGGATAGAAGAAATATGTTAGTATATACCCTGCATGGGACAACAATGCACATTGGTGGATGGTTCACATAGGGATAATCTCATAGAATGGAATGAAGTGAGAATTGATCTAAATAACCCCAGTTTCTCAGGAGCAATACACCTACTCAAATCTGCACATATCATGGTAATCATCCTATTCAGCACCACATTTAACAGTGTGAGAGAATTCTGGATAGATGGGCAGAAAGCTTTACCACCTTCACTGTGGGTGCACAAACTTTATTTCACTTTTCAAGGTTGCACACGCACTTGGTACTTTTATGCGGAGTTGTATAGGGAGACTAGAAATTGACAATAACTTGACTGCAATGAATGATCCAAATTTTGATTACTTCTCCACTAAACCTCTAGTGAAAGAGGCATTATGGGTTATGGAGTGATTGACTATGGGAGACAATACAAAGGCTGAAGAACTCATTCAGGAGTTATTTGGTGAGGTAGACCTAGGAGCGCATTTTGATGAAGTAGATGAGACCGATGCCAAACTACTTGAGCATGCTTGTCCTTGAGAAGGAGAAAGGAAAATATGGTCTACATCAGTGGATGATGAAGAAGTAGAAAATTTGGACAACATGATCATTCATAGAAGGTACACGTGAAAGTTTTAGACAATGTGGATAAGAAGGCACACACCTACCATGAACATTTGAAGATTAAAAAATTGAACATTGGCACTGATGGTGAACCTAAGGAGGTAATAATTGGATATTATTGGTCTGATTCTGAAGTGGCTAAGATAATTGAGTTACTACATGATTTCTAGGAACTTATTTCCTAGAGGTTACCATGAGTTAAAAGGAGTGCATGAATCTTTAGGTGAGATGAAGATTAAGCTAAAGGAAGGTGCGTGCTCAATCAGGATGAACCCTAACCTGCGTGTAAAAGTTAAAGAAAAAATTGACAAGATGTTGAAATACTGGCATCATTAAGCCCCTAGAAGAATCATAGATTGGGTTAGCCCCATGGTAATCAGTATAAAGAAATATGGTCGGATTATGATTAGTGTGGACTATAGGGAGCTGAATGTTGCATGTGTGATTGATCCTTTTCCTACAACTTTTCACCAAGGAAATATTAGAAGGGTGTTGTATGGCACATGAAATTTAATATTTTATAGATGGATTCTATGGAATATCATCTGGTAATAATTGTAAAGGAGGATTAAGAGATAAAATAAATTTCACCACTGAATGGGGGAATTTTTTTCATACATGGTGATGCCCTTTGGACTGAAGAATGTGCCTGCATTATTATTTTGCATACATATGTCGGTGTCAAGAATTTCTGGGATTTTATTCAAAAATTATTGAATGTTTACTTGGATGATTGGATAATATATGGGCTTCTCAAGGATTATTGTGACAACTTTGTCACTTAATTTTTTGAGAGGTGCAGAGACAATTAATCATCTCCTTAAACATCAAAATGTGTGTGTTTTTGATACACTTTTTGGAAATTTGCTAAGGCATAATAATTTGCAAGGATGGTTTTGTTAGTAGATCCAACCAAGGTTGTAGTTATCTTAGGCTTGAAGGAGCCTACCAGTTAGAGTGAGGGGTGTATGAAATCTTAGGCCATATAGGTTATTACAATTTTTTTTATCAAAGGCTATGCGATAGATATTTTCGTGCCCTTAGAGGAGATATTAAAAGTAAAAGGGACATTCTATCGGGAGGGACCCGTAGCATCACGCAAATTATGAATAGTTAAAAAGAGAGGCTTACTACGGAACCTATTTTGTGCTTTCCCTCATTGAACAAACGTTTTAACGTATATGTGGATACACCTTTGGCGTGTCCATTGGTGTAATATTTAGCTCAGCCTTGAGAGAAGGTATTATAGATCATACTATCTATTTTACTAGAAGAAAGTTGACTCATGTATGAATAGAATTTATACATACTACATAGCACGCAAGGACTTATCAATTATTTACACGCCTACATAAGTTTATACAATACTTGCTAGCAACACATTTTTGTGTTCTATACAGATCACATGACATTGAAATAATCAATAAATAAATCCCATTCTTATAGGGGCACATATGCCGATGGGTTCTATTCTTTCCAGGAGTATAAATTTATAGTCGTGGTAAAGCTAAGAAGAATTCAATTATGGTCCTCAAACCACTCATCATGAATTGAATCAAGAGAGAATGCACAAACAATTTAAGATACAATTCCAGATCCATAGTTTGTATAGGTTAAATCACACACACCTTCGGAATTAGAGTATATTTTTGTCTTTTTTATGCACATGTATGATGCCAGAAGGAATGAAAATCCTTGGAAGAATAAACAAATTGTGATTCACACCACACCTTTCATGTTAATCAATGGTGACCTATACAAACTAGGATGAGATGAAGTATTACACAAGTGATGTCTACTGGAGCATGAGCGCACATGACAATCATGGAAGAAATACTCGTGGTGTTATTGTAGGTAGGACACAATGTAGGTGATGCCACCGCGTGCATGATTCTACTTGTCGGTTTATGGTGAGAAAACCTTGTGTAAAGGATTACAAGGAGTATTGTAAGGTGGTGTGATCACTGTCAGTGCCTTGGAAAACCTGGGTAAAGAGATGCAATGCCTTTAAGACCTATTACTAGTGTAGAGCCTGTTTGAAAAATGGGTGATATAGACATTTATGGGTCCCATTTCCCTAGCCATACGCAGAACTAGGTCACACTACATCATTACGTATATAGATTATCTTACATGGCAGGGTAAGAAGTAGCACCTAAAAAGTATTGTACAGTGGCTAAAATAGTAAGGTTCTTATGGGAAAATATTCTTACTAGGTATGGATGTCCATTGAGTTTTGAAAAGTGAGTGATAGGGGTACACATTTCTTGAATGAGAAAAATTAAGATATTATTTGATGAATTTTACAGTCAAGCACACCATAATACCATACCTTATCACCCTTAAGTAAATGTAACTGCTGAGGCATTTAACAAGTTATTGAGCTATACCTTGACATAAATTTATGATTTTGGGAGGAAAGATTGGGTATGATTAAGTTTCTGTTATATAGTTTGGGCATATAAAACAACCTACACAAGGTGGAATAAGGCCACACCCTTTTAGAAGAGATGGTTTTTAGTGAATAGAATTAGTTCTTCCCATAGAATTTATGTTACCAGTCTTTACGTATTGTACATGTGATAGAGATCTAGTTAATGAGTAAAACATTGGAAGAAAAAAATTGACAAATTGATTATAGATGGATGATAGGTTGCATGCCATAACACATTGGAGTCAGAAGTAAGAAAAGGAAAAACATAAGGCATGGCTTGACAGAACACATCAAAGAAGATAAGCTTGAGGTTGGGGTATATGGTGCTTCTTCATGATTCAAAGTTTTCTGTGCGCACCTTGTCAAGCTTAAGGTGCCTTCTTTAGGACCGTATGTTATCACTCACATACTTGAATCATGATGCTTATCTAGTTAGAGGTGCTTGATGGAACACTGTTACCCGGTTACTTCAACGGAATAGGCTGAAGACCTGCTATAAATAATCCTTCTTGGTGTTTGTAATAAGGCAGTATTGACATTTAGTATAGATTTCCTTTACTATATTTCCTTTAATGTGTTTCCTTATTTTTCAATATGCTTTTTCAATTTAGTTTAGTGTTTTGTGTATTAAGCTCACCAGAAGTTGATTATAATCTAAAGTGTTTATATGCGTAGAGGACTGCACACACCCGTAGTGTGGGGTGGATAAAGAAGGTATGGAAAAGAAATAAAATCATGGGAAACCATAACAAGAAAAAAAGGAGAAAGGTTTCAAAATTCATGAGCACTTCCGAATAATTGTTAAACAAATTAAGACCATGCGTAAAGCATTGAGCACTTAGTATAATTAAAGGGAGGCTACAACATTAGAGACTATGTATGATGGGTCACATTGGATAAACTACTTTGGCTTAAGGAAACATGAAAAATAGGAGATATATGACAAATAAGTAGTGGCGCACCAGGAAATTATGACTGAGGTGCAAGATTTTGAGGCACAAGACATTGAAGCACGAGATAATGAGGTACACAATGCGTTTGAGAGAAATTAATACCATGTACAGTGGTAGGTGGAGCAATTAATAAATGGAATTTTTGAAACTTGGTGTAAATTCAATGTCCTCAACATCATTTGATAACTTATGAACTTGAAAAAAATTGTGAAGTGTGAAGAAGATATGGAGACAAAGAGCATTCTACAGATTGAGTAAACTTGTCGCATTGTGGAGCACGATGTTGAGTACCCAGGCACTGAAGCAAGATTTAAAGAGTGGTGTGTGCATGCAATGGAAGGGCAACTAGGTTTTTCATTTTGCATCTAGGATTTTTACACATTTACAGAATCAAAAGGGGTGATGGCACCACGGAAAGCTCCAATAGTAAAGAAGGAGGTTGATGACCCAACAGAGGAGTGGCTGGTGGAAATGTTATATCCAAAAGGAGTCATTGAAGGGAGACTGTAGAAAATAAGTATTACTCAATGTAGGGTTACAGAGATTAACTAATGCACTGTAAAATGTATGAAGGACATCGCAACAAAAGTCTACAGAAAGACTAACCAGTGACTGGTGGATGACACTAGGGTTTTGGATGCCTCAGTGAAGAAACTACTTGAGAGCGTGGGCGTAATGCAGATCCTGGAGTTTCCCTACTTTGGAAATCCCGAGTAATTGTACCAATGGCTAATGTCACGGGTCCATGAAGATTATTTCTATTTCACAAGCAGGAGAATGAGGATAACTATTAAATTGATTGGAAAAGTTATCGGTTTGTGTGACACGAGTTTATAAATTGCTAGAGACTTAACAGATGATGAGGGCATTGATGCCACAATATCCCTATAATATTATAATAAGGGGGGCGAGCTTTAAGGTCACCAATATCTCAGACATGGCCACCAAAGTAATAGCCCGGTTAGCAGGGAGTAAAATAGGGACCACTGAGTGATGGAATGAGGTAAACATGTGCTGGTTGCATATAGCGCACAAAATGGCCAACAAGACCTACTACAACATCATTGGTCACATTGCAGAGAGCTTGGTGAGTGATCCATGCATCTAATCAGAAAAAAAGTGAGAAGATAACCTAGGGCACAATTTTGTTATTAATTGTGTTCAGTGAAGTTGGGGTACCAAATGGTCTTAGGGAAAATATACGGGAGTTTCTGTTGGAGAACAAGTCCCCAGCCAAAAAATATGCCAAGTACACATTGCATGGATCTGTTTCCAACACATATAAAGGGAACTTGGACAAGCGGTTCCAGAGAATTTACAAGGCATTTGAGGGATAATGGTGCATTTCACGCGAGTAACCAAAGGTTTTGGACGGATAAGCTGAATTTGCAGTTTACCAACATTTCAGCTTGGGGCGCTTCCACATGAATTTTGGAGAGAAGAGCATGTGGTGTAAGTTTCCCTTTGCATTTACCAAAAGGTATTTTAAGGACTCTGTAAATATATTTCATGATGTGCGTCAGCTCCAGTTCGACACCAAAAAAGTGGACGCATACATTGACATTCTGTGTAAAACATATAAATGGCCGGGTAAGGAGGCCTATGTAGAAACCATGGAGTCTGATAATGTTGACATCACACCAAATATTTTGGTTGTATGGAAGATTGAACCCACACACATCTACATTTACCTAAGGCCAAGGTTCAAGGATGAAAAAGTGGTGAAGGGCGCATATATGGCTCTCATAGGACCTCCTACGAAGAAGCAAGCAGTGGAGACTTCAAGGAATGTTGCATATGTGCTCCTTACTCCATAAGACCCAGTACATACAGGACTGAAAAACATCCTAGATCAAGAGGAACCTAAAGATAGCACTAGACTTGTGCAAACAAGAAGGATTTTAAGGAAGAGGTGCACTTCAGGAGAAACTGGTACTAGAACTTCTCAGCCAATAAGGAAATCACCGCGCGTAACTCTGATAAAGAATGAAGAGAAGGAAAAGAGAAAGCACATGAAGTATATCCCTATACAAGATAGTGATGGGGAATCCCCACAGCCAAGTGCATTGGAAGTAGAGAAGGAAGCTCTAAGAATGAGTGGAGATAGATACGAGGCAACCCCCAGTTTGGAGATACAAGATGATGAAGAGATGGGCGAGTGAGTAGTCTATGAGACTATAGACCCCAATGTGAGTATTCGAGAAGGTATCTCTGGTGAAGGAGAAAAAGGTGCTGGTGGAGATACATAAGTCCTCATGCACCCAAATTAGAAAGAAGGAAAAGATGAGGAGGAATTCAAGCAAGTGGTTGAAGGCGTTGTCCCACAGGATGTAGGTGTAGCTGAACAACATGAAGAGGATGCATTAACACATGAGGATGTTAGTGAGCATGTAGGCATGCATGAAGAAGAAGAAGTGGTAAGTGCTCAATACTTGGGTTATATGAATGACACTTCAAAAATTGTTAGAACCCAGTTCTAGAGTACACTACCAAATAAACAATTATATGGTTGGGATTAGATGGACCCTGAAATGGCCAATACATGCACTCGCAAGTAGTTATCTTGGGGCATACAGACTCGCATGGATGAGCATGATTTTGATGTTTGTGAGGAGGTGTGCACTTCGAAGAAGATGAGTAAGGCACCTCATACACACCATATGAACATTAGGCCAACCCAGTTTTTAGATGAGCAGGTTAGCAATGATTTGATTAAGGTGTCCACAAAAGTAGCACGTAAAAATATGGATAAGACGACAACAATCCGGGTGCTACTAGAGGATAAAAAGGAAAAGGACACAAAAATCTAGTACCTTACTCAGGAGCACGATAATGCATTTGCGAAGGCCCAAAATGTAAAGACGATGGCGGAGAAAATTGTAGATGAGATTCTATTGCAGAGGCCTGAGTTTCAGGAGAAGGTGCCTCAAGACTTCAAGTCTGAGTTGCACTATCTATGCACAATAGTTTTCCTACTTTTGGATGAGGGACCAATGCACCTCCCAAAGAAAAAGGATGCAGGGGAAGAAACAACAAGAGCAAGGGACAAAATTGATAAAAAAGTTTCAATATATGAGGCATTGCTCTAAACATTGAAGGATGAGTTAAAGAGAGCCAATCAAGATCTTGATTTTTGTGCGGCGTCAGATGCCATAATAAGGACCAAAAATTTAGTGGAGTATAATGAAGTTCTGAAGGTGATGAAGGATGAAACACTTAAGCACGCAGAAAGGTTAGATTGGTAAAACAAAAGCATGAGGCCCTCGCAGCAGCCCAAGATCCACACAAGGATAGAATTAATGAGATTGGGAAACTCATAGCGTGGAAGATGGACCTTATGGAGGGAATTCTTTCAGGTATGGCCAATATTGTTTAGGTACTAAATAATGAGAAAGGAAAGACCACTCAGGACCAATTAGATGACATAGCCACTGATATTCCAGAGAAAATAAGGAACGCGCTAAGTGACTGGTAGCCATTGGAGGCTGAAATCAAAACTGAATATCCAGAGTTAATCCTTCCAATTGAGGAAGAGGGTGATGTAGAGTAAAAATTCATTCTTTTATACAAAGTTTTATTCATTCTTTCATGACTTATTCTTTATTATTGGAGAAATTGTAAAGAATTCCCATTTCCAGTGTGGAAATGTACTCTAGTGTGGGGTAATGTTGAATAACCAAAAATATTCTAAGTATTGGGTGTGTGACTATAGGGCATTGGAAGTGCGCGACATTATAATAGTATTAAAGCGCCCCAACTTAGGACTTAGTTGTTTTTGTGGATAAGGGATAATTTTGGAGATAGTGTGCAGAGCACACTTAGAGATGAAAACTTACACTACATGCAATGGTATTTTAGGAACAAGCGGCAGATAAGCACCATGCATAGTTTAAGCTAATAATAGGATTTCTACTTTGATTTAACTACAGGACATCTATTGTTATAACACTTGCATGTTGTGCATACTATTGTAAAGGCACATGGTTATTATCAGCATGTGACCTATTTTGAGAAGTGCATGGGTGGTGAATGGCAAGTCCCCACCCCTATAAATATGTATTGAATTGCATAGTTTAGTAGTGGTTAATTATTGTAGAGTTATGTTGCTAGTTTTACGTGCACATGACTCATGGCGATACTTTACAGTGTAAGAAGCTTTTGTGTTTTACAGTAATTATGAAATGGAATATATTGGTTGGATAATGGTGTTAGACATGAATGAATCTGGTTCTTGTATGGTTAATCTTATCATAGTTATTGTTTAGTTTATTTATTATGATTCTCTAAGATCTAGATCTGGATTTTGCATTGTGGAATGTTTATGTCTGCTTATGAATCTGAACATGTTTAAACATCATCACACTAACATCCTACACAAGCAACTCTAAAAAAGGACTGGTACCTTTGCGTGCTTCAGGTGAGCACTCAGCTCAGGCTGAGTGATGTGCCAATGCGCCTAGGTTATTCACAGTAAATTCTAGGCTGCATCACTCCTTTACCCTCTTCTACTCCTTATGTTGGCTCTTTGGAACCTCTCAAATTCACGAAACACAAAAAATCATAATATTTTTTTGTTTGGTTTGTACAATTCTACAAGTCGACCCTATTATACAGTTTTGGACCGACATGCTTTGGAATAATTAATTTGATTCTATCACATCCCTATGGGAAAATATATCTCATCTGTTTTCCTTTCATGACATAAGAACCTCCTGAAGCATAAATAAGAAATTAAATCATACCTCATTTGAGAACCTGACACTTTAAGAAATCCTAAAGTAAAAGCAAGCACAAAAGGCACTCCAAGCTCCATAAACTATGAAATAACTCACGCACGTACATTAGGGAAACATCATTTATAGGTATGAAGTCTCCTTCCAGGTTTAGGAGTCTCCATCTTCAATCTACAAGCAAGAAAAGTGATCTTTCCCAAGTATTTGAGCAAGTGTGAAACTCAAGCGTGACTCAAGCAAATCATTGTCAAAGCATGGTTGTCAAGTTCTTATTATACTATGGTAGACATCACATGTTAGGAGGACAACATGCGGTTTGATCCCTCTTTAGAGTAGTGGCGATATCAGTGGTGCAAAGGGGTACCACAACCCACCTAAATTTATTTTCCAAGAACTCCTTGCACTATAAGGGTTCTAGGGTTTGAGAAGAGTTCATAGAGCCATCCTGAAGGTGATTGAAGAAGACCAACACACATCAAAAATCAGTTATAGGAAGGAGAATCTCTTATGAAGTTAAAGACCCATATTTCAAGAAAGCCCAAGACCGTACAAATGGGTCAAAAACATAGGGACGTTTTGGACCTAACTATATGGATTTGACCAAGTTTAGTTTCAAGTGCCATTTTTTGTAACAAAGTATTTTTAGTCATTGATTAGCTTGTTGGTGGAATCAAATCACCCAAACTCTTCTAGATTCACATAGAATCAGCTAAGTGTAATTATCCCTTGTGTTTTTTATAGTTTTTAGATCAATAGTCACTTTGAAAAGCATTATTATGATTTGTGCAATTTAGAAAGCTAATTAAATCAGAATATCCAGCTATTGCATTATTTCATCCTTTTTATATATGTTAATTAGAAACACTCTAAAAACTTAAAAGGGAATGAAATAGATTCACAAAAAAACAAAGCGTCTCAATAGTATCCAATTCTTGTTTCATTGTCTTGCCCATGCCTAATTTCCAACTACAAATTGTACATTTACATTCCTTGGGGGGTCCAATTTTATTTTCATTTTCAATAGGTTCAATAACAGGAAAAAATTAGAAACCCAATCTGGCCTGAAACTCCTTCCTAAGTCTCATTTTCTTTTATTCCTCTTTCTACTAAAAAGAGGTGTCACTGGAGTATTTGGCGTGGTATAATTTCATTGACAACCATAATTTTCGCTTCCATCATTCAATTGAGTTTAGCTCGGCATCTCAGTAATAGAGTTGGAATGTAATGCTTATAGTGATACACATTCAAGTTCGTGCATAAATGTAAGTGTAACTATATAGGCAACCATAATAAATATAGCATGTCCCCTTCCCTAGTTGTCCAATGGGATGTCTTCAAGGGGATGCATTTCATTGTCATCATCATTGACAATTTCAATCATGAAATTCTCAATGAACTCATTCCGGGTTTCATTTCAAACGCTATCATGATCCCTTAATAGTGGTGGACATGGATGAGCTTCTATAGATGGTTTCTCAAAATAGGATACAATGCTTCATTTGTTAGAAGTAAAAGGTGTTACACTTGCTTTCTTTCCTGAGGTTTCCTTATTACCTAACATTTTCTTGTACGGATATTTTATTATTGTTATAGCGGTGTAGAAATGGGGATAACTTCACATGAGGATTATTCAACAAAATAACAATATTAAAAGGCGAAAAGAATGGATCTTTACAGTGTATGGATATTTGAAAATGAACATCTTCATTGAGGGGGATGTCAAAATAGTTTTTCGCAGTGTACGATAGACCTTCCCAACATGGTTAAGAGCTGGAGTGTGAAGGACCTCATATATTGTGGCACACAAAACATAGGCATGGTTGCAATAAACTAAAAATCGACTAGGGCATTGTGGTGTCATGTGATATGGAAAGAATAAAGTATGACGGGTTGCATAAAGAGTAGTAGAAAATGAAAATGGTGATGCCGCACCTTTATTGGCAGTGCCACAAATTAAAAAAAGACAATTTAATAACATTGCTAACTCACAAAAGTAGATAAAGCAATGCGACATCACATGATCACAAGTTACAAACATGTTATCAAATTTAAAAAGGATCATTGATCAATTGACTTAACATTTAGATGTAGGTTAGTATGTTGTAAACTTGAATGCGGAATCTCACAAGAGCTTTGTTATTTCAATTTTGTAAGAATTGAGCAATATGCTATTGAACGTAATATATATATATATATATATATATATATATATATATATATATATATATATAGAAAAATCAATTAAATTTGAAATTTTCCCTCTCTAATGTCATTGATTGTGATTCAAGGGCCCATATAATCTATGGCGATGCAAACATTTTTTACAATCCTAGACCATCGATGTGAAGGCAATCCATAAAAAAACTCATCGAGACTAAAAATCCTTTGGTTATGCGAGTGTGAAATAGTAACAATTGTGAAAAAATGGCAAAGCATGAGGTAAGTATATGATGACCAAATAGCCAAATGGGATTTAGAAAATCTCTACCATTCACCTAATTATGAATATTCGCGGGTGAGCTTGGATGGTGATGTCAACGACAGTGAAGCCTCGATTATGTAGATCTTTCATGTTTTTTGAATCAAGTGTTGTATTTTTAGGTTCAAATGTTCATTGTTTAATGTTCTTTTTTAATTATTATTTTTTTAATCAATTTTAACTTTAGTTTTACATGTATTTGTTTCTATGTTTGGTTTATTAAATTTTAAATTATTTGGATATTTTTTATTTTATGTTTTATTCAATTTTTTGAGTTTTTATTTATTTTGAATGTTTTTAAATTAAATGTTTATATTAAATATTAGTTTTAATTATAATATTTACAACTAAAATTTAACTTAATTTATTATTATTTAAAACTAAAATATAAATATTAAATTAATAACTTAATAACATGTAATTTAAAACTAAAATATAAATACTAAATATTTCAAAAACTAAAATGTAAATAAGTTTTACAAGATTAATTTAAACAAATTTAAAAGCATAATTTGATCATTTTTACTCTATAGTTTTAAAATCTTTAATTTTCATATTTTGGTTTTAAATTAAATATTTTTTAATTTTTAGTTTTAAATTAAATATTTGTAAATTTTTAATTTAATTTTTATTTTATTTTTTTAATAATTGATTTTTTATATTTTATGGTTTTAACTTTATTCATATTTTAACGCTGAGAGGTGTTGCCAAAAGGGGGCAATGGGGTTTTTGGATGACATCTTGGCAGAGAATGTACAACCAAGATCATTGGAGAGAGGTTGTTGATGGATGACTTAATCATAGTTGTCCAATTGGGAAAACTTTAAGAAAACTATAGTCTAAAAATATGAAAAGCATGTGTTTGTGGTAATATGCGAACGAGATGTTTTGGGTGAGGCAGTTGCTCAACATTGTCGTGTTCCACACGCATGGCCTGCATTTGGGGTTTGTGTTTTCTTCTAAATAATTTACTTGTCATGTAACATTGGTGTGTTGGGAAGGCATGTCCTAGATTTTTGGATTCTATTTCCTTTGAAGTTACATCTCCATTTATATATGTTCGTTAAAATGCATATAAATGGTGAACATGGAGAAATTTGTGGAGCTAAGTTGTGAGCAAGGGGAAATAGTAAAGCCTTCAGGAAGACATTTAGGCATGGGCCATGTACCATGTGGTACTAGATTGGCATGGGATGATCATTTCAAGCCTAGATTATTGAAATCAGATGTGTTTTCTCTCCCAAATTTTGAATGAAACATAATTTTTTTGGCAAACAGAATGACAATGATTTGTTCATGTCTTATGGTGCACGTTGCCTATGAAATTAAGAAAATGTACATTTTAGGATTAAATTAAATCTTTATTGTTCATTTTTTAGATGTGAATAAGGTGTCGTGTGACGAATTTGGGCTTCATTTTGTAGGGTCTTTCTTGAATCATGTGATTCTTGTATAAATTAATCAACGCTTGAAGGTCTTTTTTTGCTTGTATTTTTTCCGTGTTCATTTTTTCCATTTCATGGTGGTTTTGGTTGTTTGATCACCCTTTTGCAAGTGTGTGCTATTTTCTGACCTACTATAGTGACCACTAAACAAAGAAAATTTGCCTCTTTTCACATTTTACAAGGGAGAAAATTTGTGGGTAGACTTAAAAATTGTGATGAAAGATTTTGGCTGTAGGATGTTGTACTAATAATTAATTTATTCTGGTTTGGAAATATTGGTGTAATCTTTTGTTTTGTATTTTTGTTAGTGTTGAAATTACTTTGGTTATTTTATAGGTCCTTATATGGAATATAATATAAATATTTGTGTATAAATCTAAACATTGGTGCAAGTTTTTGTGATAGAGAATAACTCACGAGATACTGATTGGAAATTTGAAAAAATAAATAGTATTAATTAGCACTATCATTTATTTTTCATTTTTAATAGTTAAATTGTATGTATACCCCCCAATTTTTTTGGGAAGAAGCGTTATCTAAACTAATGTTTATGGAAGTTCTTAGGGAGTTGAATATATGTACCCATTTTTTTGTTTTATGAATCTTTGAGCAGTGTTGAAGATTCAAATTTGTAAACATTGCTATATCCACTTGAATCTTAGAACTGTAATGTAAAAAACAACACCTACGAATACCTCCTTAGCCTTTGATTGGGTGGAGCTAGGATAATAGCTAGGATTTTCTTTGTTTTTTCTTCTGTTATGTTTGTCACACGCCTTTTGGTAGAGTTTAACTATATCTATTTTTTTGGAAGGAAGGATTCCATGTTAATTTTATATATTTTCATCCAAATGAATTTGTTCAATATGTTTAGTATTCGTTCTCATTGTTGAGTATTTATACATGGGTGTATGTTTTACAGTGATGGTTTTTTAATTTGATCTTCAAAATCACCAACTAGGTAAAATTGAAAATACCCACTTGTTATGTAGGTCATATTGGTTATAGTAGACTAGCAAAGAAGTGTCATGTATATACCATGCAACTAGATTATGATTGTATCAAGGCACAAACACACATTTGTGATGATAATTTCCATATTGTATCGGTGTTTCTCCTTAGTCTTCATGATGCAGATCATTTTCTTAGGTAGGTGACGACCCATTATCTCTTTGTATTGTGTGTACAATGAAGGGACTAACAATCCTATTGTGATGGGCTATGTGTTATATACATTTTTAATTTTGTCACTAAATAAATATGTTGGAAAGAGTGAACCACTGCTAAGCTAAATCCTTAGAGGCATTTGTTCACTTGAATGGATTGCAGTTTCTTGTGACATTCAATATGTGTACTAGTGTTTTTTTGAATCTTTGAGCAACATTGAAGATTCAATTTTGTAAACATTGTTTTAGGCATTATTTAATTTATGTGATAATAACATAATGTTTCATAATTTATTCTTGATATTGAATGTTTTTCTTATTTCGTGTTTTTTGGATGCTTTGTTTTATTCTCATTTTTTCCTTTGTTATTGTGGTTTCTTTTATTAATATACATAATAGTGTAAATACAATCTTTGATGGCCTTTTCTATTAGTTCTAGATATACAATGTGTGTCTAAAACAATATTAATGTAATCCACTTTGACAGTGAATATGTGTATGCATGTTTTCTTTTATAAATGTTTGAGCAACATTGGAAGTTGTATTTTGTGAATATACTCTTCTATTTTCTCTTTTCAAACAACGACATAAATTTTTGCTTGTAGTTTGTGTGTTGGGATTTGATGCATCCCTCGTTATGTTGCAAATGAGTTATATTTGATTTAGGTTAGTTAAATTTCTCCAATTTTGTGTGCCCCCAACAATATATGTTTAAATTTATTTATAATATATCATGTTTTTATGTTCTGAAGTATTTTCTGTTTTCATTGTATTTATAGTTTGCTTTGATTTGTATTAATTCATCTCTTATGGTATCAAAAGACATAATAATGTAATCATAGTACTAGCTAGGAATACATAGCACACCCCTATATTTTTACAGGGTTAAACCAAATTATGTCTCGTTTTCTCAATATTAAAAATTATTACAATATATATTTTATTCTTATTGAGTGATTAGTATTTATATTTTGAATTTCACTAAGTGATGTTGTTAAAGGCTAAATTGTTTATCTCTTTATTTGGTATTTTGGCTTCTACAATAGTTATTTTTCTCTGACTTGTTTTGTTTTTTTCTTAACTATTCAGATTGCTCTAGTTGCATCTCCTACAAGCAACCCTTGTTATGAATAATATGTGAAAATATGTTTTCCTTTCTAAATATTTGAGAGATGTTGAAAATTATTTTTGTAAATATTTCTTATTTAAACATATATTAATGAAATTGTAGAGAACGTTAAAATTTATTAGAATAAACTTTTAAGAAGTGGATGGTTATTCAATCTATGACATCATAGTTGCGTATAAGAATAGCTTGTACTTTGAATTGAGCCCAATATTTATGAGTACAACTTAGAATTTGTTATGTATAGTAGAGGTGAATTAATAGTAGATATAGATCCTATTTGAACATTGGTTTAACATAAACTTGCTACACTGAGTTGTTAAACATATGTGTAAGTGATATTGGTTATAATACATATGTGGTTGTGACATAGGACTAATCAATAAAGCATGGTTGTAACTAAATGAGCTTATATTTGGTCAATATAAACCCTTATACTTAGACATTAAAATTTGGTAAGTTGTGCTTTTACAATGCCAAGTTTGGCTATGCTCACTTGCTAAGACAATTGCTCACAATTGGAATCCAATCAATACATCTCTCTAGCTCTTTCATGACTTGTTCATCTTTACAATCTGGTATGTCGTCAATTCAAGAAATATTACTTAATAAAAGAAATAAACTAGCCATGTGAATCATTCTACAAATTTTTGTTTTGCATCACATATCTCTTGTCCATGATTGTACAATTTTGTCAGAATGTGGAATGTGGTCCTCGCCGACATGTACGGTCACGACCTTTCATATTCCCCAACTCTATTTTTAATTTAAATATCTTTATTGGGTCATGTCATCTTCTTAGGGTCACCCTTATTATAATATTTCACCCACATAAGGCTATATAAGCAATTCGATATCACTTTATAACTCACCTGGAACTATTACAATCTCTTATTAAAAATATCATTCCAAAAGCACGTAAGGCTCTCCAAAATATACATAAATCAGTGGCACATCAATTAAAGAAGCCCCTACTATATGTCTAAAGCACTTGACGAGGTAAAAGAGTCTAGCTTCCTACATTTGCAAGTATGAAAAATTCCTAGATCCATGTGTTAGCAAGAGCAACGTCACTCAAATCATTGTCAAAGGGTTTTAATGAACAAAGGGTTAGGTCACACAACTAAAGCACACCACATCACATTACTACTACATTGGGCACACTTTATACTATAAAATTATATCTTTATTCTTTGTGTCAAGAGACATGAAAGAACCCATAGGGGGTTATCTTAGATCAAAGTCACACTTACACAAGCACCTAGGAGATCTACATGAGGTTTGATCCCACATGAGAACATGTAGTGTAACACTTGGATTGGTTCAGCTAGGTAGACTACCAAGGGTAGTCCAACATTATAACACACATCATTTTTCCTTTTGGTTTTCTAATGCTTTGATGAAGGGTATTGCAAGTTTCTAGGGTTTCCACTTTATTACTGATGAGTATAGGTCATCTCAAAGTTGTGCAAGCAAGAGAAACATATAGCAAAGGGAATTTCATGTCAAGTGAAGCACACATGAAGTTTTAGATCCAATTTTTCAAAGGGTTCAATATCATACAAATCTAATCAATACCATACAATTCCAAGGTCCGTATTTTACAACATTGATATGGTCCTTCCCCTTCTCAATTTACAATTCTAGAATTCATAGTGAAGCATCTTCAGTCTCTGATCTTCCTTTTCCACTTTTTGCACATCCAAATCTTCGTTGTTCTAACTTGTACAGCTAATTTTTCAACTCCTCTTGTGTATTTGAGATATCATTTAAATTGTTTATCAATCATTGCAAGTTTTTATGCATTATTCTGGTTATGAATGATTACAGAATAATCTCATGTTACAAGCCCTTACATCCTTTTTATTGTTGTACACTTTCCATAACATAAATTCAATTGGGGTGTAAATACATACTAACACCTTCCTAAATAGGATTTATGCATAGTGTGTCCATAAGGAATGTTTCATCATATTCAATAGATGTGATACATGGATGTTCCTTTATCTAGACTAGCGTATGAAATAAATCGATTGATAATTCATATATGGTTTATCTATTGTTTGACTAAATGCCTTATAAAATTGAACATGTATAACTATAACACATCTATGTTGAAAATAAAAGAAGCTCAAAATGTTAGTTTATGAACTTTGGAATAGTACTTTATTAATAAGGGCTAGGATTGTTATAAGTACATGATAATGACAAGTACATTGTGATATAAAATTAAAATATATTGTTCATAGTATTATCATTATTTGCTCTGAACAAGATGAATTAGTTTTGAACAAAAATAAGGTATAGAAATATAGGAACTATCTTAGATTGTATGTTTATGACTCTTTGTGTGCATTTAATGTAATGATAAGTAAGAGTTAGTAATTAAACACCTACCTTTTTAAAATTGTAAACAACCACATTATTTCCTTCATACTAATCTCTACCTTTTTAGATAGTTGTTTAAAGATATCTATGGTAGAGTAAAAATTATGTGCAATTATATTTTTTGCATACATGTATTCAAACTCTTCTTCCTTCTCTTCAACATATTGAAATGTTCTTAAGTACTAGGTTATTTATTTTTGACAACAAAAATGTAATGCAACAAATTGCAACAGTAGAAATTAGAAGAAATTTTTTGATCTACTTTTGGTTTGAGTTGCATACTATATAATAAATTGTTGTTCTGAAGCTTAGCTTATTCTTTTTATGCATTTATAGCCATACAAAAATCATATATGATCCTTTAAAATATTTATTGGTGGGTTGTATTTTTTATTTTATAGGATAGTGACTTTACGTAATTGAATGAATATGTAGTTATATAGTATTTGCAAATCTAAAATGTGTTACCTTCTTCTTTGTCCATTTTGGTAATTTTTCGGTTCTTATGGAGTGACATACAATGGTTTTACTTTCTTTTTATTTTGTATGTGGGGGCATGTGCCTTCGTCAAATCCATGAATTGATGTATGCTAAGGGGAGTGGATCCCTTATGAGGCCATAACAATACACCCCCAGATGGGTAGTAGATTGTGTTGTGAAAAGGCTTTGTAAAGTTGTATATCGAAATGAAATATGTCTTCTCTGACCCCTCAACCTCCAAAAGTGATACGGCAACTTTGTGATGTCTAAACATTTTTTGCTTTTAGCATTTTCTTTGTCCTTTGATGCAAAAATGAAGCGTATTTTGAAAAAAAATTAAAAATAGCATGTGCCTTCCTCCTTTTTCCTTCGGTTTTCGGATTTTCTCATTCAATATTTATTTTTTATGTTTTGAAATGTCTAATTTTTTTTATGGAAGGTGGAATATGAGAATGGAATTCTTGGTCTAAATATAAACCTTGGAAAATTCAAATGAAACACATTACTTAGAGGTGTCTACATTTAGATATGATGTTTTCGTATATTTGTTTTTGGCATTGCACATTTTAGGTGGTTACTTCGTGATTTTGATGAGTATTATTGCTCATGTTATTTCATATTTACATCATTATGCTTTCTTGAAAATTGTTTATATTTATTAGGGGTCGATTCTTGGCCAAAAAAAGTTGTATGAAAAATTGTTGAAATAAACATTGCTGAAGAAAGGAACAAATGTTACCCTTTTTGAAACTATAATTGTCGTGGCATGGTTTATATGCAATTATAAAATTACTTATAGTCTTTTCCGATGATGTTTACATGTTTTTTCCATCCCAATTATTCCTAATAAAAACTCACAGCAACATTAACGCCCCTCCAATTGGCATGACTTTGACAAAAATTAAAAGGGTTCACAACAACTAACCGATTATATTAATCAAATAAAACCCATTTTCAGAAATTAGCATATTATTATCTTCTCGATGTGTAAGAGTCTATCTATATTATTTCATCGTAACATACAATAATGGAAGCATGCAATTACTTTATATCTATGTAAAAATGGAGAAGATAACCATAGTTGTGTTCACCATAATTTGTTTACCTTGTTTTTATTCATGTAATCACTACTTGTTGGGTTAAAAAACGTCACATAGATGTCATGGTTTATGTGTTTTCCTAGTTTTACCTTTAGTGTCCTCTGGTTTTTTTGACAAAAACAATGTGTCTCCCATTTACTCTATTTTCCTCTCCTCGTACAATTTACACGAAATACATATTGTATTTTTCCTATTTGATTAATTCAGGCTTCCAAACATTAATTCCATATCATTGGCTTTTCCTTGGTTCTAGTTTTTGAGCTTTTGTTTTTTTCCCAACCTCTCTATTACAATGCTCTCTCCCTGGGATTTGTATTTTACAATTGTGGATACAACGTTGTTGGAACATGGAAGTGTCCACTCACTTGAAGGTTGTACAAATTTTGAGTGAACTATACAATTATTGGACCTATGTCTCCTTCATTCGAGATTAGGCAAGTTCAATATCTTGTTAGTCATTGTGATGGAATAAACTTTCAAGAATTCCTCCCTTTTTCCAATTTCATTTCTCGTGTCATGGCACAAACATTTTAAGAGGGTTTCATTATGTGTTTGTGTGATTTTTTTTTGGTAAGATGATCAAACATGAGTTGTAAGTTATGTTTCTCCTCTCCTTACATACTACAAAATCTGTTCCTAACAACTTGCTAACTATTTTTCCCTTCTCCTTTTCGTCTTTGTAGTATTGTTCTTATCCTAAAAATGGATAGCATTGTGTCCATGCATAAAAAAAAATGGCAACTCCGCATAGCTTCCAAATCATATTGTTCATGGAAAGTAGAAGATGTTAAACACAACCCTTCTTGTAAATAGTGGCCTACTTCCATAGACACCTCCATACATTAAGTATGGTCCATCAAGATTTCAAGCTTTGGCCATAAAATTAGCGCACTAAACACATTATTGAGGATTTGGACAGTGAATGGGTGTGCTCTTGCAAAAAAATTCATTCGTGACGTGGTTTTGTTTGTGGCTTTGATTTATTGGACAACAAAAGAGGATAAATTCATGTCACATATTTCAACGAGGTGACAGATAAAATCCATGGATAGATCGAAAGTGGAAAGGCTTACATTATCTCAAACTGGAGGGTAAGAGATGCTAACAAATGTTATAACCACTCAAAAAATCCTTCAAAGATTTGTCTACATCCCTCCTCAACTATTGTTCCCTATCTTCATAGTGATAAGAATATATTTGTACATAAATTTCACTTTATCCAAATAGAGGAAATATTGAATATTTATGGCAAATCTTCAATCAATTTGATTGGTGTTATTTTGGTCATTTCACCAAGATCCACTATACGACACAAAGATATCTCAAAGACTGTAAAAAGAACACTTCAACTAAAAGATATATATAGATTTGGTATTTTTGTTACTTTATGAGGTCAACATTTTGATGAATTGAGAAAAAATCTTGTTGATTATGTTTCTCAGCCATAACTTCCAATTCTAGTAATAAAATCATGTCGTGTATCTAATTTCAATGGTTCCACTATCAGCATAGTCTCTAGTACTTGGTGTTTTATAAATCCTAGAAATTTGGAAACAACTTCTCTGTGTGATTGGATTGCCTCTCCAAAACCTTCTTCTACTTCATCTTTTGTCACAAATAAATTTATGTGCCCTCCCAAGAGCTAGACCCTCATTGCAACATTATCATAGATAATTCACATAGGAATCTTGGAAAAATATGAATGGGCCATAGTCACAAACATCATCATGGATAATGCTTTTAACTTGGCTTGCTCTTTTATAATTAGTGATAGAAAATGCAAGAAAAAGGTTCTCGAAACAAGTAAATGTAGTTTAGTATTTTTCAAAATGCAATGTTTAGGTTGTTAATGGTGATTATAAATATTCCCTATGCCTAGATTTCAAAGATTATACAACTAAACTACAAACGACTATTGCGTTTAATGAAATGATTGAATCAATCATAGGAATCACGGCTAAATATTTGTAATTCTTATACATAGATGATGAAGCAACATGTTGACGTGATATTGTAAGTCATGTCATTGGCCACCAATTCCTTTTCACTCTTTCATTGAATAAAGAAACATTCTAACAAAAAAAACTTTTGAAATGTGGCATTTTGAGTTCAAAGAAAGAATGATTATGCCTTAGGTCTCCCTAACCTTGATTGACACATAGTGTTGGAATTGTGCTCGCTCCTACTTATTTCCCCTTAAATCATATTTTTCCTATTTGCATGTGGCATGCGCATTGCCTTTGTTTGTTTCCTATTTTGATGAACTGAGTAGAGAGTTTGTTGATTATGTTTCTCAGCCCATATCTTCTAATTCTAGAAATAAAATCATGTCGTGTATCTAAGTTCAAATATTCCAATATTGACATAGTCTTTAGTACTTGATGTTTTATCAATCCTAGAATTTTGAAGATGTCTTCTCTCTATGATTGGATTGCCTCTCCAAAATCTTCTGCTATTTCACCTTTTGTCATGAATAAATTTATGGTCCCTCCCAAGAGCTTGACCCTCGTTGCAACATTATCATAAATAATTCACATGGGAGTCTTAGAAAAATATGAATGGACCATAGTCACAGACATCATCATGGATAACGTTTTTTACTTGTCTTGCTCTTTTATAAGTGGTGATAGAAAATGCAAGAAAAAGGTTCTCGAAAAAGTAAATGTAGTTTAGTATTTTTCAAAATGCAATGTTGAGGTTGTTAATAGTGATTATAGATATGCCCTCTGCCTAGATTTGAAATGTGATACAGCTAACTACAAGAAACTATTGTGTTTGATGAAATAGTTGAATCAATCATGGAAATTACAGTGTAAATATTTGCACTTCTTACCCATAGATGATGAAGCAACACATGATATTGTAAGTCATGTCATTGGCCACCAATTCCTTTTCACTCTTTCACTAAATAAAGAAATATTCTAACAAAAAAATAATTTAAAATGTGTCATTTTGAGTTCAAAGAAATAAGGATCATGCCTCAAATCTCCCTAGCCTTGATTGACACATAGTGTTGGAATTGTGCTTTCTCCAGCAATATAGGGAATACTTAATTCCCCTTCACTCATCTTTTTCCTATTTTCATGTGGCATGCACATTGCCTTTGTTTGTATAAAAATTCCCTTTTCCACTTTTGTTATGTACATGGATGGAAACCCAAAAAAGCATTATTCCTACCTTCTGCTCCAGTCATTTTCTCCCTTTACTACAGAAGAAAGTATCTCCTTTCACATTCTCTTCAAAATTGAATATTAAGCTTTGCAATTTCAAATTATTATGTCTTTTTCTTTTTGAGACTTGCAAAAAATGTGAACAATAGAAGCAATTAGTGACATACTAGAAAGAATTATATATTTGCCTTTATGGTATCAGATATTTTTGTGCTTCTCATTTTTTTGCATCGTCCCATTCCTCACTCCTCTCTTTCTATTCTTTCCTTATGGAAATTTCATCCAAGAATTTTCAAACCTCCAATGCCGACTCCAGAAAAAAGGGTACATAGACGAGAACTCTGTGCACAAAATTAAACCCGCATAAATGAACGGAAAAGACATTGGTACCATGCACGCCAAGAAGCAGTCAAATTTTGTAGGCGTTAATGCATAGTCTCTTACCCAAGTTAAGGAAATGCTTATTGTAATAGTCAACCCAATCTTAGTATATATTCTTGAACTATGTAAGTTCTTATTGGAAATTTGAATATTGTTCTTATAAATAGGAAAGGACCACACCAAACAAAACATGACTTATGTGTTAGCAAGACATGTGTCTGAAAAGCCTTACAATTCAAAATTTTCCGTTATCCATACTATAAAGATGTTTTTCTCAAAGACGACGCACTTTCATTCTTATTATTTATGTCGAAAAAAATTTCATCCTTGCTAAACTTTTGCCTAGCCAAAACTTGGGTCACCAAATTTCATCCTTGCTAAACTTTTTTTAGTATATATTCTTGAACTATAGATGATGAACCGTAGGTGGATGAAACTAATGGCTACTCACTATCGAATATGGCCCACTACACATCCTCTCTTGTGCCCATGCTTCCCAATATAGGAGCAAACAAAGAGGAAATACAAAGTTTTTTTTCAATCCTATGGACAGAACTCCCGTTCTCTTTTGCCTAGCCAAAACTTGGGTTTTCCCCAATAAATGAGTACAACACAAAAGGGTTGTTTTCATGGCTTTTCCAACTTTTTTTCCTATAGGGAAAGCCATGTTTAAAAAATTGTGCATGAAGGAAGTCCAAGTACACGAATATGCTCGACATTTGATTCACTACCACGATGGTTGATTTGGAGGCAATCCATAATTCAAATACTTCTTTCTCAACCTTATAATGTGGCACCATAGCCAAGCAACGGAAGTTGTTTTTATAAGCCAAATATTAAGAACACAATTCCTGCAACTATAACAAACCTTTGAAAAATACTTAATGACTTCCCAAATGACGATCTTCTATAAAAATTTGGTGCACTTTGGCACCAAATTGCGAGGAAGGTGTAATTTTTGGTAAAGAAGTAGAAGTGAACTTTCAGACATGATTGAGCAAATTGGTCCTATAACTTTATTCTGTAATCTAAGTGTTGCATATGCTAAACAGTTGGTGTTGAGTCGTGGAGCTAAATGGCTTCAATAATAGCATGATTTACAAACTTATAGGTTTACACAGTAACTGACGTCGGTTGGGTAACCGTCATTGGTCACCTAGAAACAACCAACATTGGTTGGGTAACCGACATCAGTTACCTGTGCGTTAATGTTTTTATTTTAAACGCAGGATTAGATCCAACCCTTGATTATAAAGGTGATCAGATGGTTGTAAATGCATAGCTAAGTTGCCCTAATGTTTGTATATGCTTATAAGCTAGAAAACTAGGGTTAGAAGGTAAGAATTGAGATTATTGTAAGAAGATTTTCTTGGAGAGAAAAGAGAAGCTTGTGAAGGAAAAGTATTGTACATCCGTGAGAGGTGTGGAAGATTGCATATCTTCATTGTATTTCCTATGTAAAGCAAAGAATAATAGATTGGTTGTTTCTTGGTGGACGTAGCCCACACTGGGTGAACCATGTTATATCTTGTGTATTTTTCTTCTGGTTTAATTTCTGTGTTTATTGCTTGTATGCTTCAATTGAATATAGATTTATACAACACTGGTGTGTGTCTAACCCCAACAACTGGTATCAAATATTTTTTGTTTGAGGGTTTTTTGTGTTGACATATTTACTCACAGAGAGACTTCCGATCGATTGGGGGCTACATCAATGGCATAAGATAGAAAATACAAAGAGGAAAAAATTGACAGTCGTAATTATCAATTATGGAAGATGCAGGTGGAAGATTATCTATATCAGAAATATTTATATTTACCATTGGATGTGAAGCGAAGTCTACAAAGATGACTGATGAAGAATGGAAGATTCTTGATAGAAAGGCTCTGGGATCTATAAGATTGAGTCTTACAACATCTGTAGCTTCTAATATTACTAAAGCAACAACTACGGTAGATTTGATGAAATCTTTAGCTAATTTATATGAAAAACCAAGTGCTTCGAATAAACTGTTATTTGATGAAGAAATTATTTAATTCAAAAATGCAAGAAGGTGGATCTGTATCAAACCATTTGAATGATTTCCATTCCATTGTAAATCAATTAAAATCAGTTAATATTTCATTTGATGATGAAGTGAAAGCACTTTTATTCTTATGCTCTTTTCCAGATAGTTGGGATAACTTGGTAATGGTTGTTAGTAATACAGCATCTGCTACTAATATTTTGAAGTTTGATGATGTGGTTAGTATAATCCTGAATGAAGAAAATACGTAGGAAAAGTACAGGAGAGTCATCATCTGGAAATGCTTTGAATGTAGAAAGTAGGGGAAGGCAGAAGGAGAGATCTAAGAGCAATAATAATGGGAAATCAAAGTCTAAGAATGATATATCTAAATCCAGAGGTAGAGGAATAACCTGTTGGAATTATGGAAAGAAAGGACATGCAAAGAAGGATTGTTGGTTCAAGGAAAACAAAGAGAATATACCAGACAAAGGTAAAGAGGTAAATGTTGCAACTGAAGGTAATGCAAGATGCCCTTATTCTCTCCTTGGATAATAAAATAGAATCTTGGGTTTTAGATTCAGGAGCTTCTTTCCATGCTACCCCTAATAAGGGTTATTTCAGAAATTATGTCTAGGGTAATTTTGGGCATGTTTATTTAGGAGATGATGAACCATGCAATATTACTGGTAAAGGGGAAGTTCATCTAAAATTGTAGAATGGAAATACATGGATATTGAAATATGTGAGGCATGTGTCAAGCCTCAGGAGAAATCTAATTTCTGCAGGACAACTAGGTGAAGCTGGTTGCATGGTTACATTCACAGCCGACTCTTGGAAAGTTACCAAGGGAGCTCTTGTTGTAGCAAGAGGCAAGAAGGTATGAACATTTTATTTCTCTACATATATTACTGATTCTTTTTCGGTGCTATCTTCTTCATATCCAGATGCAAGCATGTGGCATAATCAGCTAGGCCATATGAAGAAAAAGGGAATGCAGATATTAAAGGTAAAAGGTAAGCTATAAGATTTTAAACATTTAGATCTTGATTTCTGTGAGCATTGCATATTTGGAAAGAAAAGATAAAGTGATATTTCTTAAAGCTTGGGGCAAAAAGAAGGAGAAAAAATTAGAGTGTTTGCACTCAGATGTGTGGGGACCAACCCAGGTAGCTTCTCATGGAGGATCCCAATATTATGTGACTTTCATTGATGATGCCACAAGAAAGGTATGGGTTTATTGTATAAAGCGTAAATTTGATGTTTTTGATACTTTTAAAAGATGGAAATCCCTTGTGGAAAATGAATCCAATTTAAAGTTAAAATTTCTTAGATCTGACAATGGTGGTGAGTACTGCAGCAAGGTTTTCAATGATTACTGTTTAGTGAATGGAATACGTAGAGAAAGAACGGTTCCTAGAACACCACAGGAGAATGGTCTGGATGAAAGAATGAATAGGACTATCATGGAACATGCAAGAAGCATGAGGATACATGTTGGATTACCCTTATAGTTTTGGGAAGAAGCAGTAGACACGGCAATATATTTAATCAACCGTGGGCCTTCAAGTGCACTGGATGGTGGAATACCAGAAGAAGCTTGGACTGGAAAAGAGGTAGATATTTCTTTTCTTAGAGTATTTGGTTTAGAATATTTTGTGCATATTGATAAAGAAAATAGGAAGAAGTTGGATGATAAATCCAAGAGATGCACTTTTATTGGTTATGGCTCTGGTGATTTTAGATTCTATTTTTGGGATTTAGATGATGCTAAGATTGTTAGGAGTCGTGACATTGAGTGGAATGAAAAGAGAATGTACATGGATCAAATTTTGATACCCAAAGATGAACCAGTGGAAGAATTTGTGGAAGAAAATGCATTCTCAGATTTAAAATTGACACCTACAAGTACCGGTGTCGGTTACAGTAACCTGTGTCGGCATCCATAGGACCATGTCGGTAGAACCAAGACCGATGTCGGTAGCAGAGCAGGACCGGTTCACCTAACCGACGTCAACATCAGGTGACCGGTGTCGGTCACTATCAGAGGTTGATACGAATGTACAGGATGTACAAAATGAGCCTCTGACACCCCAGATTTCTCTGAGAAGCTCACAAAGGGTAAGTAGACCTCCAGAAATATTTACACCTTCCTTATTTTATCTGTTGTTGACTGATAGTGGTGAGCCAAAAAGTTTTGAAGAAGCAATGCAGGAGGAAACCCATAAGAAGTGGGGCATGGCATGGATGAGAAGATGGACTCCTTGAAACAAAATCAGACATGGGATTTGGTTAAGTTGTCAGTAGGTAAGAGAACATTGCAAAACAAATGGGTTTACAGGATCAAGGAAGAAAAGGGTGGACAGAAAAGATACAAGGCAAGGCTTGTGGTAAAATGGTTTGCACAAAAAGAAGGTATTGATTTTGGTGAGATTTTTTCTCTTGTAGTAAAAATGACTTCCATACGTATTGTTTTGAGTTTAGTTGCAGTAGAAGATGTTAAGATGGCTTTCCTTCATAGTGATTTGGAGGAAGAGATATATATGCAGCAACTACTTGGGTATGAAGTCAAGGGTAAGGAGAAACTTGTGTGCAGGTTGAAAAAGAGCTTGTATGGGCTCAAGCAAGCTCCAAGGCAATGGTATATGAGGTTTGACAGTTTTATGCATGAGCATGGTTATATGAGATGTGAATCTGACCATTGTGTTTATTTCAAGAAGCTTGAAAATGGAAGCTATATTATTTTGTTATTGTATGTAGATGATATGCTTATTGCAGGATCTAGTATGCAGGACATTGTTGAGCTTAAAGAAAAGTTAGCTCATACATTTGCAATGAAGGATTTAAGAGCTGCAAAGAAAATCCTTGGCATGCAAATTCATAGAGACAAGAAGAACATGAAATTGTATTTGTCTCAGAACATTATATCAATAAGGTGTTGGAAAGGTTTAAAATGCAGAATTCAAAACCTGTAAGTACACCTATGGCTAGACACTTTAAATTAAGAAAATATCAGTGTCCTACATCACATGAGGAGGTCGAGTACATGGCACGAATTCCGTATGCTTCAGAAGTTGGAAGCCTTATATATGTAATGGTTTGTACCAAGCCAGACATTGCACAGGCAATGGGAGTTGTGAGCAGATTTATGGCCAATCCAGGTAAAGAGCATTGGAAAGCAGTCCAATGGATACTCAGATATTTGAGAGGGACATCCAACATGCATTTATGTTATGGAGGTTCAGATACTTCTTTATGTGGCTATGTTGATTCAGATATGGCTGGAGATTTGGATGGTAGGAGAAGCACCATTGGATATGTATTCACAGTAGGTGGCATGATAGTTAGCTGGATTTCGAGATTGCAGAAGGTTGTGGCCTTGTCTACTACAGAGGTAAAATATGTTGCAGCTATAGAGGCTAGCAAAGAGATGATATGGATGAGCAGGTTCATGGAAGAGTTGGGAAAGGAGTAAGAGGATTGCAGATTGTACAATGATAGTCAAAGTGTGATTCATCTGGCAAAGAACTCAGCATTTCATTCAAGAATGAAACACATTCAGTTGAGATATCACTTCATACGACAGGTGTTGGAGGATGGGTAGTTGAAACTGGAGAAAATTCATACAAATGAGAACCCTGCGGATATGCTAACGAAGCCATTGGAAAAGGAGAAGTTGGAGAATCACTCCACTTCTGTTGGTCTTCGAGTTTGAGACTTGAAGAGGAAGAAACAAGCCAAGGAAAGGATCCAAGGATGGAGTTGTACGTATAGTGCAGCAATTTATCTCCAAGTGGGAGATTGTTGAGTTGTGGAGATAAATGACTTCACAAATAGCATGCTTTACAAACTTGCAGGTTTACACAATAATCGATGTCGGTTGGGTAACCAATGTCGGTCACCTGGGAGCAACTAACATTGGTTTGGTAACTGACATCAGTTACCTGTGCATTAATGTTTTTATTTTAAATGCAGGATTAGATCCAACCCTTTATTATAAAGGTGATCAGATGGTTGTAAATGCATAGCTAAGTTTCCCTAATGTTTGTATATGCTTATAAGCTAGAAAACTAGGGTTAGAAGGTACAAATTGATCATTTTTGTAAGAAGTTCTTGGAGAGAGAAAAGAGAAGCTTGTGAAGGAAAAGTATTGTACATCCGTGAGAGGTGTGGAAGATTGCAAATCTTCATTGTATTTCCTCTGTAAAGCAAAGAATAATAGATTGGTTGTTTCTTGGTGGACGTAGCCCACACTGGGTGAACCACGTTATATCTTGTGTATTTTTCTTCTGGTATAATTTCTGTGTTAATTTCTTGTATGCTACAATTGAATATAAATTTGTACAACACTGGTGTGTGGCTAACCCCAACAATTGGACCTCCTTAAAGTGGAGCATGGAAATCCCCTTGTTGACGCACATGAAGCTCAATAATGGAGAATCCTTAACGTTATTTCCAACCCTCACCATGTTCCATCCTACTTTCACTACAAATTCACTATCTTTCATGAAGAAATATTGGAGAAACACTTGGGGTCCCATGACTATTGGTATAGGTGTTACCATATCATCCCCTATTTTTATTTCTTTTTTTTCCAAGTCCAACAAACATATTTTGTTCACTAATCCATTCAATATGACCCTTGGTTGTTGGATATAGTGTAGATACTAGCTTTTGATTCTCTTATGGACCTTGAAGATTTGTTTAACCATGTTCGGTGCCATACCAAATGTTCTAAACAAACATGTTTGAGGAGAATGTAGTCAAGATTTTGATGTCATTACAACACCCCATGGGAAATACCACCCTAAACATCGCTCTTCGTTAAGGATGATAGAAAAATAAGGTACTTGCCCTAAAGAAATGATGATAGGATCAACATCTACAACCGGTTTGTGTTATCCATTTGGAGAGCCAACGTTTACTACCAACTTGTGTTGCCCTAGCATGTTGTTTTCAAATGCATTGCCAAATATGCATCCAAAGAAGAACAAGGTTCTAAAATGTACCATCAGATGCCCACAATGATTTTCATAAGGTGCAATTCTAAACTAGTCATCCTATATTGCCATCTAGAAAATTTTATCTGAGCGTGTTGTTGAGCATGACATCAATGTGTAGGAAACTTGCCACTTGCTGCAAAAATTTCCTCTTACTCTTTGCAACCATTCAATCTTTCCATTAAATGTTGGCAAAAAGGTCTTACAGCATGTAGTCAACAATGAACCTCAAATTCTTGATACATCAATCTTCCTTGATGCCTACAGGGTTCAGCCTCCAACCATGGATTTTGTTTTCCTTATTCAAGCCACTCATTTGTGATCTTCCAACAATCAACAAGGTGCCAATAAATGGAAATTATAAAGTGTGCCAGCTATTGTGAGGGTATCACCTTGATTCTTTTAAATCCCTCCATATGATTCAACTTATTTTGAGGTTTTTTGTTGGAGTGAACTATTATTATGCAAATTGTTTCACAATATTTCTCCTGACATAAGAACCACAAGCACATAAATAATTTGTAATTGGGAACTCATAAAGAGCAATTACCATCCCAGGCATGTCATGCTCACCACTCCATCCAAGAACAACCTTCAAGTAAGGAATCTTCCAATGAAGAAGATAATAAAAGTGCACCAATTCAAATAGATGAATGGAAACTTCTATCCGAGCTACATCCCAGAAACAACATGAGACTCGATGATCTCACTATGTAGACCAATGTGATTTCAATATCCAACACAATTGGAATGAGAATGATGTTTTGAATTCTTTACAAGAGACCAGAAAATCATTCATAAAGTTCAACCTAACTACAAGGCTTCCCACACAAAATCATGCCTCTTTCACCACTCTTGCATGTCCTTTATCACCAGAGCAAAGGCTTGCATTGAAACTATTCTTCAACACTTCATGCACAAAGACTAGTTACCTCCTTTGAAATTGATAATTCAAGGTATTGCAAGAACAATGAAATCGTGTCTCATAAATACTCTCAAAAGTGCACTTTCTCTTGAACAAGGTGTTGATAAATCGCCTCTCTTCTTGCTTACACCTACCGGTGTTGTGGCCTTCAACATTTTTGCATCCGCTATACATGCTTTTCTTCTCATACCAATCAAAGAAATAATATAGCTAGAAGGCTGGGGCTTATCAAGTTTTCAAGACTCCCTCAAGAAAGTGTTATATGTTGTCAATGATAAAATGGGCTTCGTTGGTCCAAAATAGCTTACCCTTGTCAACTACCGTATTTGTGAGGCTTTCCCCGGTTACACAACATCTCAGTTTAGTCACGGGTCTATCATTTTGGTTGGAGACCTTGGCCAATTGCTTCATGTCATGGACATACTATTATATGTTGGTCACTCTTATGGAACTAACTTTTGGAAAAGTTTTCACACTTTGGTCACCTTGCAAATAGTTTTCTGGTAACAAGGCTATGACCCCTCGTAGGTTTGTTTTTGTTGCCTACTTCTCAACATTCAAAATGTTGATCGCCATTTAGAAGATTGGAAAAGCCTTATGTCTAGAACAGATGCACATTTTACAGAGCAAGAAAGAAATGACTTGCACTCCTCTCCTCATTTGTTCACAACTAACAGCGTTGTTGACCACCATAACCTGCAAATGTTGAAGTCTCTAAATCTTCCAGTGGCTCGCTATAGTACACAACAAAACAAACAAGTCGTTTATGGAGATCCGAATGATGATCAGTTATGACATAAAATATTTATTTGTGTACATCAAAAAGTTATGCTTACAACTAATTTATGGGTTAAAACAAGACCTGTCAATAACATTATTGGTGTGTTCATAAGTATTGTCTACAACACCTTTGGATCACCGCCAGAACTCCCCTTTTTCATTGTCATCAAATTTGATAAGTATATTGGCCCCTCTCATGATGTAAACAACCCCCAACATGTTCCCCTACCCCTTATTTCAAGACATAAGCAAAGACAATTCCCTCCCAAAATGGCTTGGGCATTAACTATACACAAATCCCAAGGGTTGACACTTGCCAAAGTTACAATAGATATTAGAGGTACAAAACAAAAAGATCCTACATTTATAGTAATCTCCAAGGTCCCATCCCTTAACGACATCTACATTTTGTTGCCTTTCTCATTCGAACATTACTCAAAAATGTCTCGTTCCCCCTTTGTAAATATCAGAAAATAAGAAAAAGCATGCCTTGTTTCTATGTAACAAATACACCTTGTGTAATAACAATGATCTTTTCATGCCTCTTCATTGTACCATTACAACATAAAATATATTGGTGTTACCATTACACAACGCACATGTGATTGCTAGTGATATTTTTAAATTCATTGTAATGTACTTAATTTGATGTATAATTATTTTATTTACATGTGGATTATCATTTAATGGCTACCTAAAAAATAACTATTGAGGGATGGAAACACGTGACCTACAACAACAACAATATCAAATATCACTTGTGTGGTCACCCTTTTACTGGAAGTTTAACAAAGCTAATGTACCATTTATTTGGCAATCCATGGGGTCGGGGAGTTGGGGTTGCTCTATGGGAATCAATGACTCCATATATTGGAATTGCTCTTAAAAAAAAGAAATACTCTTCAATTGTAGAAAAGATGAAATTGACACAAAGAAAATAGAAAATCCAAGAGGATATGCCTAGTTTCACATCTTTTGCGGCTTTCTCTTCTAGTATGCCCAAGGCCACAACAAGTGGATTCATAAGGAGCGGAACATTGAACATCGTGTGAAAACTAGTAGAAATACACGTGGATGATGAATTAGTTGGTCTATTTTTTTCAAGTGTCATTCCATTCAAAATAGTTAGGAATCCACATTTTTTAGATGCAATTTAAAAAGTTATAGAGTTTGGCAAAGGCTACACACCTCCTTCAAAGGTGTTCAAAACAACTCTTTTGCAGAGGGTGACTAAGAAATTAACTAAGGTCAAAGCCTCTTGGACTATAACATGTTACACTATATTGAGCAATAAATTGTCAAATATATGTCAAAGGCTATGGATTAATGTTTTGGTGGCTTACCCTTAAGGTGTTACAATTTTAAAGGTGATTTACACCATGAATCATAAGGAAACTTTAAAGTATATTTTTAAAATATTAGAGGAAGCCATTATTGAAGTAGGTATGGAGAATGTGGTTTAAGTGGCTATTGATAGTGCCACAAATTATGTGGGCGCTAAGAAGTTGATTGTAGAGAAATACTCACAAATATATTAGAGGCCATGTGCATCACGTTGTTTGGGTTTATTGCTTCATGACTTGGCTAAATTCTCATGGGTGTATGAAATAATTAACACAAGAGAGTGATTGTAAATTTGATAAGAAATCGTCATTTCACATTGAATCTTTACATGAAGCATGCATTGAGGGAGTTGTTGACACCATGTGAAACAATGTTTGATTCATTTTATATCACTTTGTAAAGAGATATTGAAAAGAAGACAACTCTAAGGTCTGTTATTTGTTCCAACGAGTGGGAAAATCCTATGCTTTCTAAAGGTGCTAAGGGAAAGAACATAGAACAAATTATTTAAACAATTTTTTAGAAAGTCCAACAAAGATTGTAAATGTGTGGACCAATTGTTGATGTGTTTCACATGGTTGATAGTGACACACGTCTCATCATGCTTTATGAGAGCATGGACAGTTACAAGGAAGTCATTCAAAAAGCACTAAATAATGTGGAAACATATATCATGTGATACAATTAATTCCGAGTGAAAAATGATGTATTACCCTTTACATGAAGCAATGCATTTTTTGGAGCCCAAGTTATTTCAAATTAATAGACAGAGATTGTGAAGTTATGGTGGGGCTTCATGAAGTCATTAAAAGGTTTGAACTAATTTTGAGAATTGCAAGTCTATTTAGAGCCCAATGTTGGTAGTACAAAACAAGAGAAGGGATGTTTGGAATGCTAGTGGTCAAATATAACACGTTATAAGTTGACATACTTCGATACAAATGGTTGGGGTCTTGTGGAGCACAGACTCTTGAACTGCAATATTTTGGTATTCAAATAGTAAGTCAAGGAGCAAGTTCATCAAGTTATGCAAGAAATTGGAGCTTCTTTCACCACATCAATTCTAGAAAGAGGAACAAGCTGTCAAGAAAGTTAAGAGATCTTGTTTATATTCATAGTACAATTATGTATGAAAAAATCAACACAATACTCCACATTTTCACCTCAACTCCAACAAATTTCAAAAGACATCGGGTACAAGTGAGCCTAATTTTTTTAGGGTGAACTGAGTAATGCATCTAGTGATAATAATAATGCATCAACCCAACCAAGTGATCTTAATGACTTGAATTGTTTTGAAGTTTTGAGTCTCGACTCCTAATTGTCACTTTCTCATGTTTTCATATGTTTTTTATAGTTTAACTTTGATAAGTTAATCAAGGTTTATAAATGTGGTATATTTTTATATAAATTTCAAATCTATTTAGTAATGTGTACGTATTTTGACAATTTATTGGATTTATTTCTTATATGGAAAAAACTGCAAATTTAGAGTAGTTGAATTTAATCATGATTTTTTTTTCCAAATTTTATCTTTGTCGAACTCAAACACGAACAGAACCTTGTGACTAGGATTATAGAAGCAAATGGAGCCAAGGCACTTGTGGAACTTATATTGAAGTGGGTTTCTGCATAACATACAAGTTGAAAGCCAAATGTTTGTGCACTTGCTAAATTTGGTCTACAATGATGAATGCAATGTAGAAGTTACACTAACCAACAAGTTAGCAATTGTCATGTACACCACTTCTTGCAATGCTAACAATGTCCTAGAGGTGTATGTGCATGGTTTAGCCAATTTGGCTTATCATGGGGATATAAATGATAATACTATTGTATATGCCTTTTTTGGCTTATCATGGGGATACTAATGTATATGTAGGTCAAAAAGACCAGCCCTTGTTAATGCTTGGCAGATTGTCAAAGAGGGAGTTCTTGTTCTTGCACATTTCCGTTTATCAAAAAATATGTGCTTCATGGCTGCAATTACACCTGCCTTTATCTTTGATGGAAAGATTGAATAGGCAACAACAGTTGGTATGGTTTTTGAAAATAGAACTATAAACAAAAATCTTAGAAGGTGCAAGCAATATCGCAGTAGAGTATAAAAACTTTTACCCAAACATTTTGTTTTTGAAAGGTACTCTCATTTATCTTGGAGCTAAGCTAATCTAGGAAATTCACACAACCACCTTCCCCACATTGGAGTATTGAGAAATAAAAAAATATTTTTTCTATTAAGAGTAGAGTAGGCAATTTAGGGCAATAAAAAAATGGTTTCAGAGGCCGACACAACACCACTAGAGTAGGATGTAAAGCTATTATTAATATGTTAATGCCAATGCATTCCAAATTTGGCCAATTATTAAGCATTTCAAGCCCCGCCGCATGTTGATTTCTGTAAACTATCAATTGAACCGAAGGATCCAATGGGCACAACGATACGCTGACGAAAGAATATGAGAAAAACCAATACTTGAAAACCTAATTGTGATTGGATTTGTTAAAAACATGCATGCAAAAAGAAACCAGAGGGACAGCCGAGAAAGAAAGCTGATAATTTAATCAGATAAAGTTTGTTTACATTCGCTTGAAAGTTTGCAAGGCCTTCGAACAAACCCATTTAACAGGGCAGTTGAAACAAGAAGTTTTGACAAATAGCAATACCCTGTTTCAAAGACGCTATTTTGGCATAGATGGTGAGTATGGTAGCAAAGGTGCACTGATTAGGGTGGACAGATGCTGCTTGCATTTGGCAGAACTATGTCAATGTGTCATAGGGATGTCCATATCTTCTGGAAGCTGTAATTGCAGTATTTCATGAGTAGAGGTTATAATACATCAATGCCAGCAACCACAGCCTAAGTTGTACCTTATTTGATGACCATTTTGTGGAAATATTAAAAAACAATAAGTAGAAGAAGGAATAAAACTCAAACAAACCAGCGCATAAGCTGTAATATGCAAAAATTAAATTCTACACAAGCAGAAACAGACTTGCCATAGCTGCAACAGTAGAAGCACTGATTCATTGATCCAATTATGAGGAAGAACAATATGAACGAAACTTAGCAACACAAAATCAATATAGATTGTATATGCAGTTGCAGAAAAGCGAATAGCAAACCTTTAGAAACAACAATAATTTGAGTGGTATTTATCACTATAATGCTCGAAAAGAAACACCAAAATGAACAGGTGTGCTACAAAAAATGAATAAAATATAAGCAAATTAGTACATGCAATAGGTTTTGTCAAAAGGAAGGAACAAACATTATATCTTTTGCAATCCCAAAAGCTAGACCTAATATAGCCACCAGACAAAGCAAGAATGCATGCATCCCAAATCTCTTGACATTTTTAAAATTATAACCAATAATATGTGCATGTCTGTTTGAAGACAACATTCAATACTTCAAGTCACCATCCATACACTTTTTCGATAAGATGACATATTCGTCACCTGAAAACACAAATAAACTGACAGAAACTTCCATAATCTAGTATTCATTTAGCTGATCATTGGAAATTTTAGTTCTAGAAAGGATGTTGAACTTTTAGAACTACCAAGTTATCCGAGATTCATAAGACATTTCTAGGGATTACTCTTTTGATTCGACATCACAAATTTTTTCTGCAACCTTCTGTTTTACTTTAGAGCTTCTTATATACAAATGTAGTAAGAAATGTTATGCGTAAAGTACCTATAGCCTAGACAATAAAGTATTTCTCTCTATCAACTTATTTCAGCCTTCTAAGTTCCTTTCTCCATTTCTGCAGGTAAAACATGTACGTTAATATTTAAAAAACATTTGTTAGGAATCATCTAGACATTTACTTATTGATGTATATTGTTGTAGAAGATTACCATATTAAAATATTTCTTAACTTAAACATGTGAAATCTGCCGCTCAAGTTCTTTTAATCATACCTGGGCTTTCATATTTTCTTTTCAAATCTTGGCAATTTCATTCTGCTTGCCAGCTTCTTCCTTGGTAGTAGGAATGTGCTCTATAAGGAGTTCAATTTCTTTCTTATAACGATCACATTGACTCCTCAAGGTTCGCAATTCTATTCCCACATGTGATGGGGAATTCAGGTTTAAAACCTTGTGTCTAACTTTGGCAATCGAACTTTCGATTGATGTTAAATTAACTGCAGAGTTTTGGTATAACATAACCATTTTGATATGTTGTAAATGAAATTGCTTATTTGATACTACAAACCATAATAATATTACAACTGGACAGTTTCAAATAGCAGGAGCTAAACTGGACTGCAAGTTTTAAAAAATTCACCAAAAATTGCTCGAAACAATATAGCGTACCTGAAATCCTCAACTTCTAATTTAAGTTCAACATACAATTCTGAATCTGCAAGCCTCGTCATCTGCACCGTTTGTTATGCTCGTTCATAATGCAATCACAAGCATAGGGATTGCTTCTATGGTTTAATTACTAAATTAATAAGAAGCTAAAACTCTGTTTTAAACTTAATGTAGTTTCCACTCTACTGCTGTCACCTAGATCCCACTGTTAGGATGTTTGCTGATCTATCATTGCCAACCAACAACCTCAACTTATAGCTATAGCTGTAGCTAATTTTTGTCTTATAGCATCTCAACTTGTAGAACAAAGCTCAGTCATTCACAGACGTTTGATGCCAAATGCTTCGCTCCTCTCGTAGGTATTTTATGAAACAATTAGCCTTTATGATATCCTTTCAACTGACCACTTACCATTGAGACATTCAATCAAACAGTTTGCATCTTAGCATCTTGCCACTATGCCCAGCCTACTTTTTCAGCAGCTTGCATTAAAAGCCACCGGATCTCACTTGAGCATTATGCCAAACTATAGGAATCATTTGTTTTCTTTTACTCCAGTGCCTTGTAGAGCAACTTCCTATTGGACATTTGCACCAAGAACAGAGAATATACCTAGTCAGGAATTATTAATCCATGCTAAAAATAACAACAATTCACTTTCTAAATACTCTCCAATGCTATGGGAAAAACAACATGAATTCCAAGCATGTCAAATAAACAATTTGGAAATCTAAGAAGCACAATATGAAACCTGGATGTATATGGGCATATGCTCATAAAACATTCTACACAAATAATCAGTTAAGGTGTAAAATTTGAGTACATGAAAAAGATTGATCGCCAAGGATCTAAAGGAGATGAAGGTTGATGAAATTTATCCCAAATCCCGTGAGAGAAGGGGAGATAAAATATTTCCATCTTAAGCATTAAAACAGAAACATAAATGGATCCAAAATTTGATGCACAACACCGTTTCCATGAAACATCCAGTCTTTACAACTGTGATTCTGTGAATAATAGATGAAACAAAATCTTCTGACCTAGAAAACAGAATAGAAATGAATGCAAAACTAAATGCCACTCTGTTGGACAAAATCCAAAAAACAAACATCCACGGTTCAAACCAAAATGCATGGGAGCAACTACAGTCACAAATCCAAATACCCAAAAGCCCACCTATGCGCTGTTGAAAACAAGAAGAGGGATATAAAAATTGGTATACATATGAAGCCAAGCTCAATAATTGGAAAGGAAAATGGTCGATTCTGACTGGGAAATCACAACTGTTGCAATCCACTCTCAAGTTAATGTTAATTAAAAATATCATGAAGAGTTTTTCTCTCCCACCTAGAACTTTCTTTGACGGACTAAATCAGTTCACTTCTATAATGAATCAAGATCTATTTGTGGGTATAACCGGCTATTTTGGTTTATGCCTACTGCCAAGTTATTATCTTTATCCATCAAGACATTTTATCATACGGTTTGCAACTTGGCAACTTCCTATTGGACATTTCCACCCAGAACAGAGTATAAACCTACTCAGAAATAAATTATCCATGCTAAAAATAACAACAATTCACTTTCTAAAAAGCTTTACAAAGATTCCCTCTCCAAACCCATTATACCACTCTTCTGTGGGTGAACATAGCTAACCGCATTTGTTGAAAACAGCATTAAAAAGTGGATAACAAAGCAATCTGACTATACCTTGATTCTGGTTCTGGAATATTCCAGGACCGTGAGTTTCTTTTCCTGCAACCCAAAAAATCAACATCCGAGCAACTTCATTGCTTCTTATAAACTGGAAAAGCCTTGAAGTCCCTCTTCCCCTGCCCCTTTTGCATGGCCAACAGGGTCCTTTAAGATGGCATGGCACCCTCTTAAACGAAGAATAAACACAGACAGAAAAATGGGTGTAAAATCTCCGCACCATTAAGAAACCCTTAAATGGCAGCCGCCATTTGGTACCCATTTCGCTGGAGGGAAACAAACCACTGGCACGTAACAACAGTCAGCCACATGAAGAATAGGAATGACAATAACTCATTGCGGACCCTTATCTACAGTGACCCAACAAAATGACTGGTAGTGTTGATGATGATATTACTAAGCAGCAATATGTAAATAAAGATTTCATGTAACAGACTTCCCAAGACTGCAATTCCTTTGACCTTTTGACCTTTTGGAGATCTGAATATTAAATGTACCATGAACCACCGCCTCTTTTTAAAAAGTCCCATGATTCTTGTGCATGGTTCCTTACAAAAATACAGTAAAAAAATCCAAAGTCTTTATGTTTGTGAAACATCCATTTACAACCACCGATGGCAGTTTGTTAAGCAAAGCAGTGTCTTTTTAACCTGATCATGCCTTCATGGTTTTCTGTCTCGAGCAGTGTCCTGTTTGCCCATTCTCTGCAATGCAAAATATGGAGGGGGGCATTTTGCCACCTCAATAGCAGCTTCCTAGATTCCGATACAAGCATTAATTGTTTGCAGGTCAAGAAATGGACTCCAATTCATTGCTTTAAATGTTTGTAGTTGCTTTGATTCTGATACATTCCAAACATACAATCCCAATACCGTCTACTGCTGACCTCAATGCTCAGAAGAAGCATATGGGAAGCATTCAGCTATGTAGGAAAGCCCACAACCTGAGCAACAAGGGGAAAGGAGCCTTTAAGGGTCTTAAGACGTTATGGTGGGTGGCAATTGCAGACCTCATAGCAGCCATGCTGTGAAAGGGAACATTTGTTCATGTTTGGTGGATTCACTGATGATCATAATTTATTTGATGTTCTTCATATGCTAAACATATAGGTTTATTTTCAAGAGTTTTGTTTTCTGAAAGCTCTATCTTGTCATTCATAGTTTTGAATTTTGATCTCTCTTACAATGATCTCATATCCCATAGTATTTTTGGTCATTCGAATATATCTTCATTTGACTTATTTGGAGAAGTAGAAAAATTAGGTGTTTGATTTAGAATGTGCATTTGATTTTGAGAATTAGAAATTAATAAAATTGTTCGTTATTTTTTCTGAATTCAAATTCACCATATCAATTTTTGTTCATGGATCATGTCCTACTTAAATCAAGTGGGCCTTACTGGCTTAACTACACTTGCTATAGTTTTCTTGTCAGTTTTAGTATTCCAGTCATAGTAAAATTTGTTGTAACTGGTCATAATGTTAAAAAATTGTATTGTGCATCATGGGCATAAATTGGATTTTGTCCGCCACAAGGAATAGGGTTTCAAAACAAGATTTGTGTACTACATAATGGAATATACTAATCACAGGTTACAGAAGACATGGGTATGTTCAACAGGGATTGACAATGTTTTGTATGATTAGCTTATGCACGGTATAATGCTTTTGTCTCTGGCCTTTTTACTCTTCCCTACTTGCACTTGTAGGCTCGTAGCAAAGTGATCAGCAATATAAGCTCCACCCAGACTTACGCTTAGACAAATCAATCCCAATCTGATATGTGGGTTGTCAAAACATTTCTAAAGCCCTGCACGTCCAATTTCTTGATTCGTTTGTGTCTTCAATGTGGAATCTCATGGTGCATTAGTTTCACGTGCTTTGCGAACAAACAATCTCAAGTCAGGTCGTCCTGTCGTCATGGTACCAATTCAGGTTTGTTTATAGAAAATAATTAAGGTAAAATAAACATTTCAATTGATATTTTTTGAAGGGGTATAGCCTTATAGGACATTCTTCATGAAAGCTAAGATATGTGTGTTGCAGATGGTTTCTTCAATTCCTTCAGTGTGCCAGACTACAGAAATTCTTAGGTACAGTTATTGCTTAAAAGTTTGCATATCATGTCCTTTTTTCTTGTTATTGATAATCCAGGTTGGGTATGTATTGTTGTCATTTTCGACTCATCACCGGTGGTTGCGACCGGGGCTCTTCTCAAGCGGTGGTGGACCAGGCTAGTGGCAGCTGGTGGCTAGGATGGTGGCTCGGTGGCTGGTCTTGGTTGTGTTTGCATCAGTGAGTTGGCTTGGCGGCAGTTCTTCACGGCGGTGGTGGTATTAGCATCATTGGTGGTGGAGTCTGGTTTCTCTTCTCCTGGCGCTGGTAGTCTTAGCTTGGCGCGGTTGGTGGCCAAGATGGCGGTTCAACGGCTCGTCTTGGTTTGGCTGGTATTGTTGGGATTGTGTTGAAATTGTTACATTTGGTCATTGGACATTGTTAAGGGAGGGGACCCAAGAACCCCCCGGTTCTAAAAGCTCCGGTCAAAAAGCATTAAACAATCTAAAAAAAACAATGAAATATTTGACTATTTTCAAGTAAATTAGCTACCACATCCTGTTTGATTCAAGGAAGTCGGGGGTTTGGGTTCCCCTGCAGGTCCGTAGGGGGATACGACCAACCTTCACCAAACTATACCCAGGTATGTCCAAGGATGTATCCAGACAGTACCCAGGTACAGTTTGGCGAACCCTGCATATATTTCTTGCATACCCACAATCAAAAACAGTCGAACATTGGGTTTTATTTTTTCAAAGTTTTTGGTAAAAAAACTTCAACAAATATAAAAAACCCTAACCCTGAAAGACACCCCCAAACTCTTGTAGAACAACAAGAACAACACATTTACCTCACATTGCATACTTATCTCTCATTGCACATTTGCTCTCTCACCTTCAGATTTTCAATTGCTTAGGGCTGATCCTGCGCCACTACAAGTGATAGGTAGTTTAAGGAGCTTGCAATTGGAGAGCATTATGATTACGAATATTTTTTGCCTTGATTTTTGTGTATACATTGTAACAACTGCACAATGTACTTGTTATAAGCTATGTCACAAGGTTCTCTAAATTTAATCGAAGTTGGAATTTTGCCAAACATTGGGTTTTATTTTTTCAATGTTTTTGGTAAAAAAACTTCAACAAATATAAAAAACCCTAACCCTGAAAGACACCCCCAAACTCTTGTAGAACAACAAGAACAACACATTTACCTCACATTGCATACTTATCTCTCATTGCACATTTGCTCTCTCACCTTCAGATTTTCAATTGCTTAGGGCTGATCCTGCGCCACTACAAGTGATAGGTAGTTTAAGGAGCTTGCAAGACGAGAAACTGGAGAGCATTATGATTATGAATATTTTTTGCCTTGATTTTTGTGTATACATTGTAACAATTGCACAATGTACTTGTTATAAGCTATGTCACAAGGTTCTCTAAATTTAATCGAAGTTCGAATTTTGCCAAACTTTATTCTCGTTGAATTTGAAATCGAACTTTATCCATTATTTTTGCATGGAAATTTTTTGACATGATTTTGCATTATTTTACAAATGTGTGTGTGTGTGTGTGTATATATATATATATATATACATATACCAACTGAGTTACGAACATTCAAAGAAACCTCACACCTGGTTTGTAATTCCTCATATGCTTCTCACAACCTCATTACAACCATGAAATAGCACATCCATCTCTCATCACTGCCCTGGCATTTACTCACCCTGATTTTCCTTTCACCTCCTCTTCACTAATCCTTGCGATAATAAGGAAAACTAGCTTGTTTAACCTTTCCAAATATTTCTCATCAATTTCCCCTGTTCACACACTCAAGTCACTGCTAGAATGATCACCATAATGCTTTAAAACAACCCAAAACACAAGGATGTTCTCCCTTTCACAAAACTGCCTATTTGCTCTTAAGACAATGATTTCTTGCTTCAATCATGCTCAGCGTGATTTAGGGACACCTAGAAGCTTCTATAAGTTCCATTAGTTCACATTTACCTTCCCTAAGATGCTTGTCAAATTTGAGAATTCAACTCCTTACCTAGCTCTCCATATTCCATTTTTTGCAAATTTGCATCTAAACCCTTACTAGGTCTGCTACAACCAACTGTCAAGTATATTTTTGTTTTTATGGGGTTCCAAAGCAAAAGAAATGAATTTTTAATCACTCATTAAGGGTTTTTAGATATGTATAGTTTTTCATGGGATAATTCTGAGCCCTCCTAGTACTTCCTTTGCAAAATGACACTAAACAATTAGGTCTAGACTGGTTTATCTTTGTCCTCAATGGACTGTCAAGAAATTCTTCAATTTTAACTGCTGAATCGACAAATTTCCACTTGAATCTCTATAAGCATCTCCCCTTCTCTATTACTACCAATTTTCAAGCACTAATTCCTTCATTTGGGGTCTCAAATTCCATGCCCTAGCTCAACCCAGCTGTGCATTACAGTAAAGCCCGAGAGTGTAGAGTAGCCCACTAAATTCTTCAAACTTGTTTTGAAACTTTCAAAATCCTACTGTACATGCACATTAAGTATTCTCATGTGTGTAAAGTGGTAGTAAACTCTAAGAGTTGTCAATAAGAAAGATTTGATTACACTTCTCTTATACCTCAAACTGTGTAAGGGTTTTGAGCTATTAAACCCTCATGCATTTAGAAAGCTTGATGAAATTTCAGTTTCAATGACTGTCTTCCTCCTCAAAGGTCTATGCCATCATTCTGAGCCTTATTCACTCCTTTTCCCCTCACCTATACACTGTCATTTCTACAAGCACGTGGATATCTGTCTTATTAAAACAGAGATAGTTAGTTTTCAACATGCACAAAGTAAATGGAGGAGTATTCAACATCTAATTCCTTCGATATTTTGCAATCAACCCATTCCCACTGGCACTACGTGAATCCATTGTTCATACTCATTGGAATACTTGCAAGTTCATCACAGTTACACCAAGACAATCAAAAATCCCACGGCACTATCAAAACAAAGTATCTAGATTTTCAATCTTTATTATTGGAGGTTGGGATTTCAATATAGGAAACTCACCTTTCCTTACACCACAGGCACATCACTAATGATAACAAGTTTCTCTTCCTTATATCCGGGTAACAATAAACAAGATTTGTCTTTTGAAGAACTCAGTCACAACCTTGTTTCATTTCCTGAGCATGCACAAGGAAACCCCTTAGATTCAATCTCCTAGTCTCTGAGACGAGACAAATAACCACCTCCATTGCATTTAAAGCCATCTTCCACTTAAATCACACTTCCACAATATCAAGAAAACCTTGCAGAGGTCAAGCTTACTGTTTATCACAGTCTTTAGCAACAAAACAGGGTACAGTCCAATACAGATTGACTCTAGAAAACCCAAGATAATTATTCTCAGAGTACCCCTGGATTGAATACACTATGAACAAGTCTCTTAAGAGGATTATACAGATTCAAAACCAAGATACTAAGGAAGACCATGAAAAGATTGAGAACAATCATGTATTCTTGCCAAAACCAGAAAGTTTATTAACTAAACATGTCAAATTACATACAAAATTGTGCCTCCACATTCATTCTTTCCTCTCCCCACGAGGAATGATCTTCTTTCCTTTCCTCTCTCCCTCACTTGGAGGTAACTAACTGTTACATTCGAATTCTCTTCATTTAGTTCATTCACTTTCATGTTTTGAACCCTAACTAGCTTGACTCAAGGCCTTTACGCATGTCCTTACACACACAAGAGGGTATTTTTCATTATTTGACATTACTTAGACTTCAACTCACTCCCAAGACATGTATTTACTCACCTAACCACTAACATACCTTTACAAGCTAACTAAACACCTTTACATGCTTTAAAAGTTCAAATTCCAAAATGGAGGGAAACTTGTATTTTGAACTCTTGAGCAACTTGACTCCACTTTGCCACGTGCTATTACATTCTTGGCCTTCACTCTTGACTTAGGGACTAATATTCACCTTCCTTAATGCCATACACATGATTAGAAGGAGATTTTGACTTTGTTTATCTTCTTTCCTTGATGCTCCTGCATCATATACTCACCCGTACCCATAGTGACTACCCAGATTTGATTGCTATCGATGTGGAATGTTTATAAGATCTTACAAATTGCATTCTTGCTACTCATGATAACTACATTTGTATGACACTTGTCCCTGCAAAATAACTTTTCTAATAAATTAAACTTGAACTTTGTTCCCAGGCATTTCCTAAAGGTTTTGTACCCAAAGGGCCAAAAATAACTGTGAATTTATTAGTCATGTAAGATGATATATTGTCGTTGGTAATATTCTTACATGACTAATAATAGGACTTCACATAAGGGATTCTTATGGGATCAAAAGCCAGATATCATTGTATACTAATATAAAACGTATGTTTTCTGAGATGGAAGGTGATACTAAAAATTTCCTGTTATTCAACTAAAACTGCTCATTCTCTCTCCAAAGCAAACAAAATTGAAATTCCAGCTTTTGCACCAGTCCGTGCCCATGGTGTTTGTTGTAGAATCCGAAAGTGTTCCATCAATATTTTCCTTTTTGCAGATACTTTGGAGAGCATTGAGTTCCTCTATGTCTTTTCTGAAGCCCTTGGTTTGCCGCTGCTCCTATAGGGTCTCTTCCTCATATCTAGGATTAGAAAGCATGTAAACAGAGTCTAGAGGTTGAGGTTGTCAGTATATGGAGGAAGTGACTGCCTTCTGACCAATAGTAATGCCTCTAATCAAGATTTGTCGAGTGATTGTTTTGGAAACACTTCTTTGAGTGTAAATTTAGCTTGCTAAGCATTAGTAATGTTCTTTAGCTTAAACGCTGAGAGCTTTGTTATTTTTGAAGTGTGTTACTTTTAAGGTTACAATGAGAAGGCCATTTATCTTCACTATAGCTATCAATACCTGAACAATTTTCAGGTATTTTCTGTTGAGAATCGTCATTTTCTCAGTTCTTCATTTAGCCACAAGGCACAGTTTTAAGGTCTTGCTCTCCAGACCTGTATAACAAGCAAAAAAAATTAAAGAAATATTTACATTGTTACTATGCATTCATCTATAATCGGTAAGGTGTGGTAATGATAAAGTATAGAATGCTTTCTACAGGGCATGCTCTCCAACTCTGTACAGAAGGATATTTGGTCAGTCAATCATCCCATGCAGTTTCTCCTCCAACAATCAATGCCACTTGCTCATAATGCTTTCCTTTATACAGGTACCTGGTACATAACTAGCATGCAATTCCACTCCTTCACCATATGCCTATGGGCACACACTGTCTCATTTTCAACTTGGAGTCCCTCATTACAAAGGGCAACAAAATGTAGGATTGTACATTCCTCAACTTAGTTGGAATTTCATTACCCATAGATGTGTTAAATATGAGTAATGCTAGTATGTTCCTGAATATAAACTCTAGATAAATGCCTAGACGATAACAGAGAAAATAAACACACAAACAGTTAGCTATCATTCTCATTAACCGGGTAACCATGTGATCGGCATGGGCCCCCATTATTATCATACCATGTTTATAGTGCATTCCAACTCAATGCATTAACTTAGACCATAATTGATCACCATTTATGATGATCAAGATACTACTCTGCACTAAGAAACCACACATGTATAATCACAGATTGAATTACTAACTACATGTGCCATCATCATAAATACAACCATAAACAAGGAAATTGAAAGAAATCCAGAAAATTTACATTAATGTTGTTCATCAAGTTTTTGGTTAAATGAATCATAAATTGGGGAAAGAAAGCCAAAATTCAATCAAAACTCACTAAAAAATCAGGTCTAGGTCCAGGTCATTGACCAAATTGGGTCAAAAACATAGGTAGCAGCCCTGATTTTGTTCAGTATGCAAGCAGAAAGCTCAAAATTCAGGTCTCAGTTCAAATATGCACAATAAATGTTTTATTCAATATCAAATGCAAGTTGTAATCATAATATCCATACTGCTCTCATTAAATTCTCTGGAACAATCAATAATGCATGCTTTTGCAACATAATATGTGGCTGTTCTCTTTGTATGCTCATAAATTTGCTTCGAATGTGCGGTGAAAGCTAGTATGTGATCATGGATGTACGTCATTGAAACGAAAATGTAAGCCATTCTTCTCATTTATCCCAAAGACCCAAAATCAACACAATAAAAGTTCCTACAGGCTCAACAGAGAGGACAAAGGTGTTGAAATGAAAGAACTGAGTAATTTGTTTATTTATATGATGAAATGCACGAGACAAGAGATGTACAGCAGTGCAATTTACATTAATATCTCCAGAAAAAATAGCTTTGATGTAGGGTTACACCTTATACTCCTTAACAAAGGAATCACTCCACAAGTCCTCCTATTGCGAGAGCCAAACCAACCACCCAACTACAATACTGAATACTTGCTATCTTAAGACTACATACTCAACACGATTCATTTACAATAATATTGCCACAGAATAAAACTTGTTGGTTCTTGCATCTTGAAATAAAAGTTGACTTTTTGCAGGGTAGCTTTTGGCTTAATAATACATTGTGATTGCTTCCTTATGTCAAAGGTGTTGGTACCCAAATTTGTTCTCCTTTTCAAACCAAGCAGCAACACAAATTCAACAGGGAGCTTAGAGGCAGATAGATCATAAGTGTATGTCATTTTGTAGCCGGGGAGAAATCTAGCTGTCCCTTTGTTACTTGGATTTGTGGAGAGATGGATAGCACCTCAAAAGGATGTGATCTTATCCTAACTATTTTAGGTTGTGCCTTTCAACCAAGGTAAGAGAACCTATTGTGTAACCTCTGTTATTTGAAAGGAGATACAGGTACCTTTCTTTTGCATAAATTTTATAGAGAAGGCCTTGGGGAAAATATGATCAACACACCAGATCTGACTCTCACGAGTTGTCACTTCCAGATCATGGAGATACTTTCACAACAAGGCAAAGGTTACTAAAGACATTTGGAAACCTGATCTGTTTTGCATACTTTAGTAAAAGGATTTTGGTCTAGTGTGGGTATACAGAGCAAAAACAGGGGTAGTATGGGTAGGATTGGTTGTTGTTAAATGAATTTTGGTGGGAGGGGAGACAGGATGGACTTGACTCACCAGATCCTTGAGAGCTTATGCAAAAATGAAAAGATTCAATCAACAAAATGCCACAAAAAGTTAAATTGTTTCCTCAACTAGAATATGTGCTTCAATGGAGGCCCAGATTAGCACTCTTTCACACAACCTGTGGGATTTTGTCATGAAGGCTCGAGTTAGAGGACCCAATAAAGCACCAAGATTTAAACCAAGTCACGCCTGAGGTACACCCAGAGGCTTACAGAGAATCTCTATCAACAAAATGAAAGAAAAGTGATTTTAAACCGTTTATCCCACTCCCAGATGAAGGCTCTTCTGAGAAATGAAATTGCAAATGCCACTAAACTATCACAAGGATTGAGACTGTGTGATTGGACCCTATTTTGGTACAAGATTGCAATAGAAACAAGAAAAACTACTCGTATGCATTCAGAGATGAAATAAATACACTTTACTCAAGATTAACACAGAATAACTCAAAGTTTGATCAAATTTATCAGCAAGGGAAAGTTTCCAGAACAATCTCAAAGCTTGTCAATGGCTGTAAACTAGCAACCACCTTGACACGATCAAATTTGACACAAAGAGAGATATACAGGCTTTTCTAGACGGCTTCTCAAAATGGATGGGCTCTGTCAAGCTTTTTCTGCTGGAGAGAATCAGTCCTGATCTTTCCAAAAACTCCCAACCATTTGCACGATGAATTCGTGCCATTTATAATATTTCCAACAGAGCCCCTTCCTCCGAAAAGACAAAAACTTTAAATGCACCAGTGCTTCCCATGATTCTTTCGTGATTCATAGAATCAGATCTGCAAAAGTTTCCAGGTGCTCGAGGGAAAATCTCTTCGATTTCTTCCCGCATTCAACTCCTTTCTCGGGAAAAACACGCCTCCATCCATTCGCCAACCACTTCCACCCCATATCAATCAAATCTGGCCCCTTGTGTGCTCAGGAGAAGAAAAACAGAAAACCAGATCGGGCTTGAGAGTCAGACCGTTTTAATGGCAAAAGACGTCTCCAGATCTCCCCCACCAAACTCTAGATATCAAAATTAACTCGCTCCTCTATTTGGCATGTAGAAAATAGCAAGAAATCATGAAGACTCGCACTCCCAAGAGTTTTACAGAAAAAATGGGGGGAAAATCAGATTTAGACGCTCAGCAGCCATTGATCTTTGATTTTGAATGTGGGCCGTCCACGTGGAAGATGCAAAAACGGGCTCGGGGGCTTCCTTTGACCTTTTCTGACCCTTTTGAAAAAATGGAAAAATTTTCCCATTTTGCTCTGCACCTCCGCTTTTGAAAATGGGCCTGACACGTGTCCTGAGGTGGGTCCCAAAGGAAACGCGGAAAAATTCTGCCATTTGACTCTCTTTTGGAAAAAGGAAAATTTTCCAAGTTTCCCCTGCAGCTCCACCCTTGAGAAATACTTTTGACATGTGTCCCAATGTGGGTCCCAGCGGAACTACGCTTCCCCTTTTACTTTTAACTCTTTTTTCTCAAAATGAAAATTTTCCAATTTTCCTCCGCAGGTCCGCACCTCCGCCATTGACCGGGGCAAAACATTGACTATTTCCCATCGGGCTTGCGGGCCATTTTGATGTTTTAACCTTTATGAAGCAAAGAGGTGAAAATTTTAAGTTGCCTCTGATGGTCCACTTCCCTGCCCCTTGTGACTTTTCAAATTGCCACGTGTCACCACGGCGCACCTTGAGGCGGTCCCAAAAATTTGATACCTTGAATGAGCGCGGGCTCGCCACGTGTCCTGCTCTGGCAAAATTTGTTTGAAGGCTTGAAGCTCAGCGGAAGGTGCCACTTGTCAAGCTCCAAGGCAGTCTCCTTTTGGCCGTTGAAAAGTCTAAGTAAAATGCAAAGTGAGCGGAGTGCCCCACGTGTCCACATGGCGCTTCTTTTAGATGGAGCCCAAGTTGAAGATCCTGAACAAGCGCGGGCTAGCCACGTGTCCCTGTTCTGCCAAACTGTATCCATTTACATAAAATTTGTCTAAGTCTAGGCCAAGCAGCGGAAGCCTCCACATGTCCTCTCGGCGCTACTCCAAGGCAAAGCCCAAAAGTAGATCTTCAAATGAGCGTCGTTCCTCCACGTGTCCTGGACTTCCCGAAAACCTTTTGAAATTTGTGTAAGTATGGGAAACCCAGCGAAGTCTCCATGTGTCTCTTCCAGCGCTACTTCAAAGCCAAACCAGAAAGTTGATTCTCAAACGAGCGTCGTTCCTCCACGTGGACACATTTTAAAGTAGAAGCTTTTTATAGAATTTCCGAAGTATTAAGTTGACCCGCATCCAACCAAGAGGTGCCACGTTTCCCTGTTGATGCAAGGATGCAAATCTAACCGGGAGAAACGCCCGTCAAACCGTAAAATACAGAAACACGAGCATTTGAGCCTGAAAATGAAGTTTTCTTCAAGGACAGAGAATTTAAATTGTTGCACGGCTCAAACATGATCCTTAGGGACACATCAACTCATTTCTCCTTGAGTATTTAGGGCAAAACGGCAAGGACATCAGATCTTGATGTGGAAAATGGAGGAAATGGGAAAACGCAAGTTTTGAAGGGACAGAGCACGGGAGGACTCAAAATACAGAGCTTTTCCAGAGGAACAAAGAAACGAAAAGATAATTAAGGACCCATACATGATCTTTGACCTAGGAGCAGATTAAAAAATGGCAATAAGACCAACCAAGCTCAATACAGGGAAGGAGATAATGACAGAGGCCGTAAATCAATAAATTTTCAAGGGCACAAATGGGGCGAGACAATTCTGAGCACCAACAAAAGGTAAAATTTGACAAACTCAACATGACATGTTTATCATCTAACATGGAGACTAATATTCTTGCAAATCTTTAAGAAATTTAGTCTGCTTCAGCTGTTTTAGCTGGCACACATAAAACTTTTTCATCATAAAATTGGTACAATTGCTTGCTTCCATGTACGTCTCCAGAGAAATTATTTCGACCTCGAGGAAATATCCTTATAATTCCATTTATCAGTATCATGCAAATTTAAAATTTAAAACTATATTGTCTTTGATGTGCATATTAGTAATTCTTATCAATGAAATTAAAAAAATTGGTGACCAAAAAATTATGTGCAGCCATTTTATTATTTTTTGACATTTGTTGAACAAAGAAGATATTTGTGGAAGCAATATTGAGTAAGGCAGCAATGAACAATCAGCTTCATAAGAAAGGATAACTATATAAATCAAGCAAATGCTTCACATGTCTTGCTATGTACAAAAGATCTAACTAAAGAAGATAAACAATTGGCCAAGAATGATGCTTTTGTTATTGTGGCCTGTGCATTTGGCAATGAAGTTTCCCTCCCTTTGGTTAACCTTAGTTATGCTTAGTTAACCTCTCGCAATTTCTTTTTCTTTAAGTCGTTTAGGTTTCATTTTTGCAAAAGTACATGTGGGAATTGAATGTATGTACTCGGAATATTCACTAGACCATTGTTTCTGACCAAAACTTTCGCCACAACAATTTGTAACAATTATTTTTGTTGACAATATTCATTAGCTGAAAGAAATAATACAAGCTGGACTCTTTTGAGTGATCTTTCAATTTGTTTCTTCCTATATGTATGGTTTGTTTTCTAAAATGGCTCTTTTGCCTTTTCCCATTCAGTTTCACATATTTTATATAAAATTATAACTCTTTTCAACTTTTCACTGTCTTGTTGCCCTCCAAATATTTATCCTCGTCACCTATACTATTTATTCTATCATGTATTAGCTTTGGCAGGATCTGCCATATCATGTCCTTGTTGTAATAGGAACCGTTTCTTTACACATAATTGTTTGATCTTTTGGGAGAAGTACTTAATACATTGAATATCAGTTTGTGTTCACAATTGAGAGTGGCACAACTGAGAGCTCTGACTGTTCTAGAATAGGTTTTTATTACTTTTTACAGTGGAAGTTAAATCAGTTCTTTTGTTTAAATTTCATACATTCAGATTTCAGATTTTTTAACACAATATTTGTTTTCATAATTATTCAGTTATTTTAGTTTGGTTCATTGCAATTGTAGGTGGGGAAGAACGGCAACCTTTCCTTACTCTGTCCAGGAGTCAGCTAATTTGCTAAAGCGTAAAGGAAAGCAAACACTTGGTCCATCCTCAACAAGTCATGGGAATTTTCAGTAAAGAGACGCCCTGGTGGCAGCAACAGAGTCAAAGAACCTGATTAAACATATGCAGATTTTAATCGAAAGCACAGATATGTTAGATTTTAGCCATTTGTCAATTGGCAGATACCATTGGATGGTTGTCTCTTGTTGGTGAAATAATTTGTTGCAATGGAAATTATTGGTTTTCACGAACGATCACGGGGCCAAGCCCCTCCTTGGGTATGGGGAGGCTCTCATTATTGAATGTAAACTAACTAAAAGTTGTAGGTTGGGGATCACACAAGATACTCCACTAAACTTGTAGCAAAGTGCTTGTACAATGTACAAGGGAGGAATTTGCTGTGAAGGGAGGTAAAGGGGAGTTGGAGAAATAGGGGGAGAGAGGGTTAATGTTGTGAGTAGGCTTACAAAATTCACATACATCAACCAGAGTAGGTCCACATTCAATTAGAAGAACACAACAATGTAAGAAATCAGCAAGACTAACAAACTAGAGACAAAGTTCTGTAGATTCATCAATCAAGGACACAAAGTTCCTTCTTGGTTATACAAGATCACCATGCTTGCAAAGTTGGGAAGTAGGGAGAGAGTAGAGGAACATAAGCAAAGAAAATAGAGGAAATTGTAGCTTTTATTTCTTGATGTATCTGGCTATCTAGAGGCTCACCTCTCTATATAGGGGCTATATAGGCCAACGGCCTCTCGGCACTCAACCAGTTAAGATAAGATAAGAGGGGGTGGGGGGCCATCTTTGAACTATCTTTGGGGCGGGCGCCTATCTAGAATTCTGAACTATGGAGAGGGGGGCATCGAGTGCCTCCCCGTATATATAGATAGGGGTACTATGGAAGGGGGAGCCGAGTGCCTCCCCATATATATAGATAGGGTTCGCCATATAGAATCCACAATTGCCAGCCCTTTGGAATGGAGAAGCCATCCCAATTTATAGCATTACAAGCTATCTTTTCATCTCCCCCCACATGACTTTTCACCTTTCCTCATCACTTGTAACCTTCCATCTTCCTAGGAAATCAAAATGAGTCTTTTTCTTATTGATGAAAAAGGACCCTTACAATGTTAAATTGAAGATCACTTAAGTGAATAAGACAAAATAGGGAAACAGTGCAATCTTAATGGAAAATTAGAATATGGAGAGAGAGAGAGAGAAGGGTTGACCAACTCGGTGAAGATGAAGCTTTTATGAATGAAGAACCTGCTGATTTGAAGCACTGTGATCACAATCTCCTTCTGTGAGATATGGAAACATTCCAAAGCATTGAACAAGTGTTCAGAAACATTGTTGTGAGATTTGCATTGCGATGGGAATATGGTGATCTCCTTTGATTACAAGACAAGAGTGAGGATCACTTTCTTACTTCTCTAGGCTTTCACAATTCACCTCTGTGACCAAGAGTCAATTCTATGATGCTCAAACTATTTCATGATTGTCTATCACTTATTGAGATATGTCTTCACCTTGTAGATAGAAGGATTGCTCCATGAAGAGATGCTTGTCCTATGGCCATGCGTTGAACTAAAATGAGGTGATTGCAATGTGCTTCCTCCTTGAGGTGTGATGACACTATGAAGTGTTGAATGAGAGTTTAAGAACACTACTAGATGAATGGCATCAAGTGAAACTGAGATGATCGCCCATTCTTGCAAACATGGTACTTCACATGGAAATCACCCACTTGCCCTTCCTGGCTCCAAAATCCTCCTTGAATGGAACCAACTTTAAGATGCTCATGTCTAAATGTTTCTCGTGGGAGTAGATGGCTTTTTGATCCTTCACACATGATGGTCCTGGGTACCTTGATAGCTTGATTAACTCATTCTGACTTATTTCTCAATGAGATTTGGACATAATGGTGGAGTCAGGATATGATGATCCTCCACTTACTCCATGGGCTTCCCATTTCACCTATGAACATGATGATCTCTTATGATCCTCACAATTGACCTGAGTGGAAACACACTTTTAATACCTAGGCATCCTTTTGCTCAATTGCTCCTCAGGAAGATAGGTTTCCTCCTAATAAAAGGATGGATCTCTTAATGAAACTTTGAGGATGAGTTACATGTTCTTGACCTCCAAATTGCACTGAAACAATGGAATTGCCACCTCTCTGACCTGCAAGATGTGAGTTCATCACCAAGCATTGAAGCAATGTGTATGCCATCTCCCTGACTTGCAAGATGTGAGCACATAACAAAGCATGAGATGTGCATTGTTTGTGAGCTTGATATGACTGCCATCATCACTCATGGTGAGTTTCTCTTATCATGCCCCTGATGACCATTTCCTTGATGACTTAAAATATAGTTCTTGATGTTTATGATTCTTCGCAGGCCTCACGATGTTCCTGATTTCACCCGTTGTCCAAGTGACTATCTTTCACACATATTGATTCACTCTAGTTTGTTCATTGGCGTAATGTGATTCATACAGGATGGCTCTCCTCTGCCCCACAATCGAGATGAGTTGGATCATTCAGTTTTTGCATCAATGCCTTGCAGAGATCACCTCAGAACTAATGGTTTAGGAGTCTGCAGAGGGTTTTCTTTCCTTTTTGGACCACGAGACAACTTCCCGGTCTTGCGATGGTGGCAAAAAGCAATGAGATAAGTAGAATGGGAGTTGCCACATCTTTCTGAGCTCAAATATAAGACTTAATATTTTTGGCAGGTCCTATCTAGGACTGATTTTTCTATGTTGCTAGGATACAGGAACGAGTATGGGTATGGGTTCGATTCGCGGATACATCAAATTTAAAAACCCTTCCGTACGATATGTCTTGGATACGTTTGTACATATATATTAAAAAAAATATAAAGAAAATTAATATATATATTATTCATATACTCATTTTTTAGTCCATAAGAAATACAAAACTTGAAAAATATAGTACGACCAATGTTCAAAACATTCAATATACTTAAGATTTTACATTGTCTATGATATATAAATATTATATTCTTTTGTGTTTCATCCATTTCCCTTGAGATTAATTTTTGTGTTGCGATGTTGGCCATAAAAGATGTATATAAGGAGCTCCTAAAGGACCTATTTAATTACGTTGACTCTAGCCTGTCAATGATAACTAAAGAGATCAGTCCAATGGTTGGTTCTTGCATTCATATTTCCAAAATCACCTTCTAATCCTCCTTAAGGATGCAGGAAGGAGTCAATGTTGTGCCTTAATAGTTTCTAGGACAGGATGCTCTTTGAAAATTTAAGCTATGCAATTTGCAGTTCCGAATTTTTCTATTAGTATTGAAGATCACCTGAGATTTGATCTCATAAATAACTTGTACAGAGGCTCATATATATGTCCAAATTTAATTGAATGGCTTCTTTCCTCGGCCAATTGTGATGATCCCAAATAATTACCTCAAACATTCTTGATATCCTTTGAATATTTGTTCTTCAATAAACTAGAGGGATTTTAAACAATCTCCAAGTTTCCTTGTGGTTGCCATGCCCTCCTAGTCAAGTCCTCAATAAAACTGAAGTTTGTTTAAGTCAAAATAAAATAAATTTAGAGCCCCCCCACTACCCAACAGTATTGATACGTCCCAGGTACATCTAGGTACGTCCCGGATACGTCAAAACACACACGGGATGTATTTGTACTAGATACGTATCCAAGGGGGTACAAGAAGGTGGGGGCGAACCCTGGTAACATTGTTATTTTTGGTAAATTTTCACAATCTTTGCCTCCTGATGTTTCTTGCTCATTCAAAGTATTGCAAATGCTGAGGAATCACCATTTTTGGACACTTACTATTTTTAGACATGATCAACCATGAACACCTGCTATTTTTAGAAAGTGCACCTACAAGTGTCAGATTGATATGAAATTAGTCTCAAAAGTTTCGTGATTTTTTTACAGATGCTCCGCTATAATTCTCAGATGATTCCTTTGTCATGATTAGTGAGAAAATGATAATTTCATCAAAGAGGGCAGAATACTGAGAGAAAACTCAGCCCTCAGTATCTCAAAAAATCAGCCACTTCATCATGCAAGAAAATGAAAGCAGATTTTACAAGGAACATTCACTCCAACTTTCAAGGTTTTTCGCCGGCCGAATCTCCGTAAAATCAAAAAGGCAACTTGTTGCAATTTGTTGTTGTAGCATGTCTAGTCATTAATGGAGGTCAGAGGAAAAAACACAGCCATCTGAAGGTTAAAATGATTAAATTTGTGATGGGAAAAGTTAGCTAAGTTTCTGAGTGATTTTTGACATGTTTGTGGCCATGTTAGCTTGTCCGCAGTTAGAAAAATTTGCACAACAGGGGTGAGGTCGCACTTTTGTGTCCCCTTGTCTCTTGGGGGACAGAGGGGACAGAGGGGACAGCTGGGCAGTGTTGCGCGGGGACGCGTCCTCCCAAAAAACACAAGTTCAGGACATCCCGGACGTCTTAGGGACATGGGGGAAACGTTTCCCCCACGTTTCTGAAGAGGCAGGGGTGGCAGGAAACGTCTCGGGGACGTTTGGAGAAGGTGGAGGGCGTTCAGGGGATGTGGGGGACGGCAGGGACATTTGGACGTCCCCGATAGTTGAGGTACGTCTTGAGGACGTCCAGATCGACGTTCCCAGCGACTGTTGCATCCTTTTTCTATTAAAAAACACATTCTAATTACTTTAAATGTTGTTTTTTCAATGAAAGGCAATTATAACAAAAAATAAACATACCTAACCCTAAAAGTGTCATTCTATGTTATAAAATGACATTATGGGCTCATTCCATATTCACAACAAGAAAGAGCAAGAACAAGAGTGAGAGTGAGAGCAAGAGCATGAGCAAGAGGTATTTATAATTTTATTTTCTTACAATACTTGTTAAAGTCTCTATTTTTTTTAAATTTAAATTCTATTTGCATTTTTTAGGGGCTGTTTTTTAGCATTTGTATCTCATTCACAATGTAATCATGTTTATAGTTTGTAGGATTTTTAAAAATGCATATTGCATAGGGTTTGGTTGTAACCGGTTACATTTTTTTTTACTTACATTTTTAATTCCAGTTTAAAATTTATATTATATTTGCATTTTTTAGGAGTTGTTTTTTAGTTTTTGTATCTACATCCACAATGTAATCATGTTTATAGTTTGTAGGCTTTTACGAAATGCATACTGTTTGTGGTTGTTTTCATTGTTTATAAATTAAAACTAAAATCATGATCATTGCTTAATACTTTTTTGTTTAAATTAATTCATTACATAATCAATCAATCATATAGTTATGGCTTTTTTTTAATTCATTGCAACAATCATCACCATGAGTTCTTCTTCTGAGTATGAGTATGAATCAAAGCATGAGAGGGTTGAACAAGAACTTGAGATAGGTGGAAGTATTGGTGATGCCACGATGGGGGAAGGTGGAGAAGGGAGACAAAATGTAGTGGCAACGGCAACTGGTGGTTCAGTTGGTAGTGCTACTAATTGCCCCTCTCAAATGTTGTCAAGATTTTTCATTGGACCATTTGATAAGAAGAAGCCATTGCAACAATTTGCTGAGATAGTTGAGAACCCCAAATCTGGTGGGGGGGAGCAAACTATGATAGTGTAACATATGTGCACTGACTTGGCATGGCAGCATCACCAAGACCAATGCACACTTGTTGCACCTTACAGGAAGGGAGGTTGGCGTTTGTAAGGGCCTTTCACTAGAGTGGTGAGAATCTTCAATGGTGAGAATCTTCAATGGAAATATCACGGGCAATGTGCTAGAAGTTTGTGGTTCTACAACTAATACTCTTTTGAGCTCTCATAGGACTGGCAAGCATAGTAATACTTTGTTTGGTTCTAGTTTTGGAGTGTCAGAAGTGGAAAGCAAAGGGAAGAGAAAGGCCGTGGGGGCAGCTGTACGTACCCAAAATTGTATGTACTATACTACTGAAAAGAGGTTACAGAAACCCCAATGATGATTCAAATCTCTTCGCAAGGTGTTCGGAATCCAAAAAACACACTGAGTATACTTTTGCATCCTAAAATGTCTTATCCAGCCTTCGCATGCTTTGTTCTAACCCCGTTCCTCTCTTTTCCTTGCATTTTGGTCTTTAGTTACAGGACCGCCTCCCTGCCTGGGCAGCGGTCTTGTTTGCGTTTTCCAGAACTCTCCAACGCTTTCATCAACATAAATAATCAAGTTGCGCTCAACCACTCTTGCTTGCATTTAAGTTTTAGCAGCCTGGTAAATAATAATTCCTCTTTTTTTATAATAGAAGAGTTCAATTCAAACTTACCCTCTGGTAAAGCAAAGTGCTATAAATACCAAGCTTGTTTACAAGCAAATGGCCCCTCTCCCTCTATGATTTATTATTCAGTGTGTTTTGGAAGTTCTTCAATAAGTCTCAATAGGTTTAGATCATGTAAAGCTTTCAGCCTCTCAGTTCAAGGCTCCATAGTTCTGGTTTAGAGATCACTGGATCTCTCTAGTCTCATCTTGTTCCATTGTTGTTCTCCAAACAACTGGCTTAGCATAAACAGTTCTAGTTCTAGATTATGTTCATTTGAATCTTGATTCTACTTAGAATTATAGGTTGTTGTTTCGTCACAGGAAGTATAGGTCCTAGAAATTTCGGTGTGCTTGTATTGTATCCCTATAACAATCCTGCTAGGAATCACATATTCAAGCTTTGTTCTCTTGCACTATCCCTCTCCTACTTGCATTATGTTCGGCTTACGTCCAAGCTACCACTGTTCTAACATTTTCTCCTGATATCGCTACCACATTCCCACTTTTCTGGATTCACGAGAACACATAGGAACGAAGAGATCACACTGAGGGGACAAGTCACAATACAACTGGATTTGCCGTTGTTCTGTAAACTCTAGGTTTGAATTGTCGAAGTTGTAGTTACAATATATCAAATAGAATAGTAAATCATTTTATTTCGGTTAAGCTTGCTTTCAATATTACCAGGGAAGCTATGGGGAATGATAACTTCTGAGAAGCTGTGATTTATTCCTCACTTCTGAGGTATGATTGAAGGTCTTTCAATTAAATTAGTTAGTTATTTATATTTAGGATCAATTCACAAATGCACAGGCAAATAGCTACATCTGGCTACCTTGCTTGTTTTAATTCCGTTATTATATTAATTGTTCGTTATCTGAATATATTAGAATAGTCGCTCTTTAAATTTCGTTCAAATTCACATCTTTGAAAATACAAAAAAAAAAGAATATAAGCATAATGTAGATTTATTTTCGTAATTAGTTTACTTATTTCAGTTAAGTTTGATTATCTCTTGCATGACAATTACAGGACCCAAAGAGCCCAAGGATTACGTATTTGAACGGGTAATACCTCAACCAAATCTCTTCACAACACTAACAGATATAGATCAAGGCCTTAGAATTCATGTCTTTCGAACAACAACAAACCCACAAGCAGTTAGTGAGCAATTGAGAGAATTAAATATTGAAGACGACAAAGCGAACGCATTCTGGTCAAATCAACCCAACTATAGATTGCCTTGATAGGATATCCACATGACCATACAAGAACCCGAAAGAGCAAATATTTAGTTGTGATTCATTAGTTCCGCAGCCAAACGCAGGAGACCTTCTCATTGACATAGACATAGGCTTACATATACAAGTTGGTAGAACATTCGTAAGGTATTCTGAGAAGATCGCACAACTCTTCGTACTAAACATAGAAGCTGAAAAAGCTTATGACTATTGGATAGCGGAAGAAGAGATTGATTCTTCACATGACCATAACAGGTCCACAACAACCACGAACTCATGGTTGTGATCCCCAAGTCCCACAACCCAACAGGGCTACTAATCAGTTAAACATTGACACCAGTTTACGTACGCTGGTATTTAGATCCTCACCACTCCCGCCGGATATCATAACACAATTTTTCGTATTAAACATAGAAGCCAATCAAGCTAATATTTTTTGGGTTAGACCAGAAAACCGCCCATAGTTTCCTACAAATCCACTACACCTCTCACTACCACTTTCATGAACTTATCTGGAAATATACACGAAGCACCTACATGTCACTTTCCACGCGTCCAACAACCAATAGATAGGATCTCGACATTGATTGGAACCTCCGAGCAGCTATTATATCTTAACGATCCATTACACCAATTCAGGTTAGGAGAGCTTTCTTTGCCTTGGACTCGCAGATCCCATTATTGCGTGTTGACAATATAAGATTGCCCAACTAGTTTGTCCACACCCGCATATACTTCATTTCCACCGACTGTCTCGGCACGACCTCGGGAGGTCAAGTATGGAGAAAGGCTACTTGTCGATTCTCATGCTCACATGTCACTTTTCTATCGTACAACAACCCCCAATGCAGTTGTAGAAATGTTTGATTCAAAGGCAAGGGAAGAGGCAAATGATGCTATTGGAAAAAAATTCTATGTTGTTGGGATTCCATTTAATGCCGCTCGCTCTCCTTATTACAAGGAGGCTATGGCTAAGGTTACACAAACATGTACAAGTTATGTGCCTCTTGTAGACACCAAATTGAGGACAACAATCTTGGATAGAAACTATTCCAAGGTTTATCTGTTGATGGAGGAGATGGTCACATGGGTGTAGCATGGTTGTAGCATTATCATGGATGGGTGGACGGATATTAGACACCGTCCTCTCATCAATATCATTGTCTCTTGCAAAGATGGACCGTACTTCTAGAGAGCAATTGAAAGATCCCCAAATGGATCTATCTTGTTCTCCAATGCAATTTAGATCAATTAAGACACTAAAAGCAGATTTATGACCTTTTATAGCATTCTTATAATACCGATCCGAATTTATGGAAGAAAGGCGCTTAGGGTTTGGAATAGAAACCAGCCTAAAACCTAACCCAAACTAGTCGAAGACTGTGCAGCATTAAATATAGATGTTTTCTATCAAGGGCGACTAGTCTAGATGATGAAAGTCCACATAAAACCACTACCAACATTATCCATTATTGCCATAACAAGCGCAGATCTGTAACAGTTTATTATGAAGCAAAAATTGACCTTTCTGAACATATAAACAGGCTGGGACTATACGCAGAAATCTGCAGATTCGAATGACTGTGAACAGCGCTTTAAAACCTTCCAAAAATCATTGGAAAACAGTTATTTGGACTCTCAGAATTTAGTAAAATTAATAATAAAGAAATTCAGACCTGAGATGCGTCCAAGACATTGAAAACCAGCCACATACTGGGTCGCTTCATACACAGAAAATACAGTGACTCTGCTGCGATGAATTCTTCAATCCTTTATTGCAAAAACTCCTTAACTGCTGCTGGAAAATACTGAAACTCTTATACGCTCTATGGAAGATCCAGTGTAGAAATTCCTCCTAATCTCTAAGAGGGTTTTCGTCCTCTAGAGGCAATATACTAAGGGTTTCGTCCTTAGAATATTTTATACAAAAGCACCTGGCTTAAGATCAGATTCAGAAATGATAATTGATTACAATGGTTGCCCTACCCAAGCCGCCCCTCTCCTTTTTATAGGAAAAATATTACAAAATGACCTTTTCATCATCCAATGAGAAAAGAGTGCCAAAATACCCTAAAAGTATACCCAAACCTAGGCACACTTCCTCCTTGGATAAATAAACATTAAGTAATGTTTTATTATTTTCCCTAAGGTCTATTTGGCCTCCCATGCCAAGTCGCACTTTTCTTGGGAAGAGTGATAACTTTTATCCTTTTCTAAACTTACTTTCCTTCCTTTGTCCAAGTCACATTTTCTTGCCTTGGGATGACAAACATAGCATGGGTCTCTTTCTACTCTCCCTAGAAAGGATACAACATAATATTAGACCCAATGCTCCTATTTAGAGATTACCAATTTATTATTAAGTCAAATAAATTAATACAAGTGCTTTATTAATATTTTTTTTGCGCTTTGTAATAACTCATTGTGACTTAAGTCATCCTTATATTTTTTCTTTGGCTGTCGGGTTGACGAAATGGACCAAAGGTCTTCCATTAGGAAAAGGGGACATTACAGTACTCCCTTCCCGAGATTGCTTGCCCCCAAGCAATCATAAACTGCATTCTTACTAGTGCCAGGATCCCAGACCAGCCGAAGCTTTTCAAACACTGCAAAAAAAAACTTATGCAACTTACTTGTCATTAGTGAAACCAGCCTCCTCATGTATGCTTCGAATTTGCCGTACTTTTCATCACATCCTTGCTGGTCTGTGCTGATATGCAGTGAAAAATCTTCGTAGATGTCCTCACGAGATGGTTCTTGGTCCCAAACTATCATAGACTTAGCTACCATTTGATGGGGCAGTGTGTACTTGAGTGCTCTTAAGGTGACTTGTTTCCCTTTGTGTTGGAAGCTCAGCTCCACAGTTTCCACATCTTGAGTGACTCTTCCCAACGAATGAAACCATTGCATGCCAAGCACAACATTGTTATCTTTCAAGTCCATGACATAGAAATCATCACAAAGTGTATACCCACTAAATAAAATGCTAACTTGATTGACCTTCTTGCATGGAAGAGTGAGACCTCTTGCTATAGTCACATCAAAGCCTTCAAAGTTATCACATTGTAAACCTTTTTGGTCTACCAAACCTGCATCTAGGAAGTTATGTGTAGATCCACTATCCAGTAGTGTCATGATCCTACACCCGAACATTGTGCCTTCAAACATGAATGGATTATACTTGGGTGCTCCCGAAAGATAGGTGAGTCTACCCTCATTTGCAATACCTGGTGTTGGCTGCTCCTGTTCATCCTCGGACTCTTCATCCTCAACCTTTATGAGATGGATTTTGCCTTTCCCAAGACACCTATGCCCTAGTTCCCACGGATCATTGCAATGAAAGCACAAATTTTTCCGGCGAAGCTCCTTCTTTGAAACAGCCTCCATATTGGGCGTGAACTCAACCTTCGAAGAAGTGGGGCTGCTCTTGTTCTAATTTTTCCTCCTTGACGTTCTTCCTTTGGGGCTGCACTGGAGTAGTGTCTAAGTCCAAGGCTGTCCGAATAGCCTCATGCAAAGTCGTAGGCTTAAGAGCCTTGACCAATTCCCTCAGCCTATCATGAAGTCCTTCAATGAACAACATCACCACTCGCCTCTCAGGCATCTCTGGTACCATCACTGCTATACGCTGAAATTCATTGATGTATGCATCAACGTGTCCACTCTGTCAAAGTTGTGCCAAGTCCCTATAGTAAAGCTCTACATCCTTGCGATCAAATCTCGCAATCAGCTTCTCACTAAACTCTCTGAATGATTGCAGAAGATCACGTCTCTGTGTGATAAGCCCATGGTACCACCAATCATACGCTACTCCCTCAAGGTGCAACGTGGCAAATTGGATAGCCTCCTGCTCTGCATAGGCTTGAGAGTGAGATATGTGTCGAGCTTGTGAATCCATGCTCTGGCACTAATCTTTCCACTACCATCAAATGTGGAAAGGGTCACCTTGTTGGTGGCCTGCTTCAACTCCCTGTTCTGCTGCTCTCTAGGCCTCTGTACCTGTCTAGCTCTCAAGCTTCCCTCCTTTGAGCACAATACTGGTGGAGGGGAAAGGCATTCCGCACCTCCTGTGGTAGAGCTCTCCACTCATTATGCGCTGCCATAGCAGTATCTTGAAAGGTTATGTCTTCAAGTGGTTCCTCAACTAATGGTGGCTCCTCCCTCTGTAGGAATCTAGGCTGCATAGGTCAATCCGCAGTCCTCGTGGGTCTCCTTTCCTCTGTATATCTCCGATCACGTGAAGGGGAACCTCTCACGCTACCCGCTTCAGTAGGTACCTTGTTGTGCCTTCTGTGGCTGCTGGCTATGGATGCAGATCTTTCCCTTCTATCATGCCAATTTCTCGTCCTATCCATAATCAAATTCTCCATCAGTTGTCTCATGGTCTGCATCATTTCCTGATGGGAATCGATCATACCGCTGAAAAGAGCATCTGGGTTAGGTCGCTCTCGTCGTGGAGGAGTGTGTGAATCCTCCCTTCTGTCCATGATCCCGGAACCACTTTCAGTATTCAGATATGTTCGAATACGAGCTTGACTCCTTGTATAATATCTGTGTGGCCCAACTTCTCTAGGCTGCATAAAACCAACCCCTCCAGGTGGGAGGATTGATGCTGTGATACCACTGAAAGATCCCCAAATGGATCTCTCTTGTTCTCCAATGCAATTTAGATCAATTAAGACACTAAAAACAGATTTATGACTTTTTATAGCATTCCTATAATACCGATCTGAATTTATGGAAGAAAGGCGCTTAGGGTTTGGAATAGAAACCAGCCTAAAACCTAACCCAAACTAGTCGAAGACTGTGCAGCATTAAATATAGATGTTTTCTATCAAGGGCGACTAGTCTAGATGATGAAAGTCCACATAAAACCACTACCAACATTATCCATTATTGCCATAACAAACGCAGAACTTTATCAGTTTATTATAAAGTAAAAATTGACCTTTCTGAACATATAAACAGGCTGGGACTGTACGCAGAAATCTGCAGATTCGAATGACTGTGAACAGCGCTTTAAAACCTTCCAAAAATCACTGGAAAACAGTTATTTGGACTCTCAGAATTTAGTAAAATTAATAATAAAGAAATTCAGACCTGAGATGCGTCCAAGACATTGAAAACCAGCCACATACTGGGTCGCTTCATACACAGAAAATACAGTGACTCTGCTGCGATGAATTCTTCAATCCTTTATTGCAAAAACTCCTTAACTGCTACTGGAAAATACTGAAACTCTTATACGCTCTATGGAAGATCCAGTGTAGAAATTCCTCCTAATCTCTAAGAGGGTTTTCGTCCTCTAGAGGCAATATACTAAGGGTTTCGTCCTTAGAATATTTTATACAAACGCCCCTGGCTTAAGATCAGATTCAGAAATGATAATTGATTACAATGGTTGCCCTACCCAAGCCGCCCCTCTCCTTTTTATAGGAAAAATATTACAAAATGACCTTTTCATCATCCAATGAGAAAAGAGTGCCAAAATACCCTAAAAGTATACCCAAACCTAGGCTCACTTCCTCCTTGGATAAATAAACATTAAGTAATGTTTTATTATTTTCCCTAAGGTCTATTTGGCCTCCCATGCCAAGTCGCACTTTTCTTGGGAAGAGTGATAACTTTTATCCTTTCTAAACTTACTTTCCTTCCTTTGTGCACTTTTCTTGCCAAGTCGCATTTTCTTGCCTAGGGATGACAAACATAGCATGGGTCTCTTTCTACTCTCCCTAGAAAGGAAACAACATAATATTAGACCCAATGCTCCTATTTAGAGATTACCAATTTATTATTAAGTCAAATGAATTAATACAAGTGTTTTATTAATATTTTTTTTTCACTTTGTAATAACTCATTGTGACTTAAGTCACCCTTATATTTTTCCTTTGGCCGTCGGGTTGACGAAATGGGCCGAAGGTCTTCCATTGGGAAAAGGGGGCATTACAGCAATTGATTGTTCTAGGAAGTGGAAAGATGTTGAGTTCTAGTATCAGATTTTAAAGGATGCCATAGAGGAGGTTTGACCTTCAAATGTTGTACAGGTTGTCACGGATACAGCTTATGTGTGCAGAGCAATAGGCTAGCTAGTGGAGCAAGAGTATAGACATATTTATTGGACCCCATGTTGTGTGCATGCCAAGAACAATGCATTAAAAGACATAGGGAAGATTCAGTGGGTCAACTAGATAGTGAATGAGGCCAGGGACGTACAGAAGTTCATATGCAATCACCACACATCATTGACACTTTTTTGAAATTTTTTGAAGAAGGAATTTCTGAAACCAGTTGACACCCGCTTTGCATCATATTTTATTTTGTTGGAGAGGATGCACGAGTTGCAAGAGCCCTGCAAATTATGATTAAGACACATGATTGGACTAGGTGGCATGAGTCCAAGACAGAGCAAGGGAAAAGAGCGAAGGACGTGGTGTTGAGGGAAACATTTTGGGTTGATATGAAATACATCATATCAATCATAGCTCCAGTTTTTAGTGCCAACAAATATGGGGATTTTAACAGCCCCAATCTTGGTGAGATCTATGAGTGCATTGACAGCATGCTTGGGCAAATGAAGGTAGCTATTCGGGTGAGGGACCCCACTTTGGAGTTCTTCAATGAACATATACAACCCATTATTCAAAAGAGATGGGAGAAGTTGAACACCCCTCTTCATATGGCCGCGTATGCACTGAATCCCAAATGGTATGTGGAGAGGCCAAGTAGAGTTATCCCTTTGGATGATGATGAGGTGAAGAAGGGCCTTATGAAGGCCTTAAAAAAATGTATAGTCCATAGGAGGCTTCACAGATCAGGTTGGAGTGGCTCAACTTCACTAAACTTGATGGGTATAAAACATCAACAAAGCCGGACAGGGTAACATTGGCACAGGAGAAGCCAGTGAGTTGATGGCGACTATATGGGCTTCCGAGACTGCTGCGACCACTTGCCATTCGCCTCCTTTCCCAGGTTTCTAGCTCCTTTCCCAGGTTTCTAGCTCCTTTGCCTCTGAGAGGAATTGGTCTACATATGGTTGGATCCACTCTGTTAAGAGGAATAGGCTTACCTCTGCGAGAGCAGAGAAACTTATAGTTGTACACAGTGTTTTGCATGTTATGGATCGCATGACACCTCAATACAAGGAAACTCCAACATTACAGTGGGATGTAGATCCCAAGGAGCTGAGGCGGGTTGAAGAGGACAATACTGTGCAACGGGGATTGATTGAGCTTACCTTTAAGAACGAGCATGATAGTACCGGCGAGGAGTTCATGGATGTTGCTTCAAATGTTGATTTTGATTTTTAGGTTGATACTTGTCCTCTTTTTTTTGTAATATAGACAATAGACAATTGTTGGTGTATTTGATTATGAGATTACTGATATGAATATCAGCTATTGTCACTTGATCAATCATAAATTAGAATGGTTTTATATTATATTTCAGCTTATTTAATTTTGAGTTTCAAATTCAAAATTCAAATATGACATATGTAACTTACATTAACATATTGATATTATCATTTATGAATCATGATATCAAGGAATGTATTTGATGTTTATGAGTTCAAGCTTCACCTTATTTAAATCTCAAATGGTTTTATTTCAGCTTATTTATATAGTCTAGTCACTATACCTTTATATTTTAAATATTTATATATTTTTTAATTAGTCGTCCCCTCACCATTCCCCTGTCATCCCCAAAATTTAGAAAAATTTTGCCATCCCGCCGTCCCGGACTCTTAGGTAACTATGCACTTGGGTGTCCAAAGTGCGACCTGGGTGAGTGAGGGAGCTGAAAATGAGATCTAGGGGCTAGGAAATGGCACTAGAGGAGTTGGAAGTGGTCACATGGGGTCCAGGAGCTGCATGCATGAGTTGGGTTGCACTTTTGTGTCCCCTTTGTCCCTTGGGGGACAGAGGGGACACCAGGGACACCAAAGTGCGACCTAGAGGAGGAGGGAGGTCGCACTTTAGTGTCCCTCTTGCCCCCCTTGCACCGTGGGGACAGAGGGGACATCTGGGACACCTGGGAGTCCAAAGTGCGACTTGGGGGAGTGAGTGAGGTCGCACTTTGGTGTCCCCTTTGTCCCCTAGGGGACCCTCGGGTGTCTAAAGCGTGATTTTACCTTTCTGGGAAAGCAGATTTTGCCTTGGATGTCCAAATTTGAATACCGGACTTAATTTTTTCACCGTGGAAGCTTAGAAAAATGTTTTGGGGTCAAATCTTATATGATTTTGACTCCAAATCACATTTTAAGATCAATGGAACTATTCTCAAAAGGCAATTCTGCCTGCATTTCCAAATTTAGGGCCTATTTTACTTTGAACTGAGAGGGGCAGCTCTAGAGTTTTGAAATACCTCAAGAAATCTTTGAGCCTTGGAGCAAATTTGATGTTTCCACCTTGTAGAGGATTCCAATAGCTTTTTGATGCCTATTTGTTTGCTTCTTAACTCATTCGAGAACTCCCGAAATCATTTGGAAAAGTTAGCTTTCACCGAGAAGCTTTTATTTCCTACACCTTGAACTACCCGATGTTGAACAGATTGTTACTGAATCAAATTTTCTTTCCTAAACTTTCCTAAATTTCCATGGACACCTTCAATGTCCTCCAACATCACCCTTAGATATTTTAGATTTTCCCTTAACACTTGCAGAGAGTGTTCAATTAGCTGCAAAATGGCCAAAAATGGCCTTTTTAGGCCTACGAAGGAAGTTGTCTTTCATCGAAACTAATGAGTTCATCAACCACCTTAGGCACTCTTCCCTACACATTGAAACGCACTTAATAATCTTGTTAACACTTTCGTCTGAGCCTGGATGAGGGTAAGACTGAGGGCAGGTTGGGCAGAGGAAGGATGCACAATGACTAGGAAACATATTTTCCAATTATGGGCTTAGTTGTCATGTTGAAAAGTTTTAATTTTTCATGTTGCACATTTTGCATGACAACATCTCTCAAAAGAAGGAAAGCAGCAGCAATGTACTTCCATGGGTTACTATTCAGAGTCTCTAGTGACATTTGAGAGTGAGGAGGATAGAAGATGGAACTTTGAAAATAGCCCGTGAATGGTGGAAAGAACTGGCTTGTTTTTGAAGTTACAGACAGAAGTGTTAACCCATTTGTGGAGATGCCGTCAACCAATTCAATATGGATGCATAAGCCTTACAGAGAGAGTTTTGGGATGAATTATGGGTCTTTGGCTGCCTAATAAGTGTCCTCCGAGTGCACAATTAAGATGGTCAATCTTCACTATGTGCAGATATGTTTGGACCTACACTTGAAGTAGTCATTACACGTTTCAGTTTCTTGACTAACCTTGGCTCAAATGGTTGACTATAAAAATCTAATTTAGATGTATGTTTTGCTTCGACCGTGACCATTTATGTCGTTCCTCACTAAAGAATGTGAAAGAAGATTCTTTCTCTTCAAAAGTAAAAGTCTAAGGGATGTTAAGGGGGAGAATTGAAAAAGATCTAATCCCATGGTTGCACCTAATAGAGGATGGAAAGGTAAAGTAAAGGCTGTGTGTGCAGGTCACAATTGATATAGTTCAGGTCTTGAAAGTGGAAGAACCTAGATACAACAAAATCTGACTAGAGGATCCCAACCATGGATAGATTGGAGGAAACAAAGAGAGATGATGAGGATATGGGGCAGAAAGGTCCTTGTTATCTAATCATAGCATAAATAAATTGCTTTGGAACATTGGAAGGAGGATTTCAGGAAAAGAAACAAACCCATTCCTCTGGTATGAGTAATTAAGAATCAATGCCTCTTCCAGCTCTAAAAATTCCACTGGAAAAAGTGGGAAGGAAATCAAAATCTAGTGGCCTTGAGAGAACATGAACAGAATCTTGTGAATTGTGGCGCTCAACACTTCAATCATTGAGAAACTAGGATCATGACTAAAATGATGTATTACACGTCTTGCAACCTCTGCCTATTTTTTGGCATGTACACAGCATCCATTTCCATGTGATGTACTTAATATCTTTTCCTGGGTACATGATGCAAGTATTTTAGGTTAATACTAAATAGTTACTATAATGACAAGGACGTTGCTAATTCCCCTGTTAATCAAAAAACATTCTGTGATGATGATGTTGTCGGCAATGGCCCAGGTTGCAAAGGTTATGATAAGGCTGAGATGTGGCGACTATCATTGACGGTGTTGTGCATATGATTGGACCATAAGAAATTCGACCAATCTCTCCCTCTGGAATTCTCTAATGTTGAATTCTATCACTCATCTATGCCTCGTGACTATACATTCCACTTCAACAATTTAATTGATTTCTTAACTTACACACGACAGAAAGCATACCAGGATGCAATGCTACGCCACTGTAGATTTAACTGCCTGTATATTTAGAGTTTCAATGGGGGATTGGTCTCAAAGGGAAGTAATATAAACAAACTACAAATAGATTATTTTCAATGAAGATTCCCAGAACACAAAACAATAGCTTTATGTTCAAGCCTAAAAAATATTTCAATGACCCGTAATCAGGCACGAAAGTGCATGCAATAAAAAACCTGAAATTTGTTGCAAACAATCTGTGGTATGTCACCAACGCTTTTTGGATGCATCTAAAGCCACAGTGGAAAGGTCTTTCTCTGCAGTGGCCTCATATAATTTCGTCTCACCTGGAAACTCTGGTCTGGGTGTAAGCATTACCTCCTCCTCCTCCTCCTCCTCCTCCTCCTCCTCTTGCTGAGAAGCACTGGCATCAAAATGGCTAAGGTTACCCTCGTCTGATTCAAAATCCTCCCCCTCCTCTTCGAAGGAGGAATCGTTGTCATGTGAATACTGCAACACCTCAGTTGCCTGCCTCCTGCCCATCAACATCAATGCTCGGAGCTTGTCCTGAACCAGCAGAAGCGGGCCCTTTTCTATCAATTCGGAATCCCTGTACGCCTCTCTGAGGAACACAGAATCTCTATCACCCTTGAATGACACATAGAATAGCTCGGGATGGCGCAGAAGCATTGCCCTAACCTTGTTAGGAAACTTGAAGTCGTACCTGAAGCGAGTAAGATGGTCAAGAGGCATTTTTTTCTCCACAGTGAGACTGAGCAGCTCATGAACAACAGCGCAGGCATGCTTCTCTGCTTCCATTGAACCAGGCTCAAAGGTCTTGCAATCAGAGTAAGGAGAAATGAATGGCATTTCCTGGAATTGAAGTATATATTCCCTGTTTTTTCGGGACAAACCATACCCTTTCGGAAGATTTATCTTGTTGAATTTCCGAGGCCCGGCTCTGGGAATGATGAGATCCCCGTCTTCCTCCGCCTCTGCCTTCTTCTTCTCTGCAGCGGACACCGCAAGAGCAGGGTCCCATGAAGTTAACTCCAATGCAGGACCGTGGTCTGTTTCAATCAGTCTAAAAAATTGAGGGTACCTCTTGCATAGATTGCTTTTGAAATCCATGGGAAGACCCATGTCAGAAGCTATGATGGAAATTTTTTCGATCAATACCCTCTTGGTCGCAGACATCATGAGTAGCTTTCTGAGATTCTCAAGGACATGGTGCTCTATTTGGGATTTGATCTGCATTTCTTCAAGGTGCAGGTTGTATGCCTGGGGGGTCAATTTGCAATACACGGAGAAGCCTGCTTCTTCTTCTTCTTCATATACTTGAAATAAGGCAGGATATCTTCTGAGAATGGGGAGCACCCTTCTTCGCCCAAGGAGGCCCAAGTGTTTTCTGTACTTTGCCAGCTCTCTCAGAGAAATCTTTTGTTGTGGGTGTTTGAGTAGGATGTGCTTCAGTTTGGTCACCAATTTGAGCTGCTTCTGACCCTGTATTACATCGTCCAGATATTTGTCCTTAACTCTTTTGATAGCAGCAGTAATGGCGGGATAACAGCAACCCCTTTGAAATCTGGTGCACCTTCTTTCCTGTGAAATGGAAAGCGAGAGAGATAGAGAGAGATTATGTGAAAATGGAACACGGGAGAATATAGGTACCCGATTGAAAAACAATGGTGTGAGTGTGGAGTGTGTAAGAAGATGGCAAGATATGCCTTGTGCACCTGCACCCGAACCTGTACTAGGCATATCCGAACCAAAAGATCCAAATCCAAGCCCCTGATATCCTAGAGCCACCAACCATGAAATATGGTCGAGGAATGATTTGTGGAAATATGAAGGTGAGGAAGAAGAGGACTTATGTTGGTTAAGGTAATTGATTTGTCTCTAATAATATGTATCTTTCTCTATAGAAGAAAGAGTGGTAGAGGAATAATTTATAACATTGCTTGATTTTAATAGGAATGTATAAGAGATAGGTGAATTCAATTGCTATCATTTTCTATGTCAAGAGGAGGAGAAGTGAAAGCAGGTCGAATTATAGCATTCCCTCTACTTTGACGAGAAGGAATGGGATCCAAAGCTTTGGTGTTATTATATTTCAAGAGACAGGAACGAAATCAAATAATTTGACCTATCTTTAACATTCAATTTGATTGAAACATTAGAAGAAGGGATAATGAGAGATACAAAATTTCCGCAATCACTAAGATTGTTAGTGTAATCATCCTCATGATCCTGAGTACTTGGATATTCAACAAAACATACATACCATGCGTATAAAAACTATCAATACCGCCACTATCCTCCTCACATACATGAATATGAAGTAAAGACTCGTAGGTTTCAACATAATTGTAGCCACAATATAACGACATGGCATGGATGGAGGAAGCCATGAAAGACTGGAGGATTAAAAACTGTAAGATCAGGCTAAGGAATAGAAACATGTAAAAAGTAGTGGATAACAATGACAATTGGAAACCTAAGGAAAATTAGGGTTTGTAACTAAAGGCCTAGTATTTGAAAACCGTAATAGGGAACCTAGAGCCAAACAGGTAGAAGGATTCAATAAATGCAGAGGGTTCGTGAAATTTTTTATCTGAGATTAAGTGTTTGAACAACCAAATCTAATAGGGGATAGTAAAATGGTTTTGATAACTTACATGCAATTGAGACACACGATAAGTATACTAAAACATAAAAGTCATGATTCAAGGGATTAAGTCAATACTGACAAATTATCAAGTGCAAAGTTACAAACTTCAAATGTCTATAGGAGTTAGATGTCTTGGTGTTGTCACCATTGATTATCTTTTTGTATTGAGTTATTGTTTCCTCTCCATTGATAATTGCATCTTCCCTATTCATTTTGTTAGGTGTTATGAATGGTTCAAAGGCTCCTAAACCTCGTCATTTAAGAAGCTTGGGCATAGGGCTTCGAGTCTTGATTGACAATTGTTTTCTCATAGATGGTTTTTCTCCCTTGGTGGCAAACACCTTTGGAAATGCCTTCCTCATTATATTTTTATTTGAAAAGTAAGGACACAATTTACCATTTAAAACTGTAAATCCCAAAAGAAAAGGGGGTTATTGAGATAGTTGTGGATGAGCCTATGTTCTAATCCTTGGTAGTGGATAACCTTTATCAATTTGACGTTGAGGAATGTCTCTATTTTTTTGTCGTTTAGATATTAGTGGTTTCCTCTTTTTTATAGGTCTAAGTGTTTTTTTATAATCAAGTCTAAGTGTGTTGTTTTGATAATAAATGTCAGTTTTACACTTTGTTTGTTAGGTGAATATTAGTTTGGCAGTTGAAATTTGCAATGAATGTTACAATCCCATGTTACCGATTAAAATCAATGGTACTAGTTTTTAAAAATATGTTTAGTTGTGTTTATTTACATATTTGTTTATGATGTTTATTCAATTTTCAATTATCATTTCGAGATGACACAATGAAAGTTTGTTTAACCATCCATCATGAGCACAAATTAACATGACGAGTAATCATTGATAAACATTTTCTTTGCAAGAGTTGAAATTTGATAATGTTCTTGGAAATAAGCATAAAAACACAAATTTACAAAAATAATATTTTTAAAAAAAACCTAGTTATGAAATGGGTTGTAGTCAAATAGTGTGTAAGATGGTGTAAAAGGTGTTTCCTAACCCATGCAAGCTTTGAATTCAGAAAAAAAATACAAAATAAAATATCTCTAAAATGTAAAGCTAGATTAACCTAATTGTACCCCATTTGTTCACTGTAAATGACTTCATTCATCACCATAAGAAGTAAATGTTGAGATCATTGAATGTTCAAGTTGCATTTGATGATTCTAAGCAGGACCATGTACAATATTCCTAATGTCTCTCCACGTAGTGCCTTGTAAATTTATAGGACCATTGTTATAACCAACAACACATTGGAGGAAAATGAACATCTAACACAAGGCATATTTAATAGTTAAGAAAATACATGTTGGGTGTGTATTGAGGAAAATATTGAGGTCTGTTGAAGTTCTAAATGAATATGGCCCGCATAACCCTTAGTACTCAGTAATGTATGTGAAATGTCTGTACGAGTCACATTCAGAAGTGTAATATATGAGAACAATGGAGCGTATTGTAAAATCACCAATTTTAGAAGTGAAATATTTTCTACGCTAAACATGTCAAACACGCTACTCCTCCAACTTCATCTATCACGGCACCCTGTGTCACCCTACCATCTATCAACCTTATGTTTCCACGCCCTGGATGGTCATGATTTGTTTGATCGACGTCCTTACATGGTCTACAACCATAGCCATTGATCTCACTATTCGTGTAAGAGCTAGCTCAGGCTTTCCAATTGAGTTAACGCCTTTTGGTGTAATTAAGATTAGGCATTCCAAGTTTCCACTATAATATTATCATTCCTTTTCCGTTAACTTGACAATCTAATAACCTTTTGACAATAGAAACAAAGATCCGACAATCGACATATGTGCAGGACGGGGGGTATAAGATACACTCGACGTTGCATCAATTTCAACTTTTAAATTATTATTTACAATTCTTTGAAATGATAATTTTATGGTTCTAATTGTCATCCATATGTCTCATTCATCTAAGTGTCAAATTTGACGGCACCTATGTTTGTCACACATTTTTCAAGTGATGGGTAATTTTTTTAATACTACCCTTCAAAAATACAAAACAATATTATTTATAACAATTATTCTATATTTATTCAATTATTTTAAACACATATTTTTATGTATTTTAATAATTCACATATAAATTTTATATATATATATAAATTGACGGTCAAATTTTAAATATGCAAGTGACATGTGATGGTTACTACAAATATTTGCAAGTATTTTACGGAAAACATAGGATTGTAACATTGGTTGCAAAATTCAACTGTCAACCTAATACTCAACTAAAAAAACAAGGTGTAAAACTGATATTTATTATCAAAACAACACACTTAGAATTGATTATAAAAAAAAACACTTGACCTATAAAAAAAGGGGAAACCATTTATATCTAAACAACAAAAAAAGAGACATTCCTCATCGTTAAATTGATAAAGGTTATCCACTACCAGGGCTTAAAACATAGGTCATCCACAACTATCTCAATAACCCCCTTTTTTGGGATTTAAGTTTTAAATGGTAAAATGTGTCCTTACTTTTAAAATGTATATAATCAGGAAGGCATTCCCAAAGGTGTTTGCCACTATGGGAGAATAACCATCTATGAGGAAATAAATGTCAATCAATCTCGAAGCCCAACGTCCAAGTTTCTTAAATGACGAGTTTTGGGAGCCTTCAAACCATTCATAACATCAAACACAATGAATAGGAAGATGAAATTATCAATAGAGAGACAACAATAACTCAATACAAAAAGATAATCAATGGTGGAAACACCAAGACATCTAACTCCTATAGACATCTAAAGTTGGCAACTTAGCACTTGATAATGTCTGTATTAACTTAAGCCCTTGAATCGTGACTTTTATGTTGTTGGAAATAAGCTTAAAAACACAAGTTTGAAAAAATAATGTGTCAAAAAATACCTGGTTATAAAATGGGTTATATTCAAATGGTACACAATATGGTGTAAAAGGTGTTTCATAACTCGTGCAAACTTTGAATTCAGATAAAATACAAACTTAATTGTCTCCAAAGGGTAAAGCTAGATTAACCCAATTGCACCCCATTTGCTCATTGTAAACAACTTCATTCACCACCACAAGAAGGAAATGTTGAGATCGTTGAATGTTCAATTTGCATTTTACAATTCTAAGTAGGACCATATACAATATTTATAATGTCTCTCCACCTAGTGACTTTTAAATTTATAGGACCATTAGAACCAAGAAGACGATGGAGGCAAATGAACAGCTAACACAAGGCATATTTGATAGCTAAGAAAATGCATGTTAGGTGTGTATTGAGGAAAATGTAGAGGTCTGTTGAAGTTCTAAAGGAATCTAACCCGCATGAACCATCTATACTTAGTAGTGTATGTGAAATGTCTGTACAATTCACATTTAGAAGTGTAATATTTGTGAACAATGGAGTGTACTACAAAATCACCAGTTTTAGAAGTGAAACATTTTCTATGCTGAGCATGCCAAAATGTTATTCCTCCAACTTCATCTATCACGGCACCCTATGTCACCCTGCCACTTGTCAACCTACTGTTTTCACGCCCTGAACGATCACAATTTTTTTGATTGACGTCCTTGCATGGTCTACAATCATAGTCATTGATTTGATTGTTTGTATCAGAGCTAGCCCATCATTTCCAACTAAGTTAACACCCTTTAGCTTAATTAAGACAAGGAATTTCAAGTTTCCACTATAAATTATCATTCCTTTTCCATTGGCTTGACACGCTACCAACCATTTGACTATAGAAACAAAGTTCTGACAATTGAGATATGTGCAGGACGGGGGGCGTTAAATACACTCGGCATTACATCGTTTTCAACTTTTTAACTGTTATCTAGGGGAAGGGACCCCATAACCGAGCAGGGTCCAATGATTGAGAGTATTTTAGTAGTTTTTGAAACCTTTGGTAGAAACTTATTTGCTCATAGATTAAATGAAAAGTGACATAAATATGTTCAATATTTCCTTAGTTATTGTGAAATTTATTATGTATTGTTATTTCAATATTTAAGTGTAAATATATGACATTCTCACCAAATAAAGTGCACCTAAATTAATACATTACATATTAATATAAAGAGGTTATTTCAACATCAACTACTGGTGCCATTTAAGTTTTTTAGGGCTTCAACATGTATAATGTTAAAAAATTGTTTGTGCAATAATAAATATATATTTTTTCAATACTAAATTCACTTGCTTACATCATTTTATATTTTTATGTACATACATCTGTCCTAGTAACAAATATAAAGGGTTCATGAATGTCCAACTATTTATATTGATATTGACAAATTCAAATCCATATCTACAATTTATTCATCCAAAATCTCCCAACCTCCAATGTCATCTTCTATATTAAATGCAAGCACCCGCAAACAAGAAAAGTGTTGTAAGGCTCACTATTTACAAAAAAAAACACAATTAATGAAGGATTGAACAAGATTTCAAAAATATAATTAATAATTTCACAATCAAAGTGATGTATTTCCCACTCCATCTCCACTTAACTCTCTCACCCAATAGAATTCGAGTGCATGGATCAACTAAAGTGTCAAATATAACAAATAAATTGTTTTATTTACTTTACCAATCCATGTCAAACTCCCTCAGCCAATAGAAATGAAGCACACGAATCAAACATGGATCCAAATTTCTCACTAAAATCTATAAATAGTAGAGTTGAGTTGAATACTTCTTTCCCATTCAAAAAAATATTTCAGTTTGATTTACATTTTGCTGTGCAAAAACTAAAACTTACTTGTTGCTGCTGACAATTTACATCTTCTTGCTGTGCAAAGGCTGCTAACTAGCCAGGGGCAATCTCTTCCATGCTGTGCAAAAGTTGCTAACTAGCCAAGTGCAATATCTTCCATTTCCTATTTATTTACATCTTGGTAATCTTGTTCAATCCTTCATTAATTATATTGTATAGAAGTTTATATTGTATAGATAGTTTACCATTAAAATTGTTATGAACAATAATGGCTGATTTAAATAGTTTACAAGCAGCTCATTATTATTCGTAACAATTTTAATGATAAAATCACTAAATATACAGTGAATCCTATGTTTTTTCAATTGATCATCTGTCATTATTCATAACCTGCTCTTTCATGGAAATAAAATATTTACTGCAGTTCTGTTAAAAATATACTGCAGTTTTGCTAGAAATTTACTGTAAGTTTTGCTTCAAATATACATGCATTTAAATAGTGTAACCCTTCCATTTCATGAGGCATTTCACTTCGCACATATCTCATTGAAAACATAATCCAGATGAAAAGCCACAAGGTTGCCATGAAGGAAATCTTTTGGTAATATAATACGCAGAAAGTGAACGGTGAAACTGTAATTTCAAGCCATTATTGGATTGGCAGAAGCATTTCAGAAAACTTGAAACTATAATTTCTGGCCATTATTGGATTAAATTAAGCTGTCCAAACTTTAAAGAAAAGGATTTGAGAAAACATGCAAATGATGGACGTATTTTCAAAAACCCTATATTAATATCAGTTTTGACGCAGAAACAAAATCATTTTGCTCTCTAGACAAGATATTTCTGAACATAAAACATGCGTAATTTATAACTTTTTCGTACATAATGTGACAGGTGGAAAATAACCTATACAAAATGTGAAAAATGTAACATTTTAAACTAGTGACCCAAAACTGTTAATTTTTAGAACCACTTGTTATTAGTTTAATACTTTATAAATGCTTATTTGATTGGTAAATGGTGCAAATTAAATATTGTCAGCTGTAATCAATGTCACATATCACTGATCACATGGGAATGCATTTATTTCTGCCAGGTGTTTAATTGTGTGGCAGAACTACTTGTGTTGGGACAGGTGATCAGCACGTGTTGGGGCAGATTTCATAATGGCGCGTGCAAAGCAGCCTGCCAAAAGACCAGTTAGAAAAACGAGGAGTAAGCTGCAAAGGGGGGTGAAGTTCACAAATATCTCTTCTGATGAGGATAACATAGTCGACAAACAACCTCAAAAAACCACCACAGCGAATCCAAGGAAGAATCAGTCAAGAGCCAAAGCACAAAATTTTGCCTTCATCAATGCAGCGAATATACATAAGAAAAGAATAGCTTCCAATAAAATGAGGCATCCGCCAAAAGGCAAAGAATTTTATTTTCATGAGAATATCACAGCTGCCTAAGATCCTGAAATCAACCTTACTAATCCAACTGTGGAAGTAACTGGGAGTACTGCTATAACAAAGAAAGTATACATAAGAGGGCAATGGACAGAAGCTGACATGAAAGCAGCCTTAAGGGACGTGGAAGAAAATGGAATGTCCACGCGGCAAGCAGCAACTAAGTGGGGAATCCCTAGTACAAATGTGACTGATTGGTTGTATGGAAAAAGAACCAGTAAGAGGAAGGGACCTCCAACTGTTTTAACAGATGAAGAAGAGAAAGAAATTGTTACCTAGTGCCAAGATATGGCTGAACTTGGCCATGGTCTTGAAGTCATTCACCTAAAGGCCTATGTAGCACACATGTGCCAATGCAGACCAAACCCATTCAAAGATGGCCTGTCAGGAAAGTCATGGTGGTATGGTTTTCGAAGACGTCATCCTGACTTGACAATAAGAACTGCAGAAGGCCTTGACCGAGATAGAGCAGTCATGTTAAGGCCAAGAATTGTTGCTGCTTTTTATGATAACTTGCAAAAAATGTATGCTGCAAATCAGTATGGGCCAGAAAAAATATGGAACTGTGATGAAACTGGTGTTCAAGCAGGCAGGAATTGTGGCATGCGTGTCATTGCTAAGTTGGGATGTAGAAGTGTTCCACATATTATGTCAAAAATTAGGGAATGGATTACCATATTATGTTGTGTTAATGCAGCAGGACAAAGCATTCCTGGATTTTATCTTTTCAAAGCAAAGAGACAACTGAAGAACTATATAGCTGGATGTGAACCTGGAGCATGCATGGCAGCCCAACCACATGCTTGGATGACAAAAGAGTTGTTTATGAATTGGTTACATCATTTTGCAAGATCAGTTCCAGGTGGGGTTTCACCAAAAAATAGGCATCTTCTCATATTTGATGGTCATGGCAGCCATGTAGCTTTAGGCACAATCCAAGAGGCTAGAAATTTAGGCATTGACCTTCTGAATCTACCAGCACATACTAGCCATAAGCTTCAACCATTAGATGTTAGTGTGTTCTCTCCATTCAAGAACTACTTTAAAACAGTGAGGTCTAGATGGATGGCAAGGAACCCAGGTCTTGAAATAAGGAGGACAGAATTGGCAAAACTTGGTAGTCAAGCTTTCCAACTTGCACTTACACCTGAAAATATCAAGGCAGGTTTTCGAAGGACAGGTATATGGCCACTAGATCAAAATGCTCTTTCCAATTATATGAGGCCAAGTGAGGCCTTTGATGTTGAAGAAGATGAGGTGGCAGCTGTTGAAAACATATTGAGGATGGCGGGATTGGAAGATGCAGATGTGCAACGTTGTTTAGAAGAACTTGCAAAAAATGTGGTAGGTAATGAGGAAAACCAAAAAACAAGGGAAGAGCATGTTGAGTCTACATGTTTTGGCATGCCTTCAGATTTTCACCTTAGTTCAACAACTCATGTGAGCCAAACACAAGAAGCTACAGATATTGATGATAGCATGAGCTTACCAACACAATTCAGTGCACCTGAATGGATTAAAGAAGGGGCTGCTAACCTGGGCATCCAAATTGATTTCAACAATGAGGAAGTTTCAACTTCTATGCCATCTCCTCCCTCACCTCTTCTAAGCGAGGTGGTGCACTATTATGCTAACACATCGGAGTGGGGAGATCATGATGCAAATGGTTTAGATATAGGAAATTTTGAAGTTGATGACTTTTTAGCCAGTCAAGACAACCAAGAGGTGATCTGCAACCAAGATGGGAACAACCAAGCATATAAACCAGTAAGCAAATTCTTAAAACTGCCAATTGAGAAGGTTCACACCCATGTACGGCTAAATGACGATGCAATTAGAATTGGAAGGCAATCTCAAATACTTACCTCTGATGACTACTTGCATTTACTTCAAGAACAAGAGACAAGAAAAAAAGAAATTGAAGATTTGAAGGCAAGGAAAAGGGAGCAGGCAAATGAAAGGAAAGCACAAAGGTTAATAGAAAAAGAAAAGAAGGGGCAACTTAAAATTGAAAGAGAATTGAAAAGGCAGAAAAAGGAAGAGGCACGGTTACAACGAAAAAAGGAGAATGAGTTGAAAAAGGAGCAGGCCAAAATCTCCAAAGAGCATGATAAATGGATGAAGGAATGGCAACAACGACAAAAGGATTCTGACCGACAAAATAGGTGATTGAGTAGTCCCTCAAATCCCCTACCTGATCAACATCATATTTTGTTGAGCATGTATAACACATTCATGCCTGCTTTTTCTTCCATTTTTAATAACCAATCTAGCTGCCCATCTTCTCCTACAAGCAATGTTACAAATTCTGGAATTTTAGATCAAGCGTTGTTTAGTCAGACTGACCAACTTTCAGAAGCTAATGCAAATGTTCAAGGTACACCTCCTACCATGCTACCTACTGCAATTCAATCTGTGAATGCTACCACATCAGAGAATCACAACGAAGTGCAACCTCCACCATTTCCAGGATTTTGGCCAAACTATTAAGTGAAAAGTTGTACAAATTTTGGTTTACATAACCTTCTTAGTAAGCATTAGTAAATTTTGTCGAGCTTGTAACAGAATTCCGTAATGGTAGCTAGGATTTCACATATTTTCACAAATATGTAAAATGCATAATATAAGTCCTTAGACCTTAAACACATATGTTATCAAATATGTAATCGAATGCCTTAGCAGCAGGCTGAAGTAGATATTGATAAATGTTATATATGTAATCGAATGCCTTAGCAGCAGGCTGAAGTAGATATTGATAAATGTTATATATGTAATCGAATGCCTTAGCAGTAGGCTAAAGTAGATATTGATAAATGTTATATATGTAAAACTTTTGGAACCCATCTTTACTGTAATTTTCTGGAGTAATGTATCTAATATTTTGAAATGGAAAACAATATGTTGTAATGGTATGTCAAAGAACTCGAGTTTATGCCATTCAATCTAACAATTGCACATAATATCAATAGGGGAAGGGACCCCATAACCGAGCACTCTAAGTTTGAGGGTGTGTATAGACATTTAAGTGCCTGATTAAGCCTTCGAAAAACCATCAATCGGATAGACAAGGAATTTAAAAACATAAATATGTGAAATTTATAACTTGTTCATACCTAATGTGCATTGTGCATTGTGAAATTTGCAGATGTGATCTTTATTTGGTGAGAATGTCATATATTTACACTTCAATATTGAAATAACAATACATAATAAATTTCACAATAACTCAGGAAAAATTGAACATATTTATGTCACTTTTCATTTAATTTATGAGCAAAAAAGTTTCTACCAAAGGTTTCAAAAACAGCTAAAACACTCTCAATCATTGGACCCTGCTCAGTTATGGGGTCCCTTCCCCTATATCATTACCATATCTAAAATATTGTTTTCCATTTCAATATGTTAAATACAATATTCCAGAATATTACAGCAAAGAAAGGTTCCAAAAACAGCTAAAACACTCTCAATCATTGGACCCTGCTCGGTTATGGGGTCCTTTCCCCTATATCATTACCATATCTAAAATATTGTTTTCCATTTCAATATGTTAAATACAATATTCCAAAATATTACAGCAAAGAAAACTTCTCGCTGTAATTTTATGAAATATTGTATCTAAAATATTGAATTCGGAATTGTGTTTATTATGGCATGTTTTGTGAAGTTCAGAGATTCTAAAAATATTAGTAATTTCTTTATTTGATATTAACATCTCATTCAATCTCAATTCTTTAAAATAGATCATTGCCTTAGCAAGGTCACACTCGACCTTACCTGCTTGAATGGAACTTTAATTCTGCGAAGGCGATGCATGGACATGTTAGTGCAGTGGGAATGCCATCACTTTGCAATTGTTACTTTAGAAACCCATGAAACTCCTATCGAAGACGTGAAACATGTGCAGCTGCAAGGGAAAGACATTTTTGGTTGTGTGAGTGAGACAAAAATACAAATTTATTCAGTAGCAACTTATAAAATTCCTGCAGACAAATTAGTGTAACATCCTCATTTTTCACATTAGAACAAGTCAATTTTTTTTTTTTTGATAAATGCTTCCTGGTTCTAAATACATAATTTAGAACTCACAAATCAAATAACCATTCATAATAACAGATAACCATATGCAGCTGTAATGACTCGGAGTACCTCCGATCTATTCATTCGATGACTCGGTAATCTACCGATCTATTCATGAGTAATAAGAGTTGGCGTTTTTATTTAACACATCACTCTTTCGGTTCTCTTCCCTATTCTGGGATTCAGAATGCTCTCTCCAAGGAACCTAACTTAATAATTGTTACCATTATTCATCCGCATCTCATCCCTTAGACCAGGTGACTCAGGACAACGCAATTAACAGCTTGCGATACTTTGGCCAAAGATTTGAAACATACTGCTTATGTCTCGTATTCCTTAACGGCATACTCATCAATCTGGAATACGTCCTTCACCCCATTCTTATGTTATGTAGAATGTCTTATACTGACTTCTGTCAGTCCTTCCTATCCCAAGGTTAATCACTCGGAAACGGATTAGTAAGGTGACAATGTGATATGGATTCACTTGAGGACTAGGGATAAGATGACATACTGGGTCAACCCTAGCTAAACCAGTGTGTCAAGATACCACGAGTCTCCTAGGCAGCCTTATAATGTAACCACATTCCTAATCGGGCCCCAGAGTAACTTGCTCGAGTTAAAAGTGTAAATCTTAACGATTAATGCAAAGGGTGTCGTCATAAGTCACCTGCATTATGGTATCTTCGAGAAGATCCTAATCTTCTCGAAGGTACATCCCTGCAGCTGTCTTATGCTGTCAACCTTTAAATCCGCCTCAAAAAGATCTACTTACTAATAAGCGTTACGCACATTGAGTTAAATTATATTAAAAGACATTCTCCTGAAGGTTAGTCTTTCCTGATCCCTGGATTCCTCATCTTAGAATGACCTTTCTCAATAAAGCTCACAACATAGAGAAGTTATTAAGGCCAAGGCCTCATCAAGGAGTTCATAGAATATACATAATTCTAAATCAACGAAGTTGGAAAATATCTCATAAACTTCACACGAGATTGCCAACAGAACCCCTTTTGGTTTATTTCAGTTCTCATTACTGAATTTATATCGTACTTACTAGTATCAAGATATAATGATTAAGAATCCAATTAATTGTTATCCTAGCATAATCAAGACTAGGGATTAATAATTTATTTCAGCTTGTTTAGCGTTCTGCTTAGGTTTATTTTATCCCTATCTTTCAAAAAGACAGTGATCTATATTTCAAATTTTAGCTTCAGATAACACATACTAGAACTACTAAACAATCATAAGAATTCAGTCTCATATTCATGCAAACTTATATTGACAATCACAAAAGTCTCCAAATATACAATGGTAACAATGCCCCTCCGGTATATAAACCGAAGAAAGTCAAACTATCAAAATAAGAATACAACACATAAGTAGCAAATACTTATTTCCATTCCTTTCAGAACTATACAAATACATTTTATGCATTCAGCATACTTCATACATTACTCAACGGCAAAAGCAACATCTTTCCACATATATTACATTTAGAAAAATCAAGTTGTAATTTTACATTAAATCAAATCTAAATAATCTGATCATCCTATTAGATCTACGTGCCTTTACCACTTACGGCATCCATCTGCAAAAATTGTCAACATGGGTCAGTTCGATGAACTGAGCATGATAAGCACTAACTCTTAAAACAATTGCAATCCATCAATTGTTTTCATTAAACACCCTGTTTAAATGAGATCATATCACCAAAAAAGTAAACATATTTCAGACTATGCTTTTGTAAAACAACATGACTATAAACACATAGCTCAAATTATAGTCACTAAATAGTCTTAGATGCTTTTCAATTACTTCATCAAAATGTTAGTGACCAGGTAGAAAAATGCATCAACCCAACTACCCATCTGAATCCCAAGGACAACAACATCAGATAGATTATATATATTCAACACAATAAATAAATAACCTTTCATGATTCCATCAGCATGATAGAACAATTCCAAAAGTTAGATAAACAATTATATCAACATATACTTAATAACAGAAGAGAAATAAACGAATTATACATATTTCCTTCAGAACTAGCTCATGACTGTACCTTCTTTCCAAGAGTAAGGAATTCACCTTAAACACATGCAAATAAATCAGACGAGACCATCAAAAGCACTACAAATTTGTAAAGATCAAATATAACAAACTACTGTACTTATCCAGCAGTACAGTAGCTCTCACGCTAAACAGTGATGACCCTCTATCAGAAAAACTCCACAAGACCTTCCACAAGACCCTCCACATGAAGCAGAAAACAAGAAGGGATTCACCACATTGCCTGTTGAGGTGCAATCAATGGCTTTTAGTTCAGTCTAGCTCAAGGCAGGATAGTCATGCAACAGAAGATGTAACATGCCAACAATCCCATACATCAACCTACAACCCATTCTAGTCCTTACTAATCACTGTAAAGCTTTTAGATCCAAAGTTGAAATCAAAACATCTTCTCTTTTATCGCAGTTAACAAGAGACTCAATAATCATTAAAGCAATGACGTTTCCCTATGACTATGCAGAGAGATTTTTAAACGAAATCTCCTGCAACATGCACAGCCATATCTAACTGGAATTTAATCAGAAAGGAAACATAGCATATCGTAATCACTTCTGGATGCATCCAAGGTTGAAAGTATGGTATCCACGACCCACTAAATAAAAATCCAAATTACATGATGTCAAGCTATGTAAAGAAGTCCAACAAAGCCAAAAACATTACATGTCCATAATCAGGCTTAAATAGAAGCAAGTGACACTGATTACTTATCAAATATTTAAAACTAAATCCGTATAACAGTATTCATCGGTAAAGATTCTATAGAAAATGATATACAAGTTAAATACAAGTTAAAGATTCTGACCATGCCAGTAATGCTCAATATTCACAATCAAGTATAAGAAAATCTAAATATTGATTTCAAAACAAGGAATCCAACTGAACCCTTATAACAATATTTTCTCCAAGCTTACATAGAGTGGAAACATAATAAGTACCCATCTGAGTCTGAACCACAAATTTCTTGTAAAATGAAGGTATTCGTTACAAAATAATAGAATTCGCATTACCCGTTACTCCTTCAAGACTCAGACAAATCAAATTACCAAAATTAAAATATATATAGCTTCCACAGTGGTCCCAAAATATACGAATCATTCAATGGACTCTACAGAGTCGTTTCAAATACAATAAATACATATATCCATATTGCATACTGTCAACGGGTTGAATCCCATAACCACAATGCAAAGGAAAAACAACTTCAACCGGATCACAATGAGATACAGTTACACAGCAAGTTATTTATTCACAAATAACTTTAAATGACAAAACAAAACCCAACAAGAATCAATAACCACCACCAATAATAACAACGACAGAGCTTACAAAAAGTTCAATAAAACTGAACAATCAAACAAATGTCCATCAGTATCCCCTCCGACAAGTATCAACAACAAGCACCACAGTAGCCTGTACCCATCACGAGAATAATTCATGGGTTCTCACAGAGCATGCCTAGCATACATTCTTGCATATATTACGTAAATTAAAGCTGGAATATAAAACAAAAAGAAATATAGCAACAGTTCGAAATACAATAAACACCCATCAAGGGTTAAATTGAAAAACCAAACCAGCATGAAGGTACAGTGCCAAAAATCACACAAGACTACCATAGTAACCAACCAATTCCAAAAATCATCTGAACAGAGTTGTTCTAATGAAATCATTTGAAAGAGAGCAAGATTTTTAAAGGTTAGGGCCTAACATGCCTGGATATTTGCTCAAAATTCCAAAGCAGACCACTGAAAGAGCTCAAACCTTCTCCTTCTTTTCCAAGTTAGAGCCACCAACAAAAATTTTCTATTTTCATGACTTATAAATTTTTCCTTGCCAGAGGAAAGAGCTAGTTACGCTCATACTTGCCATGCAACACCAAGAAGACTGGTGTGAATAACCAGTGAACAAATAGAAGGAAAACTGGAGTGCATGCAAAACCCAATAAACCATTAACTTTCCATTTTGCATGCTTCCCCATGAAATCCGAGCTCGGAGACCGAGTCCATAAATGGCATTTACTCCCGATTTCCTGCTCAATCTCCACTGCCACCAACCGCCATAGTTGGTGATGGACAAATGCATACCAAAGACCATTTCCAACTTTGGTGACCTGCCACATCGGCTCAAGTTAGCCATTTTAAAACTTCCACCAAAATTACCTGTCCCTCATGCTTATCCACGCATTTAAAAACATAGAAAATGTCACCCATGGTTCGCACCCCTCCATAGGTGCCCTTTAGTCCTTGCTCAATAGTTAGGTTAGTAACTTAGGTTAGGATTTAGGATAACACCTAGGCTAACCTCTTAAATCATAGATACTAACTTAGAACATTAGCTCTTAGCCTAGGTCTAGGTTAGATTAACACTAATTTAACCCCTAGGTTAAGTTTAGTTTTAGGTTACTAACATTAATAATTCCAGTTAGGTCTAACATTTCATATGCTCAGAAAGAGAACCTACAACATACATTCTCAAATAGGGTTCACTCCTATACTGCCATTAGGCTATAGAATTATATGCAACATAATTATTACCTGGTCTAAAATCAAGACCTTCCAGATATATTATGATATCGGGAACCAATTCATTTAACATGATCAGCCTGAGTTATACTCCGGACTAGCTTATTAAATGCATCTAGACCTTGCAACTTGCTTAAGGTCTGTTATTTTAATTCATCACGATTAAACTTAAAGCACCACTTGGATCAATTCCACTGATCCAAGGCTAGGTCTTATAGATGGATAATTCCATAATTCATTCCGAGATCAAATTAAACTCATATGCAAAATGAAATAAATAAAAGAGTTCAATCATATTTCGAATCAGTCAAAAATCTGCAAAGAAGATACAGTACATATCAAGCATGACTTCTCAATCAAAGGAACACATCCTTTTTACAAAGAAATCACATATCAACACTTGTATGCTCAGGAGGAAGTAACAACAGTTCAAGGTGTTACAATTAGTGTCAACAAATTAAAATTTCTTGTTAAAAAGATAGTTCAAAGAAGAAGTATTGTCAAATTCCCAAAATATAATGTGTTTAAAAACACATTTTTGCATACTGTTTTTTTACCGAGATACAGTTTGTGCATGTCTATTTTAATGATGCCTCCATGAGAGCCACCAGAGATGTTGCTGAGCTCATTAGGGTGCAGAGTTTATATGTTTAAGAGATGCTGCTACACTGAATCGGGGAAAACGCAAGCAAACCGGTCCAATCTGCAGGCCGTAGTCTCTGATGACTCAATCAAAAGATGCGTTTATGACTGTTTTAGAAAATGAAGGAGCACAGATTGACCATCATCCTGCAAACAACCTTCACACAATCAGTCTTAAAAAAATGATGGTCACCATTCATATTTCCACAGCAAGATTGAAGACATGAAAATAATGAGAATACAGTAAGAGCAAATAAACATTCTTGCGCACAAACCTGATTATACTGTATCTTGTTCATGTCCAAGGCAGTCTGTGAAAGTCCACGAAATCTCTGCTACAGGCTTAACAGAAGGCTTTCAGCACTATCTTCCAGCAATTCTCTCTTCTCAGCATCTCCCAACAAGTCTTTCACAATAACCTAGGAAGATTTCATGTATGGCCGGTTCTCCTTTCCACACACTGATCGTCTCCCATGAAGTTTTCGCCGCCAAAAATGGATAATAGCTTCAATGCGACTTGCAATTTATAGTGTATGGTGCTCATATGACAAACGTAGGCAGTCCAGCACACAGTCTGGAGAAAACTGTTCCGCAGTTATGGATAATGGAAGACAGAGGTAAGTCCAACCAGGCCAAGAAAATCGAAGACAGAGTGTTCGGTTATGGCTGGGAGTGGGAATCGTTGTTCGACTCAGAGTTGGGAGATTCAAACGACAATCACATATCTGATTCGGATAAATTCCCGTTCCCGTCAATGAATATGTCGCCGTTAGAGTTAGAAAGAGACAGAGACAGAGAATTGGAGGAAAGAGACAGAGACAGGCCAAGAAAATCGAAGACATTGTCAAAATTCAACGCTCATCGTCTTGAGGAAACGGTGTTAAAAGGAAACACGATGACATGACACGACACAAACCGCTGCAAGAAGAAAATTTTAGTTCTTAGAGAGGCAGGCGCAACAGGCCACAAGGCAAAAGCGAGGAGTTTTGGATCAGAGCGACAAAAATGTTCGTGCGGCTGATCAATCAGGTTCTACAGGTTAGTGTAAGCAAGGGAGATAAAAACATAAAAAGTATATTTGCAAGAACCAGGCCAGAGGACTCGAAGCTTATGAAATGGACAGAGGACTTGAATCATGTGTCGGCGCGGTTTTGCGAAGCATGTAAGTCCAACTGTGCCGTAGGCGAGTGTCTTATGGCCTGATCTCTGCAAGCGGCGGTGCTTGATCTTACGGCCGAACGCATGGCGGAGGCGAGCTCTAGAACCACCCGTTATCACCATCTTCTTCCACCGTTCCAGGCGCCATCTTCTCCTTCCAGTCTATTGCCGGTTCCAACATGGATAACTACGCTGTCAACTACTTCTGCCACACCATTAAGCCCCTGGCGAGAATGAATTCATTCCCATGTGATCGGCGATAGGTGACATTGATCACAGCTGACAATATTTACTGCGCACCATATCCCAAAGAAATAAGCATTTATAAAGCATTAAATTGATAACAAGTGGTTCTAAAACTCGACAGTTATCGGTCACTAGTTCAAATGTTACATTTTTTCACATTATGTATAGGTTATTTTCCACAATGCACATTAGGTATGAACAAGTTATAAATTTCACATATTTATGTTTTTAAATTCTTCGTCTATTCGATTGATGGTTTTTCGAAGGCTTAATCATGCACTTACATGTCTATACACACCCTCAAACTTAGAGTGCTCGGTTATGGGGTCCCTTCCCCTATAATTCTTCATAATGTTAATTTCACCGCTGTAATTGCCATCCATATGTCTCATTCATCCAGGGGTCAAATTTGACGACACCTATATCTGTCACACATTTTTCAAGTGACAGATAATTTTAATACTGTCATTCAAAAATACAAAACAATATTACTTACAACAATTATTCTATATTTTTATAATTATTTTAAACATATATTTTTATATATTTTAATAATTCACATATAATTTATATAAAAAAATGAAGGTCAACTCTTTAATTTGCAAGTGACATGTGACATTTATTACAAATATTTGCAAGTATTTTACGGTTGGAATTACAAAAAATGTCTAAACAACCGTCAAATTTAACCCATGCATTCATCATAACAAATCAATTCTTCGTCTAGGGAGATATCTTCCAACCTTAGCCAGAAATTGGAGGACATTGTGGCCTCAGATACCCTCAAGCCATGAAAACAACCCGTCGCCCTTATATCATTTTCATATATCTATCATTCATCAGAATGTTGATTTCTACGCTCTAATTACCATTCATTTGTCTCATTCCTAAAAATAAATGAGTACTTTTCCTAGGGAAATATTTTTTATCCTTGACGATGTACTTTTACCAATTTTGTAGTAAAGGAAACGCCATTATGGTTTGGCACCATTTGATTTTCATCTTTCCATTTTAGTGCCAAATTTGTATCGACTTCAGCAACCACCAGGAGCCCATGAAAGTTGTAGATGAAGCAGTTGATGATCTCAGTGCAGCAGTTCATAAATGCAATGTGGAGGGTTTTGACAATGCATTTTTTGTTGGTGGACAGGCCTTCTCTTTCCATCCCCATTCCTTCTTAATATTAGGATTTTTATTTTATAATTTATGTGCCTTTAGATGAATTTGAACTTGAAGTGTGTTTCTATACCACCTACTCTTTTTTGTGAGTAGTTGTACCATCATATTTATCGGTAATATAGAAATTATTTCATTAAAAAATATCAAGTTGTATTATATGTCTATTGATGTAAAAAATAACCTATGTTTTGTACGAGCTAATAGAATCCGGCTTCACATTATATTTACACTATAGTGTTTGATATTTTGTGCTCTTTTTATATTGATAAAATTTAGTAACCGGGAGAGTTAAGGTGCAGCCTTGCAACATTTTAAGTTAATTGTTAGTTTGTTTTCAAAAATAAAACACCGCAGCATTAAAAGAGTTTAAAAATTATAATACATATAACTGTCAATTTAAAAAATAATATATGTTAAATTATAATTTATGTATACTACATTACATATCAACATTATTATCATACCATTCAAATAAATAAATATAAAAAATTAATTATTATAATATATATTTATAATAAAATACACAAATTTATATTAAATGTAATTATGGGAATATTTGACATCCATGATTGTTACGAAAGGGACAAATATTTTACATGTAAATTCTTTTCGGAAAAAGTAAATTACAAATTCAATTGCATTTAATATCATATAGATGTCCATGTTTAAACGAAGATTCTTCCATGGCATATTTAGTTTCAAAAAAAAGAAATCCACATCAAATAATAATTTAGTAGAAGTTCTCAATTGCAAATGAGTTGCAAATTACACCGGAGAGGATAATAATGTTTAGTTTTTGGAGTTACAATTTGTGGTGAAATATATGCTATCTTAAATTGTTTCAAGTTCATATTATGGGCAGGGGGGAGAAATATAGTACAACTACAACATCTGGAAAGGAAAACAATTCTTATTATGCTTTGGTGAAAGTCCACGACCTGTTTTGAAGCTCCTTTTTTCTCACAGGATGTGAGCATGTGCTAGAAAAAGATTAGACACATGTTGGTTGTATTAGGTGAAACAATGTCAACATTTGACTAACATTGAAGATTTCACATGCCATGTGTAAATCTCCCATTGTGAAATGTGGCACTCGTTATTATAAATCATTCAGACTAAGTACCTTGGTTCCATAATCACCCTCCTCGCCCGTGAATTAACATTTATGAGCTTGGCATAAGATTTAACATCGAATTATTTTCAAACTTTAGACCAATTCAAGTTTGTTATTAAGGAATGGTGTAGACAACTCCCAATCTCAAACAGACTCTCTTAGCTCTGCATTTTATAAAATAGCAAACTCTCTTAAGCATAGGTTTTTAGACTTGCATGACATAGACATGCCAATCACAAAAATTATCTATGAACTTGTTCATCATATTAATATTAATTACACCCTATAGTTGTGGGATCCAATCAACCATACAAGGAAAAGTTGGAGAATTCTTGATAATAATAAGCATGGTAGATACATGCAACGATCACTTTTATTTGTTTGGATGCTAAGTTGATGATGTGTCCAATTCGAAGGGTAGGTGGGGGTAGATTTCCGATGTGCATTGAGTGTGGCACTATGCCAACTCGTGCAAGTCAAGATAGTCAGTAGTCGCTTGCCTTTTTTTTATTTTCTTGGATTGAATCTGAACGTTCGTTGCGTTTTCGTACCTTTTGATTTTTTCTATACCAAGGAAAGGAGGATTATGAGACATTCCCTACCTGAGACAGTCACTTACGACAATGAATCCATAGTAGTATGCAAACAACCATCGAAATGAATCAAGAAAATAGAGATTGCGGACAAAGGGGAAGAATACAATGTAGGCAGTAAATAACAATTGCATTTGTTGAAAATAATGCACCTTAATCAGTTGTCCCGCACCCTGTTCACACCTTCCTTATGATGTGTGGTGCATTTGATCTGCCCTATATAAATTGTCTGACTGACACATATAATCCATTCAATTCGCCCAAGTCTCCGATGCGACATTGGCAGGAAGAAGTTCCATTAAAATGGCACCTAGAAAGGCTAAAGTTTTAGCGGTGGTGAATTTAATTATTTACTTACACCGTTCCATTTATAAGGATGATGAGAAAGGTAGATACATGCAACGATCACTTTTATTTTTTTGGACGCTAAGTTGTTGATGTGTCCAATTCGAAGGGTAGGTGGGGGTAGATTTCCGATGTGCATTGAGTGCGGCACTATGCCAACTCGTGCAAGTGCAAGATAGTCAGTAGTCGGTTGCCTTTTTTTATTTTCTTGGATTGAAACTAAACGTTCGTTGCGTTTTCATACCTGGTGATTTTTCCTATGCCAAGGAAAGGAGGATTATGAGACATTCCCTACCTGAGATAGTCACCTACGACAATGAATCCATAGTAGTATGCAAACAACCATCGAAACGAATCAAGAAAATATAGATTGTGGACAAAGGGGAAGAATACAATGTAGGCAGTAAATAACAATTGCGTCTGTTGAAAATAATGCACCTTAATCAGTTGTCCCGCACCCCCCATTCACACCTTCCTTATGATGTGTGATGCATTTGATCTGCCTTATATAAATTGTCTGTCTGACACATCTAATCCATTCAATTCGCCCAAGTCTCCGATGTGACATTGGAAGGAAGAAGTTCTGTTAAAATGGTACGTAGAAAGGCTAAAGTTTTAGTGGTGGTGAACTTAATTATTTGCTTACAAAGTTCCATTTATAAGGATGATGAGAAAGAGCCTAAATTTATCATTGAGTGTATGTTATTCATTCATCTAATAATTCTTTGCAGTGACAACGAAGAATACAAAGGGAAGGTGAAGCGATGTGAAATTTTATATAAATGCAACAAGAGATGGCAAAACCAAAAGGCAATTGACCAAATTAATATGTCAATTATTGCCAACAGAAATACACACCAGATAAACTAAAAAGTAAAAATATCACAAATGAGAGTCCACCTTTCAACAAAATTATAGAGAAAGATTCTGGAAAAAATTCAATGCCAAAAGAGAGGTACCTTTTACCCTTTATGCCTAACTCTCACGTATGTTCTCATATGTGGATAAATTTGACTTTTTCAAAACATTTTCTTGAAATGATGTGTGGCGCAGAGGATGGCGTATGCGGTGGTGTCACGGCCACGCAGGCGCTAGGCTCGATTTTGCTGGGGCCTGTGCTAACGTAAGTGATAGTTAGGCATGGCCCCTTTTACCATAAGAGACACCTCCAAAAACGACGACAGTCATTAATAGGAGAAAGAAAATTAGTAAAGCTTTTTTAAGACGACAAATGTACTAAGCCTTACGAATGACATCACTTTTTGATATTTCACGGGCAGACTTCGCGGAATACCGCCTTGTTGCGTGCCGGCAACGTATACAATTGCGTGGAATGTGCGTAACTACCACTTTTTATCATCTCGGAAAGCCACATGCAACTTCCTCTTCACAGATATGACGGCATGAAATTATTTGTTATGATACGCAAACAACCTTGTCTCTCCTGTCAATGGTAATGCCATTGCACCGACTCACATGTATAATTTTCTCCCACAATGCCTCGTACATTTCTATTTTTCAAGAATAGTAATGCCTTCCACAAGACCATTCCAGATGACATGGAAGAACGGTTGTTACTAAACTGCAATGGCTTCGAGGCTGAGGAAGTCTGCACAGACATGAGCCGCGGTGATGAAGTTATAGCGGTGGCTATGATTATTTTCTGCTTCGGATTTCTCAGCATGTTTACACTCCCAATGGCCCAATGGGGCTCGAGACGGAGCTTATTAAAATATTTTAGGGCACTACACTAACAGGCCCTTATTAAAATATTTTGGAAAGCGATGTTTGTGCAAATTTAGTGCAGAAATTTAACTAAAAATCAAATACAATGAAACACCCTCCCTTTTGGTCTACAATACAATTTTATTTTATTTATATCCTCTCTTCCTCCTCAGAGGGCTACTCTCAACCCTTTTCCTGTCACCTAAAATTATATCTGCAATTCAATATTTTACACTTAATTGGCTCAAGGATCAAACTTCCTCCCCAAACCCCTTTGTATTTGCCTGCAAAGTACAAAAAACAGAGAACATAATACCCGTCACAATTGAGAAAATAAAATTAATAAAAAAAACACCTAGGGTCCTTGTCATCCTCCCTCGTGTGTTCCACTGTAACCTCAGCTGAATCCAAATCTCGGGCACACAGAGCCCCCTCTGTATGTGATACCCAAGGTATTCCCAATACTAAGTAGCAGCATGAATCCCAACAAATATCTTTTCCAGATTTTACTATCTTAAAAATTCATGTTTACCTTAACATCTTTAATTCAGATTTCAATATTATAGTAAGATTTAACAGGTATAAAAACGTTGCAAAACCTTCCCAAAATACACAAATTAGTCATTAGATATTTTTTCTGTTAATGCAGAAGATACATGCCATTTTTCTCATCTTGCAAGATAGTTTACCCGGCTAAGTTTTCTATATACCATACCAAGAACATTAAAGCATTGTGGAAATAGTTAATTCTAATGAAAAATATGCTTTCAAGAAACAGGGTCAATTTAAAAATCTAAAAAATGCTTGGTGCCAAAGAGAGAATCAAGGTTCTGTTAAACATTAAGCATCGTGTCATTGAATTGTAACAGGGATGCATTGTTTGATATTAACCTTACAGGCAGCTATTTTGGTAACATACAGTAAATGGTAAAAACCAGAAACTGTAGCCTCCGATCTTGTACTCACCATTGCTTCCTTTCTTCCACATGTCTCCATATCATCCTGTTATTACACCCAATTTCTCCTTTGTTCATCTCCTCCCAAGTCACTTCACACCTGCCTATGTATCTACACGCCTCAAATCCGATCATATCAATATCTGGCATGCTACTTTTATTACTACTACACGTTCATGATAACTGTAAACGCATGAAACGGGGTTTGTCTTTTCATTGTTTTCTCCTTAGAGTATTTTGGTGCTACGGTAAGACATTCAGACATGTAGAAAACAACACTTTTAATGATCAATTCATTACATTTCATATCGTCATTTACATTAGAAACAGTCATACTGGTTACAACAGTTGCTTCTATTACACGCCTTAAAACAATCACTCCACACAACTTACATGGATGGAATGCTTAAGCGGCAGCACGTCCAAGGCCGTAGCAATGTCCTGTGTCAACTGGTGAAATTGCACAGACACGGCCTCCGTCTGCATCAGCAGCCAAACGCTACTCGCACTATTCCACTCCTCCATAGCACGCTTCGTTCGCTGGAACATAACGTGCATTTCCCTGAGGCAGAGCAAGGCAACTTAATTGAAAATATTACTTACAGTCATAAGAATACGAAGAAGGTGATGAAGGTGTGCAAAATAGTCGCGCATATCGCAAATGCAATGGTATCCACTGCCATTGCCTTCGTTTCTGTAGTGACATTCACCAGGCATTCGTAATCTGTATATTGTCATTGCGTGGATAAGAAACCCAATTTAATTTGAAAATGTTTTTTCCGGGTGCCGAAAATAATTCCGTGAAGAGTTATGCCGGAGTTTGACTCTTTCCAGGAGAGTCATCTTCAAAGGAACACCTCCGGTGTAATAAAAGCTATGTCAAAAAGCCTTCGGTATTCACATGTCTACATTTATTTATTTATTTTTTGTGTTTTCCCCTAACAGAGGAATCAAAACTGAAATGTTTGCAGGTGTTTGAACAAGATCAGTCGGAATCGCGATCTCGATGCCTATAAAAAAAAAGAATTCATTAATTATGTTAGGACATGTAAAAATATCTCTGTATTCAACTTAAACGGGGGAACCTTTCATCGTTCAAATATAGATTTGTAAGTAATTACAGTGTCAGGAATCGTAATTTTCTTAGATACTGCTTCTGAATCAAATTTGTGCATGTTGTTATTGCCATATAATTTGTTCGAATTCGGTCTTTATAGCAATCGATTTTAAGAATTGATGAATCTAAAGCGATTTGGAAATTTGAATTTGTTAATCTTTCCGTATTCAAATAAAATTTTGTATTTGCAATGTTCTGTATAAAGCAGGAATCAAACCTGCGAATTATCGCAGATGTTCCAAAGCTAATAGTGAAAATCCGAGTGAAAAAAAAGAATATTGTTATATTACCGCAAAAAGCTTGTAGATCTAATAGTATTTTTCCTGACATTGGGTTTTATTCGGCTTTGGCAAAAGCAGAAAAGATTATGTGCAGATGCAAATCTTTAATGAATAATAAAACAACTTTACTTAGTGCCAGTTGCTGAAGTAGAGAATGTCGGAAAATATACTTAGCTATTTTTCTTTTCTTTTGCGCCAGAACAATGATTCCGTTCAGAAATAATTGTCTGGAATTCCATATTATTAGTCGTTAGTTTAATTTTAGCCGTTTATCTTGGCGTAGTGGAACTGGAAGTCTGGAGGTATTTCCCCAGAAATTGTAACGCCTAATCTGTCACAAATTAGTGATCTAATTATAAAATGAGCTCTGGAAACGGTATAATCTGACCGCTCTGTTGGGCAGAATTTCCGCAAAAACCTTGACCCAGAAAAGCGACGCCATTAATAGCGCCGACTGTGCGGTAATTTGAAAATGTTTTTTCCGGGTGCCGGAAATAATTCCGTGAAGAGTTATGCCGGAGTTTGACTCTTTCCAGCAGAGTCATCTTCAAAGGAACACCTCCGGTGTAATTATTATGTCAATGAAGCCTAGATTAAATCTACTCCGTCCATGTCATTTTCCACTGTCAGAGGGGGGAAGGCTCAACCCAACTGGAAAAATGCCTTTGACGTAATTAAGTAAAATATAAAATTAATGAGAGGTATTTTATATAGTCTATTGTTAGAGTTGTTTGAGTTGATTCTTGATCTTAACACTGATCATAATTATACCTTGATTTGGTGTGTTGATCTGGTACAGTTACAAAGAAACGTAAATCTGGTACAATTGCAAAGAAATGCAAGAGTGGATATGAACTTGTTAAATAGCTAAAGTAAAACTATTCCGAGTGTACAATTATTTGCATTGACTTTTCCAAATTTAGAAAAGTATGACCAATTTATTAGTATTCCAAATGATTAAGAGAGGGAATAAGGGGAGAGGGTGGAGGAGGCGAAGACCAAGGAGGGTTGTCTTTTGGTTGAAATCAACAAGAAATAGATCGAGGAGTGAGGGGAGGAGTAGACCACTACTAAGAGGATAAAGGAGGTACCATGAAAAAAGAGGAACAATTTCAAGAGCAAGGTAGAAAGGACATTTACTTGTAGAAAGGTCAAGTTTGGATTATGTGTGACCAATGTGCAACTTTATAGGAAGAATATGCCAACCCAATAATTGACATTTGGTTTCAACCAGGGACTACCATTAAAATCCAGGGAATGACATTGACTAATTAAGACTAAGAGAGTTTTTCAATAGAAATGGAGATATATGAGCTAATACAAATGTATTGGTGTAGTGGAGGTTATAACCGGTTGGTTTTCCCGGAAATAATCTTTCCATGGAAATGTAGGATTGGCAGAGAACTTAAGGAGGACTTTAGAAGGAATAAGTTGAATGAGAAAAACATAGGCCCACTTGAGGGTAGTAAACAGCCCAAAAATACGCTGCAACAAATTCCAAGGAAGGTGATTATAAGTACATGAATCTCGTATATCCTTGACTGAGATAATGCCTTTGTTTGTGAACATGTTTTGTATTTAGGCTTAACAACAAGAGGAAGATTGTTAACTTGAATAACTTGATAGCACCACAAGCTAGAGGTTGGGATACTCAGTCCATTTTAAGAGGAATGATGGTTTCACTATAAAAATAAAGTCATTTCTTGTGAGGCCACCTAATTCCGACTAAGAGGAAGAGAGCATGAAATAGTAAATAAATGAGCATTAATAATTTCATCCCCCCAAGGGATGGAGGCCCATAAGTCTTTATGAGTGGAAATTTTTAACACCATCTCTAACAACGATCTTCCACAATTCCTATCCTTGAGTAGATCTTACAAACCACTTTGCAACAAGACATTTCCCTTGTTATAAAGGGTTAATAATTCCAAGACCGCCAATAAATTTAGGTTTGGTATAGATATCCCAAGTAATTGTAGCAATCCCTTTTATACCTAAACTATTGGTCCAAAGGAAGTTATGGACCACCTAAATAAGTTTTTAGTAAGTTTATTTAGATGAGAACTATACATATGAGTAATAAGCACGATTGGAAAACAGTATGATTGATAACAATAAGCTTTCTTACTAAGGAAGGACTCGTAAGACTAGTTTTCCACCTTTTGTTGAATTTTATTGAATGCTCAATCCAACATATCATGAGGTGAGAGGTGGATACGAAAGGGGATACCTAGGTAACATGTAATTTTCCCATGAGGTATGATGTTTCAGGATGAGGGTATCCACATAGGTTTATGATTATTATCCTACTTAAGTTTTTTGATTACACAACTTGTACTCAAACACTTCATAATAAATATCAATAATTACTTGGCGTATTAGTAATCTCTTATTTAGTGTCATGTAAAATAACACAGAATCATCTGCAAAATGAGAGTTAAGAGAATAGGCACATTGTGAGAGGGAAATTCCTTTGAGGTCTCCTTGATACTGAGTTTGATGAAGCATGTATCCAAGAGAATCAATTGTTGTCACATACAGGCTAGTGGGTGTCCTTGTAGGAGAATAGAGTGTTAGAGTTCAAAGGACATTTTGTGGCCACTATTGACCATGATATAAGCTTGTACTTCCATGAAAAGTATTTGAATTTGCCTCCTAAATCAAGGATTGAATTGTAACCACTTAAACATTTTGAGAATGAAGTGCCATCAAATCTGATAATAAGATTTATCAAAGGCAAGATTGAGCGATAATGCATCTTGGTCAATTTTTTCATCCAGTTATAATTTTAAACCTTTATAATTTTAATAGATAAACCTTTATAATTTTTAACACGGACCTTTATCGATATGATATCAGAGCAATAAAAGCTTCACTTCATTTTGGACCTATTAATAGATAAAGGTTACAAAGATTGAATTCATGGGTCTTTGTCTCTTCTTGAAAGGATTCTGACCTTCCTCCAATGGAATGGTGTGCATGATGTTTCAAGGATAAAAAATATTCAGGTCGTTATGGAACCAAAAATACATCTTGATATTGCCTGAGGAGAGTTTTGAACTATTATTTTCCAAATAATAACACTTGAGGTCAATGTTCTCAAGTTTGGGTGAATATGGAGATCCCATATTCTTTAGGAAAAATTCCCCCTTATTAGACTTTGGTTGATGTAAATCCCTAACATTCCAAAAGTAATCATACATTTGGGAATTTTGTTATCTTTAAGAGTGATAATACCATTTGCATTTCCTCATCCTTATTGCAAGGGCTCTCGGTCATTTTCTTCATAACTTGAGACTCAAACACGTCAGAAGAGTTCATGAGTTATTTATCTCTTGATTATCTATTAAAAACTTGGAAATTTTCTACATTATTAGGTATAGAGGGACATGGGACTATCTCTATAGAAAATGTCTTCAATTTAGACTCCTTCAATGGTGTATCCATGTATTAATTAGCTAAGCTAAGAGAATTGAAACTAACACCTAATAGTTCCAAAACAAAGCTAACTAAACATAGATCATCATGCTAAGAGCTTAAAGAGACTAAACATCAACAACATGCATAAAACTTTGAAGGAAATCAAACTAACATGTTAAGCATTATTCTCCACTCTTTGAAAGCTAACTATAAATGGACCTATGTAGATCCTTAGCAATCAAAATGTGATTGTTTGTTTTATCCCAAGGGTTTGAGAATGGAGTCTCATCAAGACATGGCTACAAGGCCATTTTGATTATCTTCATATTACCCAAAATATTGAATGGATGAAATGCAAGATGAATATACCTAGCTCAACAAAAATGGAAGATGTTCAAAGATGAAAATGCCTATAGTTTATGCTATATGCATGCAAAGGTGTGTCTAGAAAGGAAGGAGCTTGGTCCTTTATATAACATGAATGTTGGAGAGAGATGTGCAACTTGGTGCATGTGGGATAAGGGTAAAACAAGATTAGGAATGGATAAGGTTGCTTTATAAAAGGTAATCTTGATTTAGAAGAGTTTAATTTTTCATTAGTAAGTCATGGGAGTTGGGGGATGTTTTAATTAATCAAAGGTGATTAATTAATAGGTAGAGGTAAGCTTATAGAAGCTTATTATAGGAAAATTAGTATGATTTGCAGGATATAAAAGAGGAATTTGATCCAATAAATGGTGATTTATTGATTTAGAGTAGCGAGTCGTAATTAATTAAGAATAATTAATTGACCTAGGTAATAAGCGAGCACTAATTAATGAAAGGTCATTAATCGACATCCTAAATGATAGGAAGGCTAATTAATTAACAAAAGGTCATTAATTAATGAATATGAAGAGGAATGTTATCTAATTAGCAGAAAAGTCACTAATTATTATGGAAATGACGGGAAAGAGGATAATCAGTGCAATCTTAGCATTAAAACTGCATAAGAAGATTTTAGGTGTCTACATTTTCCCCTCTTTGGGGTGGTGTAAGTGACGCCACTTCAAATATAGTAAACAAGTACAGACAAATAAATTTTTTGAAGGGATAGAAGAAAAATTAGTAGAATGAAGGATGCCCCCTCGAGTGTCGATGGGGTGATGAAAGAGGTCGATCGACACTCGAAAAGATGAAGGAAAAGAATAGAAGAATTTATCCCTATTGCCCCAAGTGATTTGGAAGAATAGTGTTGATAGAAGAGAATGATAAGGAAGAAATATGAAGATGAAGGGAGATGGAAATAGCTATCATCTTACTGATGTAAAACCCCATTGTATTTCATCATTTTGCTTATGATCTTCGTCATCAGTCCTTATTAAAATGTACGCATACAATAAAGTGTACCATAACATGAAAAGCTATAATACGAACAATTGTTCATTGCCAAAAACACTAACTCAATGCAACAACATAACATAAATGCAATGCAATACGAGAAATTAAACAAGCTAACCTAACAAGGAAACAAGTACAAACACACATACTCAAACAAACAACGTTCAAGATGGTTGCACACATGTTTTTGTTATCAAGCTTCAGTTCCTAAATGTTCGTGTTTAACGACAAGGGTTAAAAATGGTGCCCCAAGAAAGGATACATGCAAGGGGAATAAACGGAGGACACTTGGGTCCTATGAAAAAGCATTCGTGTGCTATGAAACAGTACCCAACAACTCATTGTGCCAAAGAGTACAGAAATAATAAGAAAACTAGATTTGTTAATGGAAGTAGATCCAGATGATCCGTGAGTCGTTTTGACAAAGAAAATGAAGAATAAGAAATATAATGATTGTTTGAGTACCATGTGTTTGACACATGCTTCAGCTGTGTGCATGTCATTTACACAATTTTTGCAATTTTTTTTATTTTTTTACAATTTTTTAGTTTTTTGAATTTGTATGAATTTTTTATGGATTTTTGTGTTTTGAAACATATTTGAATGTTTTGAGTTTTTTGACTAACATATTTGAATTTTTTGATATTTTGAAAGTTTATACAAATGTTTTTGTGTTTTTGAAAGTTTTCCAAAGCTATGTACAGGAAAATGAAGAAATGTGGATGCCCCAGCAGTAGATGGAATGTACAAGGGTAGAATGCCACGCACCTATACAAGAAGGTGAATATGAAAAGTTGCCCCCAACGTGAGATGGGAATATACAAAGGCAAACCCCACACATATATACAAGAGGATAGGTTGGATCAAGGCCAAAATAGATATGTTCAACTTGATGATGAACACAAACCAATGAAGTGCTAAGAAGGAGCAAGGATGCCCCCAGTGTAAGTTGCCAAGAAGCCACTGATAGAAATAAGTAGAAGATTGTTTATTGAATGAAGGGAAAAAGTTTCCCTCAAACATAGTAAAAAGGAAATCTTATACACATGGATGTTCTGAATGAAGCAGAAGAACATAAATGCTATGAAAAGATATGGAAAATGTAGCTAGAAGGCGGTCGATGAAAAATTGATTATCCAAAGGCACAAATCATGAGACAAGACATGCACTAAAGCAAGAGTTTGAACAAGGTCCAAAAAGAAGACACTTGGTAACATACTAGTCCTATTTACTCATAGAGATCTAGTGTGTGCACGTGGAAATTAATTACCTCTTGGAGGGAAGATTTGATAGACAACAAGTGAAGACACCTTAGCCAATGTGTAGGAATGATTTATTTTGAACGGTGATTTGTGAATGAAGGGTGGAAGGATAGTCGTACATTGCTCCGCTGCCAACCAAGCATCCATAGCCCCAATGGAGATGTATTTGATTCTAATCACAACATTTCTCTACTACCAGCCAGGCATCCATAGCCCTGGTAGAGATATTGGAAATACCCCAAGATAGAGTTATATATCAATCTGCTTTTGATTTTGATTTTGATTGATTGATTTTTTTGCTTTTTGAAAATTTTATTTCAGCTCTCTTGTTTTGACAAGGGGTTAAGAACCACTGATGGCTTGATGGAAGGATATGGAAGTGATTGTGATGACGACATTGGCTAGTGTCAACAAATACATCCAAAAATTCTTCACAACAAGTTTATTAGATGTAGATAGTGATAGGATCTCTAAGAGGTCAGTCATTCTTTAATTTACCAAGGTGATGAAAGACCAAGGTCAAACAGATACCATAGATATAAATGTCACAAAATGTGTATGAATAAGCTAACCAAAATAACATCGAAGGGATGAAAATGGTGGATGAATTGCAGAGGAATATGAAAGAAAGGGAAGAAAGAACATCCATGTGTACACAATACCTGATTGCAATGTTTGATCTTTGTACCTTTGATTTTATTTTTGTAATGTTTTAATGTTTTCTCATTTTTTGTATTTTTGAACTGTTTTATGATTTTTTTAATTTTTGGGAAGTTAGGACCAAAAATGTCACTCTGCGTGATAAGATCCAACAATGATGTTTGTGATTTCCTTGATAAGGGAGACAAAACACATTTGTTTATCAAGCGTAATATTATCCCTGATCTCAATGATCGTGGTGAGTTCACACTCAACAAATGACTGTGATTTGTTTTGAAACATGGGTTTCGTATGTGGGAGCTTGAGTTCCCTATCCATAGGTTTCTGCACTTTGCGCCATACTTGATGGGTACATTGGTGTGCATTCTAGAATCACATTTGATTTTGAATTTTATAATCGTTTGAGTTGTTGGGAGCTTTGGATCTCTTCGGAGTTTTGATCTTAGCTTGATAAAGAAATTTCTGGGTTTCTTATAAGCTAATGCTTGACTTGTCTGATCCCGAGAAGTGGGAGGAGAATGTGGACATTTGTAATTGATGAGAGGAATGTGAGGAATGATGGTGGCCTTGCCACAATTTTTTATAGAAGAATAATGTGATGGATGAAAGGGATATGGTCCAAGAATTGAAGAAGATGGGATACCAGGAGGTGAGCCAAAAATAGAAGATGAAGGGCTACTAGGATGTGGCCCCAGAATAGAAGGTGATGGGCTATTAGGACGCAACCCAAGAATAGAATATGAGGGGCTACCTAGAGGTGTCCTATATATAGAAGACAAGAGGCTAGTTGGATGTGGCCCCATAATAGAAGGTAATGGGCTACCCAGAGGAGACCTACAAGTAGATGATGAAGGGAAACTTGGAGGTGGCCCATATATAGAAGAAGATGATGGGCTACTTGGCAATGACCCAAAGTGTGATTGCGATTGAGGAATTGTGATATGTAAAGAAGAATTGGGTGATGAGAAGATGGGCCATGGCTCAATACTAGACCCAGGAAGTTCATCATAGAAATGAAGAATGTGAGGATGGAAGAATAAGAGGAGGATCAAGTTGCATGATCTGAGGCTCTTCCTCTATTTCTTGATAAAAGGAATCAACCTTTTCCCCACAATACATGAATGCATCGAGGTCTAAAGATAATCCTTTCTCATAATTTGTTAGAGGGATATCTTCGTGTGCCCCTATAAATGCCATGATCACTCTTCATTATGAAATAAATCAATCGATATAGGTTGTTGATGGACCACAAGGGTTTGATTCAAAGAAAAAGTTCCAATTGGTGTGGAAGATTGAGAATATGTGTGATGATGATTATTGACAAAAGAAGATGACATGAGAAACAAAGTAGACATGGAGCTAGATGTCTCGTGAATAGAAGAAGATGAAATGGACTTACCTATATGATGATATAATGTCAGTAAACAAGTAGGATTGAGTCCAAATTCTGTAGTTTGCGACATGGGAGTCGACTCAGATGATTGACTAGAAGGACTTTGAGTCACACGAATCTTTGAAGAAGGAAGAGTGCATTGAGGTGACTGATGAAAGAGGTCCTGTGAAGAAAGGGAGGACTACGACTTAGGAGTCATATTAGATGATTCATTAAAAGAATTAGGAATAAATCTGGAGGAAGACGTCACACTGATAAAGAAGGTTCAAAGGGAGGAAGATTCAAGAATCGCATTAGATGAATGATTAAATAAAGGAGGTCTTGTGAGGAAAGGGAGGACCATGATTCAAGAATCACATTAGATGAATGATTAAAGGGGTCTTGTGAAGAAATGGAGGACTGCGACTCAGGAGTCGAATTAGAAATTTTATTTAGGGGGTACTGCGAAGAAAGGGAGGACCATTTGATTCAAGGGAGGATCATTAGATGAATGATGGGGAGAGTTTGTGGCAAAAAAAATATTTAGAGGAGGAAAACTTTGTTTAGGTGACTGATTATTCCTTAGAAGAAGGTTGATTGGATGAAGTTTAGGAGACTGAGGAGAATCCAAATAATAGTTTGGATCAGAATAATCAGGAGAATTAGAAGAATCAGATGAATAGTTTGGATTAGAATCCTCATAATCAGAAGAAATGTTTGGATTAGAATTAGAAGAATCATACCACTGACCATGAGATGAAGGTGGGGAAAGGCATAGCTGAATGGGTTCTCTAGCATGAAGAACCAAATGTGGTTTATTCATGATGGGCATATTTCAATGTGAATGTCAAAATTTTGATTCCTTATTACCGTACATATAAGGAACCCTATGATAATCAGTCATGGTTGGCATTTGTTGGGTCCAAATTCCTAGACCTAGATAGTGTGATTGAATTCCTTCAAATAGAAGGAAGTTCCATGTCGATTTGGGTAGCATAATGACAACCAACTAGACATTTTGTGAATAGATAGGGGATGCTTGTGTGATTTTCCAAAGGGGTTCTAAGGAAAACATACATCATGATAACACAATTTCAACAATCCAACAAGGTTTGGACAACAAGTTGTGAGTGCAAAGGATAAAAAAGGATCAAAAGGATTTCCTAAAGGGATAAGTCAATATGATGAATAATCGCAAGGCAAAATCACACAAGTTTGATAAATCAATCAATCAAACAAGGAACTACTCCCTAAATGTTTTCAAATGGTAGTTTGACATCAAATGATCAACTTAATGTCAATACTTATGTCAAGTTCAAGATGAACAAGGCATAAGTATTAACAAGGGGTTGATGTGATTTCCAATCAAAGGATACTATAGTGATTTTAGATCCAAGAAAGACCTAAATCTCAAAAAGTGGAGGTTACGAATGTGAGCAACGCAACAAAACCACTAAGATACGTTAACCAAAATTTGTGAAAAAGTAAGGTATTAATATCAAAATAATATTGATATGACGTGCAACAAGGTAATGACAACACCTTTCAAGGTTGAGGTAATGTTTGAAAACAAATCAAGGCCAAAGTATACCAAGGAATTGTTAAGATGCACATAGTGTAACATTACAATCTAGACACTTAGGTCGAGTTTGCGAGAAACAAGACGTAAGTATCAAATTTTTTTTGATACGATACAAGCAACGTAACACTTCAAAGGAGAATCAAATGAGGAATCAAGCCTAACTACAATGACAATCTTGACTTGGGTATCAAGATCAAATGGCTATCAAGATATGAAAATGTACCAACACACTTTCAACGTTTACCATCCAGTCTCAAGTAAGGACGAATGTAAATGGGTGCAAAAGTGGTGGACACAATCAATTGATAACACATGTATGGTTACTCTTCTTTTGATCAAAAAGTGTCAAAAGAAAGCAAAGGAAGTAGATCAAGTGGGGTTGAAAAATACTTGGCTTCACTTTGACAAAGTTTTGCCTCACCTTAGGGTGAGTGAAAAACTAAGGAAAAGTAACACTTCATAAATTTTGTGATGAATGACGCTTAGTTCAAAATTTAATGGACTCTCCCCTTGTTCGAAAAATAAGGTTTCAACTCTAAGAAAGTTCTCACTTCGCGAAGGCTCTTTACAACAACGATTGGCTTGATACGGTCAAGTTGGCTCTAAGAAAAGATGGCTTCCTAGGTGGTTCTCTCAACTAGGTGTCACAAGTTACCCTCGTGAGCTTGATTTACCAAGAAATTCACACTGACTAGTCTTGGAGTATCTCGAATTTACTTTACCCCCTTCAAATACAATGAGAAATGAATGTGTTCAGTTGTATTCTCACTGGGGTCGCAATACAGATAACTTTGACGCTAAATCTCACATGTAAACTAGTCAAGTAGGTGTGTGGAGCACTTCCCGTTTCATCCACAAGGTTCCCTCTTGCATGGAATACTTTGGGGTTCCTAGGACCACCCCCATTGTTGTAGCTTAAGGCTTATGCCAAAGGGGTTATGTCCTAGTTTTAAGCAGATGGGGCGTACCCTTATCTGAACCTGCATATACAGTGTGATGAATGTGGTGTGTTTTTTATCTTTTAGACTTAATGTGGTTTATTTTTTACACCATTTGGCAACCTGCAACACACGTGTAATTAGAAAGTTTGTTTTCGATTCTCCTTTCTTTGGAAAGTGTTTTTAGGTCCTGCATGAAGAGTTTAGTAGTTTTCCACAAACAAAAAAGAGGATAAGACGTAGTTTCTGATTCTCAAGATTGTCCTAAGATGCAAGAGAAGAGCATACATGATGTAGAATCCAACTATTTAACTAACAATGGAAAAACACTTAACTTAAACACATATTTTTTCATTTTATCCAATTGAAATTCATTCCCTTAGCAATAAGTATAATGAAATGTTTTCAAAAGCATAGAAAAGATGTAGAAATCATTTCTGATTCCCAAGATCACCTAAAAGGTGTGAGGGAAGAGCATACACAATTATAACCTCACAAACAAACATGCAACATTCATTAAACTTAAACAAGCCAAATTAGTAAAAAACATGAAGATATAATTCCTGTAAAACAGAAGTTAATCTCAAATGAACTTGCAAGGAGTTAGCACATCAAGAACACAAGATTTTACAAATTTCAAAATAACACTTAGATTTGTAATGTGACGCATAGGAGATGCACCCTTCAGAATGTATGTGTGCCCTTATCAATATGTGCACACAATAACAATATGTGTGCGCTCTACTAAAAATGACAGTGAGCTAAGCATGTGCTTGGGGAGAGACTTGTATGTGTGGGAAAGCTAATAGGTGCATGTGCCTGTCAGACAAAGGGTAAAACAGAGGCCTAACAAACGTGTTCACGCCTAGAGAGGTTCCTGCACGTGAGTTTAAGCATATGAGCGAACAAGTAAATTGCAGGAAAACACAGAGAGCTATAATTTCATGTGCACAAGGCAGTTGAGAGGTGTATGTGCGGGTCTGACCAAAACTGACACAGGGTACAACTAGCAGGATAAGTGTATGCACGAAATCAATGTGCGTGTGTGCACCCTTTTAGACACCTGCACGTGAGTTTGACTGTGTGCGTGCCCCTATAAAAATCACCTGCATGTGTACCTGTAGATGACATCAAAATACAGAAATTTGATGTATGCACCCTCAAAAAGATCAAATTTTCCTAATTTAACTCAAATCTAATGAAAAACCATCACAATAAACTCCATAAGAGAGACTTAATGCATATAAAGTTAGTGAAATAACCTAAGGATTTTAACTTATTTCACATGTGCATGATTTGGGTTAGCAAAAATTGAGAAAAACTAGTAAAAATCATTAAAATCAAAGAGACTATGAATCCGTCCCACCGAGCCTAAGCCAAATGTATCTCATGTATTAATTAGCTAAGCTAAAAGAATTGAAACTAACACCCAATAGTTCCAAAACAAAGCTAACTAAACATAGATCATCATGCTAAGAGCTTAAAGAGACTAAACATCAACAACATGCATACTTTGAAGGAAAATCAAACTAACATGTTAAGCATTATTCTCTACTCTTTGAAAGCTAACTAGAAATGGACCTATGTAGATCCTTAGCAATCAAAATATGATTGTTTGTTTGATCCCAAGGGTTTGAGAATGGATTTTGATCAATACATGGCTAGAAGAACATTCTTATCCTCTCCATATTACCCAAAACTTGGATGGATGAAATGCAAGATGAAGATACCTAGCTCAACACTAATGGAGGATGCTCAAAGATGAAAATGCCTATAGTTTATGCTATATGCATGCAAAGGTGTAAGAAGAAAGGTAGGAGGAGGGTTCTTTATATAACCCTGAATGTTTGGAGAGAGATTTGCATCCTATTGTGCATGTGGGATAATAGGTAAAACAAGGTTAGTTATGGATAATGTTGCTTTAGAAAAGTAATCTTGATTTAGAAGAGTTTAATTTGTCATTAGTAAGTCATGGGAATTGGGGGGTGTTTTCATTAATCAAAGGTGATTAATTAATAGGTAGAGGTATGCTTATAAAAGCTAATTAGAGGAAAATTAGTATGATTTGCAGGATGTAAGAGAGGAATTTGATCGAATAAATGGTGATTTATTGATTTAGAGTTGGGAGCGTAATTAATTAATAATAATTAATTAACCCAAGTAGAAGCGAACACTAATTAACGAAAGGTCGTTAATCGGTATCTTAAATGATAGGAAGACTAATTAATTAACGAGAGATCGTTAATTAACGAATATGAAGAGGAATGTTAGCTGATTAGCGGAAAAATGCTAATTATTACAGAAACAATGGGAAAGAGGATAATTAGTGCAATTTTAGTATTAAAACTGCGTTGGCGGATTTTAGGTGTCTACAAATGGAGCTAAATTAGTTATGAAGGAAGCCAATGTGCCAGTCTTCTAGTTTTTGTTCCTTAAATACATATGGGATATTGAAAGCATCAAATGCCTCATTTAGATCCCGAGCTCTATGTTTATACCATTTCAAATAAAACATCTTGCATTATTTGGTCATATAATTTACCCATTTGAGTTACTTTTTAAAATTAATTTTTATGTTTCATAGAACATGTTGTATTTGTATGTGATTTTTTTTAACATTTAAAGATATTTGCTATCTTTACAAATTCCGCCAATTATTTTTAAACTCTATTTGACTAAAGTGTTTAATCGGTGAAAAGAATCCAAAATTGTAAAGAGGGAATTCTATTTGAATATATCTTTTAAATAAAAAATGATTTTTTAATTTGTGGACAAGGGCATACTGATTTTTAAAGTTAAGGGTATATATGAAATAGTTGTATTTCATGTTATAAGAATAAATTTGGTATATATTTATTTAAAAATAGGTTTATTTTTTATTTTTTTTGTTTTACATTTAAAAAAAAATTGAAGCTAGGTTTGAATCCAATTTTAGATGGATTTATTATAAAAAATATGCCTCAAACGTTAGGGTGCACACATATTTTAAGCTCATATTTTTTATTGTTTAGTTTTTACTTTGTCATTTTACATGTTATTAAGGGTTTTTATTTAAATTCCAATTATCTATAAATAAACAAACATTATATTGCATTTGAAAATCTAGACGATTCATTATTTAAATGAATTTATTTAGATATTATAAAAACTTAAGAGAAAATCAAGCATTAATTATAGAAGTCATTTATATTAGAGAACTCATAAAAAGGGACGAGTTTTATACTATTATTGGTTTCCCTACCTTAAGGCATTAATACCATCAATAGTTTTTTGTTTGTGATATAATACACCAACACTCACACATGGATATTGGGTAGATATTGGTTCTTATCGAGTTGTCCTACCTATACCTAATACTAGTTCTTCCCAACATTAATATAGTGATGTAAACTTTGACCACCATAAGTTCATTTTAAAAAAGAATTCATTTATTTCAAAATAATCCCTATGCCAAAATAAGATATCAAGCATTTAGATAATAGTAAAATTTACTTGAAAACCATAAGGGTTGGGAGACTCTCACACAGAGTCCTTGATATAGTGTTCATCGTAGACAATATATTGTCTATCATAGAGTACCTACATGATTGAAATGATCTTCTTTGGGTATTTTAAGTGCTCGTCTATAATTGTTTTTATGGTGTGTAAAAAGGTAGAGGAGAGGTAGAGTTCGGGAACACGAGTTCACTGTAATATATTTTAAGTTTTGTGAAGTTAGACATAGATATTTTAATTCCACATGTGCATGATGATTTAAGTAAGTGCAATAATGTGAGCTCACATATTGTACAAGTTTATGAAGAAAGTGCCACATACATGCATTACACCAATGCACTTGAAACTGAGATGATCATACTACTCCTAATTACACCAATGGATAAGTGTTACGCCTACCATAATGATTGATTAACAAAGATACTCATATCTCAAAATTGATTTTAAAACGATCCTCTAAAACATTCATTTATTCAAAAATGTAATCATGTGTTCATTAGTAGTCATTGTATGTGGGAACCTATAAACTTTACATACCAACATCACCAAAATACTCATTCCATTTTATGCTCATAGAGACCACTTTTTTGTATCTTGCATATTTGTCTTAAATGAGGTTAAGCTATGATTGAATGAATAAAATGTAAGTAGATATGATGTTTTCATTTTTTTTGTGTCATTTATATTGTGATTAACATAAAGAAGAGTGATAGAGGAAGCTAAGTTTGTTATTATTGTTGACAAGTAAAACTCTACTATGGAATTCAATTAAGAAAACAATTGATAGATATGTTCAAATCTCACCTCCACATATTTGAATAGATTATTAATAATTAAAAATAGATAATTAATTATTATTTATCGTTATCCATTGGTTCTAACTAACAGTTAATTTTTGTGATATTTGATGTGTATTGCAAAATCCTATGCGAGCACAACGTGGAAGCTTTGTTTGTTCTAACACTACATGTCATGTTCATAGCTTCCCTAGTTCGAATAAATATAACTATAAGCCTCCCTTCATGATGGGCCCACACTATCAATAGTGTAACGTGCATCTCAATAATATCGTTAGTCGAAGATGTCACGCTAATTATTGGTTATGAAGTGATTGTTACCAACCATTGTAATGGTCCATCTGATGGTTCATCTTCCTCTCTTGTTTATTAATGTACAACAATTCTATTCTTTGTAGATATGAAAGAAGTAAGTTATGGAGTACATAGACATCATACAATTGACTTATGTTATATCTTGTACATAATTATGTGTATTATATAAGTTCGCAATTACAAATATAATATGTCACCCATTGTTTCTTCTCCACTATTTCCCTTTTAGTTATGCATTATGATATGTCCTTCAACCTTTGTAATTCATATATAGTTATGTGATAACCCATTTAATCCATTAATTTTGACTATGCAATTCATCTCCTCTTGAGCCATAAATGAGAGGTTTCAGAGAATACAAAGTTCATATAGTCTCAAAATTAGTATTGACATTGTATCCCAAAATCATTCTTTATCATATTCCCAATCATATACGGTTCGATTATAGGAAGTTGGGGATTAAGACTCGTGACCTTATCATATTTTCTTTACATCCCCACATAGTAAAAAAAACCTCAGAGAGAACGACTTCATAAATGTTCCATAAAATTATATAGAATGCTTTGTAAAGGAAACAAGAAGAATTGGAAGGACATCATGTATGTGAACAAACGTGTCTTATCAATAAATTTTTCAAATTATCAAAACCATTCATTCATACTCCTTCCAATTTACATCTCATTCACAAAAACCTTATGGTACTTAAATATTATTTATAAGGTATATGTTAGTCTAGAAATCTAGCGTAGTCATGGTTAGGATTCTTAGCAAAGAGACACCTTACACCAAACAACTTTTTATCAAAGATAGATCTCACCTTGAAGTAAGATCAAAGGCACAACTATTAATAAGAAACAACAAATCATATTCAATTTATTATGAGGAAATATTATAGACTCAAGGATAATGAAATTACAGTCTAATAACAATTTTACAAAAATAATCTATAATTCTTCTTCTAAGGATTCCAACTTAAGACGAATCCTAAGCTTTCAAAAATTGTATAGCTTTAGTTATTTCCAACAATAAGGTAAACTAAAAGGTCCACAAACATCTCTCTACAACTTTTACTGGCATTTATAATATGTAGAATTTATATAATGAATATTTTTGCATGTTATGTCTCATGTGCTCTTGGGTTCCTTGTTTTCGATTGGATTGAAAGAAATCTATCAGATGACCAAATAATTTGACCCCTTAAGAACTAAATTCTATATATAGTCAATATTGTTTTCAATTTCCTAGACATTATCTCCAAACAATGGAAATTACTTGTATCGCATTATTAATTTCATTCATTAACAATTTAACATTTTTTAAACTTCAAAGGGAAATAGAGCTAATACTAATAAGCTAAGTGGTTTTATGTTAATAATAATAAGCTAAGTGCTTTTATTTCTTTTTTCTTAGGAAAACCATGTTACAAAATGGAAAGGGTGACCATTTTTTTTTTTGGTGAGAAATTAGTTTTTTCTCTATGTTTTCTTTTCCACCTCCACAAAAATAAAGACTCGTACAACATAAACATAAGTTCGTCAACTTTATAATGTTTAAAAATGAAATGTTTATGTAGTCATTAGCAGTTTCAAAAAGGTAAATTTTTACTTCTTTATAATATTTTAATCTTTTATATGGTAGTACAAACTTAAGTAAATAATTAAAGTTTGTTGTAGACACAATTTATTTGCAATGGTCATACAAATGATATATTATTTCATATGAGTTTGATTTTCCCTCCCGGTACTTATGTTTCGATTAATTCTTATAGATTTAACATTGATCCTAAAATTTTCATATATGTATTAATTAGAATATCAAAATTTATCCTAATGGTATTAAAAAATTCATATAAATGTCTTATACACTCTTACTTTTCAATATTTTATTAGATTTTTTGTGAAACCATTACATAAATTAATCATTTCATAAAAATACAATTCTCATTTGGTATAGCTCTATTGATGTGTGTGTGTGTGTGATTTCAAATATAAGTCAACAATATCTTGAAAACGATTAATTGAATAATAAATATGAATGTATATTTAATATAAACCAATACTTTTCAAATAATTTATAAAATGTTTTAACAATCCATAAAGTACAACTTGCATTTGTTATTACACATGAAAAACACCAAATTTGTTTAGTTTTTTTTATCTTTTCATTATATACTATCTTTTCATTATATATTTTCTCCCCCCACAAGATATTTTACATAACTTATTTTTCCAAATGTTGCATATATATTATTTTCCTCTAATTTTGTTGAAATGCATTGGCTTCCACAAGATCCTCCATATAATGGCCTTGCTAATCTAAGGACACTCTAAACTATTTTTTCTGGTAAGTTCTACAAAAGATTGATGATTGTATTAATAGTTAGTGTCCACTTTTCTAAGTGGTTGTTCAAGTTTCTTTAAAACTTTGACATGTTAGTTACTAGTGGAATCGATTTAGAAAAAGTGCATGCAATAAAATTTAGTGCATTGAGAATGATATTAAATTTCTATAATAGTATTATTAGTTATATATTTTTGAAATTGGTCCTCCAAATATATCTTGATGTTGACATATATATGTGCAATTTATTCACATTATTTGGCTATGTTATGGCATACGAAAGATATTATTTATAGATGTGTGTTTAATAAATGCATGTCTTTAAGCATGGTTTAGAGAAAAACAAGGTTACAACAAATTAAATCTTTTGTGTAGGTTGGGGTGATGCACACTTTTAAATTTATTTCTACAATCCAAAAAAACCACTATTATTATATTGGGCATCGAGCCCACTTATGTAGGATTTCCTCTCATCATAAATAATGTTTTATAATTAGTTTACAAGTTATTTGTTATGCATAAAAAGCTATTGTTTTCTACTAAAGGTGATGTGGGGTACCACTATGCATGTGAATAAGTTTTAAATTTGAAAACCACCTATGTCTGTTAAACAAATTTTTAATGATGGTAATTTTTTTAATATTACCCTTCAAATTATGCAAAAGAATATTACTAGTACAATATAATTACACATATATTAAAGAAATCCTTTATTAATTTTAATACTCTTTAAAGTATATATATATATATATATATGAGATTGATAGTCATATTTTAAATATAGAATTTATGATATAAAATTATTTTAAAATTTTGTACAATTTGTAAAAAAAAATAAAAATATTCATGCATGATCCTACTCTCTTTAATATTAATGTAGTGCATGTCTAATGTAATGTATGTTTGCTAGTTTTCGTGAACATTTTATTTATTGTTAGGCACACATAAAATTTGTCTTTAACAAGTGTGGTATTGCCACGTTTTTATTGAATTTTGGCGTGTACGATAGTACACAATGTCATCAAGTCATTATATATAGCAATATTATGATATGCATTCACGTTTCAATATCACTAATTTTGTTCCATGGTATAACATTTTCTTACCAAAATAAAAGAGCTACTTAAAATTGCATGTCTTGGTCAATAATGTGAATTGAAAGCACTTTTAGAATCTACACCACTATCAAAACATACCCAATAAATTAAGCATTCTCACACATTGGATATATACTCTTCTAACATTTTTCCATATGCACTCAATAATAAGGATATCAATATTTTTTCCTGTTTAATCATTATGCTTATATTTTGAATATTAAAGTTGCACATTTTTACAAATTTATTTTAACATCCACGGTAGTAAATTAGAAAATTACTAATTTAATATTTGAATGTCAATGAAAATATTCATATTTGGAACTCCCCAATATTGTATTACTCTAATGGAATTTCATGAGTGAGTCATAAAGACTTTGTTTTCTTAATCTGCTTTAATAGTATAAGATGACACCAAATTAGATCAAATGAAGAATCCAACTTCTTGACTTAATAATATAATCACCGACCAGTTACCACATATTCACGTTTTGCTAAATTATTTTTGGAGTTTCCCCCCGTATATCTCGGAGTCTTGACCCGCTGATAATAATATTGCATATATTTTGAGGAAGGGATTATTCAACGAAGGCACCCTCTTTAGGTGAGAGAAACTTTTTTCAACTTCATAAATTGAAATTTTAATTTAAAAATAAAAGGATGTTCACTATATATGGATGACTTGCAATCCCTAGAAATGGAGACGGAGAGTGGAATACATGGTAAATTTTAGTGGCAATTTTTCACTAATTCACGAATATTTACAATTTTGAAATTTGTATTTGGCAATTTCGAGGAGTTGTATGGAGTACCAATTTTCTTAAAATTTCGGGATGCAAGTTACTTTTGCAAGTTTGGACTCGCCTAGAGTTTAAAATAAATTACGCATTCATGCAATATATATCGCCGCTACCTCAAATATGAGCATTAGTCAAGTCGCATTGCATACAAGTCATCTACGCGCCACTAAAAAATATAAGCATATGCCAAATTCAAAATGCCATCAGTCACTTACATAAAAGAGACTCGACGACTGACCACATAGACCAGATGCATGAATACATAGTCGTGATGCTTGACTGCATTTCAGTTTCACAGATGCCCCCATATGATCCAGACGCCCGGCAACATACTTCAAACTCTTGCCAAAAAGTGTCGAGACGTCCAATCACATATCCTAGGCGCCCGACTGTAGAGTTTAGATGCTTGACCATATAATCCAAATGCCCAAATGCATATTTCAAACATTAGACCAAACAATGAAGACACTTGCTTGACAATAAAAAACAACTATCAGAACCTCACCTAGGTTCGACTAACAATCGAAATGTGGTGGCCCTAACGGGCCAATCATAAAAAAGGGAATATTTTATCTTATTTAGTCATCCAAAAAAGGGTGTCATGCAGATACAACCGACATCCACACCAAATACATGTGCTATGTATTAACTAAATAATTAATTCTTTCTAATATATTATCTATTTCAAATTACAAATTGCAATAATATACTTAATAATACAAATTTCAAAAACCCTTTTAATGCAAAATCCACTGATAGTGATATTCCACATGAAATAATTAATCACAATTACTTGTTACCACCTTAGAATATTATTGATGATGACATGCCTCCACTTGAGGACAATCTTTATTATGTGCCTATTTTGGACGACATTCATGATTATGATATACAACAAACAAAAGAAATGCCTCCACTTGAGGACAATTATTATTATGTGCCTATATTGGATGACAATCACATTCATGATTACAATATGCAACCAGTAGACATTTCCTGTCATCAAACACCAACTTCAGCTAGAAATTATACTATTAATTATTTGAAAAGGAAGACAATATATGACATTCTCGATGACGAGATCCACAAAATAGAAGATATTTCTACGCATAGTGATCAAACACCTATTTCAGTTGATAATACAACACAAAAATATGTGTGAAGAAAGAGAAGTAGATGAAATATTGAAATGTCTTTTAAGTTTGACTAGGAAACTAGATATCCATTCATTGAACTAGTAGAGCCAAAAAAAGGTAATGATACTCCAACAAATATACAATTTTTAGCTGGAAACTTGAAATGGAACACAAAATGCAACTCAAGTTGGACACAATTGAAAAATATTGTGGTAAAAGATACGTGTCGGTTAAGTAAAAATATGGTCAAATAAAATGAACACAGAGATGGAAAATGCAAAAGAATGCATGCGTGTAAGATATGCAGCAGAGTGTGAAAATGAACAGAACCGGCTAAAAAATATTGTTGAGAAAGGAGGAACAATTACAGATTAGTTAGGAAAAGTTGTTTAGTCTAATCTACGTGCCAAAAATATATAGTTCTCAACTATTTACCACATTCTATAAAGGGTAGACCTATTTCCGATTTTCTGGATTATAAAATTTTATTTCAACATAATCGATTCCCTAATATTCCACAATCGCATTAGTTAAACAACAGTGCTTGGGAAATGGAAAAATGTCTAGCGATGATTGAGAAGGAGGATTTGAAACAAAAAGTAAAAATCCATGATTTATCTCATCGTCTATTGACGAGGTCACAATAGTTGACAACAAATCATATGTTTGCATTCATGTTTATACTTTTGAGAACCATCTAAGGCAACCTCATTTATTAGCAGTCCATAAAATGATAGAAAATTACAATGTATACGACCTTTACAAGCTGGTTATTTTAAGTTTAAGGGATATAACTAGGATGGATTATTGTACAATCGTTAGTAAGTTGGTGTGCGTTGGTATAGATGGTGCATCTATATTGTAGGGGAAAAGAAATGGTTTTTGCATTTGATTACAAACCATTATTTCCCCATATATGATTTCAATCCATTGCATGGCTCATATAATGAAGCTCTCATACAAAATAGCTAGTACATTTGAGAGTGTTGTGAAATTCGGCGAGCTTATCTGTGACTTGTGTATATATATGTCCAATAGTCTGAAAAGATTTCTAGAGTTCCAACAATTTGCAATTAGAGTGACTGATAGTAAAAACCTCGTAAAAGAAGTTGATCCAAGGTGGATTTCCATGTATGAACCTACATGCAAAGTTTTTGAAGAATATCCATCGTGGGCAGGTTTTATGTATAAACATCGTAGAGAAGTTGACAAGGTAAAAGGTTTGTTGTACTATTTAAAAATTTTGGAAACATTATTTCCATTAAGTGGTATTCTGCCCATGTTGAAGGAAATCAATTTTTGAGTAAACATGCTCAAGAGAGGTCCATATATATTGTTGATTTCATACGGCAGAGAAAATGTGCATGTCAAACTTTAGATATTTTATACCTGTCCCAAGATAGTTTTTAAGGGTTTGTATTTGAGAATGGGCAAATATTAAGAAATATTAAGGGTCCTAATTTCTATTTGAAATTCAAAATTAAGGATTATATTTATATCGTTATTAATAAAAAGGAGATACCAATGCATAATTTTTAAAAAAGTTGATTTGATGGGAGTAAAAGTTGAAGAAGTTCATGTAACGCATGTTTTCTATGACATTGTTATTTCTGGTATACAGATGAAATTGAAAAAGATTTCACAAAGTTTAACTGCATAAATTTGAGATCATTTTAAAAGGGATAACCTGCTTGAGGCCATGGGAATAGTGAATCCCATATTTTGGAACATTGTTGATGGTCATGATGAAGAATTAGTTAGTAATCTATTTCTCAAATATATGAGTGCTACGATTAAGCATTTCAGCAAGTCCGGACAAATAAATGGAGTTGAAATTAAAGTCATTTTGTAAAAATATTTACTGACATCTCAGCAAACACATTTTGGACTTACAATGATTGATCAATATCGATATCTAAATGAACCAACGGAAAATGGATCTATCACAAGGCTATGGAAAAGTTATATCCCAACAATGTCCTGCGGGAAAATATTAGTGAATATTTTTTATTATATGAACTTTTCCAAATGATGATTTTGGGATTAGTGGAAGATGAATGGGTCTTTAGTGCATTATATTTTGTTAAATAAAAAAATTGAAACAAATTGGATAAAAATTTGGAGACATGGTTGAGATAGTATGTTTTACATTATCCCGTGGATGCATTTTCTTATGCAAGTGCACTTGCCATTTGAAATTCACTTACTGAAAGAAGAGGAGTCGCTAATACAGTGAGAAAAAATTATGATCTTAATACCGACCCAGGAAGTGGATGCTCTATTGACACATTAGATACAAATGTCTGTAAAGAAAAAGGGCTTGCTCAAGGATTGTTTCAACTACCTAAGTTTTAGGATTTTAGCTTGGTAAGAGGTATGTATTATAAATCTTTATTCATATATAAAAAGATAATATGAAATTGTTACAGTTATATATGTATATCTTTGGATAAACAATTTTAGTATCCTTATTTCTTATAATTTTTATGCAGCACAAGATATGAAAACAATAATTACGAATAAAACTCTGATACTATATTTGACATTGTTATGAAAAACAAAACACCAGAGATGCTACGAAAACAATATATATTAATAAAGTGTCGGCGGTTTCAAAACAATTTACAAAAGTGCAAAATATCTCAATTGAAATTTGAGATTTATATCTCAATTCTTATCAGCATTAAAATTATATAATATAAGGAATCACAGTCAACTCTCATTCTAATATGTTGCCTCTGGTCTTGTATCTTATATCACTAATTATCTTGATTTAATTAGATCATCTACTATGACATTAATACCAGGATCATTCTAATATATTCCCTATCTTGATTGGCCACATCACCTGCTAAAAGCAAACTAGGATCCGCATCTGATTTCTGCTTGAACAATATCTCTGGATCTATTTAATGCTCCTTAATTATTTTCTTCAATGTGTTGTTCTATTTATTTAGGAGTACAAGTTTTTCCCTCAGTGAAATAACACCATTTAAACTTTTTCTTGCATTCTTGAGATGAAGATCCAAGACCAGTACTGCATTCTTCAAATTTTCATATTTTGACTAAATTTGAACAAAGAAATATTATTGTTTAAAAAGTTAAATTATGTAAAATAAAATGTAAATAAAAAGAAAGAGTTAAACTTATGAGAACTTTATCTTTTTCATAATTTGCAATAACCACAATGTTTTTGTCTCTAGCCCATTTGTTATAGTAAGCTTGGGCTTCACTATTTAAATTTTCTAGCTTCTTAAACATGACATCCAAAACATTATCATTGTAGTCATTGCTTACTGTAATGACATCTGAGAGAGCTCGATTCAATAATACATCTATCTTTGTTAGCTCATTTTGAACTAAAATAAATAAATAATTTCTTTGGGAATGGTTGTGAAAACGAGCTTTTATTTCCTTCATCAAATATTTGGCTTGGAATTCCCATGTTTTCGAAGTTTCTATATCAGCATAACATCATTAATAGTAGCATAACAAATCTCTGCCAACAAATTATGCAATGGAAAATTAGTTGATTTGTAATATCCCAACTTAATATTTTCGTTGAATGGGTAATAATGTCGTGATTGGTTGAAGTAAGTGACTGTCATTTTGACTACATTATGATTTTGATATATATGCAGAAATATATGTTTGATAATGATTTAATTAACTAATGTATGTAAACTTGTGTGTGTGTGTGTGTGTGTGTGTGTGTGTGTGTGTGTGTGTCTGTGTCTGTGTGTGTGCGTGTGCGTGCATATATAAAGCAAAGATTATGAAGCTTTAGTGATAACTATGCTTTGTTTAATCAAGAATATCGATTGGTTGGTATTGTTTCTTAGGTTTAATTTGGCATTTTTGAATGGGTCTTAGTACCACCTTGGTTAATGTTTGGTTTATTTTTTTCATCAACCACTTGGCATAAGCTTTGATGGCAAGATTTAGTTGATTCATGGGAATATATTTGAATAGTTAAGGTTTTGAATAAACTTAAGATATTACTTAAGTTGTTTGGCAAAAATTTGAGCAAGGTTTATGGTTTAGTTGGCAAGCCATGACATGGAATGAGCATTGAATATGGAGTTAAGGTTGACAGAGCGTTCCTTGGGAACCGTTAGCTTCTCCAAGAAGCAAAACATGCATTCACTCCCCCATTCACATTGTTTGCATTGCATTTGGTTATAGGGTTTTGAGAGCCAGGAATGGGGATTTTTATGGATATTTTCATGAAGGACTATTTTTAGATTGTGCATGCGATTTATTGATATTATATCACTATTTGAGATGGCATTTTTGGTATTTAAATATCTATTGGAATGTTTATGGGGTTTTTGGAGGCATTCGATTTGGCAGGTTTCAAAGGAAGTTTGAGGAAAACACAGGAAAATAGGCAGGGGTTCTCTTCCTCACTTTCCTTGTTATTATAGTGAAATGCTTAAATATGTTTTACTTTTGCACATGTTTTAAACACTGAAAAAAAAAATGTATTTCGTTTTGGGTATCTGAATATTATCAATTGGAAACATTTTGGTTTCTATTTACTTGCTAGGTTTGGTAATAGAATCATTGATGGAAAAGGAATAAGGGAATGAATGAGTGCATGTTTTTGGTCTATATGAAAGCTAGAAATGATTTGGGTTTTGACTGTGATATTTGGAAAAAGGAAATATAGTATTCTCAGCTCATTTAGAGTTCTGTTGTTATTTTCTCTTAAAACATTTTTTATGTGGAATATCATGCAAGTTTTAAATTCAATCTGGTTTAATAAGACATTATTCAATCTTGGGTAATTTGGGTATCGATTTGGAATATTGGGTCTGATTAAAATTTGAAGGTATTATACAACATTGTGACCTTGCCATTTTTTATTGTTTTTAACTCGTTATTTTGTAAACTCTTATGGAGTTGTGTTGTTATTATTGTTTGATTTCAATACTCCTTTGGTTTTGTGAGCACCATTGGGACTCAACTCTTAGAGAACTTGATTTTATTTGTGGGGTTTTTAGCTCATCTTGAGCTTGTTCTTATATTCTCTTTACGAATATGTTTCATTAGTTTTTGGTTTAGAGAACTCGAAGTGATGAAGTCGAGAGTCTATTATGATGTGGGTTATTCTTGGTTTGAGGGATTTTTACCTTCATACATTGGCATGAAAAGGATATGAAATCTTGGAATGTTTTTCTTTGAGTTAATTTATTGAATGAGATCTAGAGTTAATACACGAGGATTGAGAAATTATAAACAAACCAGATCTAAAAGATTTGATTCTTTCTTTTTGAACTTCATTTCTACAAATTGAATATGGTTGGGAAGTATTACTATTAGAATCTTGACAGAGTTTGAAGGAATTTTTATAGCTGCAATAGAGCTTGTTGTTTTGTTAGATTAGTTAATAATTGAACTTGAATGATATTAATACTTCTAGCTCTCAACGAGCATTACTGTTTTAAATTGTCTATGAGCATGATTTGCTTTTGGGTTCATTGAATGAAATATGGACAAGAAATAAGAATTATATAGTTTCTTAAAAAGTTGTAATGATTATTCTTTTCCCTATGTGTACATTGTTGGAATTAGTCATTATGATTCTTGGAAAATGAAAGGGAATGGAAAACAACTGGGTTAAACTAGGATCTCTTTTAAAGCACTATTGTTTTACACCAATTTACATAAACTCCCTTATGAGCATAGCTATAAACCCATGGTTAATAAATTCTTCTTGATATGTTTTCATTATTATTCCTATATTGAAAACATTCTTTTTGGAAATGAGATATGAAGTCTTGGCAAAACATAAATAAACTTTTCGGTTGGATACAATTTCTTATATGAGATTGATTGATAACATGCTTTACTCAATTCAAGGGTATTTGATGTAAAAGTAATCTAGTTGAGTGTCTTTGGCTCCACCTTTGAAGTTTTTGTTATCCTTCTGCTTGTTAAGTTTATAGATGAAAATGTATGATTGTTGTTATTTATAATCTTGAACGGAATGAAGGTTTAATCATAAAATATTTGACTTATAATTAGTGAACTGTTGTTTCTTATCTTGAATTATTGAAATAAAGGACAACATTACTATGTTTCATTATCATCTAGATGTTAATTTTAATAGGTTGGTTTCATATATAGTGAAAGTGAACATACTATTTTTATATAAATATGAAGTATCATTTTATGTGTGTGCGATATAATTATTATTATAAAATAGGAATTTTATAATTATATCGTACTGATTATGAATAAACTCAACCGTAACTTATTCATATATTTCATTATGATTACAACATGGAATATGAGTTTGCGGACTCATGCCAATTCTTTGAGCTGGCCCATATATATTCTCTCTCCTACATTTTTTCAGGAAGGGCTGACATTCTTAAAGTGACTATTTAGATTTGATTATGATAGATTTACATATTATGTTATTTTGATATGAATCCATAAAATATTATTATAATTATTTGATAAACGCAATTGGAATGCCAACACATATTGTAAAGGACATTATGCCCCAATGTACTATCTTTGATTGATTTTTATATCATTATTAATGAAGAATAAGGTTTATCCTTATTTTAAACAAAATATATGACTTGGCTGATTTGTGACTTTCTTATTGGATATGAAAATAAGTATATGTTATCTTATACAAATCATTATAAATAGAGATGATTATTCTTATGTTATATATTAATTGTTGATTTCATTTGATTGAATTGAAATGATTAAGTATATTGAATGACGACACATAGACAATAAGGATAGCAATATAATGAAAATGAGATAAAGTTATAATTGTACCTTATGGAATTAAATGAACTACTCATGACAAGTAATGCACTTCATAGAACAAAGACTATCCTTAACAAGTGAATGTAATAAAACAACTCAATACATATATGATTAGTAAACCTACTTAACAACATATACTACGTTGTAAAGGTATGAAAAGAGGAACTAATGAAATTTAGTAAATCGTTGAGTTACTATAACCCTCTTTCAAAACCTAATATCGTTTATCAATACATTCTAAACATGTCGCAAAGAAAGACTTAGTTACTTCATCTATCAAAGATAACTTAAAGTATATAAGAAGCATAGGTGTTATGTCCCTTTGTCTTCTCATTAGTATCTTATATGTGCCAACTTAGGATTGCTACGGGAAAGGTAGTGAGGACGTAATGATGAAAATAATTGTGTGGTCACTATCTTTCTTGTAGGGATCATAATGTGGTACTGATATGATCCTTTCGTTTAGGAGGATGAGTCGGACATGGATTCTTCTTCTTAACTAAATCATCTTCTTAAACAAAAAAATGAATCCAGATAGTTGTGTTGAGATGGTTGTGTGGTGACAGAAGAAACGTTTCATGGACTTGTGAGTAGTCTCAAAACTCAGCTTGCAAAGTAATGCTTAATATCCTTGGCCAAGGTAATGTATTAGTTGACTACATTGTCTGTTCACCAGTCCCCTATTTTATCGTGTTAGATACCAGATGGAATGCAACATGAATGCTTTCTAGGTAGACATGTAGGAGATGTACATAGTTCTCATGACCTATAAAAGGTTTAACTAAAGTATACACACTCGGGTATTGTGATTTAAGGAAGATCATGGACATCTAGATATGTCCTTACAGCTACACATGGTTATCATAGGTTATCAGTTGAACACTAAATATTAAATAATGTTGGATTATTTAACAGAAAGCTAAATATTAATGTTAATCATTAGAATAATTAATTATACTTAAGTATTTTTTAAATTCCCTTAATTTGGATGAAAAACACGGGTGTTACATAATTGATCATAAGATGGTGGTATTGGTATATCTCTTGGAGAGGGTGTACCGTATGGTGAACATGGTGTCTTTGCCTGTAAAAAGGATCTATTTGGGGCATTTGTGAGCCTTAAATCATATCATGTGGATTAAAAGTAGTTGGATCAACGGTACCACTCTCGATGCCCAATAAATCATCTTCAAGGTCATTTTTTTGTAAAATAGTGGTGTACATTGCACTAGGGAGACCACTAAAAGAGAAGTTTGGAAACTTTTTTGTTGTCAGATGAACAGTGCCACTACTTTGAGCTGGAATAGATATTTTTTTCCCCCTTGTCTAAACTTGTCTAGGTGGCAGTGGTGGTGGCATCATTTTATTTTTGGAAGACGGAAGTAGAATTGCAAAATTAAATTATGAACAAAACACATAAATATGAATTCAATGTTTAGTAAATTTAGCATAAAAGGTAAACTTTGAAGTGATAATAATAATGTACCTTACAGAGTATGTCTAGGAGCATTTTCTTCCCATGTCAATGGTTGAATCCTACAAATTTCGTTTGTTCATATTGATGTGGGGAAGTTTGATGAAAACTATTCGAGGAATCTGTAAATATGCAGTAATGATTAAAACAAGTATAGTTCCATTAATAAAAAAATTAAAACAATGTATGTTCCATTATTCATATCTTGAGTGACTGATAATAGTAATACCTCAAATAATTGATGAAGTTACATGTCGCACTTGTAATTAAAGGGGTGTAATAGAACTCATCATGTTTTTTATCTTAGAAATGTAATAGGAGTCGAAAATGATTGCACATCCACGTATGAATCTGTAAAATCCCCAAGAGGTTGATGACCTATATTTGCAACTTGTTTTCTTGCATGCGATACAATTTCTCTCTTCTGAAAGAAAATAGAAAATTAGCTCCATTTGTCAAATAAATACATGAAGCTATTTTGCAATAATTTTAACTTTAAAGTTACCTCTTATCATATGAAAGACAATTTACTCTGATTTTTTCATCAAGTGTTGTTAGAATATTAGTATTTTGTGAGTGCAACTCATAAAAGGCTTCATAATATAATGCAATTATATAATTACGTGATGACAATGTTATAGTTTCATTACAAATAGTATACGAAAAATTATTTCATATATTATTGGATATATATGTACACCAATCAAATTGTTGGAAACTTAGAGAATAGAGGATGTAGACAACAACCCAGTACGTGATGTCAGATTGTCTTCCTTGCAAGACTATCCTAGTCAAAAAAATTCAATCATGGCCTTCAAAAATGTGTGTGGAACAAATTGCACAAATAATCCCCTTCTTGATTTAGAGGAGTTACTAATACCTGCACAAAAGAAAAAACATATTATTAGCTTATTGTGATAATAATAGAAAGAAAAAAATGTAAAAAACAGATTAATTCCTTCCATTCGTATGCCAAAGTGGGACTCCAAATATTTTTTATCTATGTCAGAGAGTAAGGTTTTTATTGTCACGGGGTTGATATTCTTGTTTGGAAGCCCTATTAAGTGGTGGATATATTTTGGAGATGTTCCAAAAGAAAATTCTCGTGATAGTAACTTGATTGTGAAGATACATGTGGATATGTCAAAATTGGAAAAAAGAATTTGCATAAAATCGACATCAGTGGGATATTGAGGCATGTAAATTAGTGCTCGAATACAACATTTATCTCCCCAATCATTGAATGTATCCTTCGTTTTGAGCAAGGTGGAAATTTGCGGGCACATAAGTTTTCAGAATTGAATTTTGGGTTGAGAATGAGAGCATGTAGAAATGGATGTCATTTTTGGATTGTAGATGCATGTTTCAAGCTTGTTTGTTGAGTCTAGATCCTGGTCTGATATCCATATGAGCTTGGAGATCGATACTGGCATGGAGCGTGGAGCAGAAAGTGAGGAAAAATGAGGGAAAATGAGGCTCTAAGCCTAAATATATAGGTAAGTGAGGACACGTGGCGGTAAGAGATGGGTTATGTAGTTAGGTAGCTGCATGTGATGACACCCAAATGTGTATGTAACCGAACAACTACATATGCAGACGTCTGGTTGCATATAAAACATGGCATATAAAATAAGCACTTGGCTACATATGCAGATGAGCATCTGCATATGTAGCCACCCAGTTGCATGTATCTACATAGAATCCCCATTAAAGATAATAACCTCACACACACTTATTAAATTTGTTATATTTGTGCAAGAGCATGATGTCATAGAAAATTAATTGGCATTAATGGGATTGTATGATTATAATGAAAGCATTTGAAAATTTATATGCTTAGACAATATACCTCTGCTATTACAAATGTCTCCATTGTATTGGCAATTTCCAAGATACTATTTGGATGGCTTCCGAGGGGCAATGTGAATTCGTAAATTTGATAAGATTGGAATGTAGATAGGAAAAGTGACATCGGTGTTCATGTGCACTTGACTTCCCAAGGTCGGGATGAGATTACCAGAAGTGTGGAAGATGGGATGAGTGTGAATAGGTGTAAAATGATAAATATGGGATAGGCGGAGATGGCTAAATATTGAGATTCAAAGGTCAAACAACTCATAATCGATCAACTTGTAAGTAGAAAATTTCTTGTCAAGGACAACGAAGAATCGTCTTATCTCTATACGCGGAATACTATGATTAAGGATAATTGATGCCACAATTCCTTATCTATGTCAATTAAACTGAAGATACTTCGGCCTAGCTAACGGACTCTTGGAAAGTTTTCGTTTGTCTCTAAATATTCCTCTCTAGAGGTTTATGAAAGAATATAGATGATGCATAAAGAAAATCGAACTATGGTTTTGGGTTTCTAACTTGGTTTGTTTGATTGGCCGAAAATTTCTTAGCTATAGATAGTTTCTAGTTTAGAGCATCAAGTTCACTGAAGATTTGTGGGGGCGAGGGATTAGAGTGGAAAAATAGTACATGTAATCCTAAGTCTATGTCTCCCTAATATTGGTCGATACCCAATGGGTTAACAATTGGTTCAAAGATTCTCCTACGAGATTGAGCTGGACCGAGAATGGTCATGTATGGTCATAAAATCATGAATGAGAATAAAAGAAATCGAAAGCAATTGAAGGAAATTGTTTAAGCTTTAATCCCTACATTACATTAAATCCTAACCATGAATAAACAATGGAAGAAAATTTAATTAAACAAGAAGATAAACGAATTAATCCCTTTGGTTTATCAAAATACTTTTCAATTAATTAAGTAAAACAAACACAACTATTTTAATAAGCTTTTTGAAATAAATGATTAAAACTAATTAACTAATTTTTTTGATCTTTTCCAGATTATTTTCATTTCATTCGCGAACACGTCTTGAAACACAATATACCAAACACATATTTTTACGACATCACTTGCACGTGACAAATTCGAGTTGTTCAGAGGGTTCCTCTCCTCTGAGGAAATGCAAAATTAAGGGGGGGATATTAGGTAAAACATTAAATATTGTAGGTAATTATGCATTGTATTTTACCTTAGTTAATTTTTACCATAGGTAAGTTAGTTTTTACTATTTGTTGTGGTAATTAGGAAGTTAGTGTGGGTAATTAGTTGTTTGATTGTTATAAGGTTTATAACCATATTTGTTTTATATTCACATTGGTTTATTTGTTGGTGTATTGCTACACTTGTATAACCATTTTGTTTGTAATATTGGTTGTGTAATACATACATACATACATACATACATACATACATATATATAACACATATACATATGTATGTATGTATGTATTGCAACCTACATTTGTCATGTAACTTGATTTTTCCTCATTAATAAAATTATAGTATACTACCTCCCTATTTCCTCCAACAAATGTCATATCTCAAACTAAATTGCTTTAGTCGTGCAAGATATTCCTCAAAGGCAATTCACATGGTTTCTTTTCTCACCATATGTGATTCTATAAAAAATTCTTGAGTGTAACCTTGTATCTCTCCCTCCACCTACTGAGGTTGATACGAGAAATTCTCGAAATAAATTTAACTCTAATGCCTGTTGTGACTAGATAGATGTATTGGAAACTCCACTAATAAAAAATTTCAAGCTTCATAATGTTTTTAGCATCCGATTGATACTGATTATTAAATTCAATTCCCTTTTAGAGAAATCTAGGTCCCAATTCAATGAGAATCACAAGCTCAAGATATTCAATGAACCAATTCCTAATTATCACACTTTCAAATCTAACAACATTTGGAAGGTTCATCCAGATTTATATGACCATCCACTTTATTCTTTCATTAGTAAAGTTACCTCTTCTTTTCCTTTTATGCCTCTTATTACATTTGATGACAACGACGTAATTGATGATATGATATTTCTCATATGCTTTATATTCAGTATTTTTTAATTAACAACCTATCCATAATGTATTGGTTGATAATATTCTTATGCACAACATGTGCACTCTCACCAGTCTCACTTCTTTAGGATATACTAAACAACATATATATTTCAATACACATTCTTCTAATTAGGTTATCAGACATGTTGTTATCCCTCTTACATTGGGATCCGCTATTATGGCTACATATTTTTTGGTTATTAATACTCTTGGGACATGTGACATGATTTTAGGATACCTTGTATTTATATAATTAGGTTTATTGCTTCTATCCTTCATAAATTTGTTAAATACATTCACCACAATCAAGTTGTTTTAATTGAGGGTATCCTTTATGAGGCTACTCGACCAATTCCTTCTTCAAATATGGAAATGCTTTCTACACTCATGCCTATCAATAATATAACATTTTCTCTAAAAGTAAATTCATATGTAGACCTTCTCTTAGGCATCCTCCTACGTGAAATTAGTCGCTTAAGTGTGTTAACAACCTCATCTTACTCCTACTGTGCATAACATTTTATTGAGGTCCAATCATCCTACATGCATGGGTCCCTCGCCTCACCCTATTGATCACATCATAGGGTATAAATTATTTTGAAATATGTCTAAAAAAAATAGCAAAAAATTACAATATTTCACAAAATACAAAAACATTCAAATACTCCAAAACTACAAAATCATGCCATGAGCATGGTTTGATGCTAGTTTCTACTTTACATATGTTCTTTTTCACATGGTTTGATAGATACCATATTATGTATTCTATACACTCGTGTGTTTCATGGTGTATGAGAGTATGATGCAAGATACGTAGGACTCTACATGATCATAGATGTTGGATTTTCCCCCTTCACCTAATGGGCTTGCTAATTTTGGGGCATCTTCTAGATTATCATGTGTTATTGTTTCATTTATCACACATTGTTCTTCCACATCATGGTTATATTGTATTTTATAATATATACTATTTATCTTGATTTTTGGGAGTAACACATTTGGATTGTATAGGATTAGTATCTCTTGTTCTTTTTATCATCACCCATTTGATTTTTTGTATGCTTGTATTTTGTGTGTGTGTCCATTTGCCTTCTTTGTGTGTGTACCTTATTTTTGGCCTCATTTTCTATTTCTTGTGTATCCATTCAGCCCTTGATTATGTGTGTGACACTATTGTGTCCCTTATATACGACCATTTTATTTCTCTTTGACATTATGTGTGACATTGGTTTTTGTACTTGTACGCTTATGTGTTTCTATTCTTGTATATTTGCATGTTTGCTGTGTATACTATATTTTGTGCCATTATTTTTATCATGCACTCTTTTGTAAGGCCGGATCCTAAATGGTGGCCACATGAAGTTATCATCTTTGTGTTCGAATGATAAGTATATGTTATATATGACACAGGCACACTTAAATTACTTTGAGATGAGAGAGATGCAAATTATAACACTCACCTCAAAAAAGGGGGTATAATGTAAATCAAGCACGCATAGAGATTATAGATTGCAAAATACAGTGAACAATTTACATGGACACAAGTACATGAACATATGGAAATTATTCACAATACTGTTAGACGTTAAATTCTTAATGGATGGTATTGTCCTAGGAAGATTTTGATATCCAACTTCATAATTTTATAGAAATTACACGTTTTCATAGGTTCATGGTACATGTTTAGTGTATTACCCACCCATGTGGGACCCAAACACAAGTCTAAATATAACAAGATATTTTTTTTTTACTTTCACTTTACTAACACAATAGTGCAACACCATAAAGACTCACAAGGGATTGCTCAACACTACATATGACACTTGCACCAACATGAAGGGCATGTAAATAGCCAGATGACACAAGACGCAAACCAATGCCACACTTGTATATATAAGCAAGTATGAAACGATGAATCAACCACAATATCAACATGAGCTTCACGAGTTGGCACCTTCCACATTATCACATTTTCATGGTTAAAGCTTCGTCGTATTCAAATTCCATTTTTAACCTGAAAGGTTTATAAAGCATATAGTATGAAAACATACATTTTCTTTTTTCTAGGGTGCATTGCTTTTATTTTGTAGTACACTAAACTTAAGATAGTCCCACCTTAATGCCATTTTAAATTATTCATATATAACCTTATAGATTTCAAAATCAATTATCACGTAAGCATATATTATTATTCACATCGTTACGACTTTTTCATTTCATTTCAGATTTAACTTGTAACAAGTACACTTAATTGGGTTCTTTTCTTTACTACTATCATTTCCATAATTCAATAATAAAATAAAACTATTTAACACATCTGTGAGAGTTTCCTAGCTCTCGGTCACAACTATAGTTTTTGTCTCACCTAGTAACACATTTACTTGATATTCTTAGTAGTTATGAGTCAATAATTAGTTAGAGTCACTATATCCTTTATTCGTTACGATTTTCATCTTTTAGGCAAGATTTTATGTTTCTCGAATGGTCGAACTCACGTGGAGCAGTTTAGAAGAACTTCCATCAACAAAATAAATCCTAAGTATAAGGTAAATCCAAGTTTCACTTATGTGTTCATTTTATATCGCTCACATTTAAAAGAGTTAGGATTTTGTTAGAGGTATTATGTGAGGTACTACCTCATTTTATGGTCTACCAAAGTACACTTGATCACATTTTAAAGAATAAACATTACCTTCCTTGTTGTTCTTATGATCCAATACACATACAATTATTAACCCTTCTTGCAAGACTTAGCATAAAAGACAACCATCTAAAATGTTGCTAAACATTATATCAATCACGTCATAAAGTGACACATAACTATAATAACTTGCATACTTCCACGAACATAAGAAATCCTTTTGAAATACATGCCTAAAAGTATTACTAAACCTCCAGGAACACATGAGGAGATTGGTTTCAAGGCATATCTCAAAGAATAGAGATGCTTTCTAACACTAAGATGCTTATTAGCAAGACAATCCCTTTGAGAAACATCTAGAGATCGAAACTTCACTTAAACCCAATAAGATGAATGACACACAAATAACCCAGTGCTTAAGGGTAACCGTTATCCCAAATTTACCCCCGGGTTAATTTGGATAATTCATTATAAATGGACTTAGCCATTCAAATTCAAAGACGTGTAGATGACCATCAAATCTAGCCCTGGGTTTTAAGAGAGAAAGGCAGCTCAAGATGGCTTGGTTGAGTCAGAACCGAGATGGTACGAGTTGTATGGTGAGTCGGGTTAGCGGCGAAGGTCTAAGCTATTTTTGGTGAACTCGGCAGAGAGGAAAAGTTACACTAAAGGGTCGTCTGTAGCATCATAGATGCTACCGGCTAGTAGAATCTAAAATGCTACCGGCTGGTAGCAAGTACGGATGCTACCAGTCGGTAGCATGTACGGATGCTATTGGAAGGTAGTTAGATAGTGGCAGGTCGTAGGGAAAATAACCCAAAGGCATCGGTAGCATGTACAGATGTTATCGGTCGGTAACATATAGTGAAGGTTATGGAAGCTGTCAATAATGCTACTGGCTGGTACCATTTTTAGTGCTATCGGCTGATTACACAGAGGTGATGATGATATCAGTCGATTGACGACAAGGTCACCGAGTAGCATTTGTACAGATGCTACTGATCGACAACAAATTTTAAGCTACCGGTTGGGAGCTAGGAAAGCATGTTACTGACCAATTGCATTTATGCAATTGACCGACACTAGGAAGAGAATGCTACCATCCAGGACCAGAAAACACATGCAACTGGCCCAGAGTCAGGAACGAACTAGGCATTAATGGAAGCGGTACAAGGTTGTTCAACTACCAGTATTAATGAGGTATGACGCCCATGACTTTCCATGCAAGTAAAGTACTAATTTGTATGGCCTCCCATACCTCTTTAATGAAATATGTCAGTTAGTGAGGCAATTTCGAGGTTCTTCTTCTATATATTGTAAAATTCACCTCATTTTGAGGAGAGACATTTTGGGAGTTAGGGAAATTCTTGCAAAATTTTCCTCAAATCTATTTTAGTTGTAAGCCTTCTCCAGTGCCTAGCAAACGTATTCATGCCTCTGCGCATCAATGTAAATGGTCTATGCATGTTTTGAAGCAATAAAACGTGATTTTATGGCGTTTCCCAACCCTTTTTTATGTTTTATTGTATTTTTATGCCTCTCCATTACTATTGTTGTATTTTGTGCATGCTTTCTCACTTGCAGGTGTGAGATGTTGTGTTTCATGGAGTGTAGATGGCGAATGGATCTTGGGTCTGTGTCACTACCATTCTGACCTCGCCCAGCTTTATTTTTCCTCTTCTTCCTCCCTCAGCAGAGTATCTTGCCCCCTTTTCTGGTGTTATCACCCCTTTAGTGTAGGATTTCCCATTTCATGCACTTTCTCTCTCCTTGTCTCCTTGGAATTGTTAGGATAGGCTTAGATAGGTGTCTTTTCTACATTAGGAGTAGTTTAGCATTAGGATTAGGAAGAGTAATTCGACCTTCTCCGGAGGACCATCTCAAGTTTGCAAGTCCCACGGCTTGAGAGATGGTCCCATGTTAGCACATTGCACTGAATGCTCCATTTCCAACTCAGTCATTCAGGGGGTGCTTTAATTTTTCATTAACAGTTTTGGCATGCCCAGTGGGACAAGTTTGAAGCACCTTACCACTTCATTTCATCAAGTTGATGTGTTCTTGGTGAGATTCAGCCTTTGGAGGCACATGCAAAGCACATCTGGCGACTCCATTTGGTCAACAACCCATTCTCTGAGTTGTAGACTTTCCTTCCATCCATTTCCATTTATTTTCCTTCCACACCTTTCCATTTTATTCCATTCCATGAAGTTGTGAAATCATGACTTCATTCCCCTCTTGTAATTCACACATGCAGCAGCAATGCCATTCAGACATACCTCCACATTTGTAGCATATATTCCCAGGGTATTATCAACTACCTCTAGATCCGTACTTCAATGAAGATCAGCAGTATGCATACTCCAATGAGCAAGATGTGGATCAGTTTGGTTATATGCCAGACTATGCGGCTGTTGAAGAGCATGAGGATACGTAAAATTTAGGAGGACATCTTACACCTGGGGATATTGAGTTACAGCTGAAGGTGCAAGAATTGGATGCAAAAATGGTGCATCAAAGGGTTGTGACTCAGAAACAAGTATGCAAGATTGGTTTTGGGACCCTTTTTCCATGGGTGTGCCCTATTCCAAGCTATTACAGCCCATAGGAGAAGCTCGACTTTATTGCTAAGATGTTTCCAAGGCTCGCGGAGTGGATCCAGGAGATAGGATCTTTCGTAGACAATGTCAGTCAATCTTGTCGATAGAAGACCCCAACATTGTCATCCTACAACTTTCTCCCCACTCCTCAATTTACACCATCTTAGCTAAAGCCGCAGTTCTTGAATTTCTCACATGTTGCCCCCATTATTAAATCCCCTTTTCCATCTCCTAGTCTTTCATCCCATCTCAGTTTCTCTTCCCTTTTCACTTCCAAATCCAAGCCCCCTCCACAAGAGCCAAAAGAAAAACCTTCCTCTCCACCACCTCAAGTAATGCAGACTTCGGTTGAGCTCCAACACATCCTTCCTCTTGCTTCCCTAAGTCCATGTGGGGAAGAGACCCAAAAGACCAATCAAGAAGAGCAACTAGCAGAAGAGCCGAACAATGAAGAAATGATAAAAATATTGGTTAGTTTGGATCTAATATTTGGGAGTGATAAAATCCTCTTATTGGTAAATCCTTCGGAGGAAGGCAAGGTTGGAGAAGAACAGGTGGTGAAAGTTGATCTGGTTGTAACAGCATCAGAGCGAGAAAAAGTGGAATATGACCAGTAGTCCCTGTTCTCAGAATGCAGTGTCCACGAGGGCACTATGTTTTTAGAGGGTGTCGATCTCTCACCGGCTGTAGGATCAGTAGGAGAGAAGAAATCAACTCCAAATCGTTAGCAAGACGAGCACACAGGGGAGACTAATCCATATTCGGAGACCCTGAACGAAGATGACATCATTGAGAGATTTTTGCTCTCATTTGTAGGGTCTGATTTAGTTGATGAACCTGTGATGGAGGAGGAAATTCAAGAAGACCTAACTTCCCAGGACGATCCTCAAGAACAACAACTAGAGGAATTTAACTTTTCAAACTTCATATTGGAGGAAGAGGAGAAGTGTGCAGATAATTTTGGTCTTCAAGTGGAGGAGGAACTCCCAATTAAGTAGCTAGCTTCAACAAGTTGCAGTAGTATGGTTATGTTTACATCAATGATCAAAGGTTGCAATCATTCCTAATGAGTTACATAGTGCGGAGAAGTTTCTTGCCACCGAGGAAGGAAAAGGAGGCAAAGATGACATCATTTCCCAAGTTTTCATCAAAGGAGAGAACCAATTGTTCGCGGATGCCCCACAAGGTCGAAATGAGCATGCGAACAACCCCCTTTTTTAGGAAGGTTTGCAGGAGGACTTTGTTCTTGAAGTTGGAGCTCAGATTAAGCGGGCCAGACCATGCCCCATTAGGTATTTGTCTTCACTAGAGCTAAGGGAGAAGCCACAGCTAGTCATGCTCACTTCAAAGCATGAGGATGATTCTCAATGCACCAAAGGTTGGCATCAAAGCCTCCAAGATCCAAACAGTGAGCAACTTGAGGAGGTATTTTTTATTTATGTTGATACTTTGGTTAGTGGGGTGAAGAATTGATGCTATACCAGTTTTTCACTCAAGCACACGGCCATGCTCGTTGCCAAATTAATTACATGGCCACTTTTTGTAAAGAAGGGAAGTTATTTCTCCTTACCTATTGCAGGCTTTGTTTATCTTTTCCTTGTTTTTGTTAGAATAGAGTAGGTAGGTTTTCTTTCAAAAAAACAAGTGCTTATGCACACTTTGCATAATCCACTTGGGGTATGTATGATTTTGTCCTTTGTACATAGTTTTTGGCTTCGTTGTTGCTCTTACACAGTGCATTTTAGAAGTGGCAGTGCTTTTTGGGGCAGTTTTCAAAGTGTATATTTTCAGCCCCAACAGATCAATTGCAAGTCCAAAGTTCTTTGTGCCCTTGCCTTGGTCAAGTTTTTAGTTTTGGGTGACAGTTTACAAGTTTTATCCAAAATCTCAATATCAACTTTCAAAGCAGGCCAAGGGGATTTCAGCCTAATGTTAAGTTCACATGGGTTGAGGGGACAAATTTTCAAAAGGACAAACCAATATTTAAGGTTAGGCTTGACTCCATGCCCAATGGATACTTCAAGGTAATTGGTCATACATCTAGCAGGAAGATGTCTCCGAGAGGTCGTCATTGTTATCCCAAATTTACCCCCCTCGGGTTAATTTTGATAATTCATTATAAATAGACTTAGCCATTCAAATTCGGAGATGTGAAGATGATCATCAAATCCAGCCCTAGGTTTTAGGAGAGAAAGGCAGCTCGGGATGGCTCGGTCGAGTCATAACCGAGCTGGTATGAGTTGTATGGCCAACTCTCCACGGCAAAGGTCTGAGTTGTTTTTGGTGAACTCAGAAGAGAAGAAAAGCGACGGTAAAGGGTTGTCGGTAACATCATAGATGTTATTGGCTGGGTAGCATCTAAAATGCTACCAGTCGGTAGAAAGAACGGATGCTACCGGCTGGTGGCAAGAACGGATGCTACCGGTTGATAGCATGTATAACGGCAGGTCACAGGGAAAATAATGCAAAGGCGTCAGTAGCATGTATGGATGCTACTAGATGGTAGTAGATATTGAAGGTTTTAGAAGCGATCAAGAATGCTATCAGTCGGTAGCATTTTTAGTGCTACCGGCCGATTGGACAGAGGCGATGATACAATACTCAATTGACAACAGGGTCGTCGGTAGTATTTGTACGGATGCAACCAGCCGATAGCAGAAAGTAAGCTAGCAGCTGGGAGTAGGGAAATCATGTTATCGTTCAGTTGCATTTATGCAACCAGCCGACACTAGGAAGAAAATGCTACCATTCAGGCCTAGTAAATACATGTAACTAGTCGAGTGCAAGAACAAACCAGGCATTAATAGAAGCGATACAAGGTTGTTCAACTACCAACTTAATGAGGTATGGGGCCCATGATTGCCCGTGTAAGCAAAGTACTAATTTGTATGACCTTTCATACCTATTTAATGAAATTTATCGGTTGGTGAGGTAATTTTGAGGTTCTTCTTCTATATATTGTAAAAATCACCTCATTTTGAGGAGAGACATATTGGGAGTTGGGGAAACTCTTGCAAATTTTTCCTCAACTTCATTTTAGTTATAAGCCTTCGCATGCGCTTGACAAGCATATTTATACCTCTGAGCATCAATGTAAATGGTTTATGCATGTTTTGAAGCAATAAAACATGTTTTTGTGGCATTTCCCAAACATTTTTTTATGTTTTATTATATTTCTTTTCCTCTCCATTATTATTGTTGTATTTTGTGCATACTTTCTCACTTATAGGTGTGAGATGTGTTTTATGGAGTATAGATGGCGAATGGATCATGGGTCTGTGTCCTACCATTTTGACCTTGCCCAACTTTATTTTTCCTCTTCTTCCTCCCTCAGCAGAGTATCTTGCCCCCCTTTTCTGGTGCCATCACCCCTTTAGTGTAGGATTTCCCATTTCATGCACTTTCTCTCTCCTTGGAATTATTAGGATAGGCTTATATAGGTGTCTTTTTTGCATTAGGAGTAGTTTAGCATTAAGATTAGGAAGAGGAAGTCAGCCTTCTCCGGAGGACCATCTCAAGTTCTCAAGTCCCACAGCTTGAGAGATGGTCCCATGTTAGCAAATTACACTGAATGCCCCATTCCCAATTCGGTAATTCGGGGGGTGCTTTAATTTTGCATTAACAGTAACCCTCTCAAGTGTTGATAGATTGGGGTCAGTTGGGTAACTTTTAAAATAATAACCTCCTAAAGGTGGTCAACTATAACCATTCTTAAATAAATTAGTTTCATTACTTCTAAGTGTTCCAAACATTTTAGTAACACACATAAGAATACAAAATCACTTCATTCACATAGGAGCAGAATTATAACGTGTTCATTTCATTTCTAGTTAAAAAGTACATCTACACCATTAGCAAGATATATGCCTATAATCAAAATCATCCTTGTAACAGAATGCCCATTTTCCCCAAGATACCAATATACTACGATATCTCACTCATCACAACATAATAAATAACATTAATGATTATGAATATAGTGTTGATAAATCTATTTAATATTACATGTATATTTCAATGATAATCCATATTACAAAAACACCAGTAATGCTACCATTTACTTTTTTTGTCCTGTATACATGCAAGCACCGCATGGTCAACACAACTATTGGCATGGCATTAAACTATAACCAAGCACGGTATAAAATTTTCACAGTTTTCTAATAATAATGAAATGATATTTAACATACTTCTAAGAAGAATAAGAATTTTAATGTCATTTCATTTTGTTTCCAAAGCCAATGAGAGAGGTAGAGATAGGAGAGAGAAAACACCATTTTTCCACATTCAATTTTTTTTCAAGCAAGTGCCAACAAAAAGTTTCCTGCAGTCATGTATTTGTGTCTACAAGGTTTCTTAATCATTATTTTTCTTGGATAAGTTCATATGATAGTTTTTGCCAAGTAGTAGCAAGTTTCCAAAAATGTCAAATTTAGACAAGTTTCTCAGAAAACAACATTCGCAATCCATCTTTGAGACTCAACACACAAGAGAACAAACTCCTATCTATTCCCCCTTATACAGGGAAACACTCAGAGCTGACAGAACACCAAACTAGTAAATAGGATTAAAATGGTGCTTGTCTTTCTGGAGCTATCAGTCGTAAATGCACCCAAGCGACCTTATCGCCCAATTACCAGAGGCCTACAAAACCTATCAAGAAAACTATATTGTGGGACTTTTTTCTCCAAATTGATGGTTTGTAGCAATTGTCTTATAGAAATATTAGAGGAATATAGAAGCCAAAATTTGTTTCTACACCCAAAACCAAAACAACGGGTCAAAGCCAAACTGCAATTTTAACTTTCAGCAGTTGTATATTGCAAACTAGCCTATTGGGCTCCTAAAAACATTACAAAACAAGGTCAAATGAACATCCAAGGAACAACTGAGGGTTCGGTTGGACACTTCATATGACAAGGTACACGGCTAAAGTTTGCTTTTCTCATTTCAAGGTTCATAAGGATATTTTTTGCCTCCATAGAAACATGTTGCTATTAACATTGCACAAAGTCATCTAGAAGTGGTTTTCAATAAGTTTCTTGTTTATCACGCCAATCGCGTGGTTTCCAAGACCAAAACTAGCATAAGATTTGCTAAAATATCTCAGGAGGTAGATTAGGGGTAGATTTTATATTCTAGATTACTATTCTAGTTGCATACAAAAACATAGGTAAAGTTGTTAAAAGCCCCTACATCTCATTTAGATCACCGATAATTTATTCTACTTTAGTTTGATTTTTTACTACATTAAAATAAGAAAACTAAAATCATTAAAATCGTGCAAGAAAATTAAGATGACCATGCCTGATAATTAAATAGGTGAAGTACATGGATCACATGAAGCGCAGTATACGGCCATCCGAACACCTATCTTTTATCAGGAGCTCACGTGTCATACGACAAACAGTTCATAAGGCCAATGGAACCAAGTTAGAAGAACGATCTCTACCTTACATCCCAACTTGCATGCTTAAACCGAGCTATAAACATACCAAGTTTAAACCAACCAAATTACATGTCATGGTGGAGATCCATCTGCATTGTTTGGTAAGAATAAATCCCACACTCCAAATTCATTCTTGGTCAAAATATCAGCATTGGGATTCTTGTTGTTGAAATATCCTATAAGTGATGTTGACTTAGTTCCACATGCCCACGCTATGTATGATATTCCATTCACACTACGATTAAATCCCATCTTCTCAAAAGCCATAGAAAATGCTTCTAAGCCACCTTCATATTTACCAATCAACTCTCTTATTTTCTTATACTGTGCATATCAATACTCAAGAAGTGAGCGATGGTTATTTCAACAATGGATCTATTTCATATATTCGTTGGCCACTTCTAGGTGGGGGAACAACTTTGGGTTAATTTTTCAGGCTCACCGCCATTTTGAATCAACTTAAAATTTTGATCTTTGGTGTCCTTTCTTTACAGTCTTCTTATTCATGATTCCCAACATCGGACTTGCACAAGAAATATCTGATAGGATAAGCTTCATCAACCTATTGCTTATTAGTAGTAGTTGTCGACATGGAGAAAATGAGAATGTAGAGGAAGGTTGGGAGATCTTAACATCATTTCTCAATCTAGGGAAAAGAGTGTCTGATAAGATCAAAGCCATGGCCAATCACACTACAAATCCTCTTAGGAAGCTATTCAAATACAACATATTCCACTATCTCCTCCATCTTCTAGAGGGTTCTCCAAACTCTATTTCATGGTCCCCAATTTGGCATAGGATGGGAAGCGCTGGAAGAGGAAGTGGAATCTAGATTTGTGCTTGTCAAATGTGTTAGCTTTAAAGTTTCCAAAGCCTAGTCAAAAAACCCAATTTGTTGGAGACATTTTTCAAACGGTTCATGCACATTTCTTACACATGCATTGAGCTTTGGCGTAGGGGAAAACACAACAGGGAAGGGAAAGTCAAATTGGATACATGTTGGTGGCAATTGGTGAAATGGTGGCAGCGACTCCCTCAACTGACCAGAATAGACCCAAAAAATTCCAAATTACATTTCTTGAAGGTTTTTAAAGCCATTTTTTTATCCAAATAGATTTTTCTACATCTTGCAAGTTATGCGCTCACAAAATCCATGCTTTCTACTAATCACGTGCCTTGTATATTTTTACATTTGAAACCCTGTCCTCCATGATGTTTGCACTCACTACACTTGAAAAAATTCCTTTGTCCCTAGCACTTTAGTGGGTTTCCTAGACCTGACCAAGCTCCCATATAACGCAGAGGATCATGTCAATTCATCTAATCATCAAAACCAATCAACTCATTCATTAACTATCAGGTGTATAATAGCTTGTCTAGTTGTCAATTTGGCTTTATTAGACCATTAGGCTCCTTCTTTCACTAACCAACCTATCTCTAAGGTATATACCCTAGTCTCCCATCCAAATTGATTCCCTTATAGTCAACATGCACTCTGAAATCAAATAATTCACCTACTCATCTTCTTGACTGCTCACCACAACTACTAGCTCATAAATGAGCTTAAGAAATTAAGTAATCCTTGAATTTTGGCTCCAAGATCCACTTAATTCTTACACTTTGTTCCTTCATCCTCCAATAATGTTATTCCATCCATCCCAAAGAATGTATCATGTTCAAAAATTCACCTTTTCTTCAAAGTTTTCAAATTGCCCTTTCATGCCCCTTAAGACTATGATTTCTTCTCCAACCATACACATAGGCTTCTACAAGTACCTAGAAGGTTATTAAAGATTCATTAGTGTACATTCACCTTTCCTAATATGTCCCTAAAATCCCATGGCTCAATTCCACATACAACTCCCAATACTTCTATTTTTGCATTCTTGCTTCCATACCCTCACTAGGTCAATCTTGGTATACTGTCATGGATAACTTAGTGCGTAGAAGGTTTCAAAGAAAAATGATGGGATTTTTGAGCACCCAATATGGTAATCCAAGTTCCTATGAATGTTTAACTTTAAGAATTAACTCCAAATTTAAATGGTAGTTGCTTTGTAATATGCCCCTCCAAACTAAGTCCCTGGATTGTGATGACTATCCTCCTTCAAACTGTCAAGCACCATACACATGAATTTGTTCCTTTTGACCCCAAACCTTTCCTAACACTCACTCCACACCAAAATAGACCTTATTCCCAAGTTTCAATTGACTCTCATGGTGCATTTAAGAGATATTTGAATTTTAGTTTAGAAACACTAACCTCAAACTATATAGGCCCGAGAAGACTCATCTAGTTACAATTTTATTGTACTTTAATTCAAGACACAATATTTTTCCCCAAGGACTATTTTTAAGTTATAGAGAAGTTTCCTTACCATTATAGTTGGGAAAGCACGTGAAATTGACTTTTCATCCAATATTCCTATTGCCCTGCCTGAATGAGCACAAAGTTACAGTTATGCAATGAATCTTTTTACTAGCACAAAGAAAAGTAGTCTTTTCTTATTAAGGGATAGAATCCTTCACAATGTATATTACACAATAAAATCACTAATCAACTCTTCACTAAATCATAACAAGTTCTCTCTTAATATCTTCAAAGGAAGTTCACAGTCTTACCTTCTTGGAGTTTGACAATCATGCATTTGAAGATCCTACACATGCAACTCTAAAAATTCACCGAGATCTTGTATTATCAATCAAAGATGTTTAACAACCCTATTACATGGTGTACTCACTCCAAAAGTTTGCAAATATAACCAGAATTTTGAGCACTCATTCACATAATATATCATATCGGGCTATTATTCACTTACAGAGATGACTTCATCCATACTACACTTCTTTACACATTGAATGAACACAAGAAAACATGAAATAATATCTGAATTTGAATAAATAAGTGGTTCATATGCTTAATCCATACTTTAGTACACTATGCTATCAAGAACCAAGTCTTTTATTCCTGCAAAAACAAAGTAATCTTTACAAAATCCATATTTTCATTACAAAAACTCTAACTTCTTGAGTTCCACACTCCTTCCCTCGAGAGGGAATATTCCTCTCCTTCCTCTATACCTCCTCTTCGAGGATAACCAACTCTTCTAATTTGAACTCATCACCTTTTATTGCTTCCCATCACCATTTTTGACCTAACTAACTCACCTCCATATACCTTTCTTTTACACACAAAGAAATTCATTACAATAATCTGCTCCTTTTCATGCATTACGAGTCATTATTACCATGACTAACTCTAAACAAGACCCTATAATCACCTAATACCACAAAACCTCCATCATATCCAAGAATTTTTTAAAAACCCTTTTTAACTTTCAAATTATAAAATTGGAGAGAAAGTACTTATTTGAATTTTTGAAAAACTAGACTCCACAACTCAACACCTCATGAGTTCTAATGACCTCTAAATGACTCAAACCCATTCCATTTGACCCCTTATACCTTCCTAACCATGATCAAGATATCATTTCCTCAAAATTTGACTCTCCTTCATGATGTTCCTGCATCACCATCACGCACATGCAAGGATGATGCTAGCAAAAAGGGAGTATATTTTGGCCCAAGGCCCTCCAAGTTTCCATGAAAAACAAGCATGGAGTAATTAAGGGGAAATGATGCGTAAAAGAATATTTTTTTAGGGAATAAGAAAACATATCTCATTCCCAAGGCTGGGCATATCCTCAAAAGGCAAGTAAAAATCTCAAAATCCACCCACGTATGCAACCTCACAAAACCCAAAAAATTACATTATTTTTTCTTGAAATGACGTTTGGCTCAAGCTCCAAAATAAATTTGGAGAGATTTTAGAATATTAATGAATTATTTATATTTAAATGAAAACACTTCTATTATGCTAATTCCATGATTTATTTTACTATTTAACAATGTATTATTAGTTGAACCTCAACAACGTCCTAGAAAGATGTTTACTACCATTTCATAATTATTTCATTAATTTAATAAAGGTAATTATGATGTAATTAATGTGACCTCATTATTTGCGGACGCACCTCGTGTTAAAGGTCGTAAGAGTCCTCCTAACCACCACGGAGGTGGTAGTAACCCGTAAATCCTGGAAACTTGACTCCCATCAAGATAAAGCATCTCGAAAGCTTGATTTTTAGAGCTTTCGTAACTATAGATAATCATGCTCTTGACCTTAGGACATACGACCACCAGCGATAAAAGACCCATACAATTACTTTAATCTTTTAACAACATCTAATATTTCAAATATTGAAAATGTAGTACTATTTTCTTTACGCTCTATTTAATTGTTTCATTTTATGAATTCTTCATATCGTAAGCACGACACTAAAACAACAAACTCACTCCTACTAAGGACCAACTCAAGCCCACACAACTACAATCGATTTAATACATAATCCATTGTATTTTGGTGCAGAATGTGGGGTGCATAATGACATTTTCAATCTAATATCAAGCTACACATTTTCAATGTGGCATTGCAGGGGCATGGACATTAACGTAATTGTTCTTAAATTTTCACAAGCACTAATATATTACATACTGGGTGCATGAGTATAAGGCATTCCATTTCGTCTTTACACATTTGAAACCTACTCACTTTTATAATGCATAGTAGGGGCATGAGTGTACTTCATTCCCTTTCAACTTTACACAATTTTACACATTTGAAATCTAGATCCATATACAACAATGTGGTTCCATCGGTGGATGGTTATACTTTGGCTTGAATGACACTTGGTAACACATTTTATCTCACTCTCTTTCAAATGTCGTTGGGGCAGGTGACTTACAAATTTATTTTTCACCCTAATGCATTGGGTAACCCCCAATTTCTTTTAGTTACTTTGGTGTTGGGACACCCAATTCCCTTTTTGGTTCACACTACTTTTGTAAATTGGGTACTAATTACCCCCAATCCTCCATTGGTATAATATCAAGCTCTCTCTCCAATTGCTTCAACAATAAGCTCCTAAATTCTCTTGGAAAATAGGTGTACTCCTTCCATATTGTGTTCACTTTAATTTTCAAAGTTTCAAGTTTAATTTCAATTTTAAGTTTAAGTTCAATTCTTATATAGAAATTAATTACACTCTATGTTACAAGTTTCACTTTGGGATCTTGCAAACATTCAAAACCAAACATCTCGAGCTAAGACAAAATGTTTTTACACAATCATGTACATTTTCCTTTAAGTAATCAAAGTTCATTTCCTAGCTTAAAGGGGCAAATGTAGAGACCTAAATTTGGTAAATTATCACTTGATAATGTCAATATTGGCTTAATCCCTTAATTCATGACTTTTGTACCTATTTTGAGCCTAATTTCTATATCATATTCCATCTACAAGAATTGATATCTTCATTACACTACTCATAAACTTACAAAAATTCTCACATCGGTCACAAGAAATCCACTTATCTTAATTATCGTGCATAGAAATTTACATTAGTGTATCTTCCTCTTAAAATAAATTAACCAACAGATTGGTCTTGCGAAGTATGGTCTTTTACAGGGCCACCCAATGATCACTTTCTTAATTTTTATATCTTTTGTGCATAGGTACTTTTACTATGTGTTGGCTTTAAAGAAAAATTATATATACAAAACCTTATATAAGTAATTTTAACACACTCATTTACTTACCTTACACTTTCAAGAGATTCCCTATCAAATATATCCCTAATTTCCCTAAAGTAGTAGTGGACATTATGAGTAGCCCCCACACAATTCTGAAGCACCCCAAACCAAGTTCAATATTAAATCTTCCCAAATCAAAATCCCTCAAATCCAAGTCAAGAACAAATATGACAAGTCATTACAAAGCATTATCAAGTGATGAAGTTATCAAATCTAAGGGCATCCATGCAATATTATACTACATCTCTAGGTGGAGAAATATGTGCAGTTTGAGGCCTTTTCATAATAGTGTTAATGTAGGCGGTGTACGGATTGAATTTCAACCTGGACACTAACCTTTTGGATGGATTTTACCCTATGTTAGGTTTTGGGTCAAGTTTACAAATTTCAAAAGGTTTCACACATTTTCGAGACCTAATACTTCATAGCGAAGCATATACCAATCACTCGGATGGGTTTAGAAAATTATATAGAATCAATTATTGCCTAGACCAAACCTTCCAACAGGATAAAAGCACCAAATGGTTTGGTCCAAAGAGAATGGTTTTCTCCTAGTACATAGTGCAGTTACATAATCATAGATAAATCACTTGTTGGAGATTTCCAACCATTTCATCCATGTGTCACACCTACATTAACTTCTAGACCAGACAAAGAGCTATGTGCACCCATATTCTCATGTATTTCTATATTTTTTACATGGTCTAATTGAGTTTTCTTTTTATGATATATATGTGTGTGTTCGTATATGAATATTGATGTTTAATTAATAATTTGAATATATGTCCTAGACATATAACCCTAACTTGGATTTAAATAAGTAAAAGGAACCATTAATTTCCCCACAAAACTTATTTATTTTTACTAGTTAAATCATTGGCATTACGATTTTCGTGCCTAGTTGGTATAGCTCACATGATTACTTATCATATTCTAATGACGAGTCTATACATTAGTCTACACCACATGACATATTCAGTAGACCTACAAATGCATACCCTCTTCCTAAGAAATGTATGTATTAACCAACCCATATTGTGTATCCTCACTTGTACATAAACTCTTAGACACGCACTCTCTTCACACAATTAGCAATCATTTGAAATTTGCCTCCCTAGTCCATGACTAGATCATTACCTAATGATGCAACACATTTCATGGGTTTGATATGATTGTTGAGGGAACAATTCTTACCCATGACCCCACCTTTTCTCTTCCAACCATTTACAGCCTATGCCCAAGGCCACCAAGTACTGATGTTAGTTATCAGTTGTCTCTTTTCAATTTCCTATCAGATTAAAATACAAACACAATATAATATTATGAAAATACAAAACTAGGACCTACATGTGATTTGTTTGGTAATTACATGGATTTAAGCCTTATGATCATTCAAATTTAACACCCTACATTTACGCTATCCTTTAACAATAGAGCTTCATTGTAAAAATCAACATCACACACCTTATGACTTCTAAAGCCTAGTGCCCTAGGGGTGTGTCTACACATGGGGGATTTTTACATGTTGAATTTAATCAAACCATATCTTTAGCATATTGCAACTTTTTACAAACCTCTCCCAAAGGGGATTCTTACCAATTTGGGGGCATACCTACCCCAAAGGCATTTAGTCAACTAAGCTTATAACAATCGTATCTTTATGCACAAGTCTATCATAGGCACTAAAGAACTAGGTTCAGATTTTAACACATAAATACACAATAAACTTGGTATTATAAAATTTAAGATGTTCATAGATATCCACAAAGAGAGAAGCGTACATATATAGTATAATGATCCCCTACAAAGGAGAAGTCTACACTTTCAACCACTCATACCTAATAATATCACGAGTAGTTACTTTCTAACTATAGAATGTAACATACCCAAGAATCTCTCTCTCACCTCATTCTTTTAACAAGCTAATTATTAAAACATGTAACATCTACATGAGTTATTATTACAACTCATCACACCACATACAATATACTAACACACAACATGTGAACGCTAATAAAATATTTCTAACCTTCCCCCTAGTGCAAATATGAGAGATATTACCAAACTCTGGAACTGTAGCACGCCACCATGGAGATTGCTCATGATCTTGATCCATGTGCACCATATGGGCTTGCACACAACTTCAAAAAACTTGCAACATCGGGCTTGCACACAACTCAAACAAACTTGTATTCGCATAGATGGTTTTCATGCATGGATACAACAACCACCCAGGTACAAACATGCATTCACTCACTTTTTCTCATCCTCCACACCTGTATACAAATGTCAAGTTACATGGGGATGACCAACAAGCCACACATGCAAATGATTTTACACGACAACCAACAACATATGCATATGGTTTTACAAGACAACCAACAACCTACACATATTAGTATCATGATTCTACATATGTCTTGTCAAGATTTATGTTATTTTTACATCAAGGGGAAATATAGAAACTCCATACTTACGTTACCATTTTTATTTTGCACACCACACAGAACAAAAAAATAATAAAATAGTTGTCTTCCTTTGTTGTAGAATGTTGACACTTTGATCACGAATGGTATGAGATGATCTCTTCAGCCACCTATAAATTGTCCTTGACTTTAGTCATTTTGGTGCGCTTGGTTTGTCACTAAAGCAGTATCGTAGCCCCATCACTAGTGATTGACGAGAGGATGTTGAATGTCTTACAACCTTCGCTGCCTTCATCCTTCAGTGTGTTGTTAATTGATCAGTTGAATGTAAACACGACTCTTATCTACAAGTAGTTTCTAGGAGAGAATAATCCCCACATAAAACTAACACTGTCATCAGACATTGAGTTCCAATAAAAAAGAGTTTTGTTACAAGGAGAAACTTTAAATTGAGAGTTTTGATGGCATAATAACACATGATTATGATAATAACTACTCGTCACACAACTATGCTACACAAAAGATATAAACATGACATTGAAGATCCAACTCTTCATTTATTATGGACTTAAAAAGACTATGTTTAAAAAAACTAAAGAGACTATAACCTAATATAACATTAACCCATATTTGACTATAACACAATCGTTCTATATTTGAATCAATCTAATGACTAAAACAAATTGGTATATCTTTAAACACTAAAAAAAAAAAGCTACAAAGACGGGAACAACTCAATTACAACTAAAGAATAAAAAACCAAAAAGAATACTAACTACTGTAGACGCTGGATTAAACGCTCCAACATTGGAACCTTTGTTTATACATCTAGACCGAGAAATAAGACCGTTCGTTCATGACTTGGTAAATGTTCCTGTTGCCCCAGATATACGCAATGTGATACAATTGCGGTGTGTCACAAACCGAAGTGAAGCGAGTTTACATTAAGATATTTCTGTGGAAGATCGGATATCATGGTCGCTCAAAATTGAATATCCAAAAACAAAAATACCACGGTTGAAACAAGGTGTTACAGTTGTTTTTTTGGTAGAATGGAGAGCTTTGATTGAAGAGTGAAATCAGTTTTCTACCGTGTATTGGTTATGAATTCATGTAGGTGGTGCAAACTGCAAGTTAGAAGATCTGTATCAGGACTGTCAGATGTGCAGATCTGAAATAAACATGTAGCTTGATGTCAGTCAATACATAGATTTGTATAGTAAATACTGTCGAATTGGATCCATGAAATGTGGAAGAACTTGAGCCGATGAATTTAAGATGGACACACAGAAGCTTTATGGACACACATGATTTGTTATTACAACTCATCACAACACATAATATATACTGACACAACATATAAACACTAACAATATATTTTTAACTAATTTATTCATTATAAAACATATTATATTATTTGATGATCACATTGCTTACTTATAAATATGTATTTGACCATGATCCATGCTTACATGCATTTATCATTTACTATCAGTACTTACTTTGTTGCATACTACTATACTAAATGACTACTATTAGCCCTCAGATTCTATTTGGCTATTTGGCATTGTTGCATATACTATTGATTTCCATGTCTTCTTCTATGATTCTATGTGTTATGTGATCTTTTTGCTTTGTAATATTGTCTAATCTAACTACTCCAAGAATTTACATGTTGCATGTACTTTACAAAATTGAATCATCTGACTATTACAGGAACTTGTATGTTTAATGATATTTTAGATTTGATTTCTACTAGAACTTTTGTTTTGTATGTTTTGTGTTGCATTTTTTGACTTATATATAATTTTATCTACTCTCATTACTCTAGACACTTGTATGTTGTATACTTTGACTACTATATGACCTTGTTTGCTTTAGGCACATATGTGTTGTCTACTTTAACTATTATGTGATCTTGTCTTCTTTGACTACTCTCAACACTTGTATGCTCTATGCTTTGTTTACTCTATACACTTGTATACTCTATGCTATGTTTTCTCTAGGAACTTCTATGATCTATGCTATATTTTCTCATATGTTAATGGTGTTATAGGCATGGTATTTCATTTCTTGTTTCCTTTATGCTCACACACATTGAGTGCCCATTACCCCTCCTGTTTTCTGGACACATTACTTGTTACATCTTTATATAAGAAGAAGTTTCCTATGAAAAATTATTTATATCGCTTGATTTATTGCCATTAGATACACATGGCTTGTGACACACTTTGCCTACATGACACATATGGATTATTGATGTACTTGCTTAGTGCTCATTGATTGATTACATTTCCGGTTCTAGGCCCAATGGGCAATACACATTGTGATTTATCACATGCTCACAATACATTGATTATTATACACCTTTTTATAGTATGGTGATTGATATATCACTTGATTTACATGTTACTCATGACAAATTGATTGTTATATTCCTTGATTTGGGCCCATTGCTTGATGTACTTTTATGATTATGTCATTCATTATTACACACTTTCTATGGCACATTGATTGTTACACTTATTTTTCTAGGCACAATGATTGGACACATGTTTTTGCACATACGAGATAACAATGCACACCTACTAACACTAGTTAAGAATTTCGTGTATTATCATTTATCTACTTTCGATGCACCTGTCATGTCATGTCATGTCATAGGTTATTATGAATCCATTAAGCGTTGAGTCATTTGTTTCTTTCATATTTCTCTTGTGATCATTGTTATGTTATGTAATGAATTGCTAGAATATTTTCATGATATTATTCACACTTTTGATTATACACGTTACGTGTGCTACATGCTATGTACAAAATTTCCTCCTGTTTACCATGTTAGTTGATATACTAGATATGGTTTACATATTTAATGGTGTGTCTATGTACTTTATGTGACTAACCTTTTCTTTTTTACCTATCCCTTATAATATCTCTCATCTTAAAAAGTGGGACATATTGTAGGATTTTTATAACTAGTTCATGTAGATTACAAATACAGTGCTTAAATTCTCACCATATGATGACATCCACACAATTTATTTTGAACAAATTGTAAATATTTTGACACATGCCAAATTATGACACACTACATTATGGCTTATATACACTATGGTCACAAAAAATTGGAGCAGTCTAATGGCTTTGTGAATAGGACCAAGTGCTACAATGACTTAGTAACAGGGTCAAGTGTTGCAATGGCTTATGGCAAGATCAAGTGTTAGAATGACTCATGGCAAGATCAAATGAAAAAAAGCTCATATTCGACACTAGGGGCATACATATGTAGTCATTTCATGCTTTAATTTGGGTTTGTGTTATTTACTTCTTTTACAAGCATTTTTTATGGTGCATTAATACATGTTTTTACGTACCTCTGAGTGTTTGTGCGCGGTGCATTGCGTGTGTGTGGGTGTGTGTGTGTTGTGGCGCGTGTGTGCGCGACACACATGTGTGCGTGCGTGCGTGTGTGCGTGCGTGTGCGTGTGCGTGTGGCGTTAATAGCGCTGCGCACTTTTGCGCTTGCGCGGCGTGCGCGGAACGTGTGTGTGTGTGTGTGTGTGTGTGTGTGTGTGTGTGTGTGTGTGCGTGCGTGCGTGCGTGCGTGCGTGCGTGTGTGTGTGCGTGCATTTTTCTAATTAATAGGTAAACACTTTTGACCATAGCTTTAAATTGGCATGGGGCACAAATAGGGGCCCAAACCCCAAAATAACATGACACAAAAAACCAAACAAGTTGAAAGAATGATACATAACATTCACAAAGCCCGATCACCAACATCTAAAAGGCATAAAATGATCAACACAAGGTTGACAAGATCTCAAACAACATCTCGGTTGAAGAAAGCCAAACTACGTAAGATCACTCCCACCCTACCAACAAGGGGGAGATATCCTCAAATATATTTACCATAATAGGAAATTATTTCTTCTAACGTTCTCTGTGATCTAGCACTCGCCATTTTATCTAGTTCCATTTTGGTGTTTTTACCTCGGATGTACGCTCTTTACTCTTGACTATGGCACCAAGTTGTACCATGGTTAGTTTGTGGAGAGACCGAGTGAGGGGAGGATCCCTTCTACTAGCCTGCAAAGGCCACCCACCTTCAACATCATATTTCTCACTTTCCTTTTCCACCCCCTCCGAACAAGGTTGCTCTAAAATAACCCTATCTAACTAGGGGTTGCCAATTCACCTTTGCAAGTCTTCATATTGAACATGGAGTGGTTAGAAGAGGCTACACTCTTATAAAACTTATCATGGTTTTTCCAAACAAAGTCTACATTTTGGGGACTATCTTTTTTCCTCCAAACCTGTCAAACATGGAAGAGCAATTTGTTACTATAAAAGCACAATGGGACCCTATCTCCAATAAGATTGCAGCGGAAACATTTGAAAGGGAGCCCTTCATATTTGATAAATTGAATCCACAATTTGTGGGATGAAACTAAATTGATTGAGTGAGATAATGGTTTAAATAGATCGATGATCACACAGACTAACAAATTTGCTTCCAATTGAACAAGTGTTGACCTTGGCAAAGGACCCAATCCTTCTTATTAGTAGCTTGATGTGGTCCTCATTATTCAAGACCAACAAAATATTGTACAATCTTAACCATAGAGAGGCAATTGTGATTTGCACCTTTTTAGGGTTTAAAACATGACCACATACAGAAGAAGAACCCAAATCTTACATAAAACTATGATCCTTCAATCCACACAAAACCATGGTATTGAGGGTTTCCAAACATCTGAAAAAATCATGCTCCAAGTGGGGAGAAGGAAGGAGGCTCAATAGTTCTCCAAACCGATGCAACCCATTTAGAGAGATCTTCCATAGATAAATACATCCCCAAGCATTTGCCAAACAATGTCCTAATTGTAATTTCTATTTCTATGTCTAGGATGAGGGCCTTTGGGATCTCCACCATTTGAACCTCCTTTGTGAAGGACATGACATCACCAAGTTTGGGGGCCAACAAGGCATCCTTAGGAAACTCGACATCATCTACCAAGGAGCGAGCAAGTTAGTCCAAAGATTCACTTATTAACAAAGGATTAACAAAATTGTCAAAGATGAAATACTTACAAATTTTTTTACATTTGTGGTATTGATTAACTACATTTCTGCACCTTTGAAAGATCATGCATTCCTTCATAATCATATAATCCTTGTGGAATCGTCTAGCCTCAATAGACAGAGGTAGAATCAGAGTCAAAGTCTCATTCATGTTTAGTTTTCTTGCACTTTCGGACCAAAAGCTTCAACCTCCACCAAATCTGGCCAAGCAATCCTTCCCACATACCCATCATTCACTAATTGGATGCATTCTTCACACTTTATGCAAGAAATAGGGCACTGTTTTTTCATTGTCAATTTCCTACCCTGATCTTTCTACACTGCACCAACAATAACTTTTTAGATCGAGGGGGGCAAGATGATCTACCTCCCCCAATGAGCTTAGCTTCTCTGGTCCCAACCCTAACAGGGCACAAATCCACATCTATTGTATGTCCCAATTCATCTCCTCCATCAACCAAAGTCGTTTGAGAAACCACTTTTCCAAGACTTAGATTTAGAATTACCGTGACCCGTTCATCCTTCATGAATAGTCCTACTTCTCTTAGTGGGCTCTTTTCATGGGTTTTTGTAAAAAACCCTCGGGACAACACAAAGCACACCACTTGGGAAGGACCTTTCACCTGTTGAACAGATCTACCATCAGATTTTGCTTTAGCAAGAAGCTTTTGCTCCCCCTCTCCATAGCTCCACCAAAGTATTTGTTTCTTTTGTTTTATCATCCCCATTAAGGATCTCTAACACCAAAGATCCTAAGTGTCTATGCAAGTCATTGGTCAAGTGTGTCAGTGCCTTCAATTTTGAATTTTGATTTCCCTCCCATTTTTTTGTTTGTCATATATGTATATATATTATATATGTGGACATAAATATATATACATATAAACATACACATATGGCATATGTATGTATGTATTTGAGTGTATATGAGATGTATAGCTATATACATATATGTCACATATACATATGTGTGTGTGTGGGTGGGTGCGTGGGTGTGGGTGTGGGTGTGTGTGTGGGTGTGTGTGGGTGTGTGTGTGGGTATGTGGGTGTGGGTAGGTGTGTGTGGGTGTGTGTGAGAGAGAGAGAGAGTGTGTGTGGTGGGTGGGTGTGTAGGTGTGTGTGTGGGTGCGTGCGTGCGTGCGTGCAAAGTGTGCAAATGTGATGTTAAACTTGGATCACATTTATGTGTTGTTTGTGCCATGTTAGATAAAAAAAGACAAAAAAAAGAACCACAAACACAAATGATGAGAAATCGACACAAATAGTAGTGTTAATCACACTTTATGTAGTAGTGTCATTGTATTCCTTTATTGTCAAAATCTTATAACTTTAGATACTATACATTTGACCATCTAATTTATGTGCTTATGAAAAAACCAAATTTTATATATTGGACCTCTTAACTCGTATATCAATGCAAAGTCTATAAAACAAGTCACTTGGTTGGCCCTTACAATGATAAACACAAGGTATTTTTTACCACCACTCATGACTCAAAACACATTGATATTTATAAGTGTACACTGTAAATGATAAGTCTGTAGAATAACTTTTTGCACCCATAAGTAAATTAGGGCATATGACAGCACATGTGTGTGCATGCACACACACTTGAATAATGATAAAGGTATATGAAAATGCATTTACAAGTCCACAAAATTATGAAGCCTCGATGTCATGTGTCTACAACTACAATGCAACCCACAATGTCAATGCAGATCATGACCTCTGCCAATCAATGTCCTTTGCAAGTGACACCTCACATTTTTTGGAAATCCCATGTTCTGCACGAAATCATAATTTTTTGCTCTTGTAATTTCGGCCTCACATATGTCCTTTTCCCTCACGTTTATCCTTAATGTCTTTAAATCACTATTCAAATCCCGATTTTTCAGTCTGTGTTTCTCCTTTCACCATCCTGGGCCCTAGTGAAAACGTACTCAAATCACGTTTGTACCTTCGGTTCTGTCTCTGATCCCCCTGACTGTGTTTTTTTCTTTGCTTAATCTCATTTTCCTTTCCCCTTATATGCTCATGGAATTCAATGACAAGAATAAACGTGTTTGGTCTAATAAGTGCATATGGTCTTTAATGAAACATCTAGTCAAAATTCTTCAACACAAATTGTGATTGTCTAGTTTGATTCCTTGCATATTCACCTTTATCGTAGTCTTCAAAACATGTTCTTCAACAACTAGACTTGTCATGGTGTTCTTCCTTTTCCTGTGGTCCTTGTCTACCTCCTCCTAGTAAACCACAAGTTTGCAATTGACATGGCCTACTCACATGAGCATGAACTACCTCCTCTTCTTAAAATTGTGAATCGTACCCCACAATGTGAATCAAGGCCTCCTTTCACTCGCCTGCCTGCTCTCGATCTTTGGTTTTGAATCTCACCTTTTTTGTTTGCATTCGACTAAGGCTTCCTTGAATGCTAGCTATGATAGCAATGTTAATAAGAGTAAGAGAAAGATGAAAAGAAATAGAAGGCACATAACACACTAAGATACTCACATGTGCTCATCTTTTATCAAGCTTAACAAAGTTACATATAATTGAGGTAGTAATACATGAAGAACTAAACTACATTAACTAATATTTAATTAGTTAATGTTTAATATCTTTAGTAGTATGTGTGGTCATCTTCTACCTCAACAACTTCCTTGAAACACTCTTGACAATGTTTAGATCTTATTCAACGTCTTTTAATGTCTTTCATTGACCCCTAAAGGGTATACTTATGACAAGGGATGAGAAAAAAAATTGTTCAAAAGATTTTAAACTCTGATGCAAAGTGACGGAAGAAAAATGGACTCCACTTCCCTTTACACGCTTAGTTTCACCATTATGTCCCTTGTAGAACAATTTCATCCCTAGAAAAATCATTTGGATGACCACGATCAATGATGTTTTCGCCCACGATCAAAACTATCACACATTTTTGTTCAGAGTCAAAACTCATTTAGGATGTCCTAGAATGTCTAAAACATCTACGAGCTTGATGACACACGTTCCTATATGTTCTAAATCTGACTGCATATTTCCTTTGCACAATTTTGTCTTTGTGAGCTTAAAAACATTCAATGTCTATTATGAGCAATCTAATCTCTTTTTGGCTCTACATATCTGATGCATGTTATTATCAATGCATTTTATATTTGCTTATATTTTGTGTGTACCCATATATCCATATTATAGTAGTATAAGTAAATCTATCACCATATTATAGAAGTAGTATAAGTTAGTCTATAGCCATATGATAGAAAAAATATAAGTTAATCTATAACAAAAAAATGCAAAACCAAACATAAAGACCAACAAATGCAAAATCCCAAGTTACACAGCAAGGATGATGCGAATGAGAAAACATAACATTAAGTAGAATATCTTTCAATAGGAAATTTCAACTTGGGAAACAATAAGTTGAAGATATATTTGTGTCATATGAGATTACCACCTATTATTGGTATAACTATTAAAAAACTTTCTACTACAAGTGGTGCAAGAATTAATTTTTAAATTAGGAATTATATATATCAAACATCCATCATACTCTAGTTGCCAAGACAAATTTTAAGGGCCATCCCCTTTAGGGTATGAATTAAGTTGCCTACATCAACGATTGTACTTAGTTATACAACAAGGCTTTCTGGTCTACCTTGTAAAGGTGTGTCCCAAGTCCAACTTCATTCAAGTTTTACATTTTATATTGATCATCATTTTATAATGTTGTCATTGTTTGAATGCCACTTAATTGTTGTAAAAGATGTTGTAGCTCATAATTGCACGCTAGGATTTGATCATGGCAGATCAAGAATTCTGGAACAACACAGGACTGTCTCCGAGTGTGGGACTTGCATCTTGAGTTCCTCTACCAAACTAACATAATGCTAACACTACTCCTACAGTGGAAAACACAACAATTTAAGCCTAAGCTAGTCATTCACATGGACCATAGTTAGAGAGATTGCATGAAAATGAAATCCTAAGCTAAAGGGGGGGCAGTGATAACACCAGAAGAGAAGGTTATCACTCTCTTTAAGTCTCAGAGAAACAAGAAGCCCAATGCAAGGTTAGAGGGGCAGATGCTTGCCACTTTCCAACTTTGCAACTAAATCAACTTAAAACCGAGTATAGTTGACACAAATGATATGAAACGATGCAAAACATAGATGATACACTTCACAAATGAAAGAGCATAAGGAAATAAGACAATAATGCAACACAAGGGGCGGATTCAAGCCACAATTGACATCATATTGTTGTTGTAAGTATGCACAGACTGCTACAATCAAATGAGGGTAAGATGCATTACAAAACGCATGTCATGGGTCTACAACTCCTTAGTTCTGCCAAAATTATGACATAATAACATTACCAAGCAAGAAAGGGTCCATTAATGAAGAAACACATTACATTTTATAGAAGGGAGGAGACGAGGGGATCAAAAGATGTTGGGGAGATGCTCGACCTATTAAACTTGGCTAAAACCTTTCAAACTACCTCCAACAGGTAACCTCCTCACCTCATGATGGTTTATGCTTTTGGAGTTGCCTTTGCTTTCAAGAAAACTCTAGATATTTTCTGTGGAGGAGCAACAAATTGCATATCAATGGATGCCCATGAAATCTAGAAGATAGATGGAAGGGGACATTGCCAAATGTCCAAATTTGTTACACATATCACCATTCGTCGTCAATTCGATTGGGCATGGAAAGAATCTCTCTTTTGGAAGTATTTAGAAGGATCTCAAGGCGAGGGAGGATCAAACAAACATCTCACAACTGAAAAATGGCATCTTCTGACTTCTGAAAAACGTCCCCAAAATCCTCTACTTAAATCTCCCGAAATACTTGATCATTCATTGTAAAGTTTCTTTCTTTTAAAAGGCCTCTCTAAGACAGTCCTGATGAATCGAATCTAAGGCCAAATGAAGCTCTGCAGGGAAAGATATCATCAACAAACCAATCCCAACCTTTCGCAAAAAATCCTTTGTTGCATGGATTAAGTTGTGATTCACCTTCGTTTCGCAGTTTTTCGCCTATTTGCTTGTTCTGCGGATTTGGTTTGGTAGTTGCTTGTTCCGTGGCCTTTCAACCTTTTCCACATGCTACAAAGGTCTTCACTTCGTTTTATGTGGCTTTTGCAACCCGCGAGCATGTTTCCTTTGTTCCACGAACATGGAGAGTCCACAGAACACCGTTCTTGGAGAATCCCCTGGAACACTGTGATAATGTCCTGCGGCTTCAACCTTGGTCGCGTTTAAACTTTCCATCTCCTTTGATATGTGACGTTTCTAACCTCTCCCTTATGCATCGCAGCTTCACTAGAGCCAAAATTTGCCTAACTCTTGAGACCCTGATTTCCTTTCTTTTATGGCCAGCTCCAGACCAATTCTATGGCCAACATCTCTTTTGTTATGTGGCACTTCTAACCTCTCCCTTGTGCATCGCAGCTTCACTTAAGCCAAAATTCGCGTTAACTCCCGAGACCCTGATTTCCTTTCTTCAATGGCCAACTCTGGACCAATTCTATGGCCAACTCCACACCAATTCCGTGCAACACTAAAATTCAATGTCCTGCGGCCTTCCTCCTTTGTTCCACGAGTAAGGAGAACCCGCAGAACACTAAGTTCCTTCATTTCACGAAAGACTAAATGTCAGTGTTTTGTGGATTCTTGAGCAAAATTTGCCTAAATCCAAGATTGAATTTGTGAGTTGTTAAAATAACATGAGGGTTATTTTGGACAACAAAAGCTATATGGCTTAACAACAAGAGGCACCAATATCAAGAACCAAACATAAATTAGAGTTTGTGGATTAATGAAGGCCAAATCTTCAAAAATTAGAGTTTGTGGATTAATGAAGGTCAAATCTTAAACATTCAACATCGATGTCCAACTATAAAGACTCCACTTTAATTGTTGACTTTATTTACTCTCCCAATAATAATTACATGGTATCTTGTATGCCCAATATGCTGAAATTCTTCGATATGCTAAAAATTTTGGAAACCAATTCAATGAATTGTTTATAAGAAATTATGTATTTATGCAAAATTTGAATTTGATCCTTAAGTTTGAGTTCTAAGACCTTAAGTTGTGAAACCAAGCAGCCCAAGGACAATTTCTTTTATGCAAATCCTTCTTTAGTTTCCAATCCCCAGTTTTCCAAGAGCAACTAGTTTTTTGTCAAATGTTAAGTCCTATGGAGGAGAAACAACAGCAAAATAAGTACACTCATTTTTCATATAACCTTACACAAATTCCAACCAACAAATAGTACAAAAAGATAATGCATGTGTTATCCAATTGTAGGTTGTTACCTACCAAATTGATAGGAAATATACTTAAGAGCATCAAAGTTGTGAATTCCCCACTAAGATTTTTGACAACAAGTTACATAAGCTCCACCATATACAACCAATGATATGCTTCATCGGTTTGTATTGATATAACGACTTGCAATCCTATCTTTGTTTAAGCTTGAACCTTGTATACCAAGAGTACTTCAAATGAAAGCAATCCGACTAGTACCTACAGACCAACTAAGAAAGGAGCTCAATTCTATGTTTAGATGTCTTTGATAAAAATTCCCAATATTTAACCTAAAGATGCCTAATCCTATCTTTCAGGAGGTTACTACTTTTAGAAGACATACCATACATAGACTCGAGTTCTACGAGAGTGAACACCCCCTTCCAACTTATTTCAACCATTGGGGGCATCAAGCACTTTGATAAATACTATATTCTAAGAGGTCGTAGTAAAAAATAATAGGAGATCAATCATGTCCAGTACATACTTGAGTAAACACCCCTAAATGCCCAAAATGTGCTCTTTTTACATTTATTTTTTTTGCTTTCATTGTATTTCAATCAATAGAGACATTTATAAACAACTAAGAAAACCCTTTAATAGTGAACACAAATTAAAAACTAACTTGCCTTCATTTTGTCAAAGGCAAACAACACACCCCTCATTGCACACTTCTAGTGTATGAATGTTATGCATCGAAACTTCAATCAAGCTAAGTTCCAACTATATTATTTTGTTAATCCTACACCACTACATGCCCATTTGCAACCAAGGAGATTAAGGAGCTTGTGACACGGTAATTTTTTATTACTTATTTATTTTATTTTCAAATTTCAATATGTATATAAGGTTCTTGATTAGTTTTTCAGTTTTGTACATAACATTTTTTCAAGAAAGAATAGCATACTAGGGTTTCTCTCTTAGAAAAAAAAAGACTTTAAAGTAATATTGTGTTTGTTTTTAGCTTGTAGCTATCTATGTATTTGCTTCAATGGTTGTAGGTACAAACTCCATGGGCCAAGGAGCCGCATCCACCTTATTGGTTGTTTTTCACCCCTTTAAAGGTATGTCACAATGCTAGAACAAGTTCTAAAAAGAGCTTAGATTTTGTGTTGCACATAATGCAATGTCAAATATAAAATTATACAATCTATTTAAAGCCCATTTTGTGTTATTCTTGACTAGGGAATCAAAGATTGCATTGGGTTGAGCGGAAAAGGGTTGTCAATGGTAAAGATTCTTGATTACATCGAAAAGTAAGAAGCAGCAGCAAATGCAGTGGTTACCTTAGAATCAAATCATCATTTGGAAAAGAAAAGATCTTGATCAATCAAACCACGTGTTGGTCCTTATCGTGACCCTATTGTGGCCAACATCACGTCCATTTTTGGCAACACCCAATATAGATGAAGAAGATTCACCTTTGTCCCGCAAAAGAACAGAAGGTGTGGACCCATTAGAAAAGGCATTTCATAATAAGTCCATGATTTTTTTCAATCAACTCATTAAGAGTTGTATTTAGGCCAACAAGCTACCATTTAATGTTGTTACGTTGCCATATTAAGAGGATACAATGGAGTGGTTATTGATAGATGGAACAAAATGACCCCCCTATTGTATCTATTTTGTCTTTGCCTCAACTCCAAGATACTACATCACTGAGAGGCCAACAAGTTGTCATTTAATATTGTTAGGTTGCCATATTGAGGGGATACAATGGGGTGGTTATTGATGGATGAAACAAAATGACCAACCTATTGTATCTATTTTGCCTTTGCCTCGACTCCAAGATACTATGACATTGAGATATTCTCTTTGCCCAAGATGGTAGCACCACACACGGATGTTGAGACTAATTATGGATATAAGATTAGATTCACTATATTCTCAACCCAAATGTATAAGACACAATTGTGCTCGAGCTCGAGAAATTTAATAGCCTCTACGGTTCACATCCTTAGCACTCTTCGGGACAAGTACAAGAACACTCGTACATAGTATTACCTCCATGGGCTAGGATCCACACACCTATAACCTACTCAATTCTAAATTCTACAAGCATGGATTTTTACAACTTTTTTCATTTAAAGTTTTTAGTATTTGGTTTTACTTTTACTTGTATAAATTTAATTTTGTATTGACTTTGACCCAACCTCTTCGACTAAGCAGAATTGAAGCACATACTCCTTTATCCAATCTGTTAAGCGCAATTGATTGGCAACCAAAAACGCAGAGGAGTTAATCTAAGGGCATTCTGATTTGCACCTTCTATCATACAAGCAAGCCAAGTACAACCATGGTAAGGGATCAAGATGTAGGGCTAGAGCAACCTGATTTAGATACTTTTGTTGCTCGACTTTCATTAGTCAACACAAAGCAACAAGAAAGTGGTTCACAAGATCCACATAGTGCAACTAATGGGAGTGGCTCTACTTGTGTTTGTGCTTGTGATTCTAATGAGTCAGATAATGATGTCTACTCTCAATAAAGAGCCATATGATTATTTATATTGAGTTTACATTTGCACTATGTACTGATAGTTTTAAGTTTCACTACTTATTATTATATTTAAAAATATGAATTGATTTATATCTGCATATTATGTGGTTACTTTTGCTTAGTTGCCAAGAATTTTTAATTTTTTTGTGCGACACCCACTCATACCAATCCCGGTGCAAAACAATCCATCATACTGACCTACCCAAACTGCATACCAAGACTAGCAACTTAAACTGTAAACACAAAACCAACTAATAGCTTTGTAAGGCAATGATCCCTCACACAAGAGACCCAAAAGCCACCATGGCATGTTGTTCCTCACCCCTATCATAGGATAGATACCATTTTCCATCCCCAATATAGGCATAATGGACAGTTGCATAATACCAACATGCTTTCTTCCTTGAGAGACATGTTGTTGCTGGATAGCAAAGTCAAACCTCATAAGCCCCTGTGACCTGTTGTTCCTCACCCCTGTCATAGGATAGATACCATTTTCCATCCCCAATATAGGCATAATGGACAGTTGCATAATACCAACATGCTTTCTTCCTTGAGAGACATGTTGTTGCTGGATAGCAAAGTCAAACCTCATAAGCCCCAATGACCCTAGAGAAGAAATTATCATGATTAGACTAGGTGCTCTTTAGGCGGTTGCTAGAGATGTTGACACCTTATCTAATTCGGCATCCACATAGGGTCTCTCCACCCATCGCTCTATCAGCTCCTCTTTCTACATTAATGTTCTCCTAATTGAGATTCCATTGTACTAAATTGTCTTGTATTTACCCTTGTGGGATACCCCCTGGTAGGTTTTCAGATTTCAGTCTCTTTGTTCTTTCCTAGACTCGCCACTCCCTTGTTGCTATTGTTACTGGCACTTTTGAGTCCCATTGTCCCACTTTTCACTTCTAACCCAACCCAGGCATAATTAGTGAAATCCTTCCATTGGCTCATGGAAATCTTGCTTCTCCTACAATAATGACAAGTAAGAAAAAAAAACAAAATCAAAGGTTTCGTGGGTTTGATTAGCTAAGTGTCAGCATAACATGTCTAAAGATATGAAGTGTCGTACACGAATGTACATTCAAGTCAATTTGTATATGCAAACCATGGTCTAGAAATGGAAAGTGACCTTTACGTTAAGGGCATTCAATGATTGCACATTACAAAACATATTCATGCCATGTCCCCTACATTTATAGCTATCATCATCTGTTTGGGAGACACGAAACTCACATCCATCCTCTTAACTAAAAACTATAAACAAAAGAGTAAATTTTTAATTTCTAACATTTTGAAGATGGAGAATGACCTTTTAAGTTAAGGACGCCTAATGATTGCACTGTTATAAAACATGATTGATGCCATGTCCTCTACACTTATCACTATCATCATCTGTTTGGGTGATAGGAAACTCAAACCCATGCTCTTTGACAAAACATAGTATATATTCACTTCTAACATTCCGATGTCTCAGCTAAGTTTTTTATTAATTTATTTTTGCAAACTTGGATGATAGATAGACAAATGGTGAGATTAAAAGATGTTTGCACAATATCGGTGAACTATTTTGGTGCTACACACGTCTCCAAAACTAAATAGCTTCTGGAATAAAAGGTCTTCTCTCCAATTCATTATTACCCATCTACTTCTGATTTCTGGTCAGCATGTGTTGTGACATCAATATCTACACCTTCTGCTGGGTTTGAAAATTAAGCCAACCATAAGAAACAAAGCAACAACCGAACATCAAAGTAGAACGAAGAAAATAGCATGGGGAATATCGACTCCCAGTGTTTCTAAATAATGTGGTAAAAAAACGATTAATTCCATGATAAAAAGACACCTCCATCAATGACAATTTGAAATTCCTATAGATAGACTGAATGAAAGCCAAATTTCAACAATATATATGTGGAAACAAGCACAAAACAAACCACGAATAGACCCTAAAAAGTGGCTTTGCTGACATCTGTTTGTAGAGATTATTTAAATTGAAATAAGCAGGGTACAAAATTGATAATTTAATCAAAATAAGGGGAGGAGAACAAGCAGTCACTTATAACATGTGTAAAAGGGAACTTCTAAAGATCCAGGTTGCCAAGTGACAGACAGTATGATCATTTCAACACTTTACAACACACAAGAAATGCCTCAAATAAATTCAAGAAACACTTTGAGAAATTAAAAATTCCATGAATCTGACTCCTCACAGAAACTCTTCCTAGGAGTTTCTGAAGAAAACCAAGAAATAAGTAAAAATCAAATATTTAAGGTTTTATTTTGTTGGATGGTTCTTGCCATCTATGACAATAGAAAACAATAATCAAAAAAGATAAAATGTTTGAAAAGGTCGAGACTATTTATGGTACAAACAGAAATGTAACCAAAAGGAAGAAAAAAATGATACTAATTTTGATAATATTACCCCTGTTTCAATAAACAGAAAATGCTAATTTTGGAAAATGAACCCTAAGAAAAATATTGTTGCATCTGTATTTCAAACAACTTAGCTAAAGATTATTTTGCTAAAGTTTTCGCATAGAATAAAGTAGGTCCAGCAATCAAGGAATATTATGACCCTAAGTTCGAAGAGTGTTTTAAAGTTGAGAAAGATTGAATCAATACATCCAGTTAGCCATGAAAATCATACTCCAAATGGTAATGTTATACACCGATTGAAAAGATCAAAAAAGGATCTTAAAATCACCTTGATGCAGAGACCAAAGTACACAGCAAATTAAAGTAAACCAGCATTTTAAATTGGCTTTTTACCAATAACACAAGGAAATAATAAAAAAGAATACCTGTTGCAATTACCAAGATCATTCATTTTCTTTATGTTACAACATAAGCTCACAAACTCCATTGTGACCTAAAAGCCGGTTGGAAACCTCCCAGTTATCCTGTGCTTGGATTATTGTAATGCATACAAATTTCCCACAAAAAAAAGAAGGACATCAAGTGTCCTTTTCTAATATCCTGGGCATGTGCATTACAAAAAGAAACAAAAGCCCCAAGATATTGTTTGATTTTTTAGAATAATAATATTTGAACAAGAACTTACTTATCTAATCAAAATGTGACTAACCATTCTTGCTGTGTAACAATGTTGTAAAAGAACAAGGGACCCTCTTTACAGAATTGCTCGTTGTTCACCTTATTGCTTGTGAGCGTAACATTAAAATCGTGGTGCTGACATAAAACAAGAAATAAAAATGAGGAAAATAAAGAAGCAATGCCAAAAAACATAAGAACAGATGCACGACGTCAAATAAAGGCAATCTGAGTATATGCATACCGCCTCCCATGGTTGCTTCTGGCAAGCGTTCAATAGAATATTTGTGTTGGGTAATGTACATAATAGGCACACCAGGAATCTGCTCCATGGTGCATGCATTAGCAATATATTCTTAAACAGTAAAATCATTGTTTCAATATATGGTACACTGGGTACAAATAAGATACCTTTCGAATTCGTCGCTTTAAATCCCTATCACAAGTAGCTACTATATAGCACTTATGCTGTTTGCAAATACCAAAAAGCACAAATTAGAAGATTGAAAGGCTAAATAATCAATAAATCAATTGTCAAAGAAATAAAACTTACTTCACTCACAAGCAATTAAAAAATGCAGAAGATGTAGAAAACATGGGTAGAGTTCTTTCCAAAGAGATTACCTGGGTAACACGTTCTACAAGGCAGTCATCTGCATAAGTGCCTTTATGTGTGCAAGGTAGTCTATCAAACCGAGGATCCTTTGCAATTCTGTATAATATAATAATTCTAAAGTTAGTAGCAATAACAGCTTTGCTCATACATTCTATTAGTATTGCAACTCAAAGAAAAGTTGACAATTGTATACATAGCTATTGACCTAAATTAGGTAGATCCATCAGTTAACATTGAAGTGAATTTGTTTATAAGGAATGGACCAATTAGATAAGAGAGCTCTTCATATCAGGCTAATGAATAGATTCTGCAATATATACCACGCCTAAAGTTGGTATAACATCCCATACAGTAGATTAAATTTGAGTCAAATATAAAATTCAAAAGAAAGCAAATCTTGTCCAAACTAGACAAAACAAGGTGATCCACATACCTTAAGGCGACACGATACTTCTGTCCCAGCTTTTCGAGTTCAGCCATCACACAGTCTGTGATGCAAGGAGTACCTAATTACAGAAGAAAACAGTATGTGTTGACAATATTTATATTGTTCGTGACAGTATAGGAAACAATATATTTGATATTTCAGAAAGTACAAAACAACTCTCTAATAGCGCCAAATGTAGCGACCAAGTCACCCAACACACTTACTTATGCAGACAGGCACTAAACTAGTGTAGAAAATTAAAGTATGGGCATCCTGGCAAAAACTTCATAGAAAATTTGGAATGAACCATAAATTACATACATCAGTCCTGTGAAAGCAATCTTCCACAGCCTCATCAAACCAATAAACATGAAACAATATAGCCAACTCACATTTTGCATACAGGCAGTCCATCATTGCTTTCTCCAAGTCCAACTGAACATCAAAAGCGCCAACAAAATATATCAGTAATTAAATTCCAATACACCTAATTTTGGTGCTAAATTCACTTAAATCAAGCATGCAGCCACATAAGAAATTCTCTAGAAAAGAATGTAAAGGTAAACCTTTGCCAGGAACAGATAATACTGACTAGACCTTGTGCACTTGGAAAAACATTTCACCGCATAGGTCGAAGACATGCACATTACCATTTAGAAATAAATGATCTAGTTGTAAACAGCTTGTCAACTTCCATAGTCGTTGACATATAAAACTACCTAAGCAAATGTTTCTTTTAATAATAACACCTTGCAGCTGAATAGAAAAATCCACAATTGGATTTGAGTTTACAAATTCTTTAGTCAAGAAGGAGTTTTTAAATAGGAATTTGTGAGTTGAAATATTCACTCAAACTTGTTCAAACAATGATGACCCACAAGAAGCACTCTCAGTTCATATCTTATCTCAATATTCTTATTCAGTACCATTGCCTGCTTTTGGTCACTCAAAGAAATTAATTTTGATCCCAATTTTTAATTTCCTTCTCAGTTTTTTTTGCTCGAAATAGAGATCCAAATTCATCAAATTACGTACATACAAAACTTCATAGATCAACAATGTCCAGATGTATCATAATAAGCCCCCAGTAGTCCTCAAAGGGCATAGCGGCTTATAATACTTCATATGAACAATAATTGAGCTGTATAACAGTGCCCCCCTACTAGTTCTCAAAACATAATGCTCTATTGTTCAAAAGCATTAAATAAGTCTCACCTGATGCAACAGAAGTTAAAGCGAAACTCCAAAAAAAACGAAGCAAGAAAACTTTCATGCTACACTAGTACAAACTCAATTAAGAAATTGCTAATAAACCTGCAGGTGTGACCTGTAAAAGGAGACATTGAGCTCATGTTTGAAGAAGAGTTTTCATGCATATTGTTATGCTGCTGGATTGGGCAGCAAACTGATTTGTAAAGAACTATTATCATGACTGTGATTTGATCTCAAATGAGTCATCGTATGTTGTTTATCTCAGTTAGAGTTATTTGGTTACACCTATATTGTTTTAATAGTTGAATGCATGCATCTGTTAATCAATGACCAGTAGGGTCACTAAGTTAAGCTAATGGATGGCAAATATGGTGGTTAAGCATGTATATGCAGTGAAAACAGATTCACGCCTGCCAAATCTTATAGCTTAACCAGCAGGGGCTCAGCATTCTGAACACCTTGGGTGAGTGCTTGGGACAAGTACACAAGTGATATGTCGGCACACAGAGCTGCACCCACCCATGGCTCACTCTTGGGGTGCGGGCTTCTTGGGTAGGAATAGAGTGGGACTCGGCTAACAATGCACAAAACATTACCCAGTATGTGATATCAGATGTTCCTCAGGGATGTGTCCCCAGCTTTTCTGAGACATGGTGATGGGGATGTAACACCTGCTTGGTTTCCCCAACTACATGACAATTGACACTAGCATTCCTGGGAAATTTTGGCTCCTAGTGGGCCATTCCAGGGACCTTTCCTTTTTTAAATGTTTGGTGACATATGGGCGTCTCCAGGACACTCGAGGGACAGTGTAGCTGTCACATCCCTTGTTGAGGATTATGATCCTCATTAATATCTATCTTTGGCTTTGAATATACTTAATCGAATTGGCAAACATGGCAAATTTAGCTGCCTATAGGAAGTCTCTAGGACAAGATTGGTATGCAAAAATTGTTGCAAAATAAAGCTTCCACAGCAACTAAAGAATCTTAACTCTAAGCATTTGCTGGAATAAAGTAGAATAAATAGGAAAATAACATGATTCCCCAAAAAGTTGTCTGCAGTACGAAATATTGACAGGAGATCGGAATAAGCTCTCCCATATCCAGACTGATCTGGAATTGGGACACAGCGATAAAACATTCCTAATCACAGAAATACTGTATCAGAATAGAGGATTTCCAAGTGCTTCAACCAAGAGCCTAGGGACTGCCCCTATAAAGTAGGAGACCAGGCAAAGCATGCCTCTTTGGGCTCTGTTGGTTTCTTCCAAATCCATTGAATTTTGTTAAGAAAAATGGAGATATTACACTGGAAATTCCATTTTCTGTTGAGCATAACAGCAACTTGCAAGTGTCAAGTTCAGGGTTGGAGACAATACTCCTTTCTGATTTCTACCTAAGGAAAAGATCTATCACTCTTCAACCTCTACGGCCACCAAAACAGATAAGAAAACTTCACCCCCAGTTTGTGAAAAAGTGTTTTTGGATGAGAACCTGAACTTCGGACAAAATTGTGTTATCTGTTTAAAAGCCTGACCTGAGATTTAAGTTGGTGCCATACATTCCAATCTCACTATTCGTAACAAAAAAAGCACCAAACAGTTTTGGTCTCTTCTCTTTAAAAAAACACAAGACAGAAAACCAACTAACCTCAGCAACAGGCTTGCCATTGATCAGGAACACTGAAAACCACTAGAGGGAGTAATCGTTGAAAGATAAAACTAATGTAGAATCGATTCCCCCTCCACTAAAGAGGAGGATTGAGGACCTAGCAGGATTTTCAAATGCTTTGGCAGCAACCTGCATCCGGAAACAGAAAGAGTGCCAAAACCAAGACCCTGGCATCCCCATTTTTCACCATACAGGGCACCAACACAGTAAAACTGTCCAGGCTTCATGTCCAGCACATTTTGTAATGATTCGTTTGGTCACTTTGGTGCAAGGGGCATATCCTTTAGTATGAACATATAGCATACCCACACCTCATTTCTATTTCCAGATGTAGGTTGTTGCAAATATCTAAGACCCCTAGATATAATATTATAAACATCTAGATTCAGTGTAAGAGGGCTTAGATCAATGACCTGATTAGGTTAGCCAGGATACTGTAGTGTAAACTACTTAAAACTACCTGTATTTTTGCATACATAAACTTAGGTGCTCGTGGATCACTTGGGATTCTTTTTTGTGAGGTATTAGTGCTTGATAGGGGTTCTTTGGGTGCTTTCGGGTATTTTTTGGAGCATCATCAATCCTTAGCCAGCAGTTAGTTAGGATTGCACAGCAGAAGCTCACACTTTACAAGCCAAGTACACATACTGATTACTACAACTGCCATTTGCATTTGACCAGAAACACTGAAACCGATCAGAGGACATCACCATTAAAAAATAAACTATACTGGAGTCGATTCTTCCTCCAATAAAGAGGGGGATTGAGGACCTGGCAGGTTTTCCAAATACTTTTGGAAGCAGCCTACATCCAGAGAAAGGGTACCAACACCAAGACACTAGCATCCCCACTTTACACTACACAGGGCACCAAAACAGTAAAAATGTCTAGGTTTCATGTCCATCACATGTTCTAAATTTCTAATGATACATTTATAATTTGTTACAAAGGGTGAATCCTTTAGCAAGGAAATCTAGCATACCCATATCTCCTTTCTATTTCCAGATGTAGGTTGTTGCACATATGCTAAACCACCCAACAGAACCCTCTGGATTCAATGTAAGAGACCTAGAGCAATGACCTGATTAGGTTAGTCAGGATACCGTAAGTTATTTACAACTACCTATATTTTCGAATGCATAATCTTAGGATCTCATGGATCACTCGGGATTTTTTCATGGGAGATTTTAGTGCTTGATAGGGGTTCTCTGGATGTTTTTGGGTATGTTTTTCAAGTGTCACCTATCCTTAAGAAGCAGCTACTTAGGCTTGCACTGAACAAGCCAAATACACAAACAGGTTAATATGACTACCCTTTGAACTTCTATCATCAGGGAAATAGATCATGCACAGATAATTCAGGATTTGAATGATCTGAGCCTACTTTAAAAACATATGGTTCAGCAAGAATACTCACGTCCAAAGTTTTAATTAAAGTTTTGAAAAGACTTGCATATATTGCCGATTTATTTAAATGATGGTAAGAATTACGTATTACTGAAAACAGTTCATAAGAATTACATATTATTGAAAACAGTTCAACTGACTAAAAATCTGCATTGCAATAAATTTAACCTTACTGGACTAGACAAAAGGTGAAAGTGAAGTCTGTATTCGAAAGTTAATGCAGTGATTTAACATACCTTGTTCTGGATTGAGAAGTTGATAAAATTGGTATCAACCAAAACTTGATATGGTGGCCCCAATGCAGTATTGTGCTTAAAAAAGAGAGCTGAGGAGACATTTGGTCTGGACACACAAGATTAAGGCATTTATACAAAATAACTCATTCTCTCAATATAAGTTGAAGACAATTCAGTGCTGGAACAAACAAATTAAGAATAAAAATATATCGCATCAACAAATGAATTACCATCTCACAAATTACATGAAGAAACTAGCCCCAACACAATGGCCCATCAGCGGGAGAGATTTATTGTGATATTTCCCTATGATACAATTTTTACTTTTCCAGATTCAACGACATAAATAGCCATAAGAGTAGCATATATGTGTGAGTTATTCAGAACACATGTTTAAAGATATGGATGATTTAGTTGAATTGGCCGTTAGAAAAACTTTAAAACAAAAAAAAATGTCTTTAGAATGATGGAAGAAACATATATTGTGTGAAATCAAACTTCAAACATTTGTATGTTACAGAAGAGTCTAGGAGCAATAAAACTGACAAAAGTGAATATGCTTACATATTTCTAGGCAGTTTATCTTTCTCCGTATTCTTCTTGTTTGGATTAAGCACCTCTTCTTTGTAACTGTCAAACAATAACAGCAAATATACGAAATTATAAAAAACGGAACGGGTCCTATACTCTACAGGCTTAATTAAACTACAAAATAAAAAACAGATCAGTGAAATAATTATGAATAAGTCCAAAACCTGATATTTCAATCATTTCCAAACCAAGAAAACTAAATAGGTGGAACAAGAAAATATCAAAATGTATTAAAAGCAATTACCTGCGTATTGTTTTATGGCTAATGATTTTTTTCATCCTAGCAAATTTGGGTGTCTTCTTTGATTTTCCCATTGTTTGATGCAAAGTCTACCACTTGAAGAATGGTTTATGCAGAAATAATCCTATTCTGATCTAAACATATATTTGTCCTGAATGAAAAAAACAATCCAATCAGCGAAAAAATAAAAAACAATGACATACCAGACCAAAAACACACTGAAAAAATACACGAAATGAGGCTTTCAAAAACCTTAGCACAAAAAGAGCACAGTCGTGTACCTTGACACCACTGTAAAACCGTAAAGCCTGCAAAACCTTACCAACCGAAATCTCTGAGTAGCCGGTTTGATTTAGAGTTTGTTCCTAAACCCTAAACAGACGATACTAGGGTTTTGAATTGGTGTATTGATAACTGACACCCACACAAAAGGAACTGAAACCCTGGATCACAAATATCTCTTATTAACTATTTGATTTTTTGCTCTTTCACTAATTAAGCCAGATATACGTATATATATTTTTATTTTATTTTATTTAGGATTGAAAAGAATATCTTATAAAGAGTATCTTTTATTAATTATGCCGAAAGACGTACCAAATGGGAACGACGTTGACCGCCCCTGACAAGGGACATGGTAACGGACGACGGAGAGGAGGCGAGAAACGACGTTGACGTATGTCTCAACTACGATCCTCCACGTGGCATGGAGAATTGTAAATGATAATTAGAACCCTAACCCTAAAGATGTGTATGTGTTTGGGGATTATAGTTATGTAAACCTTAACCCTAAATTTGTGTCTCTGTTTCGGAAAAATAGGTGTTGGGATGGGTTTTCGTGTGGAGAGGCAGGAACCGTGATTTGAAAGAGAGAGAGGGGATTCATGCACAGTCGCATCATGGATGTTTTTGCAGACGTGTGGTGCAAATTTCGCAAGCAACAAATGGCACTTGAGGTAAATGTTGCAGGGTTTTACAAATACAGCCCGATTGAGATTTACGCCCTTGGGTATGGAGATGTGATGTTTGCATGCCATTGAGTAAAGATTGTTTTTGTAGACACAAAATCTATGCACTTTGGTACATTTCTAGGTCATAAAGCATACTAATGTATACATGATTCCTAAACAAGAAAACTAGTGGTTGACAACTCCTTTTGGCCTTTTGGTTGCTTTATCTCTTGCACTTTACTATTTCTGAGCTTGACTGAGCATCCTTTTAGGCTTTACACATCTTACAGTTCTATCGACACTTGACTAATTTATGGCTTTTGATGGCCTCAAACACTAGCACCTTTTTAGGACAGAAGCGCGCCAGGCACTCCTGTCCCTCCTGGGCGCTCATGTCCCTCTCTTTCTTCTTCTTACTCTTTTGGGTCCCTTTCGCTTCTTGGTCACCTTTTAGTACTTTGGGTCGGCCTTTCAGTTGTCAATTACAAAATTCAAACAAGGGAATCATATATATACTTAGTTACTTCTCTCAAATAAAGGACCAAGCATTATAAGCATTATCTATCACCACCTAAGCTTGTAAAAAGGCACAAGAGCACTACAAAGTACACATCTAGCACATTCATACAAGGGACAAGGGTTGCATTGGTTTGCATGCACTACATAGGAGGGGAGTTCATTCTATTCCATCACACACATTCTCCATATTCGAGACAATCTAGATCTAGCCCGCTATCATCGTGCAACTTGCACAAGGGTAACCTAGGGCATGAGACACGAATACACACACACGCACACACACACAAAGAACTACATGGAGTCTGAAATGTAGTGCAATGTTCGGTCGTAATTTCACTCTTTGGGTGACCGTCAGGGTTAGCCCGACTCCACATTTTGTATATTTTTATTAGATTTGATGTGGTTTGTGGGCATGTACAGGTAGTCATTTGTTTTGCAGGTCACAAGCGCGATCGGCGATCTAACATCAAAACCAGAGCGGCAAAGAGTGAGTAGCAACAAAGACCTTTGGACCCAGAAAAGGTTAGATTTTGAGCATTTTAGTAGACACAGATGCCCAGATCAGTCATTAGTGTCTGGGGTGTTCCTGTCCTCATGCGGGTGCTTCTGTCTTGTACATTCCTAGGGTTCTTAACTCTCATCGAGCCTTTGCGACATTGTTTCCATCTTGTTCCATTAGATGCATGGTCTCGTTCATTTCCAGGTTACACAGAATCAACTAAGTCATCATCCCTCTCTCATTTGCTTAATGTGTTACATTGTTGAATGCTTATTGTTTGCACGTTACTGTACTTAATTATTAGAATATCATGTGTTACAGTAAGTAACTCTGAAATAAGATTTAATACAAATTAGATTAAATCAATTGTTTATTTGATTTTGAAATCTTTTGTTTATTTGATTTTGAAATCTTTTGTGGGTATGGTGCAGGATGCAAGTGGAAACAAGGCATAGGTGGCCTGCAGGGTTTAGGTACAAGCAATCTAGGCACATGGCTAACGTTTCAGATGAGGAAGTCTTCAATGCATGTTCAAATGCATATTGTGGTTGCGTGTTGCAAACTCGCTTGAGAGACATGTGTGCACTATAGGAAGGATGTCCTCTTCTGAATGTTTTGGGGGAAATGGCTGGTGTTTGTCTTCATGAGCACCTACTTTTAATCCTCGATTGTGTTGTTGTCTATTAATCTGCTTTGCATATTTGATCCTATGTTTTTTTCTTGGTTGTTGCTTATAGTGTGGTGGAAGGATTTGTTTCTTGTTATTGCGTAAAACCGTGTGGTTAGTTTTTGTATAAGATTTGTATGACATTTGAAAAAAAAAATCCTAAGTTTTACCTCTTTGTTTACTTGGTGTTCATGTGAATCAATCTCTAACTTTTTGGTGAAAATATTTGGCGTTTAAGAAAATTGAGTGACATATTCGTGAAGCTTGAGTTTAGGTTGAAACGTTTTTATTTGAAGGCACAAGACAAACATATTTATTGTGTGTTATTGTCTGATGGCTAAAAATGGTTTAAAAATTACACTTTTGGTGAATATTTTTTTCAGGACATTAAGAGACGGGCTTTTTTACCATGTACAATTGTTTGAGGCATAAATATTGTCGAAGAAATTGTGGTATCATGGTTATTTTTGTCAAAAGACTGGTTTTTTATCATATATTGTTGTCTAAGGGCTAAAGATTATTAAATAATTGCATCATTCCTAAATATTTTCGTCAAAAGAAGGGATATTTGTTGTATATTGTTGTTGGATGGATAAAGATTCTTAAAACATTGTAGTTTAGTGATTTCTTTTGTCAAAACATTGGCTATTTATTGTGTATTGTTGTCTGCATAAAAAGATTGTTAAGGGAATACCAATATTCCGCATTAATTTGATAAAAGACATTTAGTATGCTCTTTGATAAGTAAATATTGTTGAAGGTCTAAGCATCGGTCTATTATTTTGAAAAGATTGAAGGTATTATGATACTTCTGTATACTACGAAAAAAAAAGATGTATAAATGGTTATCAAATCTTTAAAATGATCCAAACTTGTTGGACTATTTGTATGTAAAGATGAACTTAAGAGATTTTTTACTTTAGTTTCTAGAACTCAAGAGTTCGTAGAGTGTTATTGAAAACTCTTGGGCTATGGATAATCATAATTAGTAGTACCACCTTTACACAAAGAGTCGGTTCCTATATACCACAACTTATCACTAAGCAATCTCAAATAATCCTTGACTGCCTACCGCCTCAGATATTGATCCTTTTTTCTCATGTGGCTATAATTATGATGAAAATGCACCCTGTGACTAACACCAATGCAATGACTATTCTACTTATCACTGATTTAAACTCAAACATCTTATTCAAGATCTTATTGACAATAATTCTGTTGAGCTCATTGAGCCATCTACATCTAATCTGGTCAATGATAATCAAAGTCTTAAAATCTTAAATGACCTATTTACCAAACATGATAGGCCAACTACTAATTCTTCTACAAACCATACATATCATGTTATACCTCCTCCTAGGCTATAAGGGAGGAAAAAAAGTTACTTATATTTTTTGTTTTAAATATTGAAGAAACATGACACTGCTAGTTATCACATTCTCAGATCATGATTACCATGTTACATTCTCCTCTGGAGCTTGACATTGCATATGCAATGGGATAAACTATTGGTCAACTTAAGTGTCAATCAACAATACTTTGGTCCATCCATCGGCCTTGTCTAATGCATGTTGTGTAGCACTCCTATTAGATATCAAATGTCCTACCTCCCTAATCACATTTCCGGTCCCTAATTCTTATGAGCTCGTAATCATCTGATCCAATTAATATTGGGTCCCTTTTTGTACACTTACAGTCCAAGTGGTCCTTCACGTTACATGCTGAAATTTACAAGGATATGTGACATTCAGTCTATAATGACGTCTTCACTTATGTACTCAAATGGTCATGCCATTAGAAGTCAATGTTAGTCTTTTATCAAAGGTATTGGGAGTGGGTGTTTTTTCACCATTACCTCGGCCCACTCTTGCCTCTATTTTTGCACCAGTTGCAACATCTCAACCTTATGCACCACTCAATTCTAAATTTATCTTTGTGTAGACACAAAATCACACACATATTACTATTTTACTATACCACCAAGTATGTTGTTATATGCATGGATCTTGAGTAAGAAAAGTATTCACTGGTGACACACTTCCTAGTCCATTTAGTTACTTTGATTATTTCTATTGTCTTTATCTCTCACATCTGTCACTTTTGCACCCAGTTCTAGTCAGGTCAAAGGGATCCTTGTCTATTAATCTTCTCACATTTGTTGTCAGCTATCCTAGGACACCAATGCCCAGTCTAGACACTATCACCAAGGCACTCTTGTCCACCCTGGGTGCTCCTGTCCTCTTTGTTCTTGTTCACATTTTTGACATTTGTGGCTGGTCTTTTCAGTTTTCTTACTCCTATCCCGAGGTCTTAGTTGACATGTCATGTCACTAGTGTCAAAATTCAAACAAGAGATCCCTATATATACACAACATACATACCATTATAAGGGCGAGAAATTCTAAAGGGCAAGCATATCTACATATTATCAAAGGGACTACATTTTTGGGCTGATTACTCTGCATACACTGCATAGGAAGGGGAAGTTTCTAAATTCCATCCCACACATTTGCATTTTATCTAGCTTTATCCTGTTATCTTGGCATCATTGGCATGAGGGAAACCTAAGGACACTATTTCACACACAAGCACACAAAACTACATGGAGTCTGGAATGTAGTGCAGTTCTTGGTCATAAGTTCATCCTTCAGATGACCGCCAAGGTCAGTCTGACTTCACATATTACATTTTTTATTCCAATTTGATGTGTTTGTGAGCTTGTGTAGGTAGCTAGGGTTTTTGTTGCAGATTACAGGTACCTTGGTGATCCAAGAGCGACATACAAGTGATCAACAATGAACAAGTTTGAAACCCTAGCGACACATAAAAAATAAGATTCTGAGCATTCACACAGTCACCAGTGCCTAGGAGTGGTCTCTGGTGCCCAGGCACCCTTGCCCTGTCCTAGGTGCCCATGTCCAGCTCTGTCCGCAGCTTCCAGAATTTATATCAAGCATTTATGACATTATTCCCAACTTGTTCATCAGTTGTTCCAGTTCAGATCTATTCCAGGATAAGAGAAAATCAGATAAGTTCCCTATCTCTCACATTTGCTTATATGGTTGCATCTTTAGAGTGCTTAGCAATTGTATTTTGTTGTATATTATCATAGTGACTTTGAAATTAGATTTAATATTCATATTTTATTAAATCATTTGGTGAACCCCTCTCTTAGAACTCCTTTCCCTAGGATCCACAAAACCCTCATGGCTAAAAATAGATCTTCCTCTCCTAGGAAAGCTATGCATCATGTTAGTGTGAATCCTATCCTTGATGATGTTGTTGAGGTTGAACTTAATTCCCTTTATCGCAATGCTCTATTTTATGATGAAGTTCAATGATTGCTTATTGCTCATGAACACAATATTCCTACTAGTTTTTGCAACTCTAGTGTGAGCATCGTTTCACCTGACCAAAACTTCACTAAATGCTCTCCTTGTTCTTCTATAGTCACCAATACTACTCCACCTTCTTCTATTCCTGTTACTACACATGATGATGCTCTTATCGATTATATGCTTGGTCTTGATTGTGCCACTGTAGATGCAAATAATGTTATTTCCAATGTTGAAAATGTACATGTGCATGATGATGTTTCTCATACTAGTCAAGATGAATGTAAAGTTGTATCTCATGTTTCTTCTACTTCTGAAAATATTTCCAATGATTGCAAAGATATATCTTATGATAGTTCTCTCCTACTTCTCTAAATGTTGATGACTCTCTGGACGAAATACTTACCTGTGAAACTTTGTCTAATCCTGATGCTAATTATATTTCTGATCATGAACATGTTAGTGAGGATGTTACTTCTCTTAAGACTTTGAATGTGAATTTTCCACTTTGATTTCTTCTACTTCTGAGGTTGTTTCTAATGTTCATTCATGATGATTCTACCACTCCTACTAGTTCACCTCTTATTGTTTCTTCTGATTCTACTACTAGCATTTCTGTCGATATTCCATGTTCTTCTCCTCCTCTTTCCTCTTCTTCTTCTCTAGATGATATTCATGTTGATTCTTCTATTCCTACTAGTATACCTCCTCTTATTTCTTCTACTTCTCTACATCTTACATTCCTACTAGTACATTCCCTATATTCTGCATCTACATCTAACATTCCCATAGAGTCTTCATCTTCCGCTTCTTCTTCTCACATCCCCATGATCACTCACAATGTAAAACTTCAACCTATTCATGTGCCTCTTACTTCTTCTACAATTCCTTCACATGATATTTTATCACTCATGCATGTTGTTGGCCATTTGCAATCTCAAGTTTAATCTCTTACTCTTGAAAGCAAAGCCTACTATGATTCCATTGACAATAACTCTCTTCATGGAAATCCTATTCCAAAGAAAATTCACAATTCATCTTTTCCTAAGGATTTTATCATGCCTACCTTTTCATGTTTTAATGGCACTGGAAATCCATATTTGCATCTTAAGCATTATCGTTTAGCTATGGCTTCTTATTCTAATGATCGATTGTTACTAAAATATTTTCGTCATAGTCTTGTTGATGATGTTCTTCAATGGTATACCCATTTTCCTTATGGATCTATTAGTACATATTGTGAAATGGAAGATGCTTTTCTTAGATGATTTATACTTAATAATGGTCCTAGAGTTACACATGATCACTTACCTAGCTTGCATCAAGGAAAGAAATAACCTATTCTAGATTACATTTTACACTTCAATTCTTGCATGCATCAGTTAGTATTTCAGCCTATTGATCTAGAGAAGCAATTTATCTTTTGTCGTGGCTTGATTCCTGCATTGAAAGAAAAATTACAATATGATACATGTGAATCGTTTATGATTTTATGCTATAAAGTCATTGATCTAGAACAATATTTAATTTTTACACATGTTATAGAATCCCCTCTATTCCTTCTTTTGCTTCATCATCTTCTACTTCTTCTCCTCTAGTATCTATTAAGCATCTTCCAAGGTCTACACCTCCTCCACCTCGTAAGAAAGTTTCCATCCCCTCCATCACTTAAGAATCCTCCATCTCCTCCACCACGTCAATCTCCACCTAAGCCTTCTCCATCTCCTACTCGGGAGCCATTGCATTTCTCACATGTTGCTAAGAAATCATGATGTTTTGTGTGCCTTGCTTGATAAGCACTTAATTTTCTTGCCCTCTAATCAACATCATCCTCCTCATCACTTGCATCACTAGTGCGATCACCCTTATTGCAATTTCCACTACATCAATGGCCACCATGACAATGACTGTTGTGCCCTTCATGACAAGTTGCAACAATTAGAAGATAAGGGTGTCATTTCCTTTGGCTCTCACTCTCGTGAGTGGTATCTTTTCTCCCATTCCAAATAAGAATGCTTCCACCGTTGTTCACTTATCACTTCCATCCACTTCCTAGGTTGTCATTCATCCATATCCTAAAATCATTATCCATCTGTGTCCTCCACCTAGCACATCTATCTGCTGCATCATCTCATCAGCCTCACAGTGGTACTACATCTCATTGGCTGCCTAAAATGTCGGCATTTGTGCTTCTTACCACTACATCTCCTATTATTGGCACCATTTCATCTGACATTCAGTTTGGCTCTTACACTCAAGCTGTTACCACTTCACATGCTTCCACCATGCCTCACAGGCCTCTCCATCTTTGGTAGGTTATTTTCATATGATCACCTCATTACCCGATGATGCACTCGTGTTCTTAAGGTTCTTACATGACTGTTGAGGGATATGTTACAATAAGAACCTCACTCAATCTTTACACTCTATGCTTCATTGATCTATCTATCTAACACACACTATCAAGCCATTTCCCGATGACACACTCCTGTTCTATGGTTCATTCTTGATTGTCGAGGGATCTTATATAAATGAACCTCATTCTCTTACACACATGCTGGGGGCATCTCTTTTGTTCTCCTCCCTCTTCATTATACTTACACATGGCTACATACATCATTTTAATCTATTGCACTTAGTCATGTATCATTCTATTATACCATGTATCATTTATTTTTATCTACTACACTACATCACATACATCTATTACTATTTATTACATACTAGATTTATCTTCATTCCTACATAAAATATACTTTTTCAAGAACTAATGCATCATCATCTATTTAAAATCAACATAATTGTTTACGCAATACAAATCAAACATCATAATTTGCACAATGCAAATCAGACATTGCATACCGACATATGAATACATAATCATTACATGATATATCAATGAACATCAACACAAGACAATGATAACAATAATCCATATATAAATATATATGTCATCAAAAATCATAGTTACAAAAATACAGTCACTGGGGGGAAAGTACCCATGCATTTCTACATCCATATATGTCATACATCATCATCACTATCACTATACACAATCGTGGGAGCTCTAAAACTATATGATTCATCGCTCAATGTACATCGTTGGTCGTGGCCTCTATATCTCTCAATATGTACGCGTAATATGGCCACCTCGGTTGACTACTACGTGAATCAGACCTGTAAATCCACATATTTCATGAATACATCCTGAGCTAGCTATCCTCCCCCTACGACCTCCCTATCTCATCGAGTCTCCCACACGAGCCTCATCACACTCGTTCAATAATAAAAATATATGTGGTTGCCACTATAGCCATTGGCTCAAACAAATGGGCATGTTTGCCTGCAATCGCATCCACTCACTCTAGCATGTCACCTCCTACGAGCACATTTGGAGATACATTCCTTGTCAATGTGTGGATTGATGAATCAATGATTAAGGACCAATAAGAATCACCTGTAACCATCCTGTTAACTTTACAAGTTACCCTTACTAGGAGGGCCATTAAATTTTTCAAAAAAATTTACCTTGAAAATTTTATCTTATGTCTATACTTGCAAAGTGTCTAGAGTTTCGAAGTCTAAATTTCAAACTTCGGAAGTCTTTGAATTAAGATTTTTTATTAAATTTTTGCAAAAAACTTCAAAAACTTTCGAAGTCTAAAAACCCAAAGTTTTGGAATTCAGAATTTCAGATTTTCGGGTTTTAGAGATTTTGTAGAGTTTTTCGTAAAAATTGATTAGGAAGTTCCGAAGTTTGAAATCCCAGAGTTTAGAAATTTCAGAACTTCAAACTTTCAAGTCTTAAGGATTTCGAGTAAGATGTATAATGTAAAACTGTCGCATGAGAATTTCAGACTCCTACCTTTGAGACATTAAATGTTCAACAACCTCACATGTATCGATATTTGGGCATTAATTTTTGGTTTACCTATAAAAACTCCAATTTTTACCTATCATTTTCACCTGTTAAACATACTCTGACACTTTGATTTTTATTGAAGTTATCAATGTGTTTCCTAAAGCATATTTCAAGGTTTTTTTTATGATTTCTTCATTTTTTGGTTAATGTTTTATTTTCTTTTCATTTTGGTGTATGGGGTTTTGTTTTTCCTCTTCTATTTTCAGTTTTTATTCCTCATTATTTTACGAATCTCACTTTCATCCCAAATATGGCTTCAATAACCATGTCCCATTCATTCTTAAGTCTCTTTGACTCATGCAATAATCTTTGTGTTTAGAACTATAATCCTCATAATTTGTAGGTATCAAAATTTCTTGCATTTTGGAGCCATCAAAGAGTTGTTTCTATTTCACGTTCGCCATTTCAAGGGTTAAAGTCTTATAACTAAGTCACTTCAGAGTTTGGGACTTTCAGACTTCAGAATTGTTGACATTTCAGGATTTGTGGTTTTCGAAAATAGGTGATTTCAAATTTCAGCACTTTTCAACTTTGGGTTTCGGAGATTGTAATGTTCAGAGGTTTTCACCTTCGGATTTCAGAAGTTGGTAGTTTCAGATTTCAAAGAGATAAGACTTATGAAATTTTTGATTTTTAGATTTCTGACTTCCACAATTTAGAATTTCGGAAGTTTACTTCTTTCGGAGTTTCGGGTATCGACATTTCAGAATTATGATTTTTAGACTTTTCCAGGTTTCTTGCAACATCCAAAGTCCAAAATTCAAAACTTCAAGCTTCAGACTTTCAGAAGTCTAGGACAGTTTTATGAATTGTTTCTTAGGTGATACACAGGATCTGAACTCCAAATTTGGTAAGCTTTCAAACAAGCTAATGTTTGTTTCTTCTTCAAAAGGAAAAGACAAGATGAAGTATACATATTTGGGGGTGTCTCCTTCTACTTGCCTATCTCAAGACTTAGAAAATATCAGGGACATTTGATTTAAGACACATAGATATTGATGAATTTTGGCAAAGGGTTAAGGCACTGAACAAGAGGCCCTGGATGCAAGCAATTTATGATAGCGGGCTTCCTCCTACAGCTGCTTTTCCATGGTTAGTTCACAATAAAAGATGATGACAAGAATGTTTTTGGTCTTGAGTTCATACTAGTTGTAGCCCCACACTTCGACAAGGTTCCCTGCACAATAAAAGACGATGATGAGAATGTTTTTATCAATTTGGACATTGATTTATTATAGGATAGTTTTAAACTCCCTGATATAGAGGGATATACCAAAATTTCTCCTGAGTCAACACTTGAACACTGAATGACTGAGAATGAAGTTTGTAACAAGGTTGTTTCCAAGAGTTACCTGGCCAAGACCAAGAGTACCATAACCACAATCCCTAAGACTCTTCCCCATTTGGATTTCATTCAGGAAGTGAACGATATAAGTACACTATTGAGCAAGGTGTTAGGTCTTCCTGTGGCTAGAGAGTTTCAAGAGTGGATGTTTTTATACATAACCACTATTAAGAAGAATAAGGAGTTTATTCGGTGGGGTGGTCTTATAAGAAATTTAATATGTTTTCAGCTAGAAGATGTGCTGACCTCGAATAATTTATTTATGACTTCTTATCTGGTTTATGCGTTGGCTATAATGAGAGACTACCTAGGATTGCATCCAAAGGTAGTCATAAGCTGTGTCCAAATATACAAATGTTACCTACAACTCACCATGGAAGAAGGCCCTAAACACTTCAGGAGAGTGAACGATGTTTTCTTTGTTGTTCTATTGTATTGTTTTGATAAGGATTTGTACAATCAAAGGATTTTAGATGAGGCTTGGCAAAAGGTGTGGGAATGAGGAGGAATTTATCTTCAGTTTCCAATATTCACCTATATTATAGTGTCAGGATTCACGAGAGCTCCAAATAAATTACCCAGATGTCCTATTGATAAGTGGGTGTTGTTGGAGCTAGTTCACCAATTGCTTGACTACTAAAAAATTCAACATAACCGACATAACGTGGGAGTCTAGTTTCTCATTAGCATAGGGAGATATTCATGTGTGAATATTCACAAGGCTAAGAATGTAGATGGAGAAATGTCTCAAGTTACTCTAAAGAATTTTCATCCAAGGTCTAACTTTGACTATTAGGATAAGTTTGGCAGATGGGGCCTAACTAGTATACATGTTCCCCAACTTGAAGATATTTGGATTCATTGTCGGGATGAAATCATTGTATGGAAAAGAGAGTTTGAGAGGTTGACTTTGAGTGAAGTAGTTCATTATGGGATTGCAGTTGTCCCTGAATACATGAAAGATGATGACGAGGTGTTATATCCTGGTTATATGAGACATAATGTTGGTAATCTACCATTAGCCTGGATTAATTGGTCTAACATGGAGTACAGAAACACTAAATATAGGGCAAGCCCCATCTTAAGGAGAACCTATGAATATATGGAAACTCTAGGAATTTCACCTAAAGTGTCAAATCAACCTACAGGATCAGTACAAGCTCAGTTAATGACATATCAAACTACTCCTTCCAAGGGTAGAAGGTCAACCCAAAGGCCCATTACAAAACCACGCAAGATTTATTTTGTGCTCAAGGGTTCAAGGTCTTCTGTTGAGACTCCTTCTACTAAAATTATGTTTACAGAGTTGCAGCCTACTAAAGTGGCTGACTTGAGTGTTTCACCCATCATTTCTTAGGTATCAGAATTACCTCATTCTTCCTCTTTCACACCTTCCGCCCTTCCTCTAATAATATTTTTTGTTTCTCTTAACCTCGTTTCTTCCATTCCATCACCATCCATGGCTCAAGTGTTTTCCTCTCTCCCTACACTCTCAATGGGAGAAATAATAGGATATTCATTTTCCACTCCACTTCCTCAACAGTTCCCTCATATTTCCACTTCCATTTCATCTACTCCTAAGGATATTTTGTCCATTACACCTATTGTCACCACATCATTACCACTCTATGTGACCACCACTAGTGCCATTGTATTGTCAAGTGTTCAAAGCCCTACTATAACCATGCCCTTTATGTCTTTTGCATCATCTTCTGCTATACCAAAATGGCTACATTGTCAAACTAATAAGCAGAATAAAAAGGTGTCTATTATTGATGTGGTTGATTTAAGTGTTTTAGATCTCACCCCCAAGAGGCAAGATAAAAGACCCAGGGTTGTATCTAACTTGTCAGTTAACCAATCTAGGGAAAGGTTCATTGAAATAGCTACTCCTACCACATATAAAACAAAGGAAACAATTATGGCTATGGACTACCAAATTTCTAGGCTCCCTCTCAGGAGAGCTACTCACAAAGGTGTAAAAAAAGATGTATAGGTGGCTCTGGGGAATTTGCTGGAAAAATATAATAAAGATAAGGCAACCAAGGATGATTTGAAAGGAAAAGTTGAGAAGCTCACTGCTCTTCTCACCAAAATTACACATCCAGTGCAAGTTACAACTGCCATTGTTGTTTTTATAAACCTTGATGGCAATTCTTATCATGTGATAGAAAAGATTGGTTAGAAAGGGAGAGCGGTTGGTACGTGGATGGAGTTTCTAATTCAAGATGTCAATCCATTGATCAAGAATGTTGTAAATGTGTATAATGAATTGTATGAGGAAAGGGTTAAAGTTATGAATTCAGACGCACTCTTTACTGAAGATAGTGACAACTTGGATATTTCCCTAGAGACCTGGAAAGAAATTCAAAGTATTGACTTGAATTTATTTCTAAATGAAGGAGCAATTGATGATGTTTCAAAACCATTTGAATTTCAAAAGGCTATGGAATTTAGGGGTCAAGTGTTACTAGGTTTAATCAAAAAACTTGATGAGAAACAAATTGAGGCAGTTGATGCATTGAATGATATAACAAAGGAATTTGACAAAATTCACTACAAATTCATAAATCAAATTGTTGATGTTCTCCCTGTCGATCAAATTATTACGAATTTTATAGGTTTTGTAAAGGAGGATGAAGACGCCACGAAATATTTTGGTATTGATTCTATTTACAAATTGGTTTCTTACCAAAACTTTGTGAGCCATCTGAAACAGGTCATCAAAAGAGTTGGGAAATTGTTGGCTAAAGTTGCCAAGTAAGTTGAAACTACATATGTGGTGAACTAGTTTACATGTGGACCAAAAGAGGAAGAGTTCCAAGGTATCATCAAACACTTCATTGATTACAAAGACAGATTAGTCATTTAGGAGAAGAAAGAAGAAGAAAGAAGAAGAATTGAAGCAATAAAAGGATGTTGCCAGTCCTAGCTAGGCTTAACAACAATTGATGGACAACTCCCAAGTTCAAAACCAGTCAAATTTGTAGGGTTGAATTAGTCAAACATGTGTAACTTATTTTGCTATTTTTTTGGGAGGTTGTTCCCTAAGACATTAATGCACTCTATTTTTAGTAATTAATTAGTTAGGGGTAGAACTATAATGGTTCAACCTCCTTGATCTATAAATAGTTAGATGCATTATGTTTTTATTATGACTTTTAGATCTTTTGTTTTGAGTACTCTTCAATCTTAGAAGAGTTAAGGAACAAGCTTTGGGCATTTCAATTATATTCAGAACAATATTTTTCCATCTAATATCTGGTATATTGTGTTATTTGTTGATTTATCTATCCTTCGATATGATGGATTAATTTGCCTTTGGATCATCTATCTTGTTTTAATCTCTATGGGACATGATATAATCTCTCTATGTTTTAGTTGTAGAAAACTTATTTCCTTTCTATTATTGAAGAGTTATATTTGGTTGTATTAGTGGTTGAAAATATTATAGGAGATGTGTATGTTGTACATTGTTTAGCAATATTGATTGTGCAAACAAAGTATATCTTCCTGTTTAGTTTATATTTGGTTCATCACCATTTGAATTTGTTATTTATTTAATTTATCTCACCTTTATCCGAAGAATATAGTAGATTGGTTTTTATTTCAAGTGTTTTAGCCTTTTACATTGATCTTAAATCAAGTGCGCCAAGTTTCAAAGGAATTAGACCTTATCCGGAGTTTCATCCCAAGGCAACAAGGTCCCACACCTTAGAGGTTTTCCCACGTTACACGAGATCACTAAAAGATTTAGCAGGTGCATGATTTGCATGACAACACATCTAATACCACATTAGTTATTAAACACGTTTACCATTATATAACAATCAACAAATAATAACAACTAATACTCACGCTCAACCAATGTCATTGTTATGCCATCTCCATCGGGGGCAGGCACCTGCCTCTCTATTCCTTCAATAGGTGGTGCACTTGCCGTATCTATGACAACCAAAAATAATAGCACTCATCAATGTGCTACCCACCACTTGTGATAGGCCTAAGTGCATCCTACATCTCTCCACCTGTATTGGCTCTATGGCCACATCTACCTCATCTAGATCAAGATTCACTAGTTGTGCTCCTGTTAGGTTTGGCCTTACTTTGGGCCTCCATGGTGATTAAAATAAAATGGAAATATAATAGTCTAATCTAATACTATAGAACTAGTAAATAAATGGCAATAAAATGTAGTAAATAGACCCAAGTAAATCTAAACAATAATATGTGAAACCCTGATGTGTAAAGAGTGTTAAGAAGGCCTTAGTTGATTCAATGATTTCGTGGGACTGTGTTGGAGTGTGAGCTAGGTCGAACAAGAGGAGGAAATCGACCACACAGAAGCTCTAAGAAAGTATAAATATCTGAGCTCTCTAACTAGACTGGGGCACCTAAAAGAGGGATAATGGCACCTGTGGTTGCCCTGATCTGCAGATATGTGTGCCCTTAGTCCATGTGAAAAAATATTTGCCTAAAACCCTCCTCTGAGGTGTTGTTGGATGTGACTTCCGTACCTTCGTTTCCTGTCATGATGAATGTCATTGAACTATGATCACTGGATGTCGCTAGTAAATCATGCGATAGAAAAAATCACCTGCAAAAAACCCCAAACAAGGTATCAAAACCCTAAAAAAATAAAGATGCATATGAAGGGGTTGGACTATTCTCAACAACCACAATGGTGGACTTGCTAACTAATCATTGCACTACATCTCAAACCCAATCTAGTTCTAGGTGTGTGTGTGTGTGTGTGTGTGTGTGTGTGTGTGTGTGTGTGTGTGTGTGTGTGTGTGTGTGTGTGTGTGTGTGTGTAAATCATGCCCTAGGTTTTTCTTACGTGCCAGTCGCACTTTGTGAAGTAGCGAGAAAATAAATAGATGTAGAATGTACGTAAATGTGTGCATGGAAACAATAGAATCCCTTCCTATGAAGTGTGATGTAGATTAACCAACTATGTATGCCTTCTAATGGAGCTAGATGGATGCATAATGTAGCTTTAGGTAGAAGCATTTGATGGATGTAACCCTAAATGGTGATAGCTCGATGCTCAATGTTTGGTCCCTCATTATGGTCTCATAAATTTATACTTATATGGTTACTCTTGTTCTAATTTCATAATTAACCCTCAAAAAGGAAGACCACTAAAAATATAGAAAAGCTTCAAATAGCTAGAAAGTGCCCAAAAGATGAGAAGCAAAGTGTACAAAGAGGATCAGGGTGCCCTAGAGGGGACCAGGGTACCTGGGACACCCCAATCCTGGCTGGGTGTCCCAAGTCAAGCAATAGGAATAACGCAAAGTATGAAAAAACTATATTGGGCTAGTGTAGGTTGGAGGATCATAAGTGACAACAGAAAAAAAAAAAAAAAAAAAGTAAAAAATGGCTAGAGGACATGGATTAATTAATACTATTCTTCACTCAAAAACCATATGAATAGTAGTATGAGATTGATGACTATATAATTGACTCAAAGTGCATGATTACGTGACTACACTTACCACAAATTTAGGTCACTGGTGAGCGGAAATATCTGGTAACATAAAATAGATAGAGATGCGTACCTGATAATCCATGTAGAGTGATGTACCAAATAGCATGCCAAGGGACTAGACCAAGCGCTGGAATGACAAAAATATGATGGAGTGTGATAGAAAAAGATCCAAAAGTGTAAAAAAGTCTCCCATGTTAGAGTGAACCCTAGGGTGGAAACACATGCGTGTATATACACTAATGTGTGTGATGTACCTACATGGTTAGTATCGTGTGTGTGATGTATCTGCTATGTATGTGTTACTGACTGCTTGCTTCCCATATAGATGGACCTGCAACAGAGAAGACGATCAAGTAGTAAAATACACATGTATAATGTGTAAAAATGCATGTATATATGTAAAAACATATAATGAAAGTATGAAAATGAAAAGGAACATGTGCACTTGATCTGTGATGAGAAAAAGGGTGTAGAAATGATCCTATAAATGTTGATGAAGTGTGAGATTTTTGGGTGATCTCACACCACATACCAAAGAAGTTTAGGGAGGAAAGTCCAATGTTCCTCCAGCCTGTAACTACTTCTCGAGAGTGTGAAGAGATCTGTATACTACCCGGTTTTTTGGGCAATCTGACGCCACTGACCGAAGAAGTGTAGGGAGGAAATTTCGATGTTCCTCTAACTTGTAACCACTCCCTAGAATGCTAAGGACAAATTTTCCTATAAAAGCCGATATGTATGGAGTTCTTTAGACTGGTTTGAACCCACTCACGGTATAACCCACTGTGTCATGGACAAAAAATGAAAACTGAATTGTATCGGCAGTGTACTTTGTAGTGTGTATAAACCCAAATGATGCCCCCCCTCTTTGGGGGTGCATGCGACGTCATGAATAGGAGAATACGACTCCAAAAGATGGCCAATCATGGAAACTGTGCGCTGCAGGGGGAAGGGAATGTGCTTGGTAGAAACCAAGGCACATGCAAATAACTAACTAGGAAAACGAGTGTTAGTGCGAACAAGCATGCATGTAGAAACAAGTGGAAGCTATGCACATAATGTTAAGAAGAATGTAAAAACACCCAAGAATATAATGTAGACCACATAAAGCGGGTTGCAAACATGAGGCACCACTCATGGTGTCATAAGACACTCAAGGCCATAGTGGCCGCAAAAAAGCAAGCAATTGTGCACAAAAACATAGGGAAAAGCACACAAACAAGAGCATACAATAACAAACAATGTAACAAACAAGTATGAAAGAAAATATCCCTGCATAACAAATGTTGCACATGAGACACCCGTTAGCATGTTAGAGAGATAACCCATATGTCAAAAACATGTATAACCAATAAAGTAGTGTGCTATAAAACAAAATGAAATAATAACACCTGTAGTGTATGAAAGGTGGATGCCCCTAGTAGCCGTTGCGGGACTGGTAGTGTGTCAAACATCCATGTTGTGTGTAAAAGCCCTATATCTGCGATCACAAATAGATAAGGCCATGAACATGCATTTGTGTATGGTATAGATAATGGCATATAAGAAGTCTATCTAACATGTGTAATAAAGTGAACATGTATAAGAAAATGCAAGCAAGAGTAAAAACAACCATGATATGCAACATGTTGTGAATGGATGGAATGGAATGCATAGTGAATTATAGGGGTCACATGCCCCCGAGTGAATGGAAGTGTATGTAGTGAGCTTCATTTGTTTTTGCCCCTCAGCAGTTAAGAATGAACCGTAAACGAGAGTAAGTCATCGGGAAATGGTTGAACTGTGTGTCATGTGTAGTGTGTTGTGTTGATTGTGTATGTGTGGTGATGACATGTAACCTATAGATGAGATTGTGCATGAATCTATAGCCAAAGTGTATATCTTGACAAGATGATGGAAAGAGTGATGATTTATCCTATGATTTATATCACTAAAATATGCTAGAAGAAGTGATCTTGTAGCCTAAAGCGTATATCACTAATCTAGGAATGTCACGCGAGAAAGGTGTGAATGTGATATGGTCCATTTGCGATGTATACCCTCAACAGTCCAATATGGACCATGAGACTAGAGTGCGTCATAGTGTAGTGAGTAAAACATGTATAATTAGATGTGTGTAATATATGTGATGATGAGATATGACCACGTGATGTGTAAAATGTGTAGTGTCCAATGTTTAATATGTAACAAAAAATGAGTAGATAGTATAGATGGTGTGAAATGTGTGCTATGTAGGATGAGTAGTATTTATTTAAAGACTCGTAGATGAGATAGGTATAATGACTGACTAATAGTGTGGTTGGTAGATTATGTAAGGTATGTGGATGCACAAAGGTGGAGATACGAACAATAAATGTAAGATGTAGTATTCAAGATGTATAATGTGAGATGTACTATAACATGCGTGAAGACACATGATGCACAATGTTGAATGTGCAGTGTGTGAGGTTCATGTGTGTAGAAAACCCTCAATAGTCAAGTGTGAACCGAAGCACAAGAATGTGTCATTGGGAAATGGTTGAACTGTGTGTTGTGTGTAGTGCGTTGTGTTGAATCTGTATGTGTGGTGATGATATACAACCTAGAGATTATGTATGTGTGACTCTGCAGCCTAAGTGTATATCACAAGAAGATGATAGAAGGAGTGATGATTTAGCCTAAAGTGTATATCACTAAATGATGATTAGAATAGGGGATGATGATGCTAGATCAAGTGATGAGGTAGCCTATGGCGCATATCGCTATAAGATGAGTGAAAGGAGTGGTGATGTAGCCTATGATGTATACCATTATAAGATGATGGGATAGGTATCACTAATCTAGGATTGTTGTATGATAGAAGGTTGAATGATGAACGCATGAATGTGGTGAGGTCTATTGATGATGTATACGCTTAACAATCTAGCATGGATTGTGATACTAGAGTGTGTCATAGGGTTGTGAGTACAACACATACAAGTAGATGTGTAAAATGCGTAGTATGTATAACGATGATAAGATATAGTGTGAGATGTGTAATTCCTATTATGCAGTGTGTGGGGTTCATGTGTGTAAGATGCCCTCAATAATCAAGTGTGAACCAAAGCACAAAATTGTGTCATCGGGTAATGATGATGTAGATCAAGAATTTTGCACTTGTTACATGTCCAAGTTAAAGTACCAAACTAAACACAAAAACCCTGAAAAACTCAAATGAAATCGATACCTGATAGATAAGACAAGATCTGAAGATGTAGATGGAAAAGAAAGCCGATGTAGACAAGATAGGCGCACACGAGAGATCCTGCAAAGTAGATCCAAGAAACCTGCGAGACACAGATGCTTGACAGAAAAATACCACGTTAAAAGATATTTGGGTGGACTGCCTGAAAAGTGGGTCCGGGAAGCGATAAGCTCCCTCGGCGGATGTCAGTCCACGTTTTCAATTAAGGAAAGAAGCATACATGATAAAAGATGTCGTAAAGGACTATATTTTGATTTAAAAATGACAGACAGGAAGTGAACAACAGACAAAAACTAATAGAAAACAGGAAAGTGTGAAAACAATGCTGGATTTTTGTTCCCTGAATTATTTTACCTGTCCGCAGGCAAATCGATGTCAATTAGGAAAATCGGCGTCGACTAAGATAGGTCGGTATCGACTAGAGAGAATTGGCATCGAATGGGTACGGTCGGCGTCGACTTGGGGAAAATTACAGGAAGATTGAGAAATAGATAGTGGAAGCTAGATTGTCGATCTCCGTTGGATCTGCAAGAGCCGTAGGGATATTGACAAGACTCCACCTTTGTTGGATGCAGGAACAGAGTCACCAAGAGATCGATGGAGGCTCACGATGTCAATGTGGCAGGAGCAGAGTAACAGTACTCCTCTCAGGGATTGATTTGGATAGAATTCACTTTCACTTGATAGATAATGCTTAGACTTGATGCTCAAAACTCTTTTTCATTCTTTCTGTCTAACCAGAAATAAATTCTAGCCTTGTATTTGTAATCGGCGCCGACCGAGATGAAATCGGTGCTGCTCTGAAAAATCGGCATCGACCGAGTACCGGTCGGCGCCGATCAGGGAACAGACTCCTGAAATGGCCAAAAGGGGTGATTTCTGGAAAGATGAGAGTGATCCTTCCACCTCAAATACGGGAAATATCCCGCTGTTTGGTTTGGGAGGAGGAGAAATAGGGGGGATAGATGGATAAATAGATATGGGAGGTTAGGAATTGATATGGGGTAGATAAGTGGTTAAGATATATGTAAAAAGTATAATTAAATAGTTAATATTTAATTATCTATGGGTAAAACATAATGGGGTGAAATAGACTTAGGATAAATGTTTAAATCAAATATTAAATAATACCCTAAGGGAGAAGTGGTGATATAAATGTGCCCCAGGTTACCCGAGAAGGCAAACGCGCACGGGGGACACTAAATTGGATAACCAATTTTTGGTGTCTACATTTTGCCCCTTTTTGTCAAGTAACTTGCGATAAGCAAAGTTGTGAGACAAAAACAAGGAGTTGGAAGAAAGGAAGAAAAAGTGATGATGTGATCCCTCTCAAACTAGGGATGGGATGGGCCCCGAAAGAGCAACCTATCCCAAGTTTGAAAAAGGTAGATGAAAGCACAGGATGCCCCAGCTAGATGCCTGGAGTAGATATGATCATTAATGACGCATAAAAATAATAAAAAGGTAGCAACCTAAGGAACTCACATTGGTAGGGCAGACTAGATGGTCTCCGCATGAGACGACGTTAGTACCTACAGACCCATGAGTGTAAGGAGGGCTACAAAATAGTAGCACCTAAAGAGAGACACATTGGTAGGGACAACCAGATGGTCTGCGAAGCAGACGATGTTAGTGCCTACAGACCCGTTAACTCTAAGCTGCCAAAAATGCGAGTGCCCCATGTACAGGGAACAAGCTCGAAATGGGTGATAATATCAAAAGTATGTGCCAAAAGGCAACATTCAAGGCACAATAATGACCAGATAAATAAGCCAAGCATCAACACTATGGCAAGAAGATTAGGAGATGGAAAAAGCGAGGTGAAGAAGCAAAAGTGCACAATCGACAATGATAGGCAATCGGCAATAATCGGCGCTGACCATAAAAATCGACGTCGACCAAAAAAATCGGCACCGACCATACCAAGCCCATATAAATATGCGAAAGGAAAACGTGAACGATTTATTTAGACCGTGACGATTGATTTAGAGAGAGTCAAAAATTGGTTTTGAGCACCATGGAAGCCTCTGGGAGCAGTCAGAAGTGGAAGAGGACACGACCAGGGGTAAGTGAATCTACCCGAACTTGCCTATATAGTTTTATCATGAAATAGCATATTAGGATGCCAATTTTTTTAAGAAAAAACGGGAATAAATGGGAGAGCTAAGAGTGTTTTTGACATTTGGCCTTGCAATCGACATCGATTGTTAGAATCGACGCCAATTTATTTAGATCGTCGTCGATTGTTAAAATCGACGCCGATTTAGTTAGATCGGCGTCGATTGTTAAAATTGACGTCGACTAAATCGGATCGACGTCGATTTGACTCAATCGATGCCGATTGGACCAATGTTTAGATTGATAAGATGATAGAATGTATTTTTTTGATGTTCTGATTTGGATAAATGGGAAGCTAACATTGCTTGGTGACATTGTGTGATGCAGGCACGAGAGGCTTTGCATATGTGGGATGCTATTCCCGAGCATCTAAAGACCATTCTCCCCGATGTGACTGACACAGATTGGCACCACCTAGAGTTAGCCGAGCTCGGGGGCTTCCGGTACTACCAACGAGTGCCGTGAGATGTAGAGTTGATGCGAGCACTAGTACGATGATGGGATAGCCGGACTTGCACTTTTTGGTTCAGGACGGGTGAGATGACCATCACCCACGAGGATATATATAGGATCCTGAGGCTGCCGATCATCGAGGACCCGATTGAGATTACTCCACGAGAGCAACAATAGAGGGCCCTAGGACGATTGTATGGGGACAGGGCAGATGATTCAGAGATAGTGTCTGGGGTGGTGAGGATAGCCTCTCATTATAGACAGGATGATGCCAGGAGCAGACAGATAGTACTGATTCAGATGGTGATCTCCTATTTTTCTCTACCAGATTCAGGAGGTGGGAGATTTCCATTGTTGTTACTAGACTGTGTTTGTGACATCCTGCAGTTCAGACAGGTGTTCACGTTTTCCGATGCCCTGATAGCTCAGATATATTATGAGTTATGGATGTACACCACCGGTAGGAGGATAGGCATCGATGTTAGCTTTGTGCTCCATTGCTAGGCATATGAGCACATAGCAGTGATCAGGCCATCCGGGATTCCATGGATGCCAGCAATAAAGGGGGCCATTGATTATGGATTCCAATGATGGTGGGCTGACATGGCCCCGAGAGATACAGGGAGATCTGCGGAGTGGTATGTTGAGCGTTTCAGGATGTTGACACAAGAGTAGGTCATTTGGAGACCATATCGGGTCTATCCAACATGGGCCGGTCAGGAGGCTCACCTAGTGGGGTTGAGACGAAGCAGGGTGGTTAGGGGCCGCAGGCTAGATATGTGGGAGTGTGTCCCGTTTATACAGGTATTGAGGCAGTTCGGCCTAGTTCAGACAGTTCCGACCACCTACAGGCCATACAGGTGAGATAGCAGAGAGACTGATCTGCCGATTTTGATCCCGACAGATCCATTGAGGGAGGCCCCACCTTCCACAGATAGTGATGATGATGCCAGAGTGGATGATGGCTATGCGGCATGGTATTCGACAGAGTTACCATGACACCTGCCAGCATCCATAGACGCAGACGAGGAGGATATAGCCACAGTGCTAGAGAGGCTGGAGGGAGAGCATGCTACCCTGACGCAGACACACCAGATTGCCCTCGAGGAGATTAGAGCTCTGACAGAGGAGAGGGATGCACTGATACTGGAGAGAGACACAGCTCGTCAGGAGTGAGATACAGCGATCCAACAGAGGGATCACTACCATCGGCATAGAGAGGCCCTCAGGGCCAAATATGGTGATACAGGCACTATGTCAGAGTCCGGGTCACAGGGTGCGACCGTAGGAGGGCCACCACCAGCAGCACTAGCAGCGCCATTACGAACACCTGGTATGGTGAGCCTGAGTACTTATCAGTCTCTCCTTGCCAAGGTGAGATACTACAAGGATGCCCTGGCACAACATGCCCCTGATGTGCCTCGTTACGGTGCGAGGAGGAGATCAACGACAGTTGCAGCTAGTGGTGCATCAGAGGGAGGGTGCACCGGGAGAGACCGAGGTGGCAGCAGGCCCCCAGCAGTAGGTGCTTCTAGCTCGATAGTTGGTGGCCAGGAGAGACAACCTGGACCAGAGGAGGGTGGAGGAGATAGCGTCTTCCACCTATCGGATTTCACGATATAGATATGTTATATTTTTGTATCGACATATTGATGTAGCCTCGATTTGAAGGCATTTTTGATGTATGATATAGATGGCTTGATTGAAAGCCATCCATTCTTTGTTGTACAGACACTCATGTATATATATATATATATATATATATATATATATATAGATTCATCATTTTCTATGTCATATGATTGTACTCATGCATTTAATTTTAATAGATATGGATAGATGTAGCGTAATTGTGATGGATATAGACATATGCTGATAGAGGACAAATAGATGTGATTTGATGGACATAGACATAGATGATAGATAAATGTGATGTGATTTGATGTGATTGATATGTGGATTTAATTTTGATGAAAAATAGATATAGATAGATGTAGTGTAACTTGGATGTACAAGTTTTTAGATGATTTGATGGATAGATGGATAGATGTGATTGATAGATTTGATATGTTTAAGATGTTAATTTAATTTTGATGAAAATAGACAGATAGATTCACATGTGTTTGCAATACATGCTTTGATATGTTTTTTTTGTACAAAGTAGATAAGATGAATATAGATAGATGATAGATTTTGACTAAATTAACATGTTAAATGTCAATTTAATTGGATGAATAACAAATAATAATGGGAAATGCTCTTTGTGAGAGCAAAGGACGTAATGAAATGACCTTGATTAGAAATAAAGGCAATACACCTAGATAAGAAAAAGAATGATAAGCTAGGCCCCTAACCGACCATAAATAGAGACTTTGATAGGAAACCAAAAGACCATGCATACAAGGCCATATATGAGGTTAAAATAAACCTGACACTAGCTAGTCGCAAACCAGATCTAGAAGGTAAATGGAAGGAGAAGTAAGTATTTATCTTGTCAAAATTTACAAAGGATAGAATACATGCTCACATTGGGAAAATAGGGTTCTCCATATGATCGACAAAAGGTCTTATGTCTCAGCTTCATGATTTTTGTTTTGACAGAAGAGCAAACTGATCAATGCAGGAAGTTTTCTAGATATAGAAAGATTGATCGATACGGGAAGTCTTTCAATGATGCTAAGAAGCAAACAAACATCCGTCCTTCAAGGGAACGATTTGTATTTCGAATGTAGCCATCCTTCAAGGGCATGGTCTATATCTTTTGATTCATTTTGAAAACGCATAGATAACTGTCCTTTGAGGGATCAGTCTATCTTTTGGGAATTTTTAGGATAACACCTTCTTCTTCTTTTTTGGAGCTTTTGGAGATTTTTTGAAAGAAGCTGAGTGTAGACCAGATAGATCAGATAGAGGGGAAGAAAACATATAAAAAACACGTACTCATGCCCCGAGTAGATTTGATTAAGATAAATACTTGGGACAAATGAAGAAGTGATTAAGGTGTCCCTACCAGGAGGAGGAACATATCCATAAGGAAAAATGCCATGAGTAGAGCCGTGATACTCATATTTAAGGTAGAAAAGACATAACGCTGAGAACCACATAGTTTCGAATCACCATGAAAATATATGACTAGTTGTTAGATGGATGAAAGATCTGTTTTGCGACTAAAATAGTGTAAGATAGATTTTAATAGTAGAAGGGCCTTATATGCAAGGCATTAGGAGGTTCCATTTCAGGTACACCATCCATGGAAGACAGACGATAAGCCCCAGACCCATATTTATGAGTGACTACGTACAGACCCATCTAGTTAGGAGCAAACTTACCACGCTAACTCCGTTCTAGCGTAGTGACATTTTGGTTTTCTTTAAGAACAAGATCACCAACTTTGAAGTCACGGTGTTGCAAGTGCTTGTTATAAGCACATTTGACATGCTCAAGATAGACTTGATGATGCTCAAGAGCATTGAGATGCCGCTCATCTAGCAACTCAAGCTGCGCTAGATGATTTTGATGATAGTCCTCATCAGAGACAAATTCTCTGAGAGAAACACGAAGAGATGGGATCTGGACTTCCAAAGGAAGAACAACCTCTAACCCATAGACTAGAGAGAAGGGAGTAGCACCCGTAGGAGTATGAATGCTAGTCTGATAAGCCCAGAGAGCAAAAGGGATATGTAAATGCCAATCCCTACCAGCTCGACTAGTTACCTTTGCGAGGATATTACGCAAAGTTTTATTGGAAGCCTCAGCCTGGCCATTAGCTTGGGGATAGTATGGAGAAGAAAAGCTGAGTTTGATATTGAAAGCGTCACAGAGGTTCTACAAATCTACTTTTTTGAAAGATTTACCATTGTCTGTGATGAGTTTGTGTGGAACACCAAAGCGACAAATGATGTGTTGATAGACAAAATCAACTATGGGTTTAGCTTTGGTCGATGAAAGAGGAATAGCTTCCACCCACTTAGTAAAGTATTATGTGGCAGTAATGATAGAATGATGATGCTGTGAAGAGCGGGGATTGATGAGACCGATGAGATCAAGACCCCATTGTGAAAAAGGCCACAAATCCACTGCAGGTTGCAAAGCCTGATTGGGGATATGTGTGAGATTAGAATGTTGTTGACAGTTGACACATTTCTTAGTGTATTCACAACAATCTCGATTAAGAGAAGGCCAATAATAGCCTAAATGTAAGATGCATTTAGCTATGGCCAAGCCACTAAAATTTCCACCACAGATACCATCATGGACTTCCTGGATGGCTTTAGATGATTCAGGGGTTTTGAGGCACCGAAGCAAAATACCATCAAAACCACGTTTGTAGAGGATTCCGCCTAGAATAGTATAGCGATTAGCGCGTAGGATAAAATATCTTCTACCATTGGAAGTCAGATATGAAGGAAGCACTGAATGAGATAGATAATCAACGATGTATTGATACCACTCATCTTGAGTATTGGTTGTGACGACATTGATTGAAGTCAGTTGCCTGAGATGAGATGGTTGATCTAATCGCTGCACAACCACATAAAATCACGAGTCTTCAGTAAAAGGTGGAATAAGCGAGGCTAACAAAGCCATTGTATCTACGAATCAGTTCGTAGTGTGAGGAATAGCTTGGATAGTGAATTTATCAAAAGATTGAAGTTAAAAGAGAACAATATTGCGATATTTTTGAAGGATATCATTCTTGCATTGATAGACACCCGTGACTTGATTAACGATGAGTTCAGAGTCACCAAAGATGTCGATATGGCAGGCGCCAAGATTAATAGAATTTTGAAGACCTAAAACAAGAGCTTCATATTTAGCCATATTATTGGTACACTCAAAGTTAAGTTTGTGTGTGACTGGGATAGGTGCACCCCAAGGAGGAATCATAATGAAACCTGCACCTCCCCCTTGCTGGCATTTGGATCCATCAAAGAAGAGTTTTACTTTAAATGGAGAAAGACCAAAATCAATTTGTTGGATATATTCATCAGGGAATTGAGCAAGGGGGACTTGAGTGTCTGGAAGAGGAGCATCAGCTAATTGATCTGCAATGACCTAACCCTTGATAGATTTTTGCGGGATAAACTCGAGATCAAATTCTGTCATGAGCATGAGCCAACGAGTGATACGATCATTGTGATAAGGATTTGCATGCATTGTCTTGAGTGGATTGACACTTGTGACAATGTAAGTTTTGTGATTGAGGAGGTAGTGACAAAGCTTAGAAGTTGCAAAGAAAATAGCACAACACAACTTCTCAACTTTGGAATAACATGTTTCATATTCATGGAGAGTGCGACTGATGTAATAGACAGCCCGTTCTTTACCGTTAGTGTCCCAATGTGAGATCATGGCTCCCAAAGCATGGTCAGTCACAGAAATATAAAGATAGAATGGCTCCCCCTCGCGTGGAGGTGTAAGCACAGTTGGGGAAAGAAGATAAGCTTTGAGATCATCAAAGGCATTTTGGCAACACTCATCCCATTCAAAATGAACATTTTTACGGAGGAGATGATGAAAAGGTTGACAATGGTCCGACAGTTGCGAGATAAAATGACGTTCTGATTGAAGGCGTCCTTGGATACCGTAGAGTTGCTTTAAGTTAGAAGGGGGAGGCATCTCAAGGATAGCTTTTATTTTTGCGGGGTCCACTTCAATACCCCTAATAGAAATGATAAAGCCTAAGAGTTTACCAGTGAGAACGCCAAACATGCACTTAGATGGATTTAGGCGAAGACAAAAGTGAATGAGCCTCTCAAAGAGAGGTGTCAGAGTGAAAAGATGATCCTGATGGCGTTTGGATTTACCGAGGAGATCATCGACGTAATCTTCCACAGTTTTGTGTAAGAGATCATGGAAGATGTAGGTCATTTCTCGCTGATAGGTTGCTCTTGCGTTCTTAAGACCGAAAGGCATGACACGATAACAAAAAGTTCCCCAAGGAGTTATAAAGGAAGTCTTATGTTGGTCCTCTGGCACGATGAAAATTTGATTATACCCAGAGAAACCATCCATAAGAGAAAACATCTCGTGACCTGCCGTTAAATCCATGAGTTGGTTGATATTAGGTAGAGGAAAATCATCTTTTGGACAAGCAAGATTAAGATCCCAGAAGTCGGTACAAATTCGAATCTTCCCAGTAGCTTTGGTTACTGGTACTACGTTTGAAACCCATTGTGGATAATCAATGGGTTGGATGAAGTTAGCAGAAAGCAAATGTTGCAACTCTTCTTTAACAAGAAGGGCTACTCGAGGGTGCATTTTACGCAATTTTTGCTTAACCGGTTTGATGTCTGGAAGAGTAACGATATTGTGGACCACGATATTGGGATCGAGTCCTGGCATATCCTCATATGACCAAGTGAAGGCTTGACGATGGTTGGAAAGAAAAGTGGTAAAGTCTCCTAACTCCTGTGGATTAAGAGATTGGCCGACCTTAATGATGCGAGGGTCTTTAGAAGTCCCTATATTAAGGTCGACAGTGGCTTCGTTAAGAAGCGTAGACGTGTGAGAAGGAATGGTTTTAGGAAGATAGGAATCCTCTACCCCCAGATAGGTGAGGACAGAATCATCATCCGCATAGTGGATAGTGTTGATAGTAGGAGAGTCGTCTCCAACTATTTCAGGGAAGACTAATGGTATGGAAGTGGATTTGTTATTAGTTTTATAGGTCAACAGCTCTAAGGAAATGGTATTGACTAAAAAAAAAGTTAGACGGGATGGAAATGGCGTCATCCACATCAAATGATGCTTTTGACCTAGCGGGAGAAGATGGTTCCTTAATGGGAAGAGGCTCATCGAGAATAGTGATGGTGGCTTTTGAAAGAGGTTTAAATCCTAAACCAAATTTTTGATGTGGTTTGAGAGTTGGAATGGACGCGAGGTCATGCACACCCTGTTCATACTTTCCTAGGCCAAAACCCTTCCATGCGCATCGATATAAATAAGTTTTTACAAACGTGGGATTCTGTAGACAATCAAACCCTGTTGAATAGGGTTTGGCCCTAGGAGGAGAATCCGGGTGATAGTGAGGTGTATCATGACCACTGTAAATGAAGTTAGTATGTTGATTGGGTAGACCAATGGTGATGACGTGACCGAGACCTGGCTGATATTCAGGTTGCTTGTCTGGTCTACCATACTCATTAGGTTTGAGATGGGTGTCAAAAGAGAGAAGAGGAAGCTCTCCTAGTGAGAAACGCTGCAACGTCTCTTCTAGATTTTGTAAATCTGGTAGTTTTGTTGCAGGTATGGAAGAGGATGAAGCCTCATCAGGAGAAAAATCATTCTCCTTTAGAGGGGCAGAACCTGTGGTCATGTCGCATTGTGCAGAAGGAAAATGATCTCCTGGATGAGTATAGATTTTGCCCTGGAGGGTTGATGGAACGCAATGCATTGCACGAATGCAGGAGCATCCAAGGATCATATTGTAGTGGAATTTCCCTTCAACAATGTAAAAGAGTTTGTGAAGCAGCTTCTTACCTACTCGAATGGGCAGGACCACAGTTCCTAAAGTAACTGCCAGCTGATCATTAAATGATCGAAGGGCAAAAGGTGGGGGTGACACTACGTTCTTTGGTAACTTAAGTTGCTCGAATGTGTGTGAGGAAATGACGTTGAGTGCAGCACCACTGTCAATCATAGTGCATTTTAATGTAGTGTTGTTGATTTTAACTGTGATAAAGAGGGGAGCCTCTATATCCTCGTAAGAAAGGGAAGGAATTTTTGAATCTTCAAAAGAAATGGCGGTTGACGGTTTATTCAATCCAACAATCATCTCGAAAGGCTAGGGCTCATTTGAATTCACTATGATACAACGTAGATTATCAATCAAATCCTGGTGATGCTGTGGAGATGATTGAATGAGGTAAAAAAGAGACATTTTGACCGGAGCATGGGTAAGTTGTTTCATAACACTCTCCTCTACTGACACGGGAATTTGAGCCCAAGGTGAAGCACGAATAGAGACCCTAGGTCTCAAGGCTGATGTGGAAAGAGGAATGCCTCTAGGGGCTGCAGAAATGACAACCCGTGGCCGAGATGTAGATGATGATAGATTATCATATTGTTGTGTTCTAGTGGCGATATGAATCGTGTCGATTTGAGAAGGTGGAAGACCATCCGGAGTGGAATTAATAGAACTAGAGGCCTGAGTAGATCGTTGAGGCTCAGATGTGGTTGAGATGACATGAGGTACTTGTTCCTCCTCTTCTTTCAGCAGAAGATCACTTTCTTCCAAAAGACTGTTAACAACAGATTGAAGGGCTTTACATCCCTCGGTGTCATGTCCTGGAGTGCAATGGTAAGCACAAATCAAATCAGAGTTGAACCAGGAATGTTTTACTCCTTTAGGATTATAGGGTTTGATCAGGGGAAGGGATATGGATGAAGATTGGATAAGTTGGTGAAGAATTTTGGTATAGAATCTGGTAGACAAAGATGAGGATAGAGATGATGGAGGTGCCTCTTTTACCTCCATGAACTACTGAGGTAAAAGAACCTACATGTCTGGTTTGACAGTCTTTTTAGGGATTGTTTTACTTTTTCAGACATCGGGAGAAGCAGCCTTGGACACTTGAGATGGAAGCAAGTGAGGCATGATTGATTTATGGTGGAGGAGGAGCTCCTAAGATAGATTTTGAAGATGATGAAGATGTGACAAGTGTTGTGGTCTTCAGAGATAGGGAAGGTTGCTTGGTTGAAACAGATGATGATTTAGATAATGTTGATTTAGATGAGGGAGGAGCTCCCAAAATAGGTCTGATCAGAGGAATAGAGAGTGCCTTGACTTTTGGTGATGAAGATGATGGTCCTGATAAAAGAGGTGATGCCTTTCTAGTGGGTAAATTCACTTTACAAGGCACCAGCGAAGAAGGTGTTGTAGAAGAAGAAGATGATGGTTCCGATGGTATTGTAGAAGAAGACACCTTCCAAGTTGATAAATCCAATCTTTTATGAGGTGCAGAGAGAGATTTTTGAGGGAAAGCACCAAGAGTCTTAATAGTCCGAAATATGGGTTTTCCTTTTTCAGGGATGGTGACAACTTCAACCACATAAGGTGATTGTATCCTTTTCGGGGGAAGGAGATGAGGAGGTGTTGATGATGTAGTGTTAGAATTTAGTTTTCTCGGTTTAAGTTCAGGAACCAAGAGTGTAGGTGCCGGTGCTATTTCTTTAGATTTTCCCTTAATAGGCAAAATAATATCGGTGATGGAAGAAGTGGATGATGAAGAAGCAGTTCCTTGCGAGGGAGGTACTTCTAGTACAGTAATTGTGGGTGTAACAACTGTGGGAAAGGAAACATGAAGAGTCAAAATCAAAGATGCTTCCGTCGAAGTTGGTACAACTATAGGTATGTTTACCAATGGCATAGTCGCAACAAAAATGGGAGAAACAGAAGTAGATGTATTCGCGGTGGAAACTCGAAGGGATGTAAATGCCTCGAGCATCAAAAGAATATCTGACGATGAGACAGATGAGGATGACACTGTCTCAGGCATGGATGGAAGATCAGATAAAGAGGCAGAGAGAGATGAATCTGTCTCTAACAATGTAGGAATATTCAAAGACGGGCTGTTTGAAGATGGTGGAATCCTAGCGATTAGCGAAGCGGAAGGAGGTTTTGATTCGGTCGATGTATTTGTAGATGGCTTAGTTTTAGAAGAAGATTCTTTAGTAGAAATGAAGCTGATAGTATGAGTGTTTGGTTTTTAAGACTCTGAAGCATCATTGTTCGGGGAATGATTGGGAAAAGGTTGTTTAAAAACATCAAGCGCCTGATTTGGGGGAGCATTTGGGTTATCCAGAATGAGCTCACCTTTATCAATGAATTTTTGGACAAGATTTTTGAAGGTCTGACATCATTCAATGTCATGGCCTTTGGTTCTATGATAATGACAGAAGTCATTTTCCCTATACCAGAATGGACGTTCTTGGTTTTCATCAAAATTTCTAATAGGGGGAAGTTCGATCATGTGAACTTCCAACATTTTTTCCAAGATAGAAGCATATGATTCCCCCAACGAAGTAAAAGATCTAGATGACAAGGGTCCTTTTCGAGAAGATGAGGAGTCTCTCTGCGGTGTTTGATTAGAAGTGTTGTCAGCTCGTGATGTTTTTAATACAATAGCATTGGTAGACCCCTGATTCTTGTCTTTGTTAGAAGTGGAAGGGTTTGTTTTTGTAAACCAAGAAAAATCTGGTTTAGATTTAGAGTGAAGTTTTAACTTCCCTTGTTCAATGGCACGGACTCGAGTTTACGTGCCATCGTAAAGGCTTCTTCAAATGTATGAAAATTTTGGATCCTTAAAGTGGAAGAAATATGATTAGCACAAGATCGAGTAAACAACTCGATCTGTTGAGATTGAGGAAGGGAGAAAGATAATTGGTTTATTATCCCTCTCCAACGAGTGACAAAGTCTGTAATAGACTCATCATCGAATTGACGAATGTTATAAAGATCTGTAATCGAGATCTTATGTGTGATGTTTATTGAAAATTTTTCAACAAACATCTGGGCCAATTGAGAGAAAGAAAACAAGGAATGTTGGGGAATGTTATTATACCAGTCTAAAGTAGGCCCTGCTAGAGACATAGGAAAAGTACGGAGCATAAGCTCCTGATCCTGGACTATCAGGTAGCAAGCATGTTTGAATGCTCGCAGGTGCTGTTGAGGATCCTCCTGACTATGAAATTTTGAGAACTTAGGAAGTTCCCATTGGGGAGGATAAGGCTTAAAAGCCACTGATGGATGAATGGGTTCATTACACACTTCTTCAAAAGAGTATGAAGGATGAGCCCCTTTGGTGGAAGCTTCTAGGTCTGTGATTTTCTTGAAAAGAATTTGGACCACGTCAGATTGAGGAGGAGGCATACTGGTATGTCCTACATAAGAAGCGAATGGTGGATTTTGTTGAGGCATCAACGGGGGATTCATCTGTTGATTAACAAGATGATAAGAGGAATAACCAGGTGTTCTGAGTGACGCCTGGTGAGGTATTTGTTGTGAAGGAGCCTATGTATAAACAGGCTGTGAGATGACAAGTGGTTGAGAAAAAGGTGGTTGAATGAAAGACGGAGCCTGTGATTGGTGGGCTCCTACACTTGTCGATTGAATCGGAATGGATTGAGGAACATGGGTGTTAATTTGATTGGACATGGTGGGGAACAAGGTCTGAATGAGGATTTTGACTACCGGATTGGCTATTAAGGGTGCCGACACTAGAGGATGGGTGAAGGTCACTGTCGCTGGAGCATTGGAAGAAAGACCAACTGGAGGATGAGAAGCAGGAACCAACTGACTCATAGAAGGGGGTTGATTCATAAAGAGGTATTGACCCTGGGATGTAATGGATGACATAGAAGAATTAACAACAATCTGTGGGTGTGCACATGCACCCATTATAGCTAGAGAAGAGGACTTCTCAGAAGTAGGTTGTGGAATAGTCGAGGTAACTACGGCACTAGGAATAGGCAAGACTATTTGAGAACTAGTCGACATGGTCGGTGGAAGAGAAAAAGGAGGCACAGGTGCGCCACCCTCTTCCATGGTTCGAGGTGAGAAAAAATATGCTAACTGTTCTATAAAATCCTAGGATGGTTCACGAGGATAATCGTAAACTTGCTGGATTGGTGGTCCCTGATCAGATATTTGAACAGACTTATGTACTAGATAGTCCATAAGGGCTACCGGATTGTGATCAAGGAGTGCCTGAAATTCAGGATCCCCATGAGGAACATACTCTATATCAGAAGCAGATGATATTTCTGAAGGACTGGGGGAAGCTAGACATGATGGGATTGCTTTAGGCTGATAGAAAGGATTATATGACCAAGATGGGGAACCAACTAATAGCGGTCCCGAGGAAGACCCGAGGGGTGCTCGAAACATCCACACTAGTGGTGATCTCGGAGGAAGAAGGGGCCAGTTGAGCCATTTTTCTAGATTGTAACCGAGTGATGACTGTCATAAACAAGCAGAAATATAGAAAAAGAAGATTGACCTAACTAATGCACAGACAATTCAAGCAGCGTAGGTGATTATCTCTTTTAAATTTTCCTACTTTTAAGAAAGAAAATATTAGGGAAGGCTTTTTAGAACAGGAACTACTCAGATAGCCAAACTAAGGATGGTTTGGGGAATGTTTTGGTGAGGAGTCCTGAAGGCACTTCAGTAAAAGACCAGTACGTGGCTTGATATAGGGGCCTACCCCCACACTTCACACACCGCTGCGATAAGGGAGTCGGGTGCTTTGCCAATATATACCAGAACTTCCGTGAATTTATAGCGTGACCCGAGTACCGCGTAGGCTCTTCCTCTTGGATGTCACTTCCAAGTAGGTGAGGCCAGGGGAGGAATTTTTGTTTTGATGCTTTATACCTAGTGATTTTGGCTTTGTGTGCAAGGGTGAAAAATAAAAATCAAATAGTGTCACTACCAATTTTGATTAATTTTTCCAGCCTATTTAGAAAACTAGATGAATAGCATACAGCAGAAATGACAAAGGAAAAGTTCTTTTTAAGCACTAAGAACGAAGTGTTGGATTTCGATGAAGACAGGTCAAACAAATTCTTTCCCAAATGTGATTAAATTCTTTTTAAGTTCCAAAATCAAAATGTTTGAATGTGATAGAAAACAAACAAACAAGTTCTTTTTAAGTTCTTAAAAAGGAGAAAAACACCGTAAAAGAGGAATACCTGTAGATTTAGCTCTCCAAGGTGTGTGGACTTCAAAAAGCACATTGTTGAGCTCTTCCCCTCGAACAATCCCACAAACAAGCAATGTGCTCCGCAAGAAAAGGTTAAGCAAACACCCAACAAATCCAGAAAGATATATCTAGATAATAGTAGAATGAAAATTTCTATTTAAAGAACTAGAAAACTTTCAATAAAATAACAATTTTGCAAAAAGAAGACAGATCAAGAATGCAATTTTGAAATCAAATGAAAGATTTATTGATCTTCAAAATAGGAATTGGAATTTAGTTTTGCAAGAAAGAAGAAACTTTAACTTTGCAAATTATAAGTGAAAGAAGCAAGACCAAAATGAAGGAAGGAAATGCTATGGAGAACTGACAAAAAGCAGTGAAGAAACAGAACAAAAGCTCAAAACTGGAAAAGAAATGAACTTACCAATAAGGGACTTTGGTTGGGTCCCACCAGGTGTGCCAGAATGTAGATCAAGAATTTCCACACTTGTTACCTGTCCAAGTTAATGTACCAAACTAAACACAAAAACCCTGAAAAACTCAAATGAAATCGATACCTGATAGATAAGACAAGATCTGAAGATGTAGATGGAAAAGAAAGCCGATGTAGACAAGACGGGCGCACACGAGTGATCCTGCAAAGTAGATCCAAGAAACCTGTGAGACACAGATGCTTGACAGAAAAAAGACCATGTTAAAAGATATTTGGGTGGACTGCCCGAAAAGTGGGTCCAGGAAGTGATAAGCTCCCTCGGCGGATGTCAGTCCACATTTTCAATTAAGGAAAGAAGCATACATGATAAAAGATGTAAGTAAATGTCTATATTTTGATTAAAAATGACAGACAAGAAGTGAACAACAGAAAAAAACCAATAGAAAACAGGAAAGTGTGAAAACAATGCTGGATTTGTGTTCCCTGAATTATTTTACCTGTCCGCAGGTAGATCGATGTCGATTAGGAAAATCGGCGTCGACTAAGATAGGTCGGTATCGACTAGAGAGAATCGGCGTCGACTGGGTACGGTCGGCGTCGACTTGGGGAAAATTACAGGAAGATTGAGAAACAGATAGTGGAAGCTAGATCGTCGATCTCCGTTGGATCTGTAAGAGCCGTAGGGATACTGACAAGACTCCACCTTCACTGGATGCAGGAACAGAGTCACCAAGAGATCGATGGAGGCTCACGATGTCGATGTGGTAGGAGCAGAGTAACGGTACTCCTCTCAGGGATTGATTTGGATAGAATTCACTTTCGCTTGATAGATAATGCTCAGAGTTGATGCTCAAAACTCTCTATTGTTCTTTCTGTCTCCCCAGAACTGAATTCTGGCCCTGTATTTGTAATTGGTGTTGACCGAGATGAAATTGGTGCCACTCTGAAAAATTGGCATCGACCGAGTACCAGTCAGTGCCGATCAGGGAACAGACTCCCGAAATGGCCAAAAGGGGCAATTTTTGGAAAGATGAAAGTGATCCTTCCACCTCAAATACGGGAAATATCCCACTGCTCAGTTTGGGAGGAGGAGAAATAGGGGGGATAGATGGATAAAATAGATATGGGAGGTTAGGAATTGATATGGGGTAGATAAGTGGTTAAGATATATGTAAAAAGTATAATTAAATAGTTAATATTTAATTATCTATGGGTAAAACATAATGGGGTGAAATAAACTTAGGATAGATGTTTAAATCAAATATTAACTAATACCCTAAGGGAGAAGTGGTGATATAAACGTGCCCCAGGTTACCCGAGAAGGCAAACGCACACGGGGGACACTAAATTGGATAACCAATTTTAGGTATGGAGGAGTGAGCTCATCTTTAAGAGGAGATTGCTTAGTTTAACTTGATAGCACTGTAGATGACTGAAAAAGGAGGAGGTGACATAAGACAAACCTTGAGAGGCGATTGTGTAATTTGAGTGGATTGAATAGGCAGTGCTTGAATGACTGAAGAATGCACATGAGAAGTGGTAACATGATGCTCATTATAAGTAGAAGGAATAGACTTAGGATCCCATTTGGGTATAGTATTTGTAGGTGGGCATGCAACAAAATGTTGTATAGTGAATGAGATAAATACTTGACGCACAAGATGCTTGATTCATCGTTGTAACACATAACAATCATTGTGTTCATTGATCTAATGATAATTGCAATATGGATGCCCTTGATATTTTGCTATCCGGTAAGGAGGATATTAATGAGTAGGTCGTAAAGTGATCAATTTATGACTAAGGATCTCAGTAAGAATATCATGTTGATTAGTATTTCGATCAAAGATGAGATGATCTGGTAATGATATGACTTGAGGCTCACTGATATGAGCACATGTAGTATACATATAATGAGGATGAGATGGGGAGGAAGAACAAACATGAGCCTGAGAAGTGTCATTAAGATGTTGGATTTTCGATTTGAGAGATGTAATCATGGATTCCATAGATTTAAATTTGTCTTGAAATAAATAATACAAAGCTTGAATATACTCCAACATGGGTTGATTAGATGGGGGATCATGAAGACTAAGGTTGTCAAATAAATGATCAAAAATAGCACTCACTTGATGCGATGGTGTATCGCTAGGAAGATACATTGTGTTTAGGGATTCTTTAAGAATAGCTTGGCAATTAGGATGCATCTTAAACAAATCAAGAAAACAAATTTGAGGAATTTTAGGAGCCATGGTAAAGAATATGATATGCTAAAGAAGGATTCAAAAGACCGATCACGGGTGGGGTTCACCAAAATGATTAAACTAAAATGGAAATATAGTAGTTTAATCTAATTTTATAGAAGCAGTAAATAAATGACAATAAAATGCGGTAAATAGACCCAAGTAAATCTAAGAAATGAAATTTGAAACCCTAATGTGCAAAGAGGGTTAAGAAGGCCTTATCGAATTTGATGATGTCGCAGGACTGTATTGCAGTGTCGGTTGAACAGGAGGAGACTGTCGCATAGGAGCTCCAAAAAATACAAATCTGAGTTGTCTGGCTGGACTGGGGCACCTGAAAGAGGGAAGGGGGTGTTATGGTCTACAATCTGGGTACCCTGGTCTATGAAAAATCTCTGTGAACCTCCTTTGAGGTGTCGTTAGATAGTCACATGTGTAAGCTTCCTGTCGGGTGAATGTCGTTGTATGATCACCGAAGCATTGGTAAACCTGTAATAGAAGAATCACCTGCAAAAAAACCTCAGACAAAGCATCAAAAATCTAAAAAAATAAAGATGCATATGAAGGGTTCAAAATGTCCTCGGTGGCCACAATGGTGAACTTAATAACTGAGTGTTGTACTACATATCAGACCCAATGTAGTTCTAGGTGTATGTGTGCAGAAATTATGCCCTAAGTGATCTTATTACAGTCACATTTTGTGAGTAGAAAGAAATAATTAGATGTAGAATGTAAGTAAATGGTCCATGGAATAGAATAAACTCCCCTCTTATGAAGTGTGATGTAAATGAACCAACATTTGTCCCTTGTGATGGAGCTAGATGGATGCAAATGGGGTAGTAGAAGCCTTTGATGGAGGCAACCTTAGGTGTTGATACTATTTCTTAGTGCTTGGTCCTTCATTATGGTCTCATAACTTTATATTTATATGGTTCTCTTGTTATAATTTTGTAATTAACCCCGAAAATACCAACCACCAAAAAGATATAAAGTTCAAATGGCTAGAAAGTGCCCAAAAGGTGAGAGTAAAGTGTGAAGAGGATCAAGGCGCCCCAATCAACAATAGGAAAAACACTATAGGAACATACGGATTGGGCAAGTGCATGTGTAAGATCGAAAGTAACGATAGAAAGCAAAGTAAAATGGCCAAAGACATGGGTTAATTAACACTCTTTTTCACCTAAGAACCATATGAATAGTAGTATGAAACCAATACTAAATAATTACCCAAAGTGCATGATTTTGTGTCTACACTTGGTAATCTAGTAGCTCTCACCCATACATAAGGCTTCGGGGGCACATATTAAGCCATAGAAAACTTCCTCGACACACGCTCTTCTTGAAACAACTCAGTCACTCTAGGAAAATGGTCATCTAACCACATGGTGCATCGAATGCACCACAACTTGACTCCATCCTCTGCCCAACCACTGTAATATCTATACGACCTCCATATGATGGAACTATTGGAGCTCAAAATTGCACCCGCGATGTGATCGTGATGGATCAAGAATTCTGAGGAAAAAATGGGACTGTCTCCAAGTTGTGGGACCTTGTGCACTTGAGACAGACCTCCAGAGAAGGTCGATTCCTCTACCTACTTCTACCGCTAACACTACTCCTAATGCAAAAATAAAATCCTAAACTAAACATACTAAGAGACCAGTGTTAGAAGGATTTACAGAGGGGGAAATCCTAGGCTAAAAGGGGTGGTGATAGCACCAGAGAAAGGGGGTCAATCACTCTTTGTGAGAGGCAGAAAAGGGAGAAAGTGTGGGAGAGAGGGTAGATAGGTGTGTGCCACATGTAAGAACCACGTAGATAGCTTTCTATGTGCCGAAAACTCATGAACATGGAACTGCAAGTGGGAAATACACACAACTTACTAAAAAATATGAATAGAGAGGTGAGATACAACAATATGGAATAAGGACAAAAAAAGTGTCACAAAACCCAATTTTATTGCTTCAGGGATACACAGTCATTTACATTCATGGAAGGATGCAAGAATACATTGCAAAGACCAAAATCAAGGTCTGAAACTTGTGAGAAGTTAGCCGCCATTTTGGCATGGTGTTGTTACAACAAAGAGGGATCTATTTCAATGAGCAGAGCTCTACAATTTATAGAAAAAGAAGGAGATAAGAGGAGGAGAAAGAGAGGGAAACTTGGATTCAAATATTTAACCACCAACAACAATAAATGAGTGTCTATAAACATACCTACAAGGATATCAAATGCACCTCCCCATGTCTGTTTGGCATGTAAAAGAAGGAAGGAGACCAAATATGAAGAAATCTGGTGGTTGAGTTGATTAGATGTGTACATTGATGATCTATGTGACATTTCCCTATTTTTTTGCCTACCAAATCCTGTCAAAATTTGAATTTGATAAGTCTAACATGTAGAACACATAAAAAAATTTCAAACGAGCCTAGGTGTATAGGAATATGAGCACTGCAACAAAATTTATGGTTGTCAGAATATCTACAGTGCAAATTGGACATGCAAGACACATGGTACACACTGATTGACTTAAGGATCGACCAACAGTTTATCTATTTTTTCATTTCTGCCATGTGTCATGTAGTGATTTGTTGAAAGGATTCGGTGCCCTATTGGAGCACTTTGCTAGGTTTCGTGTAGCACACTCAAGTCTAATAGATTGCCACGTGGCATAGTAGCTAGCATAGAAGAAGGTGCAAAGGTGCGTGGGAAAGAAAGAAGCGCAGAAGGGGAAAACAAGGAATGACGTGCAAGGGTAGTGTGCGCAATAAAATGGATACATGCTTGTAGGAGACAAGTATACAAGTGGGGTGTGGGCATCTATTGAAGAATGTGCAGCGATAGAGGGGAAGAACATGTAGACCAAACTAGGAAGGAAGGAAGCGCGTAGTGTGCAATTGCGAAGGCATAATGCGCAAGGGAAGAATACGGTCAAGGAAAGAGAGCGTGAGGGAATGCGCATAACTCAAGAGGAGGGGGATGCACATAGAAGAACATGTTGGGGACTTAGTCAAATTGGAAGGAAAGTCTATAGATGTGTGTGCAAATAATATGCAACAAAATAGGAATGAAAGTGGGTGCGCATAAGGGAGGCGCATAGAGGAAATGGAAGGAGATAGGAAGAATAAGGGAAAAGGATCACGTGAAGTAAACATGGGAAGAAGTAGAGGGAAAGGAAGTAGGAGTGCACAAAGCAAGCATGAGTGGGAGTGAAGGGAAGATGAAACATAGGGAAGAAGCAGGGAAGGCGTGCTAGGGAGCGTAAAGAACAACACCTATGCCAAGGTGCCAAGGGAAATTCCAAAGTGTGCATAACCTGAAATGTGAAATATTTGAGTCATAATAAAATATCAATTCTCCAAATAACTTGGGGAGTTATTTGGGACAACATGACCCTGGTCCCTTACAATCAAACATATACCTATAAGTGGTGGTATCTAGCCTCCTGATCCAGGTGCCTACCCATCTCGCTCCAAATATATCAGGTCTTTCCCAATCAACACATGGTCCACTAAGTGGCTACAATATAACAATGTTCTCATCGGCCAACACATATAACAATGTGGTGGATCCAAGTCCATCCCATGATCCTCCTACATGAATTTGTATAGATCTCTATATAAATGGGCCAACATACACCTCACGCATGCAAATCTGGTCCCATGCTCTTATATACACTGACAAATCTCATGAATCTTATACAAGATGCCCACTCCCCCACCATCTACTGCCACAAATGAAGCAATCACAACTGCAATAAAATTCCACAACCATGGAACACTTGATCTCAATATGGCATCTAGACTAATATGAGTCTATGTCTGTACCTATGTCCCTGTAAAGTATCACCTATTTGCTCTCATATTTTTCTAAGCATCCACTACTGCCATCACCTAGACTATATCACCCACAACTAGTAGCCACAATATACAATATATATCCTCAAAGGTCACTATCATCTCCCCAATAGGCAACCAAAAAGTACATGTATCCGCACACCACCACTCGCACAATGCAATCACCATAGGCATATTATGGGGTACCTCCCCTAATCTCGCTATTTGTCACAGGCCGACACAGTCTAGTATGTCTCACTCAACATTAGATAATCCCAAAGTCAATAATGTGCTCAAATTCTAACTTCAATGGAACTCCCTCACGTGTATATCTCTCTAGACATCACACATGCCAACAAAAATCTCTACAATAGTACCTTATATATATACAAAAATAACCACTCAAACTACAAAAAGTCATCAAAATTCACATATTTCACATTATGTTATCAAAACACCCTCCTGGGTCGCCAACACCCAGAAGCAGGATGTAGGCACCTAGAAACATGTCACCAGTGCTTGGAACTGGGTGTTGGTGTACCAATACACGTCAATGCCTTGGCCTCTCCCGCTAGGTCAGGAACACCTAGAAATTCAAAAATTCAAATTTTGTAAAAAAATGAAAAAATTGGGCAAATTTTACTAATTTTTTCAAAAATAATCATACTTACCAACTCATCCGTCATTTGCGATGCCACAACCACTATTACCATCTTGAACCTAGTCAACCTTGTTGCCCTAATCTGCAGCATCATCGCAAGCTCAGAGCTCAAATTCTAACTCACTCACGATTCAAATGAAGTTACTATTCCCTTTTTAATATCACTGTATATAAAACTTTTCAATTTTTCATTTACTATAGTTACTATTCACATTCATTCTTCTAATTAATACATGACGCATTGTTTCGCTCATTTCTAGAGCTCTGATACTCCTTTTTCTTCCGCGTTCATGCCATTTAGTTCAAAATTTATTCTGCCTCCATAATGTACACATTGCATAATGTTATATTCCAATCTTGCACATATACTTGTAGACACCTAAATTCTACTTTTGCAATCTTATTGCCAACACACACATAAATCACTCTCATTCTGACCAATTCCATTACAGTTAGTGATATTTACTAATTAACTAATGTTTCTTGCCACTTTAGTTCATTAAAAAACACTCCATTGATCACCAAACCTCTTTCGCAGTCAAGATGCCACTTTACGACGAATAGTAAGTCAAAATCCTCTTCAAAATAGACAATTAGCATTTATAAGCTAATTAAGCCTATTTTCCTCTTGATTTGGTCAATATGCCCTAATGTTGACTCAAACCCCTCTTCCAATCACTTAAAATCACCCCATTCACCTCAACAACGTCTCAACAAGCTTTAAAAGCTTATCCTAGCCTTCTAGTTGACCTTAAGCGGTTGATTAAGGCTCAACACCTCTTAATCACTTATTAATTCACTAATTGTGATTAATAAGGCCTAATCATGATTATCAATTCTAATATAATATGGGGCTTTTAGTCCCACACGCACCAAAATACAAGTTTCTCCCAAAAGGAAAACTATAAAAAGAGTTCACCTCTTACCTTAATACTTTACACCATGCTTTGATTTGCATCTCATTTAATACATATGATTTCTAAGCCAAGTTTAATCCTTTCAACAAGGTTAGTGGATGAATATCCAAAGTGACTTAACAAGTCATTTGGAGAGGTCATTTCACCATTGTTTGAGTAGCAACCATAACCATTTGATTGCCCCTTAGGTCTATTTAGGCCCATGTTAGGTAATTAATCATATTAGTAGGCATGTTTAGTTAGTTTTGCATTGTTTTCATACTAGTTAAGCATTATTTTAAGACTCTATCTTAATGTTACATTGATAGACTTAGAGCCCTAGCTAATTACTTAGAAATGGTGTTAGCCTTCCTTATTTAGCTTTGTAGTTTTATTTGTAAAGTTTTGGGTGCTTTCATTAGGCACGCCCAGTGGGAAAACACTCCATTGCATTCAATTTTTAAAGCTTTTTAACTTAGTTTCAAAAATTTTCATTTCAAGTTTTAGATTAGTTTCAAGTTTCCTAGATTACTTTCAAGTTTTCTGTGTACTTTCAAGATTTTTAGATTAGTTTCTTAAGATTTTTAGATTAATTTCAAAGTTTTAGTGTAATTTTCAAAGTTTTATAGATCAATTTCCATTTTTAAAAGTTGTTTCAATGATCATAATCCACCTTTTCCAGACAAAAAGTGAAAGGTTGAAACACTTTGCAACTCTAGCAATAGACTAGCGTCGACTCTTCTAGGGTTTCCCCCTTCTAACCATCATACCATGGCCTTTCCAGGCTTTGTGGGAATTTATTGCTACGGTCTCTCCTAGGGTTTCTCGCCCTCTAGGCGTCCCCTATATAATGACCTCGCCATCTTCAAACCTGTTGTTTTAACCACAACAAGAGATAGTGGAGCGAAGAATGGCAACACCGATGAAATGCCCCAGGTAGTTCATCCCAAAAAAAATTCACGAGGTAATCTCTCTCCTCCAGATGTAGTTCTGCCCATTTTTGAATTTAATGTTGTTTGTCAATGGTTAGAACAATTTTTCCTCATTGGGTATTTTTGTAGGTCAAATCCCCTATGAAAGTATGCTCAAATCCTGGGCTAACACAATATGGACCCCTCATGGGGTCCACTTGGATAGTGTTCAAAACATGATCAAGGGTTTCTTTCTTTTTCGTTCGGCGTACTCAATGTATGTATTCCACTTTGGTGGAGTCCACACTGCATGCTGGGCTAGATGGATAATGTTGCTTGTTTCTTGCACAATCAATATAATGTCATTGATGGCTTGGAGGATGAGGATTTGGCTTGCTGGGGGCAAGAAAAAAAAGAACAAATCCCAACAATCCAAAGCCTTTAGCTCCCATGACCATCGGAAATCAGCTATTAAGGAACATTCTCATAATACTTCGGCTTATAACTGTTGTTATGGAACCCATAAATTGTTTATCTTGGAATGTTAGGGGTCTCACAGACTCCTGTCATAAGCATGTGGTGCGTGAAACTCAACAACATGATGTACAAATGGCTTGGACGTTTTGATTTTCGCAACGTTTCCCATGAATTGTTTATCTTGGTATGTTAGGGCTCTCATAGACTCCTATCGTAAGTATGTGGTGTGTGAAACTCGACAACGATGTGAAAATTTGGATGTTTTATTTTTACAGGAAGTAAAAATTATAGGTTTTCAGTTATAGATGGTATGCAAATCCATCTAGCTTGACATCTTGGCTTTTTGTAGCAATCATGAAGCAGGGCGTGGGGGATTAATTTCAATTTTTGCTCCTAAATGGCGGCCCTTATTAAGTGACCATGGAATTGACCCCACCAACCATGTCATATGGGTCCTCTTTAATATTGAGGGCCGCCCTTTTGGGCTCATTAACATTTATGTCTTGAATGATGCAACTGAAAGGGCCGATCTGTGGCTGTGGATAGCCAACTCCATTCTCGATACCTACTGGGTAATAAATGGAGATTTTAATATGGTTGAATCCCCAAATGATAAATGTGGCCACCTACCTATGAGGTGGATACCTGGTGAAAGGGAAGCATGGTACTTCATGTGAAATAAATTTGGATTCTTTGATCCTAACGCATCACGTCCTTAAATTGCTTGACTGTTAGGTTATGGAGCCTATTTTCATGCGAGAAAGTGTTGAAGACTATACACTAAGAGTACTTTACACTTTTCATAGTTGTCTCACCAGGGTTAGGGAAATGTGCTTTTTTTTCCCTTAAAATGTGCCAGATATATCGAGAAACGTGCTTTTCTCATATGGGCTGGATTTTTGACCCATAGGTTTATGGGACGGTTTTGGCCCATGGTTTTAATACCCACAGTTTTTTAAAACTGCTTAAGTAGTTGTCTACTTATATGGTTTTATGCATATGGTAGGGATTATGTAACATTACATATGTGTTTTGAATTTGGGTGTGAATTCTGTAGAGTTTGTTGAGCATAGCTCCAAACAGATCTAGGTATTGTATTGAGAGAGTGGTGGCTTGTAATAAAATCTGAGCAAGTGATTCTTGGTGGATGTAGCCCAAATTGGGTGAACCACGTTAAATACTGTCTCTTTATGTTGTGTTATTTTATTCTGCACTTTTATTTGAGATCTGTAATATTTTCTGCATATTAGTTTCTACTATTGCAATTCTGTGAGAGATTATTCCACATATTTTATCCCTTATTTCCTAAAATTGACAGGGCCATACTGTCAGCTCAAAACATTTTTGAGTTTGATAGAATTTATTCCATGTTAATGGAGGTTATGTTTGAATTTTTCCTTTCATACCACTCTCCTATACGATTTCGTATATGTTGGGATGATACGTGCCCATTTTGTCATAAAGGCCAATTCTTTCTTTACACTACCTTGATGCAACACGACTCCACTGTCAATCATATAAAGTGGATTTGGAATTTAACTCCACGAATCAGTCACTGTCAGTGATTTCATCCACCTATGCAATCCAGCTGGTGACGATGGTGGGAAGATGCACTAACTCAGACTACCAGATTTCTTAGAATTTATGGCTGCCAACTAACAAATATTTGGTGCCACTCATACATTGCTAACACCTCATATCTCAACCAGGCAACAGTGGCACTTCAAGGTGATCCCTTCTCTAACGCTTAGCAACTGCAAGTTGTAACACTTCAACATCAAATCCAAATTGTGGATGAATACAATGTCAGAGGCGCTCAGATCTAGGTTTGAATGCATTGGCTCAAGATTAGAGATCGGGTCTCGAAAGAATACTTTCTTTCTCTCCGAGCTAGAAATCCTTCTCAACAGATCCAAGTTATCATGGACAATGGAGCTCAAACTAATGACCTGTAACTTATGTTGCATGCCTTTTCACACTATTACAAGCTCATCTTTCAAGCTCAACCACCCTCCACAGCTCACTGAGCCACTCTCAACCAATGTTTGGGGGTTGTGCCATGCAATTTTTCAAAGGCTCAGAAGGTGACATGTGAAAGAATGCTCACCATTGACAACCTCCATGAAGCCACTATGCAAATTTCTAATGATAAAGTGTCAGGTTGCGATGGTTTCTCTTGTGAATTCTATAAAGCTCTTTGGGATTCTGTCAAGCAAGACCTTCTTTAGGTTTATCTTGGAGGGCTTCAAAACCAATCCCTAGGGCCTCACATTAATAAGGGAAACATTAAATTTATCCCTAAGTAAGGAGATCTCGAGCAAATTACTTGTTGGTAGCTAATTACGCTATTGAATGTCTCCTACATAATCATTGCCAAAGCATTAGCTCTGTAATTACACAATCTCATGCTTGTTATTATTTAGCCAGAGTAAACATGCTTCATACAGGGGCGTTTCATCCTAGATAACATCATTGTAGTTTGGGAAGGCATAGAATAGGCTTGCAGATCTCATCAGGCCACCATGTTTATCAAGATTGACTTTGAGAAGGCTTATGATCGAATTTAATTGCCTTTCATTCTTTCCATGCTTCAGACCCTTTTCTTTGGACCCATTTTTATTTAATCTGTCAATATGCTCTTTGTATACGCATCTGCTCAAATTTCTATCAATGGCCTTAGCTCGGAGCCCTTTGGAATTTTCTGGTCTATCAGACAAGGCTACCCTCTTGCCCCTACACTTTATGTGTGGGTGACAGAAGGCTTTGGTTATATCTTAGCCCATGCTAAAGTACAAGGTCTTGTTAGTGGAATCTCGCTGCATGATGAGCCCAATTCTCAGCTCCTCAATGCGAATTTTGTGGACGATTCCTTCCTTATGCTTATCGATGATGAGAACAACATTTGCAATGATATGCAATGCTTAGATACTTTCTGCCTAGCTTCTGGCTCATACATTCAATGGCAAAAAACTCAATGTTAGCGACAGTATTTCCTTCCTGCGCCGGACTAGCTTGCCACATTTGACCGAAAATTTTTGTAGCATGGTGATATTTTCAAATTTCTAGGTATTTCTTTTACTTTTCAAGCCTCCCCGACTGATCTATGACATTATGTCATTCAACGGGTGGCAAAAAAATCAGAATATTGGCATACTAGGCCTTTGTCTCTGGATGACAACTTCCAAATTTGCTCTAAAGTTCTTATTGCTACCCATGTCTACTACTCATCTTTTTGGGTTCCTTCCAAGGCCTCCATTCAAAATCTTGAAAATTTGCTCAAAGCTTTCCTATGGGATAATTTTTGTACTGGCAAAGGTTTTCATCGAGTAGCATGGGATATATGTTGTCTGCCTCGAAATTCCAGAGGCCTCAGGCTTATTCACATTCAGCGCTAAGGGCAAGCTCTATGTGCTAAGAGGATTATTAGAAGCATCAAAAGTTATTATACAACATGTCATAATGGAAGGCTCTGCTTATGGCCGCCCTACATAAAAGGGCTTAAGGTTTATCAATTTTCTCATAACTCCTGTGCCTATCAAAATTGTTGGCACTTTTGTGCTTAAAAGTATCTCGAAAGCATGGGAATGTGTCAAACCCTGGCTTCTATGGAAAGGGGATGGCTTTTGTAATAGGTTATCTATTAACCAATAATATCTCTGGTGGTCACCAATTTTTCAATCCTAAGATCAATACCTAGCAGAGGTCTCGAGAATCTCTGTGATCAAATTCTTCAAGCGTGGAATTCACACCATCGAGGACTTCTTCTGTAAGAACACGCTATCCTAGTTATCTTGGCCAGATTTTAAAGCTCTGTTTTGGCTTTCCAACCAAGATCAAGATACTTTCAATAATGTGATCAATTCGATTCTCGATCACATTATGCATAAGATTGTTGTGCATTCTCTCACCCTTAGTGGATAGACTGGAAGTGGTATGCTGATACTCCTTTCTATAACTACTAAGCCAACAAAGGCTATCGATGGATCTCGCCCCATTTTCCCATGGTGGATAAACTTAATACTTGTTGGGGAATTCACACCACTCTGTCAACCTAGGGAAGACGATTTGAGATTGTTTGGACTATATGTGTGGATCCCAAAATTGCTCATTTTATTTGGTGTATTGTACACCAAGGCCTTCCTATCGGGGCCCATTTTGTTCAAATTGGGATTCCATCTTCCAAATGCCCCTTTTGTGGGCATCTGTAAATGATTTTGCATATCTTTTGGTTCTATCCCAAATCTCAAATTACCTGGAACTGGATCCATACTTCTTTCTTTCCCTCACAACCCCACTATTTCACTTGGCAACATATCCTCTTGGGAGACAATCCCAAACTTCTGCCTATGTTCACCTAGATTTGACATGTTTTCAAAGGGGAGATTTTATTTTGGATATGGAAAGAAAGAAATGATTTTTTCTTTGCTAATTATGTATTTTATTTAAATCTATGGTGATATCCAATGTACTCATGCAGATTCAAGTTCAAGCAAACAAGGTGGCGTTGGAAGTATACCACCTCCAAAATATAATGCGGCACTAGGGGAAAGCCCCTTGTAATGTTTCCTGGGTGCCTCCATCTCCCACCAGATGCTCCTTACCTTCATCCCATGTAGGCCGACGCAACTGATCCCAACACTGTGCTTTCAGTCACACTTGTCATTATCCAGGACCGATTCACCAACATAGTCACTCACCTATACATCATCGTGGTTAGGGATCAATGCGACACTCCTCAGCTTGCCAGTAGGGTTGGGGCTCGCCACCTTGACAACATGGGTGGGGTTCTCCACCACATTCTTCAGCTCACTAGCAGGGTTGGGGCTCTCCTTCTACCGCTACTTCACACCAAGCCGCTTGGTAACCTTTGCCACCCCTATCATCATCTAGAAAATTCCCTCGCCTCAACCTTGCCATTCTTATGCGTGGGGAAGCAGACTTGGAGGAAGAAATTACTACTGGCTAGGAGATTTCAGATGCTGGCAAAGATCTTCCTAGTTTGGGGTGGCTGGATGATCAAGATCCACCTGCCTCAGACATATTTGCAACTGTTGCTTGATTTTTCCTTTGTTGTTTTTTGGGGTGATGCTTTTTGTTTTGTTGTGCTTTCCTAGGCTCAGCCTAGTTTGACTTTTGATGTTCTAGGCTCGGCCTAGTTTGTTCATGGTTTTGGGGCATGCTCTCATACCACCTGTTTTTTTTGTTGAAAGCTATCTTGTATCTTATTGCATTAATATAATATAAGATATTTTTTCATAAAAAAAAGTTACTTCAACTAGTTTAGTGGTAGGAGTTGTGTTTTCATGCTTTTTCCAGGATATAAGGAGGCGAAGCCCTGTCAAAATTCCCTCAAAATACCAAATATTGGACCTTTTTTCAAGAAATCTTCTCAAAAACCCATATTTTTGACCACTTACAGGAGAAAGGCACCTATGCATTACTGTGAACACCTATGCATCTAGAGGGGTGCATGTGCATGACTGTGAGCACATGTGCATGACTGTGAGTGCCTGTGCATGACTGTGAGCACTGATGCATCACTGTGAGTGCCCTTGCAACACTGATTTTTTGGGTCCTGAGTGAAAAATATGTCTGTGCATATAAACATGTTCCTGTGCCTCATTAGAAGTGCCCATGCATTAATGACTCTGTAAAAATGAAAGAAGAGTGCCTCTGCATCACTATGAGCGCATGCACATGACTGTGAGTGCCTATGCATCCAGAGGGGCACCCATGCATCAAGGTAAGATTTCCTCACACTTTAAAATTTCAAATTCTATGTTTTTGGAGTAGCTTTCATTTCTAGAGGTTTTTTAGTTACTGTTTTAGTCCATTTATTGATTTTAGAGCAATGTTCCTAACAAAATTCACTTAGGGTTTGATAAGTAATTCTTGTTAAAATTGGCCTAGGGTTTTGATCTATGATTTTTCATGCTTTATTTGAGTTTGGAATAGGGTGTGTATGCTCTTCCCTTGCACTTAGTGTGATCCTAGGAATCAAAAGCACTTCTAAACCACTTTTTGGTGTTTTAGAGTAAGAAAAATCATCATTTCATTGATATGTTTGATCTTTTAGTTTAATAGCTTTTTCATTTGATAAATAATCAAGGCTAAAATTTGTGTATGCTCTTACCTTGCACCTAGTGTGATCTTGGGAATCAAAAACAATTTTAGTCTTTTATTAATAAGAACATGGATTAATTAGGAATAAACCTTATTTTTTGACAAAGCTTGATGGTAGTTAGTTGATTTACAAGCATTTTTATTGTTATATTTCTATGATATTGTGAATATTGTTGAACTACTAACCATTTGTGTAAAGGACCTAAAACACTTGTCAAATAAAGAAGGGCTCTCTTCAAACCAATTTCTAACATTCACGTGTGTTGTATGTTGTCAAAGGTGGTCTCAACCAAATTACTTAATCCAAAAGATAAAAAACACACCAACACAAAAATTCAAAACACCGTATTACATGTTTTGGTTAAGAGCTACGGCTCGTCTGCTTACAACTAGGACATAACCCCTTTGGCATAATCCTTAAGCTACAACAATGGGGGTGGTCCTAGGAACCCTAAAGTAGTTCATGCAAGAGGGAACCTTGTGAATGAAATAGGAAAGTGCTCCACACTATCAACTTGTCTAGTACGCCTTTGTGAGATTAGAGTCAAAGTTATTTCCTTTGCGACCCCAGTGAAAGTATAACTGAACACACTTCGGTGGTCATTATACTGAAGGGGGTAAAGTAAATCTGAGATAATCCTTGGGAAACCAAGGTAAATTGAGCTCGCAGAAGTAAACTTGTGACACATAGAGAGAGAACCACCTAGGAAGCTTGTTGGCTTGGAGCCATTTTTTGTCTTAGTTGTTATACTTGAGAGCTCTCACAAAGTGACAAATTTTTTGGATTCTAACTCTTGTTTTTTAAACAAGGGAAAAATCACTTGAAGTTGAAACTGCATGACATTTCATCATGAAATCTACTTAGTTTCATTTTGCCCTAGTTTTTCACTTGTCCTAGGACAAGGCAAAACTCCGCCAAAATAACACCAAGTTTATTTCAACACCACTTGGTCTACACCCTTGTTTTCTTGTTGGCCATTTTTGGACAAAAGGAAACAATATATATGGATACCTCTAGATATCACTTGTCCACCACTTTTATATTCTACTTGTGCGACTGGTTGCAATACCAGAGCGCAAGTGTTAAAAGTGTGCATGGTACATACTCATGATCTAGTAGGCCCCCTTGTCTCAAAAACCCATATTTGAGACTTATTATCATCATAGTTAGGTGACTTCATCATTGTCTTCTTTTGAGTTGTTACGCTGCCGACATTATAGTCATACAATTGATATATTTGCGTCTTGTTTCCATTGTGAAAATTGACCTAAATCTCTATATTGTATCGTTATGCTACTGGCACGCATAATAATTCCTTGTTATATTTAGACATATTTTTTACACCCTAGCTTTGTCTTACGTTTTTTTAGTACTGAGGATAAATTGTTAGCATCACGATAACATCATTTTGACACTAAAAATCTTACTTTCCTGAAAGCTTGGTTCACGTGTCCAAATAGGGTTGTTACATTGCTCACATTGCTATCTTCCATTTTAAAAAACTTAGATTTTGTTAGTGTTTAGAAATTGGTTTCTAATATACCTTGTTAGAGGATTGCATCAACATTATCTTACCATTTAGGCCTTGTTTGTTGCAAACTTGACCTAACTGGTGATACTGTGTTGTCACTATTTGGTTTCAAACCTATCTAGACAAATCATAGGGAGTAAAATTTTTGGTGTGATTAAATTTGAGTATTAGACATCATTTTATTATTCAAAGATAAGCTTGTGTCGTATGTTACCTTGATAGGTTGGATTATTGTTTATTCTTTGGTTCTTAGGTCATATTGATCTAGTGGATTTGTTGTTATTCTATAGTCACCATTCTTTGAGACAACATTAGTGTCGGTACGCTGTCAAAATTTGACTAAGGTAATTTAAAAAAAAACCTTAGCAGAATTCATTCATATTATACCTCCTAGCTCCAGTATGCCTACTACGAGAATGGGATCCCAAAGATTAGGAGACGATATATTTGGAGATGATAATCCTCTTTTAGAGGATAATCTCATGGTTGACCATAGTGGTGGAGAGGAATATTTTCCTCGTATGGATATAGAGAGTCCTCCCATCAATTTTGACGATTACATTTTCAAAAATAAACATGAAGTCCTCATGCGTGTCATGGAATTAGGAGCTAAGTTACCTTCCATAGTAGACATATCTCTCATTTCCAGAATGATTCATGGAGAAGAGGAAGTAGACTGACATCATCATAATGTTAATGAAAATTTAAATCTAGGCCATGCCTCTACTTATGCACCATAGAATAATGAGGAGGTACCATTTGAAAAAGACGACGACTATCATATACCTATTGTTGGGATACGTTGTGAAGACAACAAGGAACGTGCTCATATACAACCTCCCCTAATGAAAATTTTCATGAAGTACCTATTCAAGAGGTGACATTAGAACAACATGTCCAAGCCCTTACTCATTAATTGGAAAGTTTGGCTTCACACATATAAAAGGAACAACCCAAAGTTTTGAAATAAGCTATACTAAAAGCTAAACCTATAGCTTCGTTTTATGAGTTCCCAATAAACACTCCTCAACGGGAGGCACAAAGAGATCTTGATGAAGAGATTCTCGTAGTAAATAGGGGTGGGAATACACCTAGATTTAATCCTATGTATAGACCTATGCCAACCACGCAAGATTTACTTTTCAACCAAGAGTGGTCAACTATGAAGAATGCCCTTCTAGCATTACAAGAAGGTAAAACTGGTAATAGTAAGAAATACCAGTTTGACAAGTTGTGCCCTTATCCATTTGATAGGGCCATGCTCTGGGTACCTTTCCCATGACACTTCAATTTTTCAAAATTTGACAAGTATAAGGGAAAAGGTGATCCTCATGACCATATAAAAGAATTTTATGTGGCATGTCAAGAAGTTACATATAACGACAATTATCTTATAAGTCTCTTCCCATGGAGCTTAGGAGGAATGGCGTTAGAATGGTTCTTACACATTCCTAAGGGATATTTATCATGTACATGTGTATTAAATTTTATATTTACTGAAACATATTGATTTAACAAAAGTAGCTTTTGTAAAACCCTAATTATAGAGTCACCTATGATAAATAAATATTAAAATACAGATTTAGCACAAGTAATAAGCTAATAAAATATGAAACCCTAAGCACAAGAGAGAGAGGAATGGACTTAGCTGATTTGTGCTCAATCGAAGACTGATGTAGGATGAGAAAAATATTGTATAGGAAGTGATCTGTGTCGTTATTTCTCTGAATAAGTTCTATAGATCATGAAGTAGGTTGGACACATGCGCCCATAGTAGGATAGGTGTGCCTGGGCATTGACCACCTTTACTAGGTGCATGTGACTGCGGAAAAGGTTAGAACCTAATTTCTGGAGTGTCGCAAAAGTGTCACAAGTATTCATTGTTGATCACATGTGTGTCGCAATAAGATCGTCGAGGTACCTGTAACCTGTAAAAACAAAGATTCACCTGTAAAACCCCAAAAACCACATCAAACCCACAAAATAAAGATGTAATATGGGGACTGAGACTAATCCTGATGATCACCTGATAGAGTGAGCTTACAACTGAGCATTACACTACATCTCACACTCCATGTAGTTTTTGTGAGTGTGTGAAAGAATCTGCCCTAGAATGCCCTTGTGGAAGTTCACTTGATAACAAACTAACTAGATGTAGCAATGTAAATAGAATGTGTGGATGGAAAAATGAACTTACCATTCCTATGCTCTGTATTTAGAAAATGTAGTCCCTTGTCCCTTGATTGAATGCCAAATGGATGCTTTGAAGTGCTTTAGGTGTCTTTTTTAGTGCAAGCTTAGGTGATAGTAATGATGCTTAGAGCTTGGTACTTTATTTTGGTCACATAGCTATATATTTATATGATTCCCTTGTTTACATTTCATAATTAACAAATGGAAGGCCAACCCATAAGAAAATAAATTGATATGAATTCTAGTATGTGTTTATGGACCTAGAAATGTACCCAAATGCATAATTTTGTGTTTACATTTCCCCCCACTTTATGTTGTAGAGTGAATACTCAATAACATAACGTAGATAAGAGATGCATACATTTCATTCCTGTAGTGTGTGATGGTGATAACATGCCGGAGAGATAAGTGAAGCATGAAATGAATGCAAACTGAAGCATGAAAGCTAATAAATAAAAGTGACCCTGGGGTGTAAGCATATGTGTTGTACCATGTTGTTATTGTAGCTTGTTGAAGGCTACTTCTTGTTGTGTATTAAGGATGAACCTGAAAAAGAAGAGTGAAGAAGTAGTCAAAGATGTGTATATGAAAAATTTGCATAAGTATGTAAAGCATGTAAAAGCATGTACAAGTAGTAAATGGAAATTGTGAACTTGATTTGTAAAGAGTGAAGAGGATATAAAATGTCTTGAAATGCTGTAGAAGAGTATTTTTTAAAGTGATCTCAAGCCAAGAGAAAGTTTTTTAGGTGATCTCACGCCAAGAATGAGTTTTTTGGGTGATCTCACGCCAAATGCAAGTTTTTTGGGTGATCTCATGCCAAAGAGCAAGTGTTGGGGAGAGAGGTCTAATGTTACTTTCCTTCCATGACTCTGCCCTGATTATACACCATTGTAGATGGTGTGATCATATTTTTTTCTTGCTATCCCTTATTTGTTCTGAATATAATGTTTTTTTTGATTGAAATGGAGATAGAATGCATTTTGCTTACTGGAAGATTGTGCACGTATCGTGAAACTACTCTATAAACTGATGTGAACTGTGCTGATATGAGAAGATTGTTATGTGTGCCCCTAAGACATTAACACCTAGGGGAGGACACAGGTTCCTAGGAGATCTTGTCTAATCCTGGGCACTCATATCTATGTTGTGTTGAGGACCCAAGTCATATTTTGGGTCATTCTGAGATTGTATGGATGTTATGTTCTTGTACTATGCAAACATGTACTACAACCCTAAACTACTGTATGGGGTGACTAATTCACCTAATGTATGCCCCCTCTTGTTTGGGGTACATGCAACATCGCTAGGAGTATGTGGCCTAAAGAGAGGACCTAATGCTAAATTTAACTGTATCCTTGTAGGGGGATGGAATGTGCATGGTAGAAACCAAGGCACATGCAAACAAAGTGGTTAGACATATGTGCTAGTAGAAAAATTAGTAAGCATGCAATAAAAAAAATGTAACAAGTAAGTGTACATACAAAGTGGATAAAAAAAGTAGGGTTCAAACATGGGACATCACTCATAATGTCACAATACAATCAGGGCCGAAGCGAACAAAAACATACAAGAAATGATCAAACAAGATATAAGGCATAATCTGCAAATAATATCATACAATAACAATCAATGGAAAATAGTAGTAAGAAAAGTATCAAAAAACCATGGTGGAAAATAGTTCATGCAAGGAAAATGCTACACATGAAGCACCCATTAGCATGTTAGAAAGATAAAAAGTATGTCAAAACATGTATGTACCGATAGAAAGTAGTGTGCTAGTAAGAATAGGAAGTAGTAAATAATGAAACAATAACACCTGTAATGTGTGAGAAAGTAGATGCCCCCAGGAGCCTTAGTGGGACTGGTAAGAGGTACAATGCCAAACAATATTGCAACATGTAAGGATCCTTAAGAAGTCACAACTCAAGAACAAGTGAACGCACATGTATATATAGAAAATATATTGACATACTAAGTAACCATCTACCATGAGAAACAAAATGTACATGTAAGTATGAGCAATCAAGAGTAAATACAACCAAGATATGAAATATGCTATGAGTGTGAATGGGATGAAATGGTATGCAATATGAATTTGATAGGAGCAGTGTGCCCCCCAACGGATGTGGGTGAGTATGAGATGAGGTTCATTTATAAAATACCCCTCAACAATCAAGAATGAACCATAGAACAAGAGTGCATCATCGGGAAATGGTTTGAAAATGTGCACTAAATAGATAGAGCATGAAGCGTATAGCGTGAAGAGTGAATGTGGTGAGGTTCATTTCAGATTTAGACCCTTAACATTCAAGTATGAACTGTGGAACTAGAGTGCGTCATAGGGTAATGATGATCCAAGTTGTGTATCAATATGTATAAGAGAGATTATGAGCGTAATGTGTATGTGTAAAGAGTAGGAAGAAATAATGCTGATGGAAGGGAGGGAAGAAAGAAAGATTCCCCCCCAAGTGTGTGATGAATAGAAGAATCAAGTAACATCATTTAGGAGATCGTCATTGTTAGGGTCGAAGCCTAATAGAGCTGGATCAAAGACTTGATAAGTGATAGTTTAAGTTTGAGCATATAGAGAGCCCTTACGACATAAATTATACATGCCCATTGTATATTCTTCATCAGTGAAAGGTGGTTGTGGACAACCATGTGCATACCATTGAGTGAGATTTTGAGAATATCCCAAGAAGGCATCATTACAAATAGAAATGTGGCCAAAAGGCATATGAAATGTGATATCAGTATGATTTTGATCTAGTGTACCACTAATGTAATCAAACCAAGACTGTCAAAGTATGAGTGGAGAAGAATGAGAAGTGCATGTAAGGAAGACTATCAAATAGAAGACATGGAGGCCATAAGAAACAATGATGAAGATATACCCATGATAGAGGTGAGGAGAGTGAAGTGGAGGAAGGAGATCAACAAATGTGAATCCTAACCGATCCAAGTCATCATGTGTGTAAATAATCTTAGAGTAAGTGGGGTCGAATGGGATATGAGGCCAATAAGAATTGTGAATGAAGAGAGTGCATGTGAAGGGATGAGGTGTCAACACAAAGTGTTCTTGGAGAGATGAAGTAGATGGCATGGTGTCCAATGCACAAATGGATCCTTGGAGATGAAGCATGTAGGTGGTAGGGGCAGGATGTTCTATGAGTTAATAATCATCAGTGAGATATGTAGGAGGATTATGGGGATGACCAACATTGTGATAGAGAAGTGGAGTAGGGAGAGCAGTGAGTGGGTCTAGGTTGCAATATTTGAATGGGTCATGGTCAACAATAATAACGTATACATGGCCATCATGTAGGAATTTAACACACTGATGAACTGTAGAAGGTACTTCTTGCATAGCGTGAAGCCATGGCCTACCAAGTAAGTAATTGTATTGGAGTTTTGCGTCGATGAAAAATAATACTATAGGAGTGGTTTTATTTCCAACTGTTGAATAAATGTGAGACTACAAAGATTGAGCTTGGATCCATTATCGAATCCATTATACTCGTAATTTCCTAATGCCTATATTATAGATACAATCCAAGATATAAAGAGGAGGTCCATTGCCATAAATAGAAAGAGAGGTGACTGTATTAGATGGAAAAGTAATTTGTGGAGAAAATGTGGCTATAAATTGTTTATATACATGATCCAGAGGGGTATTGGAAGAAATGCGAGCATTGGCCAAGAAAGAGTTGATTTTAGCCTTACAATCAGGATGCGCCTGCAAGAAGGCATGGATGGAGATAGAAGTGGTGATAAGAAAACAAGAATCTATATGATAAATAAATATTAAAATATAGATTTGACACAATCAATAAGATAATAAATTATGAAACCCTAAGTGTAAGAGAGAGGAATTAACTTAGTTGATTTGTGTTCGATCTAGGACTGATGTACACTCAGAAAACTGTTGAACAGGAAGTGATCTTTTCCATTATTGCTCCAAAAAAATTATGTAGATCATGAAGTAGGCTGGACATGGGCTTCCATGGTAGGAAAATCTGGAATGCCTGTGTGCGGATAGACCTCTACTGGGTGCCTATGATTTAGGGAAAATGGCCAGAAATTGGATTTATAGAGTGTCACACAAGTGTCATAAGTATTCACTGTTAATCACCTATGTTTCACAATAATATCGCCAAGGTACCTATAACCTGCAAAACAAAGATTCACCTATAAAAACCCCAAAACCACATCAAATCCAAAAAAAAGATGCAATATGGGGATTTAAACTAACCCCAATGGTCACCCGATAGAGTGAAATTACAACTTAGTGTTGCATTACATCTTATACTACATGTAGTTTTGGTGAGTGTGTGTAAGAATCGTGCCCTAGGATGCCCTTGTGCAAGTGCACTTGATAACAAGCTAGCTAGATGTAGACAATGTAAATAGAATGTGTGGATGGAAAAATGAACTTCCCCTTCCTATGTTGTGTATGTAGAAAATGCAGTCCCTTGTCCCTTGATTGAATTCCAAATGGATGCTTTGAAGTGCTTTAGGTGCCTTTTGAGTGCAAGCTTAGGTGATAGTAATGATGCTTAGAGCTTGGTCCTTTATTTTGGTCACATAGATATGTATTCATATGATTTATTTAATAAATATTGGAATTTGTAAAACCCTAGATATTTCAGAGTCACATATGATAAATAAGTAATAAAATATAGATATGACATAAGCAATAAGCTAGATAAAAATGAAACCCTAGGTGTAAGGGAGGGATGCTATATGTCACTTAGTTGATTTCAGCAATTAAACCTGAAGAGTGTCAGACTATAAAAATTATGAAACATGAGGGAATATTGGCACAACCGAACCCATAAAATTGTGAAATTGTTAGAATAAGCTGGATTAGGGCACCTAGAGCCACTGGGTTTTAGGGGTGCACTTGGGTATCTGGAGACTACTTTTATGTGTTTGTGTCTACACAGAAACCTCAAAAAATGATATTTCTTGTGTCTCACTAATGTCACTAACCTTCACTTATTGTCACCTGTATGCCACACTATGTCTACAAAATTCATTTATAACCTACAAAACAACTGATGTTCTACAAATACCTAAAACACATCAAATCCCAAAAAGCTTCAAAATCAATGTAAATGGTGATTCATGACTAACCTCAGACGGTCTTCTCAATCCGAGTGTTTCTTACAACCGAGTGCTACACTACATTTAGCAGACTAAACATGCAAAAATTCTCGTGTGTGTGTGCAATAATCATGCCAACATTAGGTGGTTTTTGTGAAAGATGCACTTGAATAATGAGTAATAACTAAATGTAGCAATGTAAGTAGATCATGTGGATGGAAAAATGAACTTCCCATCTTATGCATGTATGTAGAAAATGCAAAACCCTTATCCCTTGAGTGAGTGCTAGATGGATAAGCTTTGATGTTCTTGAAATGCCTTTAGATGAATAACCTTAGGTGATGGTAATTGATGCTTAGAGATTGGTCCAATTATTATGAGTCACATAGCTTTATATTTATATGATTTCCTTGGTTGAATTTCATAATTAATGAACTGGAAGGCTGACCCATAAGAAAATAAGATCAGAACCTCAAAAGATAAATTTTATGTTGGTCATTTGTATGTCAAAAGGAGCCTGTAGTAAAAAACACATAAAGAGAGGTTATGACCAGGGCACCCAAAAGGTTTGTGTGCAAGAATCAAGGGGCTCTTGTGTAAGATGCTGGAGAAATAAATAGATGTATAAATGTACGTAGATGTGTAGATGGAGAAATCCTAGCTATGTATGTATACAGAGAATGTAGTCCCTTGTCTCTTGATTAAAGCGTTAGTGTCCACCTTAGTTATAAAAGATAAAGCAGTAAAGTATCCTACTCGGAGAGAGTATAAAGCGAGGTTGAGGGTTAAGAGGATAGAAAGAATAATAAAAGATAAATGAAACATAGGCTGTAACAAAAGGCCAAAGATAAGAATGCCAATGATAGCTTTCGATTACTAGTTTTCTCACTTAGGAATCATATGAATAGTAATATGTGACTGGGACCTAGAAATGTACCTCAAAGTGTGTGATTTAGTGTCTACATTTTCCCCCACTTTATGTTGTTGAGTGAATAATCGATAACATACAGTAGATAAGAGATGCTTACTTGATAAACATGTAGATCGATGACAAAAACATGTGAAGGAGACAAGAAAAAGCGTGGAGTGATAAAAATGAAACATGGAAGCTAAGCTAGGAAAGAGGACAAGACCCTAGGGGTGAAAAGTGTAATGTTTGTAGCATGTTGTACTTATTGTTGTTATCATGCTTGTGTTGTGTTTGAGATTACTACTTCTTACAAGAATAAACCTACAAAAAAGAAGATCAAAAGAGTAGTCAAAGTCATTTATATGTGAAAAAATTGATCTAAGTATGTAAAAAGTATGTAAAAATGTGAAAAGGAACATGTGCACCTGATCTGTGACGAGTGAAAAGGATAGAAAGTGTCCTGAAACACTATAGAAGAATGAGTTTTTAGGTGATATCAATGACAAGAGTGAGTTTTTTGGCGATCTCACACCAAGAACTAGTTTTTCGGGTGATCTCACGCCAAGTGTGAGTTTATTATGCGATCTCACGCCATGGCAAAAGAAATGTTGGGAAGAAAGGTCTAGTGTTATTCTCCATCCTTGACTGCTTCTCAAAATTTATACACCACTGTAGATGATGTGATCCTGTTTTGTTCTCAGTTCGATCAAGTTCGATCCAATTTGATCCAAGTAGAAAAAGAAGATAGAATGCATTTTGATTGTTGGAGGAATGTGCCTATGTTGTGCAAACCATTGTGTAAACCATTGAAAACTACACTGATTTGAAAAGTGACTGTAACTACCCCTAGTCATAGGAACCTAAGGAAAGGTCAAGAACACTCAAGTCTGTATCTGGGTGCTGACGTCTGTGTTGTGTTGAGGACCCAAGTTAGATTATGAGCCCTTTCTGTAACTGTATACTGCTATGTTCTTGTACTGTGCAGGTCTAAATTGCAACTGTGTACTATTGAATGGAGTGACTTATTTGTGAAATATATACTCCCCTCATTTGGGGTGCATGTGATGTCACTAGGAGGATGTGGCCCAAAGGAGAGGACCATAGGATGATATGAAACTGATGCCTTATAGGGGGAGGGAATGTGCATGGTAGAAACCAAGGCAACTGCAACAAAGTGGCTAGAAACATGTGTTAGTAGAAAAAAGTGACAAACATGCAATAAAAGACAGTGTGTAAGCTAGAAAGCAAGAAAATAATGTAGACCGCAAAAAGCGGGTTTCAAACATGGGACATTTCTCACAATGTTGCAAGACAGTCAAGGTCAAAGGGGCCAAAAACATACACATAATGATCAAGAAAGACATAGAGAAAAACCTGCAAACAATGACAAATAATGGAAAACAATGACAAACAATAGCAAGAAAAGTAGTAGAAAACCATGGTGGAAAATAATTCTTGCAAATAAAAATGTTACACTAGAAGCACCCATTAGCAGGTTAGAAAGATAAAAATTATGTTCAAGGTGTGTATGTATTGATAGAGTAGTGTGCTAGTAAGAATAAGAAGTAGTATAAAATGAAACAATAACACTTGTAGTGTGTACGAAAGTAGATGCCCCTAGGAGATGCTATGGGACTGGTAAGAGGTATAATTCCAAACATTCATGCTACATATAATGGATCTGTAGAAAGTCTACATTCACAACTAGAGAGCAAGTGAACACGCATATGTATATAGAAAATATAATGACATATGAAGTATTTGTCTAGTATGAAAACAAAGTGTACATGTAACTAGTATAAGCAAGCAAGAATATATGTGACCAAGATATGCAACATACTATGAGTGTGAATGGAATGGAATGTAAATTGAATGTGATAGGATCAATGTGCCCCCCTGAGTGAATGTGAATGAGTATGAGATGAGGTTTATTTATAAAATACCCCTCGACAGTCAAGAATGAGTCATATAGAAAGAGTGCGTCATCTGGAAATGGTTTGAATTGTGTGCTAGAAATATAGATCAATGAAGCATAGAGCGTGAAGTGTGAATGCGTGTGGTGAGATTCATTGCATATTTAGAACCTCAACAGTCGAGTATGAACCATGGAGCTAGAGTGCGTCATAGGGTAGTGTGTTGTGTGAGAATGTGATACATGAGAGATGTGTTGTGAATACGTTGAGTGTGAAATGTGTCATGTGTATGATGTGAGGTTTATGAATATAGTATGCCCTCAATAGTCAAGTGTGAACCATATCACGGAAGTGCGTCATAGTGTAATGATGATATAACTTATGTGTATCAAGTTGTGTAAGATGCATGAGAAAGACTAGATGCAAAGCACATAGCGTATTGGTGGAAATGCGAGACACCTAATGATGTTAAGAGGGGGGAGAGTAAGTATGATGCCTCCCAAGTGTGTGATGTGAAGAAGAATCAAGTAACATTGTCTAGGAGATCATCATTGTCATGATTGAAGCCAAATGGAGATGCGTCAGAGACTTGGTAAGAAATAATATGCAATTGATCATATAAGGAGCCATTACGACATAAATTATACATGCCCATTGTGTATTACTCATCGGTGAAAGGTGGTAATGGACATCTATGTGTATACTAGCGAGTGATATTTTGTGAATAGATGAGAAATGATTCATTGCAAATAGAAACACGAACAAAGGGCATAAGAAATGTGATATTAATATGATTAGGATCTAGAGTGCCCCCAATGTTGTCAAGCCAAGACTGCCCAAGAGTAAGTGGAGAAGTGCAAGAAGTGCAAGCAAAAAAAAAAAAATAGATGGAAGACGCGAAGGCCATAAACAACAATAATGCAAACAAATCCATGATGAAAATGAGAAGAATGAGATGGAGGGAGGAGATCATCTAGTGTGAATCCTAGTCGAGCCAAATAATCATATGTGCAAACAATGTCAGAACAAGTGGGATCGAATGGAATGAGCGACTAATAAGAATTATTCACGAAAAGAGTACATGTGAAAGGATAAAGTGTGAATGCATGTTCCTCATGAGAAGATGAGGAAGGTGGTATGACGTCCAATATATGGACAGACCCCCAATAAAGTACCATAGCATTAGTAGAAGGAGGGGGTGTTGACGTAGGGTGTTCTTGAGAAGATGAAGTAGGTGGCATGGTGTCCAATGCACAAATGGATCCTTGGAAATGAATCATGTCGATGGTAGGGGTATGAGGTTCCACGAGTTGATAATCATCAGTGAGATATGTAGGAGGATTATGAGGTTGACCGACATTATGATGGAGAAATGGAGTAGGGAGAGTAGTGAGTGGGTCTAGAGTGCAATATTTGAATGGGACACGATTAGTAAGAATAGTATACACATAACCATCATGTATGAACTTAACACATTGATGAATTGTAGAAGGTACTTCCTACATAACATGAAGCCATGGTCTTCCAAGTAAGCAATTGTATTGGAGTCTGGCATTAATAACAAAGAATGTCATGGGGATGGGTTTTGGACCAACTGTGATAGGTAAGGTGACATGACCCATGCACCATCATGTAAAAGAATCATAGCTACAAATAGAAATGGATTTTGGATTGAAATTAGCTAAGGAAATGCCAATTTGCTGAAGAAATGTGATACTGCACAAATTGAGCTCATATCCATTATCAACTAGTTACCGCCTAATGCCTACGTTAAAGATGCAAACATTGATATAAAGAGGAGGATCATTGTTGTAGATAGAAAGAGTGACAGCTGCATCAGATGGGAAAGTAAGGTTTTGAGTAAATGCATCAATGAGTAATTGATATACCTAATTTGGAGAAGTATTAGTAGGAATGTAAGTATTAGCAAGAAAAGAGTTGATTTTAGCCTTACATTCAGGGTGAGCTTGTAAAAAGTCATAGATGGAAATAACCATGATGGAAGAAGAAGAAGAGAGTATTCTAAGGACGGGTTCACCAAATGATTTAATGAATATTGGAATTTGTAAAACCCTAGATATTTCAGAGTCACATATGATAAATAAGCAATAAAGTACATATCTGACCCAAGCAATAAGCTAGATAAAAATGAAACCCTGGGTGTAAGAGAGGGAATATAACACTTAGTTGATTTCACAATTAATCCTGAAGTGTGCTGAACTATAAAAATGATGAAACAGGAGGGAAGAATATCTCATCTGAACCCATAAAATTGTGGAAGTGCTGGGATAAGCTAGACCAGGGTGCTTGGACTGGGTCAGGGGTGCCTGGGTGCTAGAGACTACTTTTTAAGGGTGCCAATGTCTACACAACTACCTCTGAAAAGAGAAAATTACTTTTCGAAATTTTATCTTGTGTCACACTAATGTCGCTAACCTTCACTTCTTCTCATCTTCCAAGTATGTTGCACTATGTCCATACAGAATTTACTATTTGTATCCTGCAAAACAAATGATCTCAAACATTGCTGAACGAAAACCCCAAAACACATAAAATCCCAAAAAGTTAAAAAGATGCTGCCTGGAATGGGGAGTCAGACTCATACCCACCAATGGTCAACCTTCACCTGACTGAGTGAGCTTATGTCAACTGAGCAAAACCCCAAAACACATTGCAATACATTTCAGACTCCATATAGTTCTTACAATTGTGTGTGTGTGTGTGTGTGTGTGTGTGTGTGTGTGTGTGTGCAAGAATCATGCCCTAGGTGGCTCTTGTGTAAGATTCACTTGAATAACAAACAATAGCTATATGTAGCAATGTAAGTAGATGTGTGGATGAATAAAAACCTTCCCCTCCTATGCATGTATGTAGAAAATGTAGTTCCTTATCCCTTGAATGAAGCTAGATGGATGCTTTGATGCTCTTGAAATGCCTTTGGATGCAACCTTAGGTGATGGTAATAGATGCTTAGAGCCTAGTCCTTTATTTTGGTTACATAGCTTTATATTTATATGATCCCCTTGGTTGAATTTTACAATTGATAATTGGAAGGCCGACCCATAAGAAAATAAAATTCCGAAAAGATAAAAGATGCCCAAAAGGAGTGAGTAAAGTAAAGAGAGGTTGGGGAATCCCAGAAGGATGCGGGTGTTTGGGCATTGGCGTCTTGGCTAGGCGCTGGTGTCTAGAGTTATAAAAGATAAAGCACTAAAGTATTGACTGGGATGTAGGGTGTAAGAGGCTAAAAAGAAGACATGAAACATAGATAAAAGGTCAAAAATAACTGTCAATTGCTCATTTTCTCACTTAGGAATCATATGAATAGTAGTATGTGACTAGGACCTAGAAATGTACCCAAAGTGCATGTTTTAGTGTCTACAGATACGTATGAAAATCCTCTTTATTCCTTACGATTATTAGAATGTTGACTACCTCTCTTGTGGAAGATCTTAAATAGGCCCTTGTAATTCAATAATGGTCTTCATGGTTTGCTTTCACTTTGATCAAGATAATCCTTCATGATATGCACCTGCAATGTTTGGTCTGAGACACATCCTATTACAATACTTCATGAATGTTAGACACTTCATGAGAATACTTGAAGAATAGACTATAAACACCTAGTGCCACACAGATGGATGTTTTATTATATTCTCATAGACTTGAATTGGTGTGACAAAGCATTGTTGTTAAACTTCGTTCATACCTAGGCTTGGAGCAATCACGACTTCTTCATAATTTAGTATAAAACATTGATAATTACTAACATACCTTATGTTTCTCTATGGAAAGATCTTTCACTATTTGTATATACTTTGTCTTGAATTCCTAAGGGCTTTAACTGTGTGCATTTATTCTTCAAATCATCTTCATGGGGCATAACTAGGTTTGATGCATCTCATTTATACAACTAGGGCTAGCTCCATACCTAACATTATGTACCTTCACAAAAATACTTGAAGAGTATCATTTATACACTCACTTTTGAGGCCATCTTCAATTTATGACATGGAATCCTTTTCCATCATTGGAGCACTCTTTCTTAGATTCTTTGTGACTGATGACATAACATATGACATTAGCTCTTCAAAATTCTTCGATTGAGATCGAGAATTTCCATTTATGACTATCTTTGCAACACAATCCTTATGAATGGTCACTAGCATCAAGAGTTTTCTATGATATATCTTTATCACGTTTGAATCTTTTCATAGGCCTTGAATAAGATTCCAACTTATATTTTGATAAAGACAAACTTATTACCTCTTAGAGTCAATCTCATTGAGTCATGACAAGCTTATTTATATCTTCTAAATAAGTTAAGTGTCTTCAAGCATAATAATCATTTACTCTATAAGATTCTTTGTGTTTTACCTTAACTCTTGGTTTGAGTTAACTCTTTTGAGTCATCTTCCTTATGCTAACACTAAATATACACCTGAATTCTTTTTTAGTGGTGGAATCTACCTTAAAATATTTTGAACCTTGTTTAGCATTTCAAAACTATCCCATTCTTTGAGCACTCATGATACTTACACATAAACTCCTTCAAGCAAGGGAATTTACACAAGAATCAATTAGAACTATTATATGATGTGTTCATTTACCATGACACATTTTATGAACTAATTGGAATAAAATTAGACAGGGACATGAGTTTAAGACACTTGATGCTTTCCCACAAGCTTACACTCTCATGAATTCCTCTCTAACCTTTATATAGGCTAAGAACGATGACTCAGTCATGACTCAATTTTGACAACATTGAGTAAGGAAAAACCAACCATGTAACCTATTATATAAACTTTATTTACATGAATACTCAAGAAGGACCTTTAAATACTTCAATATGTACTAGGACCTCGATAGGAGACTAAACACACATTCCTTGAACTGTACATACCTTTGCAATATGATGAAGAATTTGATTAGTAGATATTGATGGAAAATCACTTCAATAACACACCAATTCTTATTTAAAGTAGTATATTCCTTCTAGAAGCCAGAGAAGGCACACCATGCTTGTTAGATAAAATTAAAATAGTAGATAGTCATCAAAGAAACATGATGACTCTATCCTTTAACTTCTTTCCTTGAGACCATATAAATCTTCTTGGATGCACTTTTAGGTGTCATAACATCATATCCTATATATTCTTCTTCTGATTGGATGCTTGACAAGCATATATGATGCATCTCATGTATTTGTTCTATTAAAGCTAGGTGTAAGATTTCTTCTTGGATTTCATTACCTTTTGATTCTTTGCTTGAACTTGATTCTCCTATGAAATTCATGGATTGCTTTGTATCTTCATCATATGCCCATGTTATTTTCTTGTTATTATTTTCTTTTTCATCTCTAGAATAATCTCCCTTGACCTTGTATATGTACTTCACATTCTTATTTCCAATGTCTCTTTCAAACATGGCTGAATTGGTCTCATTCTTAGAATTTTTCTTTTTACCTTTCCTTTTAAATGCATGAAACTTGTTACTATATATAAGAGGTTCATAACAATGTTTTGCAAAATGTAATTGTCTATGAAAATTTAAGCACACCACATAATTCTTTCCTTTAAGACCTTCATTTTTCCAATTTTGACTATATGATTCATAGAGACAATACTTGGCAGTATGACCCTTCTCTTGAAAGTCAAAGCATAACATGTTTCTAGCTCTCTCATCTCTACTATCTCTCCATGGATGGTCATATATGATATTATCTCTACATTCCTCCGCTATATGTCCAAAATTATGACTAGAAAAGTAGTATCCATTGAAATTCCTTTTATACATGGATGCATTTGGTTGTTTAACTGACTTGGGATTTCTTATGTTTGTCTCCTTGATCATGTTCATATCTGTTTGTATTCTTGGACCAGCATTGTCATCTTCACACTTCTTCATGATATCTCCTTTAAAACCTAGTCCTGTCTTGTCACTTGTTACTCTTTGAATCTCTAGGATTTTATCAAGAACTTTAGTGCTCTTCTCCATTTTTCCATACATTCTCAACATGTTGTTGGCTTCTTGTAGAACATCTTTAAAGGTTCTCAACTCTTATTCCTATCTAGTGAAAACATCTTCTTTTTCCTTCAGTGATTTTTCCACACATTCAACTATAGATTCCATCTCTTTGAGGGCTTGGCCATGATCAACTTCCATAATATTGATTTCCTTCTTCAATCCATCAATCAAGGACTAAGAAATTTCAAACTTCCTTTTCAGAACTGCTTCAACTAGGTTACCCATGCTTGTGCCTGAAGGATCTCCTCCAATATTTTAAACTTATTGCATAAGGACCAGCCTTTGATACCAATCGTTGGAAATTATGGTCACTAAGAGGGGGGGGTGAATTAGTGATTATTCAAAATTTGAAAGATAATTCAATTTACTTAACTTGGTTATAATGAAATTAAAACATCATTCACAAGCAATCAAAAGGAGAACACACATAGAGAGAAAATATTTAATGTGGGAAATGATTCAAGGGAGAAAAACCCACTCAAACCAAATAACTAACTTGGATAAAAATTTCTTCAAGGAGTCCCCATTTTCATTATGTCTCTCTTTAAGCTCCCAGCCAAAATAATTGATTCTCTGGAAAAAATTCAGAAGAGATTTCTCTGGGCTAGGGCCTCAGAAAATTTTAAATTCCCTCTGGTGGCCTGGGAGAAGGTCACAAGGCCAAAGATGTGTGGCGGACTAGGTCTGAAAAGTATACCTATCATGAACAAAGATTTGGTTGCTAAAGCTAGCTGGAGAATTGCTAGAGAGGAAGGGCTATGGATTGATATAATAAAAAAGAAATATCTACATGATTTAGGCAAAATTGACTCATTCTTCTCTCATGAAAATCTCCCTAGAGGATCCTTCTTCTAGAATTCTCTGTTGGATTCAAAATATATCCTCTCAAAGGGATCCCTATGGGAGATTGGTAAGGGGAAAATGATTAGATTTTGGTGGGATAGTTGGATAGAAGATTCCCCTTTAGCAGATCAAGAAATTTGGAAGGAGGTTGCTCAATTCTATGAGGAGAATGGTAAAATCTGGATAAGAGATTTTTGGAGTCATGATGATGAGGAATGGGAAACCATAGTTCCCCCTCCAGGTTATGATGGTGATATCAAACCCTTTCAAGATCTCAATAAGAAACTCATGGAAGTCCACATCCCCATATTTCAAACTAAGGAGGATTCCATCATTTGGAAACAGGAAGATTCTGGAAATTATTCTGTTAAATCAGCCTATAGCTTACATTTCAAGAAAGATTTTCAAAAAGAGTATTGGGGTAAGTTATGAATCAAGGACTTAATCCCTAAGATCAATATTTTTTATTGGCTGGTTTCTCAAAATAGAATCCTGACAGTTGAAAATATTATAAAAAGAGGAATGCATATCCCTAATAGGTGCACACTTTATCGGAGAGGGCAAGAGAATGTGAATCATATTTTTTTACATTGCCCTTTCTCTAAAGGTGTTTTCTCACTGATTTTGGAATTTTTCAACATGCAATGGATTATGCCTTCGAATATGGAGGATTGTTGTACTCAATGGGAGAGCCCATTTAGGTTTCCTTATTTGGCCTGGGCCTGGAAGATTACTCTACCTCATCTCTTATGGGGTTTGTGGAAAATAAGGAATGATGGTGTTTTTAGAGATCAGAAACCTCTGATTGTGGTGGCTAAAAGGAAAATCCTTGCTGCCATTAAGGAAAATCTCAAACTTTTAAAAGGTAAAAAAAAAATCCTTGTCTGAAATGGGAGTAGGAAGTCCTAGATAATTTTGCCTATAGTCAGGTCAAGAACAAAATACCTGGTAAGAATGTTAACTAGATTAGACCTATGGGAAATACGATCGAGATTAATTCTGATGGGGATTCAAAGGGGAATCTTGGTCAAGCTAGGGGTGGGGGTATCTTAAGGAATAGTGAGGGTGATTGGTTGTTCATCTATGCAGGTCCGCTGGGAAAGTAGACTAATAACATGGCTAAAGCTAGAGCCCTCCTTTGAGGTATTTTGGTCGCTAAGGAAATAGGCCTTAAGGACATTCAAATTGAAGGTGATTCCTTAATTTTTATAAATGCTCTCCTCAATAGGAGTAAGATCAATTGGTCATTAAAAAACATCATTCAAGACATCAAGGAATTGATAAAGTTTTTTGACAAGATATCTATGAATCATACCTTGAGGTAGGGAAATAAATGTGTAGACAAGATGGCCAATGTGGGAGTCCTTAGTAATGAGTACAAAATTTGGTGCAAAGGGGAGAGATTACCCTCTAATATTAATGATGAAATCATTAAGGATAGAAGGCGCTAGGATTAATGATGCTGGCACGAGTGGGGGAAAGTATTTCAGGTACCAAGATAGATTATACAAAAATCATTGTTCCAGTTCAAATTTTGATAGGGAGAACAATTTGTGGGTTGTGAAAAGATTTTGCTGGAACGGAAACTTAGGCAAAGTGTAGATGGGTGGAGACAGGATTCAAGTGGAATCCGCCAGTCAGAACATGGAAGAGAGCAACAAGGATCTTTGGAACAAGCTTAAAGTTGGTGGATTTAGCAATTTTATTGCTAAATTACATGGCCACGACCCAGCCCTGTCCAAGGACTTCGGCCAAGCTTGGAAAGAGGGGGTTTTTACTATCCGTGGTGTGGAGGTTGAGGTCTCAGAGTCAAATATTGCCAGGGTGACTGATATGAAGATGGATGGGTTAAAAATATACAAGAAAAAAACCCGTAGAGACCTCGTGATTGAGTGATTTTTTGTTGGCAAGGAGACTTGTTTCTTCTTCACTAATGGTATTGCACGATCGTGCATTCCTGGAGTCTGGAAGGATGTTTGCCTTCAAGTTATGAAATATATTACGCTGGAGGGTAAGTATAGAAAAATCTATACCCATCACATGACCTTCCTCAACATGTTCTGTCACAATTTTATGGTTAGTATTCCCTTTTCTCTAGCCACCTCTCTTTCGAATTCGCTGATGGCTTTCCAAAATAAGAAAGCTGAGCTACCCCTTCACGAGGGCCTGATTCTTCTTCTGGTTGAGAATGGCAAGCCGGTTCTAGATCATCTTTTGACTACATCCCTGGATGAGTAAGACGAGGAAGATGACATTACTCTTGTGGAGTGTCTTACTAAAATGAAAGAGGGTAAAGGTACCCTCCGGGGGGATGAGAAAGATAAAGACAAAAATGAGGGTGGTGGTGGGGAAGCCAGTGTTTCCAGGAAGAATGAATGTGTGGGAGACCCCATTTTTTTTGAAGAATGGAGCAGGAAGATGTTGTATTTAGAAGGGGTCCTAAGAGCTATGGAGGACACGAATGAGGGGAAAAGGGAGTCCATGTTGAACATCATCAATATTTCAAAGAAGATGGTCACGGATCAGGTCCAGATAAAACACAGAATGAAGGAGTTGGAGATTCAGGTTAAAGTGCTGCTTGACAGAGTGGAGGATATTAAAGGGGAAAAGAAAATGAGGAGATTCAACCTTCGCATTAGCAGCTCAGAGGAGGAGTAGGTGTTGGTTGGTTCTGGACTCCTGGATAGCTGCTGCTGGTTTGGGGACTTTGGTGGGTTTTTAGCTTGTCATGAAGGCTTTGTTAGTATTTGAACTATGTGCAGACTACTGGAAAACTATGGTGCCCTGTTGTTTCTTGGTCTTTTTTGTTCTTTTGGGGGTCTAGATCCTGTAATGTAAGAGTTAAGCCTGTTTAACTCATTTCTCTGGGACCCCTTTCTGGGTTTTCTTTATGTTTTGTTTCTAGTTGTGTTCCTCTCTTTTGTATTGGCCACTGGGAGCCGATCCTTGTTTTTTGCCTAATCTAATAAAAAAAATTGGATAAAAATTTCCTGTAAATGTTATAATGATTTCACTATTGAGAATCCACTCAACATGAAGCTACAACTCCAAAATTTAGTCAAGATGCCACTTGACCTTCTACAAGCCACTACTTTCTTAGAAGCCACAACTCCTAAAAATTCAATCAAGCTTGTACTTGACATTTTGTAAGTTGTCACTTACAAGGAAGCTTCAAATTCATAATTTCTAAGCCCCCACTTAGTCTTCTTTAAGATGTTTTGATCACTTTTCTATAGTTGTATCACGACAAATTGTGATCACTTATTCAACTCATCCTTCTTATCCTTTCACCCTCATTATCATCTTAATTTCTCTTTCTTCTCATCCTCTTCATCTACTACAAGTATCTCACTCGAGGATTATTATTCATACAAATTTTATCATACTTATTATCTCATATATCCCTCTCAATCATCTGCACTTTCATGCTCATCATTTTCTACAAAATTGCAGTCCTCACTCCATTAGATACATCCTTTGATTTCTATATGTTGTCATGCCCTTACTACACCTTCAATGGTATTTTGAAAAAAATCACCCTCATAATAAGATATTTATATCATAAAATCAATCTTCCTCACATGCCTTTTGGATAAAACTCTTCAACTACACACTCTCCAATTCGTACAAGGAAGAAGAATAAGTTCATACAAAATCTGTCCTCTTGTAATGATTACACCTGATTTTATGTCCGTTAAAAAATCCTAACTTACACAATCTATCAAGATGCTTCATATTCTTATAAATAACTAGGAAAACTTCCTAAAATCTCTGCATCTTATGACATATCTGAAATGTTCCTCTTACAACCTAACCTGTAATATGACATCTGTCAAATGTAACTATCATTTCTTTTGTCTTCTTCCTTTTTGGCGAGTTCCTTTTATCTTCTAGATCTTCTAGGACTTGTGACAAGTGTCTTAGGTATGCATGTATGTTACACATTCCTCCCTTAGATCTATAACTTCTTGTCATGCTCCCTAATTCTCCATTTCTCCTTCAACTTTCATTAGGCTTCACACACAACCATGAAAGACCAAAAATTACAGTCACAAAGGATGATCAAATAAATAACGATGGATGAAACTTAAAACCCTTCCAAATATTGGAGATGGTGTTATATTATATTTATATCACCTTCAAGCTCAAATAAGTTTCAAGGCATCCTTATTCTCTTCATGAAGCACAAATTAGATCAAGTTATAGTCTCATTTGCATGCATAAGCTAATAGTCTTCAAAAGGTGAGAAATTTAACTCAATCATATAGTTTTTCATGGATCTTATTGAACTTATGGGCACTCTATATGATCTATAAGACATGATTCAATTTAGAACTTGCATCAACACAACATATAGAGCCATCATAAGTTCACACATTCTTCACCATTTCTAGAATGACACAAACCCAAAAATATAGTCCTTAAAATATGGTTACTTAGAGCGTTAAACCTTATCATCCAATCACCTATCATACATAAACATGAATATAATGAAGTATTATTTCAAATCCAATTGAAAAAATCATCAAAACATAACAAGGACCATTATATCACTCCAATTTCTTAAATTGGTCTGACTAGGTTTTAGGGGCTTAAGAACCAGTCTTCAACTCACATGGCACAACCACCTTCAGGGAACTCACCAAGGAATATCATAACTTCAAATACTTATGATGCAGAGTAATAATTCATTCAACCATATATTTACTTAAACAATAAGATTTCAAGCAACCAACTGCATTAGCTCTACAAAGAGGATCACTTACTAGGCCAAAATGGCTAAAAACTACTAAATTTTCTTAAACCCTTGACTAAGCTAACCTAATATCATATTGAAATGGTATTCACAAAGAATTTACTTATCCTTACTCTCTATACACACCTCATTCCACTGCCAATGCAATCATCCAACTCATCTAAATCTATACAACCCTTCTTTTCTCTTAGCATTCATTATTCTTGCTAACTTCTAACTCCTCAACTCCTTGTCCAAGCATGAAATATTGTCCTATTTCTTTCTTAGAAATTCCAAGTCATCTTCCCTTGTATTTCACTTCATAACACTATTATAACCATTAATAAGATGCATCCAAAGGAGACTCCAAACTCTAGCTCTTGCCATCTTCCTTAACCTACACCTCCATGCTCTTAAGAACACACATATTGCTCACATCAAGGTTATGAAATTATAAATCTACCCAAAATGAATAATAACATCCATTAGTTTAATTTCACTTGCCCTGACATGCCTGTAAAATCTCAGGGATTAATTCCTTTCACAACTCATTCTATCTCACTTTTTGCATTTTAGCTCTTAAACAACTTTACTAGCACATGACAATCCTAAATCCCATATAACTTTCTTTGTATGAATTATCAAGACCATATCTCAACATTTTTAAGCACCATTATGGAATTTTTCATGCATGGAAAATTTCAAGTTTCACCTCAAGAGGAAAATACCACATCCTTTGTAAAAGACCCTTCTAAATTACCCCTTTGACTGTGTTTGTCCATCTTCTTCCAAACTGTCATAGAAATCTCGAAGTTTAACCCTTATTTCTTCAAATCTATTTCATAATATCTTTCTTAGGTCCTTTAACATCATATATTAAGATTTTTAAAGCAAATGGATTCGATTTGATGCTCTAAAAGGCAAACCATAACATGCTCACTTAGAAACCCTCTTAACTCACACGGTAGAGGTTATTTAGCTATAACTTCTTCAAATATTTGATTTAAACCATGAAATTTTAATTTAAGGTCTATGTCATAATAATAAAAATGATCTCCTTACCATGTGTTTAAGAACATGTAAAACCATACTTTTCTTTGTTTCCTCCTTACCCTGCCCTATAGGCACACACACACAGTTCACTGTTAAGAAATATAATGAAAACAATGTCTCTTTCCTCCTTGGTTATATGCTTCCTATAGTATTCTCATGAAATGTGGCCCTTAATAATATTTCTTCAAATGACCATACAAGATCCATTTGGCCATTTAACTCCTATATCTATTCCTAGACTGCAACATACCGAAACTGAATGCAAGTGTCACCAAAACTATTACTCAGAGTACATGCACTATATATTATTAAGTAATCAATCATACAAACTCATCTCATACACTTCTCACCACATGTATCAGCTAAGAAGTTCCCCAATTCTCTACTTAGGAGTTATTACAATTAGGTCTTGTCATCACCAATTCGGCACTATGATAATTCTTCACCGGGAACTCCTCGTGCTATGATTATTCACTAATGCACAACCTTTAGTTTGGTGGATGTAATCTGGAAACAAAACAACAACCGAACACAAGAATACCATCGACTATGGTAAGACGGAATGATGAAAAATCTGAAATATCAAAGTAAATTATAATATTAACATGAAATTGTTACAATCTCACCCATGAGGTACTTCAACAAGACTATGGGAGAAACTTTACAATTACGCCTCTTGATGGCTTCTTCAACACTCGTTTAACTGATGGCTTCCTTTGCACACTTCCTACAATATTTCTCACTACTTATTTCTATGCTAAATGAGGGGGGTGGCCTCTCTATTTATAGAACTTCCAGGCTTATCCATCCTATCTCTAAGATAGGATAAGAAATCCACTCTGACGAATCATATTCCATACCTTAACTCTTATCTGTACATGTAAGCTTATCTGTTAAGATAAGATAAACCTTATCATTTTACATGGGTTCCACATTTTTAGACTTTTTACAAATAAAATACAAAAAATATTTATGACCTCACTCCTTGTCCTTATTACCAATATAATATTTCTAATTCCTAATCATGTAGACCCTACTTCTCTAATTACCCAAACTTTGACATTTTAACATTACCGGACCACTTACGACAAATATTTACTTTTTACAACATTCCTATTGTACTTTGACTGTTATCGTACTCCACATTATTGGCGACACCGTACTGATGGCGCCGTTATCTTCTATCAGACGCTACTACTAATTATACTTAACAACATCCTATTCCTAATACATACATTAATGAAATAGAAATTATGGAGGAAAATTTTAGTGTCGACATCTTCCCCCTTCCTAGCTTCTACTCCGTCCTCGGAGTAGACTATTCCAGTGCTTGGAAAATATTCAACTTGTTGTGATTGACCCATTTCGTAATGGGAGTGCCATCCAATTCCTCCAGTTGGTATGTACCATTTTCATGCACAGCTACTATTTTGTAGGGCCCCATCCATTTTGAAAGAAATTTTCTCTGTCTTCTTTTTTTGTATCTAGAATCATATACTAGAACCAAGTCATTCACATGAAATGGAGACCACCAGATCTTTTGATCAAAGTATTCCTTCTGCTTCATTTTCTTCTTATGGCTTGTATCCTTTGCTATTTCTCTCATTTCCTCCAGCAAATGAAGATGTACCAACCTTTCTTTTACTGAATCACTTTCATCCATCCTTTCATTTTTCATAACTCTCATAGTGGGAATATCAAACTCAATAGGAAGAACTGGATCAATGCCATAGGCCAACTGAAATGGGGAGTATCCTGTTGCTGACTTTGATGTTGCCCTATATGCCCACAATGCTACATGAATCCTTTTATCCCATTTATGTACCTGCAAGGCTGCATCTTTTGCTAGAATTTGACACAACACAAAATTTGTTCATTCCACCTGTCCATTTGTGCTTGGCTTGTATGTTGTTGCCTTCCTGTGCTTAATAGAAAACTTATTGACTAGGGCTTCTACCACCTCATTAATGAAGTGGCTTCCTTGATCTGTTACAATTTCTAATGGGCAACCAAATCTGGTGACAATGCGTTCATACATGAACCTTGCCACTTCATCCATGGAAGCTGTTTTCAATGGCCTAGCTTCAACCCACTTGGTTAAATAATATGTGGCAACTACAATATACTTATTTTGGCGTGATGTAGTTGGAAGTGGACCTACAATGTCTATTCCCCACTTTTCAAAGGGACCAAGTGGAAGAATAGGACATAATGGAGCTGATGAAGTCTTACGGTTACCATGTGTTTGACAAATATCACATGTCTTACAATAATTATAACAATCTTTAAAAAGAGTGGGCCAGTGATAACCTGCATCCAAGATCCTTCTTGCTATAAGTTGTCCAGAGAAGTGCCCTCCACATGTACCATTGTGGAATTCTTCTAGCAGCTCCTTTCCTTGATCACGTCCAACTGCCCTCTTGTACTGTCCATCAGGTCCTATTCGAAATAATGCTCCATGCAGAATAGAATATGGATGACTGGCTTGAGTAATATTTCTCTTAGTCTTTGCATTGGCACCATCAGGAAACTTGAATTCATTCAGATAATTCCAAATATCTATGTATTCACTAGGGATTGTGTCAAGGGAGAACAATGCTGCATCGGGAAAATCATCATCATCACAAGATGATCCTAAACCATCATAGGCTCGAGAGAGTGCATCTGCATTGACATGCTTCTTTCCTGGCCTATCTATAATATCAAATTCAAATTCTTGTAGCAAAATTATCCATCTTGCTATCCTCCCTGATGGGTTAGGCTTATTGACAATATATTTCAGAGCCTGATGATCTGTTACAACTATAAATTTCTGCCCTAGCAAGTAATTTCTAAACTTCTTTACAGCAAAAATGATTGCCAGAGCCTCTTTTTCAGTTAAAATATAGTTTACCTCAGCACTGCTCATTTGTCTGCTCCCAAAGTAAATTGGATGTTCATTCCCATTTTCATCCTTTTGGCTCAAAGTACTTCCTAGTGCTGCATCTGAGGCATCAGTGTACACAATGAATGGCTTGCTCCAATCTGGATTCTTCAAAACAGGTGAAGACACTAGGGCTTCCTTCAATTGTCCAAAAGCTTCATGTGCCTTATTTCCTGGTTCATAAGTAACGTCCTTCTTCAAGAACTGGGTTAGTGGCTGTGCAATCTTTGAGAAATTCTTGATGAACCTTCTATAGTAACCCACATGGCCTAAAAATGATCTCAACTTACTTCTATTAAGAGGAAATGGTAAATCTTTGATTTTTGAAACTTTATCAGGATCAGTACCAATACCATCTCTGGATACAACATGCCCTAACAAAACGCCTTTAGAACATCCAAAGACACACTTTGTAGGGTTTAGTGAGGCTTGTGCTTCATCTAACCTTTGAAATGCTGTCTCCATTTGGTGCAGGTGGTCCAACTTGCTCCCATAGATGCAAAAATCATCCAGAAATACTCTGATGAAGGTTTCAATGTAGGGTTCGAACACCCTATTCATCAAACGCTGGAATGTTGCTGGAGCATTACACAATCCAAAAGGCATAACTCTATAGGCAAACGTTCCCCAAGGAGTGGTGAACGTGGTCTTCAGCTGATCTTTTTCTGCTATACGAACTTGGTTGTAGCCGCTATATCCATCAGCAAAACTATAGCACTCCTGGCCAGCTACTTCGTCCAATATCTGATCTGAAAATAGAAGAGGGTAATGATCCTTATTTGTTGCCTTATTGAGCTTCCTGTAATCAACACAAATGCGTAGCTTCCCATTCTTTTTTATTGAAATCACAATGGGAGAAACCCATTCTGAATTCTCCACAGCAAATATGAATCCTGCATCAAGCAACTTATCTATTTCTTCTTTTATAGTCTTGGAAAAATTAGGATTCATTCTATATGGCATTTGCTTTATGGGATTAGCACCATCTACCAGCTCAATAGAATGTTCTACCCAACTTACTTGACGGAGTTCCTTGTAATCAAAAGTGAATAGGTGTATGTACCTTCGAAAGAGCTGGAGGTAGGATTCCTTCTCACTCTCCATCACAACATCACCAATCTTTATTTGTTGGAGACGATCATCAACTTCTTCTTCAGATAATTTTATGGGGTCATGAGTTGGTGTGACTGGAAGGATATCCATGACTGAAACATCCACCTCACTTCCTTCATCTTCAGTGTCCACTTCACTGGTACTAGAGTAATCAGAGGATGTCCAATCATCAGTTTCATCACTTGAATCCACAGGTTCTGCTTTATGATGTCGAGGGATCACGTTTATCTTCACCCTCTCTCTACCACGTCCAAGTGTCGTGAAACCTTCATTCCAATAGTTTCTTGCATGAACTCTCCTTAGCCATGGTCTTCCCAGTAGCATTGGGTATGCAACAGTACCATTTTTCATCACCTAAAAGTCTACCACACATACAACACCCATAACAGATATTTCCACATTTGAAACTACACCTTCTGGTTTAGTTTTTCCCTTATTCAATGACCTTAACATAAGTGTTGAAGGGCGATCAATTTTTAAACCCAACATATTCATTACAGACTCGGTCATTACATTAACTGCAGCACCTCCATCAACTAAGACATCATGAATTGAAATACCATTACATAATACCTTAGCTTGTGGAGCATAGGGATCTGCCTCTGCCTCCAAAACAGGGACCTCAACCTCCCTTCTTCGAGCATTGAGTCCACCTTGCAACTCCCGCCTCTTCTCAAAAGACATAGCCAAGAGTTGACCATATGTAATATTTACAGGCCTTTTGGACAGATCTTCCAAGATGGAGTATGGTCCTTGCCCCTGTGAAATCAGAAAATCCTGCACACCCAACTTTCTTCTCCTATGTTTCTTACTAGTTTCTTCTTTCATCTTCTTAGGATCATTTCCATCTTGATTATCTTTTTCTTTCTTTCTTTTTGTTACAAACACATCTACTTCATTATTTCTGCTCTTATCTACTACATCAAAAGAATTCACAGGTGCTTTTCCTTTATCATTATCTCCTTTACCAGATGTAGAAGCTCTATCTGGACAATTATACTTATAATGACCCTTTTTATAACAACCATAACAAACAACTTCAGAAATATTTCTTTTTGGACCTCTATCTCCTCCCTGAGAACTAAATTCCTTTCCTTGAAGAAGATTAATAGTTAACTGACCCATCTTTTTGAGCAGATCTTCATACTCAGTAGATGTACTAGGAGAAATATTTGTGCTCACCGGGAGTGGTTGTGGATTCTGGACCAAAGGTGCTGGTGTAGGCTCTACTTTAGCAACAATTTCTTTGGGCTCCTCTTCCATGCTTTCTTCTTGCCTTCTTGCAATCTCCTTTGCTTGTTCAATGGTAGTTGGGCGGTCATACTTCACTCATTGTCTGATCTCTGGCTTCATCCCAAGAATGAAGTGCTTACAGAGGAGATTATCCACGCCATTCATCAACCCATCCGCTAGTCCTTCCTTCCGGATCTGGGCATCGAGCTTCCTCCTTAGCTCTAGAACATGAGCATGATAATCCCTTATCTTCTCCTTCTCTCCTTGGGATAGCTTTGTGATCTCGATCATGAGATCTGCATATTTCTGTTGTTCACCAAATTATTCAAGAAAACTTTCAGTTAATAAATCCCATGAATTTTTCACATTATCACCTAGTGTTTCAAACCACCTAAGTGCCGAACCATCCAAAAAGGTAGGAAAAAATTCAGTCCATTGTTCCCTTCTTATAAGGCCATTACAAATACAAGATCGCTTAAACTCTTGAATGAAAGAAGAACCATCTTCATTAGATTGAGCTGAAAAAATAGGAATCTTTCCCATTTTCAAAAGTAACCACCGTGAAATACCAACTCACAAGTACAATCAACAAGACTTATATGTACAAATAATTGGAATCACTATACTAGAAAGTGAATTTACACCTTTCTACAGTAAAATAGAAATGACCACGGTAAACTATGGTAAAATTTGACTTACTGCGGTAAAAACTGACTTTACTGTGGTAAACACTATTCACGGTAAAAAGTGAAGTTACTGCGGTAAATACTATTCACGGTAAAAAGTGAAGTTATTGCGGTAAATACTATTCACGGTCAAAAGTGACTTTACTGCGGTAAATACTATTCCAGCAAAAATGACTTTACCATGGTAACTACTATTCATGGCAAAAATGACTTTACCATGGTAACTACTATGCACAGCAAAAACAAGGTTACCCTCCAATTGATTTTTGACTAAGTGGGAATATCTCTCTAGAAAATCCACCAACAAGGAATGGTCCCGGCAATGGAACCAAAATGTCATCACCAATCCGGCACTATGATAATTCTTCACCGGGAACTCCTTGTGCTATGATTATTTACTAATGCACAGCCTTTATTTTGATGGATGTAATCTAGAAACAACATAACACAAGAATACCATCGACTATGATAAGACGGAATGATGAAAAATCTGAAATATCAAAGTAAATTATAATATTAACATGAAATTGTTACAATCTCACCCATGATGTACTTCAACAAGACTATGGGAGAAACTTTACAATTACGCCTCTTGATGGCTTCTTCAACACACCTTTAACTGATGGCTTCCTTTGCACACTTCCTACAATATTTCTCACTACTTCTTTCTATGCTAAATGAGGGGGGTGGCCTCTCTATTTATATAACTTACAGGCTTATTCATCCTATCTCTAAGATAGGATAAGAAATCCACTCTGACGAATCATATTCCATACCTTAAATCTTATCTATACATGTAAGCTTATCTGTTAAGATAAGATAAAACTTATCATTTTACATGGGTTCCACATTTTTAGACTTTTTACAAATAAAATACACAAAATTTTTATGACCTCACTCCTTGTCCTTATTACCAATATAATATTTCTAATTCCTAATCATGTAGACCCTACTTCTCTAATTACCCAAACTTTGACATTTTAACATTACCGGACCACTTACGACAAATATTTACATTTTACAACATTCCTATTGTACTTTGACTGTTTACCGTACTCCACATTATTGGCGACACCGTACTGACGGCGCCGTTATCTTCTATCAGACGCTACTACTAATTATACTTAACAACATCCTATTCCTAATACATACATTAATGAAATAGAAATTATGGAGAAAATTTTTAGTGTCGACAGTCTTAAGTCTACGATCACTTCAAACAAAGTATGAAAACAAACATTAATCTAATGTAAGCACACATGGTCTCATCAATATTTACACCATTGAATCCTTCCTATGCTGTGAAGAGAAGAAATTATGTAAAGAATTAAACTCAAAAACAATTCCCAAAGGGTAAGGCAAACCTCAAACTGAGTTTCAACACACACACACACACACACACACACACACATCCTTCCTCATACAAATTCACTGAGTTCTCCTCCATTACATACTTCTCTTCTTCCTCCATACGAGGAATGAGCTCCAAAAATTGACTTCACACACTCCTATATTTGAAATCTATTTTGCATGCTACCTACTACTAACAATGTAACTATCCTTTTGTGACCTTTGGGATTCCATAAGCCTTATAGATAAAAACTACCTTTCTCATACTATTTTGAGCACTTTAATGATTCTCCTACACACTTAGGACTCTTGACCATACCCAAGGACTCAACAAGACTCTTAAAAACACCCTAACAAACACCTAACACTATTTGAAACACTTAAAAACATCTTTCATAATCCCATATGCTCATTACATGCCTTTGTATTTTGAATGAAAATTTGGAGGGAAATTAACAATATTCAAATTTAAAATAATTGACCACCTAGATCTCATGTTTTTACCACACTTCCATGCACTAGATTGTTGATTTGTCAATTTTTGAGGTTCTTGAAGATGCTCATGCATCATACTCCCAAGGGGAAGAAATTTGAGCTATATATTCTTTTTCTTCTTCCAGTTTCTTTGATTCCTTGAATTCCTTCCTTTTCTGTTGTTCTTGAGCTCATCCACATGTTTCTTAGTTTTATTTTCTCTCTTCCTTGTTTTCTTAGTTCCTTGATTGCTTGTTTTTTCACCCCCTTGCTTCATTCTCTCTCTTTATTCACCTTGTATTCTTCTTCTTCATCATGCACTTGTTTTTTTCTCATCCATGTTATGATTTTCTTCATCCTTCTCATTCACATCTTGGTCTATACATGCACACACAAAAATAAAGGACACCTTAGTTTTCAAAAACAAAGGACTTGATTAAATAAAATGTGTGTCTTTTAATTTAATCTAATATTATGAATAACAGTAAATAAAAGCTAAGTAAATAAAGAAATTAATCTAAACAACTAAGCATGTATAAATGTAAAACCCTAATGAGCAAAGAGAGTTAGGAAGAGCTTAGCTGATATTGAAGATGCCTTGGGATTGTGTTGCTAGATAAGTTGGATAAAAATAATGTAGATGCAACCACACAAAAGCTCTAGAAAGAACAGACCTAGAACAATAGGATGGACTAGGGTGCCAGGGGCACTCTGGTCTGAGATCTGGGTGCCCTGGTCTGCGAAAAAGCTATACAACCCTCCTCTGAGGTGTCACTGGATAAACATATACTATTGAGAAGATGAAATAAAGCTTAAGTATGAAAGAACAGAAGGATTGGAGATGTTGACACAAGGTGCACATGAGAGCGCAGAAGTATAGCAAAACAGGGCATGCCTAAAATAGTTTGAAATCAAGACTTTAGCCGTTTTTGCAATTGAGGCTAATTTTGGACATAGAGTATGGAGCACGTCTTCTAGGAGACTTGAAGACCATGCAAAGGCTATTTTAGGACTAGTAGAAGATAAAGTGCCATGCAGAGTTTTAGAGCTAATAATAGGATTATAATACAATTGTATTATTAAGTAATCTATTATTGAAAAGCTTGCATGCTTTTGTATTCTCATGTAAGGGCACATGAATATTATTAACATGTAGCCTAATTTTGAAGGTGCATGGGTGGTGAAGGGAAATTCCCCACCCCTATAAATATGTATTGATTTCCATGGTTTAGACAGTTCGATGTTATTATAGTGTTATGCTGTGAGTTTGTTAGTGCACACGACTATGGCGACTTTATTATATATGTATGAAGCTTCTATGTTTTGTAGTATTTAATATAATGGATATTATTGGCTGGATATTGGTGTTGGATGTAACTGAGCATGGATCTTGTATGGTAAATCTGATTATAGTAATTGTTTAGTTACTCCTTCATATGGTTAAGATCTAGATCTGGTTTATACCTTGCAATATACATAATTATCTATTATGGATCTTGGAAATTACACATTCAATCATGCTAACATCTTGAACAAGATTCTCTAAAGAGGGACCTAGTACCTTTAGTGCTTTAGGTGAGCACTCATTTTAGGTTGAGTGATGTGCTAGTGTGCTTTGGGCTGTTGGTACTAAAATCTAGGCAATATCATTAGTTCCGTTTCCATCACCTCTTTTTCAGTTGTTTTCAGGATGTTGCACGATGAAGACATACCAGTTGACTTTAGCCAGTATTGAAGAGTGATTAGATGATTTGGAGAAAGAGTATGCTCATAGATTTAACACTGGACCTGAGTTTAATGCACATGCGTGGGTTGAAAAAAACCTCTATGATGAGCTTTATGAGATGTTCTTCGCTATTTTTTCCCATAGAGCTCTACAAGTGGCTGGTTGCTTACGCGTCTAAGAGGAATTGGAGGTTTCACACACTTGTTTAGACGCATGAAGAATTTTAGGCATTGTATGATGTAGATCTAATTTGGATGTGCATTGTGGATATTTGGTTCCTTGATGTTTTGAATAACTATTTTCTCGAGTATACAGTTTCTACTTACTCTTGCCCAAAAGTTGTCGAGTTTCAGTTATTGTGTGAACCCATGGTATCATATTTGCATGGCATTCCACTAACAATTAAAATCTTTATCTTGACCTTAGATTTTGAAGAAAACCCTATGGCTAGCTAAACCCCACCATGCGTGGGGCAGGAGCAGGTTTGGTAAATATGGTGGACCTAGTGATAGAAAGAAAAAAAGAAGAAAGGTGGCTTAAGTTTAATGAAGCGTGCGAGAGAGACTTAGAGAAGTAGTGAGAGATCACAGAAAGAATGGTGTTGTGAAGGGAGATGACTCATGAAGGATTTGGATCTCACGTAGAAGATGTGGAGCTAGAGCATCTGGAACTCCCCTATTTGGGAAAGCATGATAGAGAACCCACTTTGGCTTCAGATGAAGGAACGTCTAAATAAAGATTGAGAACTACGGGTGCACATCTAATCCTACATGGTGACTTAGCCTTTGTGTTTGGTTTTATATATTCTACTGTAGTTAACAGTAAGCAAGTTAGCGTGGGTAGTCGAGTTGTAGTAGACAGAGTTGGTTTGTAGTATAGTTTAGGAGTTAATCAAGTAGCTTATTCATCTGTGGAGACACAATCATCGTCTGTGTTATTTGGAGATCCAGTTGGGGGTATCTTTTCTGGCATGTCGTCGGCACAAAATGTGGGCATGCAAAATGTTGGCATAACGTATGGAAGTAGCACAACTTCACAGACTGTGGAATTCTAGTTTAGTATAACTATTGGAACACAAGGCAACACACCCTATGGCTTGTTGCCTTCATGAGGAGGAGGGTCAGGTGGCTCGGGATCTGGTGGTTTCAGGGGTAGAGGAAACACATGAGGAAATACAGGTTCTAGATCTAATGGGAACAGTGCACACCAGGCCCAATAAATTTATATGGAGATGTCTCTCTATTTGTAAGAATATAGAGGCATTGAAGATGCTTCCGAGTACGTACATATGTGTGAGATACTATGGCTTGAGAAGGGGATCACTACTCAAGAGGACAAGGCAAGTCAGTTGAAAACTACATTACAAGGGCATGTGTATAGTTGGTACAAATAAATTGACCTTAACTAGACTTGTGTAGATTATAATACATTGTGGGATACTTTCTTGAAAGAATTTTATATCCCCGAGTTTGAGTAGAAGAGAATCGGTACGTTGAAGGAAATCAAGAAAGAAACTACTGAGAGTGTTTGAGAATATGATGCACAGTTTAAGACCCTCTTGTCCAAGTTATCTTATGACATACACGCGAGTCAACATGCTCAGCGGTTCATTAGAGGACTGATCACGCCTTTTAGAAGAGCACTTTTGCATAAGACTTATATAGATCTATGCGAGGCACTTGAAGCAGCTCTGTACACTAAGGTGACAAGAAGTGTAGAGACAAGAGTGATCCCATTCTTGGAAGATCAAATTGAAACAATGACTTAATAGTTAGAGAAATTATCATCTAATTCAATGCATGAGACACGCAGTGGGATTTGGTGCACAAATTGTGAAGTTGAAGGGCATACTAAGGATAGTTGTCCTCTTAAATTAGTGTGCTCCTTGTTGCTAGACTGTGAGATCTGTCACCTGGACCACAATTCTAGCCGGTGCCCATTTCTGTAATGCACAATAAGAAAGAACATGTCTTATTACTGCAATATTTACAGGTATACTACTCATGATACTAAGGATTATAGGTTGATTGATCAAATTTGTGATGCTATTGAAATTGGTGTACGACAGACTGATATTGCAAATAAATCTAAGGAGAAAGGTGAGCATCATGAGCATGATCATAATAAAGGGTGCTCTGATGGAGGCCATGGTAGAGGTTGAGGTTATTGAGGAGGATTTAGAGGCCGAGGTCACGGTGGTGAAAGAAGTGATTTCCCTCATGGGACTTGTTATACACATGGATCTCTTGATCACTATAGGCACGAGTGTCCACAAAAAATTATTTGTTCTTTTTGTGGAAAGAACCATAAGTATGAAGAGTTCCTAGATTTATATGAACACTTGAGTAAAAAGCATAAACAAGACAAGGGCACAGGAATGGTTAGAGTACAATGCGCCATGGAACATCAATGGATGTTGAAGTTAGCATCGGATCTTGATTTGGTACTTGTGAAAATTACTACATGCATTGAGGCTATGCACGTTAGGGAGCTTCCTAAATAGAATCCTACTATTACTAAGGAGGAGGCACTACATGTAAAGTATCCAGACCCTATGCACCAGAAGGAAGTCTATTAAGAAACCATGGAGGTAATTAGAAACCCGCAGGGTGAGATACATTGTTTAAAAGAGCAGTCACAAAAGTTAGAACAAAAGAAGGTAGCTGAGCTCCAACAAACAAATGTTTATTATTTAAAGGAGGTTTTCAAGATGCTGTGACAAGAGAACATTATTCCCTTATTAGGGAACTGGTTAAAGGGAAACACTCTGCGCACTGGGATTCAACATGAAAGGAAAATTTTACATGCTAATCTTCCTCCCCATAGTTTGGATTATGACAAGAGATATTGTTGATGGTTGGATTTTGAGTAACATTTTGATTGACACAGACATAGAAGTGAATGTGCTCACTTTGGATGTGTGGGTTTAGATGGAAAAACCACCATTACAGCCGTCTTCAAATGTTTTGTTCATGTCAAATAGGACTAAATTCACACCTATTGGAGTTTTAAAGGATGCATCAATTGATATACATAAAGCCAAGTTTACTGGGGACTTTGAGGTCTTAGCACTTGCAGAAGCTAACAGTTTTCCAGCGTTACTTGGGCACCCTTGGTGTTATGCAAACAATGCTGATATGCACTTCAAAAAAGGATATATAAGTTTTGAGAACAAGGAAGAACACGTCATTATACCTCTGACATATGGAAAATCTGCACCTTATGTAGAGCCCTTAAGTGAAGAAAATTTAAACAAAATTTATGTGCACACTATTAGAGATCTGGAATTTCTTAAGCCATCAAAGGAAGGATTTCTCTAATGGGATGATGCACAGTCCATGAGCGATACTACAAGTGTTGTATATGGCAACTGGGCACATAGAACTTATGAAATGATTGGGTGCAAGAGAAGTGTAGTTACGTGCATAAGCAAGCCGCACAGTATCTGGCGTTTGGGCAACAGCCAGGTACTAAGGTACACTAGTGAAGAGAATCCTGAGGTATTCCTACTTACTATGGAAGTTTAGTAGGAATGTCAAGTGGAAATAAGGAATATTCTAGTCTATACTCTATGTGGAATAACAACACGCTGGTGGATGGTTCACATGGATAATATTTTGGAGTGGAGAGAAGTGAGGATCACTTTATCTGCTAGATTTCTAAGGAGCAATGCACCTACTCAGATCTGTATATTTCATGGTAATGATGCTGTTCAACACCATGTTTAGTAGTGTGAGAGACTCTGGACAGAGGGGCATGAAGCTTTACCACCTTCACTATGGGTGCACAAGCTCTATTTCACCTTACAAAGCTGCGCGTGCATGGTATGTCTATGCGGAGTTGAAAAAAGAGATTGGAAATTGGAAAGAACTTACTGTAGGTATTATTTAGACCTTTGACTATTTTTCCACTAAACCTTTGGTGAATGAGGCATTACAGGTTATGAAGTGCTTAATTATGGGAGATAGTGCAAAGGTCAAGGAGCTCCTTTAGGAGTTGTTAGGTGAGTTAGAGTTGGAGGCGTGAATTGACGAGGAAGAGACAGATGTAGAATAGCTTGGGTGTGCTTGCCTAGAAAGAGAAAAGGGTAAGATGGTCTATATAGTGGATGATGAAGAAGTGGAAAATCTAGATGTTGAGCATTCAAAGGGTACACGTGAGGTCTTGGAAAATGTGGATGAGAAGGCACACACCTACCATGAGCCCATGAAAAATAAGAGGGTCAACATTGGAACAAAGGATAAACCTAAGGGGGCCATCATTAGAGATTATTGGTTTGACTCTGAAGTTGTTAAGATAATTGAGCTGCTGCGTGACTTCCAGGACCTATTCCCTAGGGGCTATCATGAATTGAAATGGGTACATGAATCTTTGGGTGAAATGAGAATCAAGCTAAAGGAAGGTGAGTGCCCGGTTAGGAAGAGGCCTTATAGGATGAATCATAACCTACACGTTAAGGTAAAGGAGGAAATTGACAAGATTCTGAATTCTTGAATCATTGAGCCCATCGAGGATGCAGAGTGGGTTAGCCCTATGGTGATTAGTGTTAATAAAGATGGAAAAATCAGAATTTGTGTGGATAATAGGAAGTTAAATGCTCCATGTGTAATTGATCCCTTTCCCACATTGTTTACTGAAGAAATCTTAGAAGGCGTTAAAGGGCACGAAATATACTTTTTCACTGATGGATTTTTTGGATATCATTAGGTAAGGATAGCTAAAGAGGATCAAGAGAACAAAAATTTCACCAATGAGTGGGGAAATTTTACATACACATTTATGCCTTTTAGATTAAAGAATGCGTTTGCAGTGTTTTCGTGCATTGTGGTGCAAGCATTCCAAGACTTTATTCATAAGTTCTTGTAGGTATATCTAGATGATTGGACAATCTATGGGATTTTGAAAGACCATTATGATAACTTAAGGCTCATGTTCGAGAGATGTTGGCAGTTGAGCATCTCGTTAAACATCAAGAAGTGTTTTTTTCCACACCCTTTGGAATTTTTCTAGGACATATCATCTGAAAGGAAGGCTTGCTAGTGGATCATGCTAAGGTTGCTATCATTTTGGGCTTAGAGGAACCTACTAGTCAGAGCAAGGTGCATGGATTCTAGGGGCACATAGGATATTACAAATTTTTTATCAAAGGTTATGCCAAGATTGCCATGCCCTTAGAGGAACTATTGAAATTTAAAGACAATTTCTATTGGGATAAGGCACATCAACGTGCATTTTAGACAGTGAAGGAAAGGCTTACTACAACGCCTATTATGCACTTTCCTTCATGGTCCAAACCTTTTCACATACATGTGGAAACCTCTGACATGACCATTGACATAGAATTAACCCAACCTGGAGAAGGGATTGTCGATCATCTTATTTGATTTGTGAGCAGGAAGTTAACTCCAACAGAACAAAATTACACAACTACAGAGTGCAAGGCCTTGTCTATGATCTATGCACTACATAAGTTTCGACAATATTTGCTAGCTACCCCATTCATCTTTTATATAGACCACATGACATTGAAGTACTTGGTAAATAAGCCCGTTTTACAGGGGCACATATGTCTTTGGAATATGTTATTTTAGATGTTTAAATTTACTGTGGTGGTTAAACTAGGCAAGAGTAATCCTAGACCAGATCACCTATCAAGGATTCAATCTAGAGAGGATGTGTAGAGAATTGAGGAAACAATGGTAGATGCACAACTATTCAGATTGAACTACACACCCTCTGACTTAGAATATATTTTGTTATTTATGCAGATTGGTGTGGAGCCGAAAGGAATGAAGGATTTACAAAAGAAGCAACTTGCCATACACACTGCTCCTTACATGTTGATCAGTGGAGATTTATACAAACTAGGTCGGGATGAAGTTTTGTGCCAGTGTGTACTTGAGCATGAGCAAGAAGTAATTATGGAGGAGGCTCATGGTGGTATTGCAAGTGGACACTATGCAAGGGATGCCACCGTGCACAAGATTCTATTAGTAGGTCTATGATGGGAAATTCTATACAAATATTGTAAGGGATATTGTAAGGCATGTGACCATTGTTAGTGCCTTGGAAAGCCTGGGCATAGAGATGAAATTCCTTTGAGGCCTATTGCTAACGCAGAACCTTTTGAAAAATGGGAAATTGAATTTGTGGGTCCTATTTCTGCACCTGCACGTAGGACTGGATCACACTATATTATAACTTGTATAGATTATCTTACAAAGTGGTAAGAAGTGGCACATACAAAGGATTACACAACAGTGATGGCCACAAGGTTCCTGTGGGAAAATATTATCAGCAGGTATGGGTGCCCTTTAAGTTTAACAAGTGATAGGGGTACTTATTTTCTTAATGAGACCATCAAGATACTATTGGATGAATTTATGGTTTTACACCATAAAACAACACCCTATCATCCTCAAGAAAATGAAACTACTGAGGCCTTTAACAAGATACTAAGCCATAACCTGACTAAGATTTGTGATGTTGGAAGGAAAGAATGGGATGATAAAGTCTCTGCTATACTTTGGGTATACAGGACAACCTACAAATGGTTGAATAAAGCAATACCCTTTCAGTTGGTGTTTGGCACAGAGGCTATTTTACCAGTGGAATTCATGTTACCATCTCCGCGTATTGCACATGCAGGAGGTTTGGATGATGAACAAGCACCTGAAGAACATATTGAAAAACTTATGTAGATGTATGAAAGATGCGCTAAAGCAAGATGGATTCAGAAGAAAGAAAAGGCCAAGCAAAAGGCATGACATGATAAACATATTAAGGATAAGAAGCTTGAAGTTGGACAGATGGTACTTTTGTATGATTCAAAGTTTTTGTGCCACCCTGGAAAGATTAAAGTACATTGGTTGGGATTGTATGTTATAACTTACATACTTGATTCAAGAACTTTCCAGTTAGAGGTGTTGAATGGAACACAGGTTCCTGGTTACTTCAACAGGAGTAGGTTGAAGCCCTACTATAAATAAGTCTTCTTAGTATTTGTAATAAGAAAATATTGCCACTTAGATTATATTTTCTTAATGCATTCCCTCTATATGTGTTTCCTTCCATCATTGTTATGCTTTGTCAATTTAGTTCAGTGTTTTGTGTAATAAGCGTGCTTGCGCTCCAGAAGCTGATTACTATCTAAGTGTTTTCATGCACAAAGGACCACACATACCCTTAGTGTCAGCTGGAGTATATACAAGGTTTATTGCCAAGTTTGAATATTATCTAAAGATGGGTATACATAAAGAAAATTTGAAATTTTATGCAAGTGCTCAAAGGATAGGTGTGAATAGAGAAATATTTCTCTGTTAGGAATAAAACTTAGCTTAATTCATCATTAATTAATATTTGAATAAATGTAATAAGTTAAAGTATTTAATTTAAATACTTTAAACTTATGTCAATAGGTATTACTTATCCTTAGTTGTTAGTTAACTAAGTGATAGTGTTCTCATCCCAATTTTTGTGGGATCATGTTCTATCTTGGATATTTTGTTCTCGGATGATTTCCATAGGGGCAATTAGGGGTAAAGAAAATTTGAAATTTTATGCAAGTGCTCAAAGGATAGGTGTGAATAGAGAAATATTTCTCTGTTAGGAATAAAACTTAGCTTAATTCATCATTAATTAATATTTGAATAAATGTAATAAGTTAAAGTATTTAATTTAAATACTTTAAACTTATGTCAATAGGTATTACTTATCCTTAGTTGTTAGTTAACTAAGTGATAGTGTTCTCATCCCAATTTTTGTGGGATCATGTTCTATCTTGGATATTTTGTTCTCGGATGATTTCCATAGGGGCAATTAGGGGTAATATGTTATTTCTGCATATTTGATCAAATTAGTTGATTTGTTTCCATATATTGTGGATGAGATAGAAGCTGTCTAATATCTATAAATATTGCAGCTCTCTCATTTGTCTATAATGCTTGATTTTGATATTAATAAAATACACAAGCATCGTCTTGTTTTTGTGCAAAGCTTCTATGTCAAATATTGTTTTCAAGTATTCATTGTCAAGATTTGGTATCAAAGCAGTATTCCGATTCAAAGAGGAGTGTAAGAAGTTTTAGGGAGGTTTAAGGAGATTTGGACAAATTACAGAGCTAGGAGGAGCCATAGATGACCCCATCCATTTCATAGCGCCTACCTAAATCCACACCCCAGTTCAGTGGATTGATTTGCAGTTGAAGAACACTTGGAGTGCAATCACAGGCCCTTGCAGACCTGGATGCAACTTTGTTTCAAAAGGTGACATTGTTTCATTCTTTGGTATTTTAAAAAAAAGTTTTTTACCTGTACTTGCATTTTTTTTTTAAAAATTGGAAGTGTTTTAAAGAAATATACAATATTTTTGTATTGTGGGAACCTGAGCTTTTCAAGCTCTCCACATAACTTCTTCTTCTTGTTCTCTGTGCTTTGTTTTTTCCTAAATCTGGCAAGAGAATTATACATGTTTGTGAGAAGATCTCTGTCCAAAGCGTCTAAGACTGCAACAATTGAGGAGGAGCAACGAGATTAGAGATCAACCTGCAAGAAGAAAATATTTCATAGCGGCCAAGGTTATTCTGAAAGCGAAACTATAAAACAGAAAAGGGGAGCAACGAAGCCTCCAAACATCTGAAATGATGATCTATAGACATAGCAAAATCAACCAAAAACGTGAAAGAATTATCGGGAATGAAATAAAAGATAGGTAAACGATGGATATATTGAAGGTGGTAGAGGAAACAAGGTTGACGACAGACAAAAAAAGGCTATACACATGCATGTAAGCCTAACCCATGTTTTTAAATTTTTTATTTTCATTTTTGGATTTTACGAAAAAAATTAGGACAATTTTTTTTCCATTTTTGGAAATGGGCTCGGAAAGATATTGAAATTGTAACTTAAAAGAGTCATAACTTTCAACTGGTACCTTGGATTGAGGTGCTGTTTTTTTTAAAGTGTGTATTTTTTGTGAGGTCTACGTCTTGGTCTATCTTTTAATAAGCTTTGTTTTGTAAAAATTGAACAAATTAGAGATTGCTTGTATCTCAAAAGAGGTCAAAGAGCCCAAAAAAAATTTAAATATATTTTTTCAATCAGCCAAGAGAACCATTTTATTTTTACAAATCGGCTACAGAGCTAAATTTGTAACAGGGCCAATAGTGCCAAAAATTCATCTTACACAGTCGAAAAGGATCCCAAAACAAATAAAATAATATTTTTTGGGGGGGTGTGCATGCTTTAAGGGGGGAAAAGTGTTCAATTTTTTTTTCTACTGTTTATCACTTTTCACAATGGCCGCAATTATGGCACAAAAATTATTTTTTCTAGATTCTCAACTTTTGCATTTTGATAATTATCCAGCATGGAAAATAAAAATTCGTGCACAACTTGACTTTGAGAATCTATGGTCCGTTGTTTCTGGTACATTAACAAGATCTGCAACAGATGTTAAACAACAAGCTATATTTGATCATGTAAATCAAAAAGCAAAGTTAATAATCTTGTTTAGTGTTTCAGATGAGGTACAACCTCATATTCGTGAGACCACAATAACAAAAGAATCTTGGGACAAGTTGAAAATAGTATATGACTCAAAAAATAAGAACACAATACTTCACCTCCAGAGTCAACTATTGAACTTGAAAATGCAACCAACTAAAAAAGTTGAAATATTTTTGAGAAGAGTAGTAACTTTGCATGCATCACTTAAAGGTTTAGAAGAAGAAGTAACTGACACATCACTCATGCATATAGTATTGAGAGCTCTTCCTCCTTCATATATGATTTTTGTGACAACGTTAAACATAACTAGTCAAACAACAACTTTTGAATAGTTAGTGAATATGCTACAACAAGAGGAAGCTATTCACTCAACTACTGAAATTGAAGAGCAGGCACTTGCTTCTAATAAAAAAGGCAAAAAATAGGCTAAGTCTAGTAAACAACCTCAGAAGCAAGATAATACTCAACAAGGCCAAAAGGACCAACAAAAATGTTTTATTTGTGGTAAAAAAGGACATGAATTAAAAAATTATCGATACAACACATTCCAACAAGGATCATCAAGTGGTAAAAAGATTAATTACCAACAAACAAAATCTGGTTAACAACAAAGTAAACAAGAAAAAAATAATAAGTGGAAGAAGAAACCAACTCAACAAGGAAATGTAGCCAAATAGGAAGATAAATTTGATGATGATGAATTCTTATATTCTGCAAAGTCAAATGAAGTATCCAATTCTACAAATCAAATTTGGTATGTTGACTCAGGTGCAACTCAACACATGACATGAAAGAAAGATTGGTTCTTCACAATGAGTAAAACACCCACCAAAAATCATGTATCTTTGGGTGATGATACATCATGCAGTGTTGAAGGAATTGGTTCCATTTCACTACCACTTGGGCATCATAATTGTAAAATTACAAATGTTCTTTATGTCCTTGGTTTAACAAAACATTTGTTATCCGTGAGTCAATTATTAGATCAAAATCTCAAAATTGAATTTGATTGTAAAGGTGGTAAAAAGATGTGCCTAATTCAAGATAAGTCACGATACTCCAAAATTGTTATAAAATATTTGAATGTGGGAAGAATGTTTCAGTTGGATTTTGTTCAATGAAATGATCAAGCACTTGTAGCCAAGGATACATCATCAACTCAACTATGGCATCAAAGACTTGGACATGTGAGTTTTGGCTATCTTGACACACTTCGTCGATACGACATGGTTATGGGTTTACCACCTCTAAAAAAGGGTACAGAGAAATGTCAATATTGTTTAGTAGGAAAACAACATAGAGCACCATTCAAACATAGTACATTTTGGGCTAAGGTAAAACTTGACTTGGTGCATACCAATCTGTGTGGACCAATGAGACCTAGCCACTCCGGGTTTCAATATTTCATGCTCTTTGTTGATGATTTTTCAAGAAAAATGTGGATATAATATCTTTCTACAAAAGACCAAGATTTTGAAACTTTCAAGAAGTTCAAAGCCCTTGTTGAAATAGAGTCTGGTAGGAAACTAAAAACACTCCACTTAGATTGAGGGGGAGAATACAACAACAACGAGTTCAATGATTTTTTGAAAACACATGGCATTCGTCGTCAAATGGATCCACCTCACACACCAAAACAAAATGGTGTTGTTGAAAGTATAAATCATACTATCATAGATATGGTGCAATGTATGATTGATGATGTAGGTTTATCAAACACATTTTGGGCCGAAGCAGCTAAAACAACAATCTATTTACTAAACAAAGTTCCCACTACATCTCTTGATGGATTTATACCACATGAAACATGGTCAAGGCATAAGCCATCTATTTCACACCTTAGAGTTTTTGGATGCAAAAAAAGTATGCACATTCATAAGAAACAAAGAACTAAGCTTGATATAAAATCAGAAAAACTTATCTTCTTGGGATACAGTGATGAAGCACTTGGCTACTAACTTATGGATCCAAGAACAAGGAAAGTATACACTAGTCTGGATGTTGAGTTCTTTGAGAAGAAAGAATCAGATGCTCCTTCCATATACTCACATGATGAAAAAATCATCCCTAAAGTGAAAACAAAGGATGGTAATCACTTTGATGATGACAATGATGATGGGGAAGATGGTGAAATTCAACCTCCCACAGGAACCAAAAAAAGTATGCCTAAATGGTATACAAGTATGATTAGAGATGTAAAATTGGATAGTGTCCCCAACACATCTACCATTGGAATGAGAACTCACAGTATGACTCGAAATGAGGTAAATTTGGCTTTAATGGGTAAAGTTGTTGAAACTATTGATCCATCCCTAGTTTCAGAAGCCCTACACTCTAAACATTGGAAAGACGCTATAGATACATAATATAAATCACTTATGAAAAATAATACATGACAACTTACAGATATTCCACCAGGAAAAAATTCGATTGGATGCAGATGGATCTTTAAAATGAAGTAGAAAGCAGATGGAAAAATTAATAAACACAAGGCGAGACTAGTTACTAAGGGATATGCTAAAAAAGAAGGCATTGATTATGAGGAGACTTTTGTTCCCACAACTAAGATACAAAAATTTCAGGTTAATATTTTATTTAGCTGCACAATTTGGTTGGAAAATACACCAAATGGATGTGAAAAGTGCCTTTCTTAATGGTGATTTACAGGAAGAAGTTTACATGATTCAGCCAAAAAGTTTTTGTCATACCAAGTAAAGAGGAAAAGGTATATAAACTCTTAAAATCACTATATGGTCTAAAGTAGTCTCCTATGGCATGGTACATAAAAATTGATGAGCATCTCATTCAACATGGATTCAACAAGAGTCCATATGATCCTAATATCTATCTCAAAAAGCAAGGGTGTGAGATAGTGATCATTGTAGTATATGTCAATGATCTAGTTATCACTGGAGGATTGATGAGGATGATTGAGTCAACCAAGAAAGATCTAACACAATCATTCGACATGACCGATCTCGGGCTTCTGAATTATTGTCTTAGACTTGAAGTTTGGAAAAGATAAAATCATATCTTTGTGTCACAATTGAAATACACCAAGACAACGCTCGAGAAATTCAATATGATGGATTGTAAGCCATTTTCCACACCTATGGAGACAAGACTTCAACTATCTCGAACATATCCACCACCACAAGTAAATGCAACTCTCTATCGGTAGTTGATTGGGAGTCTCATCTACTTGACTTACACTAGGCCGAATATCAGCTATGCAGTCAGCTATCTTTCATGGTTCATGCAAGAGCCAAGGGTTTCTCATTGGAAAGCAACAAAACAGATACTAAGGTACATTAGAGGAACTATGGACTATGGCTTAGAATAAAAGAAGAATAATAACTTCTTCTTGATAGGATATTCAGATTCAGATCATGTAGGAAACATAGATGATAGAAAATCCACTTCAGGATTTGTATTCTTTTTGGGATCTAGACCGATATCATGGGGGAGTAAGAAGCAAACTTGTGTTTCAAGATCCTCCACAGAATCAAAATATTGTGCAACAGGTGGAGCTTTCTGTGAAGTGATATGGCTCTAATGTATACTTGAAGGATTGGGAATACCACAGAAAGATCCAACTATCCTACATGTTGATAAACAAGGAGTAGTAAAACTTGTTTAGAATCCAATTTTTCATGAGTGCACCAAACACATTGAGGTACAGGTACATTTCATTCGTGAACATGTTCAGAACAACAACATACAACTCCAATATTGTCCAACAGATATGCAATGTGCAGATGTCTTCACAAAGTCACTTGTTTGAGGTAAATTTGAGGTTTTTAGAGAATTTCTCTCGCGTTCACTTGAGACCATGCTGAATTAAGGGGGGAATGTTAGGAATAAAACTTAGCTTAATTCATCATTAGTTGATATTTGAATAAATGTAATAAGTTAAAGTATTTAATTTAAATACTTTAACGTATGTCAATAGGTATTATTTATCCTTAGTTATTAGTTAACTAAGTGATAGTGTTCTCATCCTAATGTTTGTGGGATTATGTTCTATCTTGCATATTTTTTTCTCTGATGATTTCCATGAGGGGCAGTTAGGGGCAATATGCTATTTCTTCATATTTGCTCAGATTAGTTGATTTTCCTCCATATATTGTGGATGAGATAGAAGTTGTCCAATATCTATAAATATTACAGCTCTCTCATTTGTCTGTAATGCTTGATTTTGATATTAATAATATACACAAGCACCATCTTGTTTCTGTGCAAATCTTCTGTGTCAAATATTGTTTTCAAGTATTGATTGTCAAGATGCTCATGATTGAAGACTACATAGAGATAAATGGACACACAATTTAACATGAGGTAGGTTGCAGTAGTGGAAACTACTTAGTGAAAGGTGCAGTGGCGAAGTACTTTGGCACGTGAGGGCGCATGAAAGGAGGTCTATGGATGAGAAGTAGAAGACATGCCAGAAGGTTATGACTGTGGCGTAGAAACAAGTAGCACAAAAAGAATTGAAGAACCACCAAATCAATGCTGAGCATGGTGGTGGGTGGAGAGAAATAAATATGTTTTTTTTAAAACTATATAATTATATGTTGTGAAATCATTTCTACCTTTGCATACAAGAGCATTCAAGTGAGTTGAAATTGAACGAGCTAACAAGAGAGTTGTGAAGTGCAGAGAGTTGCGAACCAGTCAAATTCTTCATATTTATGCACGAGATTGTGTGATGCTCTATTAGAGAGGGTGTATGAGTGAAATAAAGGTGTACAAGAAGGAAACATCTACTATTAGGGTTTGTATTTAAGCTAGGGCATGCGGGGTTTAGACTTACAGAGCTCAAAGAAGGTAAAAGATCATACCTTTATAGTTACTATGACACCAAAGAAGTCACTTGGAGTGGTCGCAATGGGAAAGAAGTAGAAGGAATTTGAAATTAAAGTTTAGGATGCCTTTGAAATATATTTCTCTAAAATGTAATACCCAAAAGAGGTTTACATGGGTCACGATTGGGACTTGCACGTCCACCGGAGTAAAGTAAGTGACTATAACCATATGACGATAGATAGTGGTGAGGAACTAGATAGATTGCTGGTAAAGAATACAAATAAGAGGAAAATAAATGTTATGGCCGTGTCTGAAGATAAAGGAGAGAAGATGTTGAGAAAGATGGGAGTTTTACAACTTTATGAACTTCCATATTTTGGAAAACCAAAAAAGTTATACCAATGGTTGATGAATAGATTCCATGAGGACTTCTTCTACTTTTCTAGGCGACGAATGAGGATCATTGTGCCCCTGATTGGGACCTTGATAGGCTTGAGAAGTTTAGACACAAAGGTTAGTATCGACATGTCAGACAAATAAGGGATCATATCGACAAGAAAAGCACTGGGTTACACCAAGGGAGGGCATGAAATGGACATTGATAAGCTGACAAAATACCCAGTTATCCAAGCAACAACACACCTCCTGACAAAGCTGAATAACCAAGAGCGATGGTCGTAGGTGAACACATTATGGTTGCATATAGCCAAGAAGATGACCAAGGGAGTGGTGTATAACTTAGAAGGTTTCATTTCCAAAACTAATATTGAGGAAACACATAGAGGTGAGAAGATTAGTTTTGGTGCATTTATTTTATCACTTGTCTTCGTGGAAATTGGGGTGCCTGATGGGCTAATAGATAATATTTGATAATATCCCAGGGTAAAGAAATATCTTGTAGAGAGATTTGAGGAGTACACATATGATGGGACCATTCAAACAAAGGGAAGAGTTGTGGTATCAGGTATGAGTGACTTCGCACCGTGTTTGAAGAAGAATGGAGAATACCCAAGGATTTACATTTGCTATTAGTATAGTTTGTAATTTATCAACACTTTTGCATTGCGTGCTTTGGGATGAAGGATGGGAAGTGGATCCCTTGGTGTAAGATACCTTATACCTTCACCGCATGGTATTTCCAGGCATATGTACATAGGTTTTTAGATGCATGCCAGTTGGTCTTCAATGTTGATAAGGTAGACTGTGACTACCACATGCTATACTTATGTTAATCCAAGTAAGTCTGCATATTTAGAGAGGTTAATTTTAGATGATATTAACATGAAGGCTATGAGTTTGGAAATTGGTGAGATTGGGGAAGCCCTTGTGTATATCCAGCTCAATCCCAGGTTGGAGGATGGGAAATATGTGGAGAATGAGTTCAAACTTCCTGGCCCACCCAAGGCGAAGCATATAGTTGGCACTTTGGCAGATGAGGAACCAACCTCGCTCCTTGTGGAAGAAGGAGAAGAAGAAGAACTGCAGGAAGATAATGGTCGTCTGGAGCATAGGGGTAAAAGGCACCCAACTGTTGGAGAGAAAAGTGAGGACAAGGTAACCCCTCCTTTGTAATAAAAATATGAATTCCTAGAGATAGGCACGATGGAGGTGGACCTAGACCAGACCCCTAAGGAACCTGAGTATAAGAGGATACTACGAAGAACAAAGAATCATGGCACGGGACCTTCACAGCCCCCTCGAAGCTCACCAAGGACTTCTCTTGTGAAGGAAAAATCCGAGAATAAGAAGAAGAGGCAAAGGTATATTCCTTGGAAGGAGGATTAGGAGGAAAAATTTGAAGACAACGTACCCAATACTCGAGTGTAGAATAAGGATGTAGATGAACCTTGGGAAGACGAGGTGAAGATATATGAAGGAAAAGAAAACGAGCAGAATATAGAGAATGGGAATATTGGCTTGGAGATATGTGAAGATAAGGGCGAGGCATCATGCGCACCCCTAGTACACAGTTAGGTAAAGGACCGATGATAGATTTAGGTGCACATGTTCATAAGGGTAGGTACTTGGGTAAGGAATAGGAGGAGGCCACTTATGAGACACTAGCAACTACGTATGTTAATGATCTAGCCAAGATTATTTAGGAAAGGTTCCAAAGTACTCTAGAACCCAAGGACCTCTATGGATGGGAGTTGATGGATGCAGATATGGCAACAACGTGCACACAAAAACATCTTTCATGGAGCATGCAAACTCACATATTTGAGCCTGATTTTGATGTTTGTGAATAGTAGTGTGTTTCACATAGGATGAATAAGGCACCACACTCGTGCCACATGACTGTTAAGCTAACAGTGATGTTGGATGACCAGGTGACAATGCTCTCACTAAGGTATCTGCTACGGTTTATGCGCCAAAACATTGATAAAGTGACAACCATTAAAGCATTTCAGGAAGATAAGATGGATGCAACCAATGAGATTAAGTGCCTTACAAAAGAGAGGGAGAATGATGAGGCATAAATGTAGAAATTCCTCAAAATGACAGAGCAAATCAGTGATGAAATCATATAAAAGAAGCCAAATTTTCAGGATAAGGTTGCAACATAATTTAAGTCTTCTCTGCATTACTTACGCACTACAGTTCAATTGCTACTAGAGGAAGGGCTTGTACGCATGCCCAAACCTAAGGATGCTACAAAAGAGGCAACGAGAGCCAAATTCACTATTGCGTGGAAGATTATGAGTTATGAGGCTTTGCTGCAAACTTTAAAGGATGAGTTGAAGAGGGTAGATATGGATTTGAATATCTGCGCAACTCTGGATGTAATTATAAGGACACGAACCATTGAAGAAGACAATGAGGTCCTCAAGAAAATGAAGAACAAGAAACTTGGGCGTATGGAGAGGCTTGCTTTAGTAGAAGAAAAGTGTGATGTGCTTACAACAACCCAAAATCCACACAAGGACCAGATGAAGGAAATTGGAAAACTCATTACATAGAAAATGGATTTTATGGAAGGAATGGTCTCTAGCATGGCTAATATTATTAGAATATTATAGAATGAGAGTGAAAATATGACTCATGATGAGCTAGAAGTCGTGGTTATAAACGATCTTGATAAAAATGGTCAAGCACTGAGTGATTGGAATGGATTGGAGGCGGAGATTAAGAATGAATATCCATAGTTAATCTTGCTTGTAGAAGAAAAAGGTACCGAGTAGTCTCTTTATTATTTTTGTGCAAGAACTTTATTTATTATTTCATTACCTATTATTTATTCTTGGAGGGATACGTTTTGATTACCCATTGTCAGGGACGACAATGAAATTAGATTGGGGTAATGTTGAGCTGATGAAATATAACTTAAGTATGAAAGCATAGAAATATTGGGTGTGTGGACATAGGGTGCATAGGAGAGCATAGAAGTATAACAAAACAGGGCGCACTCAGAACAATTTGAAATCAAGACTTAGTCATTTTTATAGTTGAGGCTAATTTTGGACATGGAGTATGGATCACGTCTTCTAGGAGATTTGAAGACCACATAAAGGCTATTTTGGGACTAGTAGAAGATCAAGCACCATGCAAATTTTTGGAGCTAATAATAGGATCATAATACAATTGAATTATTAAGTAATCTATTATTAAAAATCTTACATGATTTTTAATTCTCATGTAAGGGAACGTATGGACTATTATTAGCATGTAGCCTATTTTTGAAGGTACATGGGTAGTGAATGGAAAGTACCCACCCCTATAAATATTTATTGATTTACATGGTTTAGACAGTTAAATGTTATTATAGTGTTATGCTACAAGTTTGTTAGTGTGCATATGACTATGACGACTTTATTATTTATGTATGAAGCTTCTGTGTTTTGCAGTATTTAATATAATGGATCTTATTGGCTGGATATTAGTGTTGGATGTAACTGAGCATGGATCTTGTATGGTAAATATGATTATAGTAATTGTCTCAGTTGTTCCTTCATATGGTTAAGATCTAGATCTGGTTTATACCTTGCAATATACTTAATTATCTGTTATGAATCTTGGAAATTATACATTCAATCATGCTAACATCTTGAACAAGCTTCTCTAAAGAGAGACTTGGTACACTTGCGCACTTCAGGTGAGCACTCAGTTCATGCTAAGTGATGTGCCAGCACACCTTGGGTTGTTGGTGGTAAAATATAGGAAGCATCATCTACCTTTACTTCCTATCACGTGTATTTCACTAGACTGTGCTAAATATCGTTGTAAATTAGAAATAAAGATGCAACCTACAAAACCCCAAACAAAGCATCAAAACCCTAAAAAAATAAATATGCATATAAAGGGGTTAGATTGTCCTCAATGGCCACAATGGTGGACTTACTAACTAAATGTTACACTACATTTCAAACCCAAATGTAGTTCTTGGTGTGTATGTGTGAACATCATGCCCTAGGTGTTCTTGTGCCAGTCAAAATTTGTGAATTAGAAAACAAAAACTAGATGTAGAAATGTAATAAAATGGTGGATGGAATAGAATAAACTTCCCTCATATGAAATGAGCTGTAGATGAACCATCCCTATTCCTTGTGATGGAGTTAGATGGATGCAAATAGATCCTTTCATGGATGTAACCTTAGGTGATGATAGTAGTGCCTAGTGCTTGGTCCCTCATTATGGTTTCATAACTTTATATTTATATGGTTCTCTTGTTCTAATTTCATAATTAACCTTGAAGAGGCCGATGACCAAAAAGATAGAAAGCTAAAATGGCTAGAAAGTGCCCAAAAAGTGGCGGGAAAGTGTAAAAAGGACCAGGGTACCCCAAATGGGACTAGGGCACCTGGGGTGCCCCAGTACTAGGTTGGGTGCCCTAGTCAAAGATAAAATGATGCCAAATGAAAAAAATGACTAGGTGAGTACATGCGAGAGGTCAACGGTCACAATAGAAAGTAAATTAAAATGGCCAAAGGACATGGGTTAATTAGTAATTTTTTCACGTAAAAACCATATGAATAATAGTATGATACTGGGATTAAATAATGCCTAAAGTGCATGATTTTTTGTCTACATTTTCCCCAACTATATGTTGGTGAGCAGAACGATCGGTAACATAAAGTAGATAAATATGCGTACTTGATGTCCATATAGAGTGATGTAGAAAGTGTGCCGATGGACTAGAAAAAGCGTGGAATGAGAAAACAATGGAGCATGGAGACTAAATATGTAAAAGAGTAAACAATGGTGAGAGTGAACTAGGGTAAAAGCACATGTGTAGATGTTGATGTATGTGGGGTACCTGTATGTTAGTATGAGGTATGGATTGCTGAATGATGTTGATGCCTTTGTTGTAGTAGTAGTTGTTGTTGTTGAATCTTTCCTTCTCATTCATACGGACCTGCAAAAGTTGAAGATGATCAAGTAGTCAAATACACATTTATATGTAAAAAATCACATGTATATAGTAAAAAGACTGTAAATGGAAGTATGAAAAATTAAAAGGAACATGTGCACCTAATCCATGATGAGAGAAAGGGTGTAGAAAGGATATCCTGTAACGCCGAGTTTTTTGGGTGATCTCACGTCACTATTGCCAAAGAAGTGTAGGGAGAAAGCTATATTATTCTCCAACCTATAACTGCTTCCCTGAGAATAGTATGAAGAGATATGTGTACTGTTTGGTTTTTTGGGTGATCCGATGTTGCTGGCCAAAGTAGTGTAGGGAGGAAACCCACTATATCCTCCAACTTGTAACTACTCCCCAGAATGCTAAGGACAACCTATCCTATAAAATCCATTGTGTATGGGGTTCGTAGACTGGTATGAACCCACTCGTTGTATAACCCACAATGTCAAGGATGGAAAAATAAACTAAAATGCATTAGTAGAGAGCACTATGTAGTGTGTAAAACCCCAAATGATGCCCCCCCTCTTTAGGGGTCCATGCGATGTCACAGATAAGAGGATGTGGCCCCAAAAGAGGACCGACCATGTAAACAATGCCCTGTAGGGGGAAGGGAATGCACTTGGTAGAAACCAAGGCACACACAAACAAGTGGCTAGAAAATAGTGTTAGTACAAACAAGAATGCATGTAGAAGTCAAGTATATGCTACAAAAAAAGTGTAAACTACAATGTAAGTAAACACACAAAAGGACAATTATAGACCGCCAAAGTAGGTTGCAAACATGGGACATCACTCATGATGTTGCAAGACACTGAAGACCACAATGGCTGCATACAACAAACAAGTGCACACACCAAACATAGGGCAAGGCCCATAGACAAGAGACACAAAATAGTAGACAAAAAAACAAATAGCCATGGAAGAAAATAATCCTGTAAACAAATGCTACACATGAAGCACCCGTTAGCATGTTAGAAAGATAACCCATATGTCAAAAGCATGTATAAAAAACAAATTAGTGTGCTATGAAACAATAACAGTTGTAAGCAACGAGTGTGGATGCCTCCAATAATTGCTGGAGTGGTAGGAGGTGAGCATCCATGTTGCATGTAAGAGACCTATATCCATGATCACAACTAGAAAATGATGTGAAAACGCATGTGTGTATGGAAAAGATAATGACATACAAGAAATTTATCTAGCATGTGTGATAAGCAAACATGAACAAGCAAATGCAAGTAAGACTAAAAGTAACCAAGATATGCAACATGTTGTGGATGGATGAAATGGAATGCAAGATGGATGATAGGAGCTGCGTGCCCCCTGAGTGAATGAAAGTGTATGCAGTGAGGTTCATTTAGTATGCCCCCTCAACAGTCAAGAATGAACCAAAAACAAGAGTGCATCATCAAGAAATGTTGGAATAGTGTGTGGTGTGTAGTGCACCGAGATGGGTGTGTATGTGTGTTGATGATACAAGACCTAGAGATGAACACCTGATGATGTAGCCTAAAGTGTATATCACAATGAGACAAATAGAGGGAGTGGTGATGTAGATTAAAGTGTGTACTACTACAAGATGAAGGAATATGTGACCATTTAGCCTATAACATATGTCACTGACCTAGTAATGTCACATGATAGAAGGTTGAATGATGAAATGTGCGAAGGGAATAAGGTCCATTTGATTTGTAAACCCTTAGTAGTCATAGTATGGACTGAGGAACTAGAGTGCGTCATAGGGTAGTGAGTGCAGTGTGTACAAATAGATGTGTGTAGGATATGTGATGATGAGAGACAGCCATGTGATATGTAAACTATGTAATATGTTATATGTAGTATGTAATACAAGGTGTGTACATAGAATAATAGTGTGAACATGCATGCTATGTGATATGCATGATGGGAAGTATGTAATGTTAGAATCGTAGACAATAGGAATATGACACTGGTATTATGTGTAGATGTAAAAATATCAAAATGATGTAGAATAAATGTATAATGTAGAATGTAAGACATACGATGCAAGATGTGTGAAGAGAAACAATGTGTAGTACCTAATGTGTAGTGTGTGGGGTTCATGTGTGTAGTATGCCCTCAATAGTCAAGTGTGAACCAAATCACAAGAGTGTGTCATTGGGTAATGATGATGTCACATGCTAGGGGATTGATGAATGATAATGCAAAGATGAGAGATGCATTGATGCCAATATGAGAGAGGGCGGATGTGAAAATTCTAATCCCCCCAAGTGCATGTGAGTGAATGAACTAGCCAATAACAGTGAAGGATGAAGGTCCCCCATATGATGCATGTGGTGATGAAAGTGTATGACCATGTGATAGTAATGATGGTATAATAGATAGATGTTGTGCCAGTGAGTGAAGTTTATGTGCAAGTGATGGATGAATATATGATGACCGCGTAGGTGCAAAGAAATGTGTAGGTGATGGAGACCGATGGGAAGCCAAGCATGAAGGTGATGAATATCTATGTGGAGTTTCCTATGATGGTAATAAACACTATCATGGGATAAAGTGAGGAGGTGATTTATACCGAGATGTAGCAACTGTCCTAGGAATAAGCCTATACCTATGTGTAGGACTAGCGGAGTGGCAAGCTTGCATAGATGATGCATGGGTAGGTGAACTAGGAGTAGAATTCACTTTTAGTAACATAGTGTGTGATATGCTAGGTGATGTAGGAGATGCATAAATTGATGCTCAAGAAGATAACCCCTATGGAGTAGATGGAGGGATGCCGTCGATAGAAATTACTTAATTATTACTTAAATACAAACGATTCATAAAGATGATAGATTGAGACTTACGAATCCAATTGAGTCCTAAAATAATGTCACAACCATTGAATGCTTTCCCAATAAGGAAAGGGAAAAACAAAGTGAGAGGACCAAATGTAACATGTAGTTTGAAGACACCATATGGTTTGTTCAGTGGGTATCCAATTTGTGATAGAGGATAATTGATGGCATGAAGAAATGGAATAGAACATGTGCTAATAGGCCAAGAGCGAGTAATAACTAGGGTAATGGAATGGTGGATGGAATAAAATAAAATTCAACCTTAATATTATTGATGGGGATTGAAGCAATAGATGCTTTGATATGTAGGTGATTAGAGGTAAAAGTCATATGATAATTGTGGTTAGAAAAATAGATGATTGGTAGTTAAACGTTGGTATGTGCAACTAGAAAGTCAAGGGGGGCCCCTGAAGTAGGAGGAGAAACTACATGGTATGCATGATTAGCTAAAAATTCAATTGCTTTCTTGTCATGTTGTTGAGATTGGTTATTAAAGAGTTTGAGTTTACCCTTATCAATGTTAGGGGGAGAGTCGTCAGGCTGCAAAAACTCAAGTTTGTTATTATCAATAAGATCTTGGATGATTGTGCAGAGCTTGAAACATTGATTTGTAGAGTGTCCAACACATATGTGATAGTCACATTAGAAGTTCTCATTGTAATTCCTACCTTTTGGTCTTGATGTGTCCAATTCAAGTGGTGAAGGAAGTATGATAATATTAATCTCAAGAATTTGTTGCAATATAAGATGGGGGGCCATAGGAAAGTTAGTAAACAAATGCCTAGGTGGTGGTGATTGAACCTCTTTAGGAGTAGTGACTGCATTGACATTAATTTTGGTGTCATTCAGTTTAGTTGGACATGGCTTGAATGGTGTCTTGTTTGGAAAATGAGTGGAAGACAAGGCCTGTTCTTTATATTCAAGATTTCCTATGGATAGAAGTTTGGTTTCACGAAGCTTAAGAGTATGAAAAAGTTGGTCAAATTAAGGAGAGGTCTCAAAGAGAACACTCTCCCGAAGTAGTGGTAAAAGACTTTGAATGAAAAAGTCCCGAAGCTCAGAGTCTGATAGCAGATTTGACATCTTAGCTAGATTGTTTTTATATATCAAAACATAATTGGCTAGGAGTTCCTTAGATCCCTGTTTAAGTTATGCTAGTTGAGCATAAGATATCTTGGAGCTGATATTGATAGAAAAATGAGTAAGAAAAACTTCAGCCAGATGCGTAAATGAAGTTACCGAATGAACATGTTGGTCGTAAAACCAATGTATTGCATAATCATGGAGCCTATGGGGAAATATTTTACCCAAAAGAATATGATCATCAACAAAGTAAAGACAAGCTACATGGAATTCTCTAAGATGCTCTTATGGGTCATCATGCCCATTGAAAATGGGAAGCTTAGGGGCAAAAAAACAAGGAGGAAGCGGATAAGTGGAGATGGTATGTGAAAATGGCATATGTAATAATAAGGTGGAATGTAAATATGGAGATACATGAGAAGCAACCTATTGTAACTGATGAATCTACACTTAGAGATCTTGATAAAGAGAGGTTAAGTCTTAAGTTCTAATAGAGTAAACCTGCCATGTACGAGAGACAAGAGGTAGTGTGAAATGATTTTTAGGAGTAGTAACATAATTGGGAATGATAGAAATGGGTGGAAGAGTGGAAATAAATGGTTGAGAAGCAATGGAAGTAGAGATGGCCGTATAAGCATTAAGTTCTGCCAAATTGGTAGCTTATTCACAAGAAACATGTAAAAGTAAGTCTAGATCTTGGGAATGCTGAACGATATGGTCATTAATGGATTTAAGATGAGCCTCAGTAAAATCTTCAGAAGATTAAGCCATAGTAAAGAAATGAAAAAGATCCCTAAGTGGAAGGTGGTGTCTAACGTGGGGTTCACTAAAATTATTAACTAAAATGTGTGTATTTTAAGTTAATCTAATATTATGAACAGAAGTAAATAAAATCTGAGTAAATAAAGAAAGTAACCCAAGCCACTAAACAAGTAGAAATGTAAAACCCTAATGGACAAAGAGGGTTAGGAAGAGCTTAGCTGATATCGACGATGCCTTGGGACTGTGTTGTTGGATAAGCTGGATAAATAGAATACTAATTGCGTCCAAGGAGCAGTATTGGTTGGTTGTAGAAGCACAAATGGGTGAAGACACTCAAGTAGGCTGGTTACTGGGTAGCTTGGAAAGGGATTGGGGCACTTGGCGTGATCTGGTCTGAGATATTAGCGCCCTGGTATATGAAAAACCTCTGTAACCATCCTTTGAGGTGTCACTAGATGATTACCTACTTTCACCTCCTTATCAAAAATCTTGGATTTTACTAAAAAATAATAGGGCTAGAATGTCCACTGCAAATCAGGAAATCAAGAAATGAGATCATCCTAGGAAGGGGAAGTCAAACATTATAAGAATAGTAAGGAAGGAAGAACAATCCTGTACATATTCAACAAGCTTAAAAATCAGTCCTAAATGGTCAAGAAATGGTGTGACTAAAAACACTCAGAAGTTGCTACACTACATGTGTTCAGACCCAAATGAAGTTTGGAGTCTCATATTAAAGCGCATGGAGGTGTGATTTAGGCAGATCAGTGGTTATGCAAATGCCATGACGGTTACACAAATATCAAAGAGGTTACATGACTAAAGAGGGAAAACATCGTAAGGAAAAGGTGCTCTTGTGAAAATCATACTTTGTGAAAGTGATTGAGAAATAACTAGATGAAGCTAATGAAATAAATGATGGATGGAATAGAGTCAAATTCCCTCTTATGCAGTGTAATGCAGATGAACCAACCTTGTCCCTTGTGATGGAGCTAGATGGATGTAAATGGATCATTTGATGGATTTTTACCATGTCTGACAATAGTAGCACCCAATTTTTGGGTCCGTACATTACCTAAGAGGATCAAAACTGAGAGATTTATATGTGTGCACAAAAAAGGGCCTAGGAGAATATGTATAATTATACCCCAATAGAGTGTTGGAGGACTATCCTTTGGAAAAGATAGAAAGCTAAAATGGCTAGAAAGTGCCCAAAAAGTGGTAGGAAAGTGTAAAAATGATCAGGGCACCCCAAATGGGACTAGGCCACCTGGGGTGCCCCAGTACCGGGTTAGGTAACATAGTCAAAGATAAAACGATGCCAAATGGAAAAACTGACTAGGTGAGTACATGCGAGAGTTCAGAAGTGTGCGATAAAAAGTACCACATTGAAATGGCCATAAGGAAATGGGTTATATCCCTAAGAACTTTCTTCAGCTCAAGGAAGACCATATAAATACAAGTGTGATATCGGGACTAAGATTAGAAGAAACCACAAAGTGCGTGATTTTGTGTCTACAGGACTACTAGTCTCTTCCTTGTCTGGTAGGGATTCTTTTCGGGAACTTGTCATGAAGATCAACTTGCTACTCTTTACATAGTTGGAACCATTATCAAATATTGACTAGCAAAGTGATCAGATTCATACATGTTTTCATCCGTATTGAATGTGGACCACACTCTCATCCTCATTAAACACTTTATATGGCTTTGCTGATCTAATAGATTTCCTTGAATAGAAAATGTATCTTCACCACTAGATCATAGCATCGATATGCTTGTGAGAGTCATACAAATTCATGACGGAGTCATAAGACTAGTTACTGCATTTTCAAATCATTGACTGATCCAAATGTGATCATAAGAGGGCTTGTCCACCAAATTCTTCCACTATGATTTTATTCACTAATGGACATCAGAATGTAAGATTTATCCTATTCATCATGATTGAGGAAGTGGAATCATTGAACTGTCATTTAGTGTTTGAAATTTATCACATACCTGAGTCATGGATTAATGAGGATGCTGTGGTACCTTCATCCATTCCTCATCTAACCTTTGAAGATTGATAAGATACTTGAATAATGTGACTATCAAATTCTTTAAGAAGTTATTTTAGAGCTTTCCTACACACCCATGGTAATCATAATGGGCATTGACATTGCACTGATTGCCTCTCTCAGGTGTACTCATATGTTTCCTCTTTACAATTTGTGGAGGATAGAGATATGAGATTGCACTCAAGCAATTTTTGATCATTACAAATCTGAGGAGGACTCTGGCTTAGTGAGTAAATTAGATGACATCTTCGGGTTTCTTGAAATTGTAGCTCTCAATAGGATACAACTATAGCATCTGAATCCGTGCCTCTTAGAAGAATATTTCATCCTATCTAGGTTCTGTTGTTAAATATGGGTTTGCTTTCTCTCTCGTTATTGAATGTCAGGAGAGATAACCAAAGTACTTGGTAGGACTATAAATGATATGACCATAAATGTATTTGATCTTTTAACCTATCGATTCACAATGGTTAAAATATCTACAACTTATTATTAGCAATCAATGAATCAGAATCTTGCAAATGAGACAATGCACTTTGATGTCAAATGAGGTCAGAGTAATTCATTACATAGCTAACCATATTATTCATACTTGGTGAGTAGGGTCTTCAATAAATGAACTACATTAGCTCTGCAATTAAGAGGATTAGTAGGCATTTTTTTTGTACAAAATGAGCCAATTATGCATGCTAAATTTTATCAAACCCTTGACTAATATAACCTAATATAATCTTGAAATGGTATTCACCGCTCATTTGCTTCTCAAAACAACTGCTTCTAGCATCTAGGTTTCACCTTTGGGCCTTAAGGTCACCCAAGATGAAATAAAATATGGCATGTGACCACTCTATGGAATTCCTAGAAGATTTAGAACACTTATAAGAAATATAGGCATCATGAAACATTCATATAATTCAACCACAACTACTTTTGTCTTCACCAAAACAAGCTGCCCAAAAATAAGTTTTGTAAACTCAATTAGTTTGCACCATTTTCAATACTTTCAAGGCCTCTAAATTCCTTAAATAGATGAAAAATTCACCCCTCTTCACTTTCCAGGTGGTAACAAGCATAAACTCATCCAGTTTATGTTCCAATAAACTCAATCTTTTAGCAAAAGTAGTCTCATCCTGAAAAATAAGAAACCTTATTGCTCACAAAATGACCTGGAAACCACATCAAATTAACTCATCATGAGGCCAAAATTATACCACATGAAATCCCTCTAAGTAATATTTCCATAAAATACTGTAACTCCTTCAACTCTAAGTGGAATGCCTTCAAGAAATCTCATCTCTGCAAACTTCATGAAACTACCCCAAAACTACCCTTTAACCACTCACAAAAATGAAGCATACTTGACCATTCAAATGCATCACAGTGACCTAAAAACATCATGGAAATCAATAAAAAATCACATAATCACCATAATTTCCATTTAGTCTACAATGCCTCTAGACAACCTTGTCCCAAACTGAACTTCTTTAGAAATAAGCTTATTTGAGTGGGGTCCACTCATCACCATAAACTCTACCATAAACTCATCACCATAAACTCTACCATACACTCATCACCATAAACTCTACCATACCTTTCTAGAAACTCAAAGGAGTCCTATACATCATCCAATCATCATATATGCATTATCAAACAAAAATTTCCACTCAGGAGCAATTTATCTCTTACCGCTTTTGAGATAGGGTTTCAAACACACAAAAAGATATTTACCTTCTTAACATTCGTTCATAAAATTTTGATGATAAAATGACCTCATTATTTTTGTGAAAATTTATAGAATCAATTTAGAAACATACTTAAAATCCACAAGGTCCCATGTAAAGTACACAATTCAGGGTGAACATCAGAATGTGTAATCTATTTGGAAAAGACCTTCTTGACCATGTTTCACCAAAACTGACATAGCATGCAAATTAATCATCATGGAAACTTGATAATTTTCCCAGAACACCATGACACACCCTAATAACATTTCCAATCAACAACATGTCACAAATAATACTCCATTCTCAAGACACTGAGATTTGCATAGCTAGCCTTTAGGGATTTGCATTGACTAGACTAGGGTTAATTGAAATAACCTCGTAACACATCAAAAAAATATCCAAAAGGACATAACATAAATTTTAAACCATGATAAAAATTCCAACATACACCCATGAGCTCACATGGCTCCACAACTCATCCTCATACCTCCTAGCATCCATACATGGTCCAAATGAGCACCTAAAACTTGGTCTAGAACCTATATCTACAACTTGAAATTTATGTGAGGGCCCAAAAAATCTTGAAATATTCTCTCCATCATTCCAACATGATTATCTAGTAACCAAGAAGCTTATACCACCATCCACTGTCACCTAGACTAGCTAGGTCACTTGATTAGACTTGCTAGAACAAGCAATTCTCATTGAATCAACATATGCAACCAAGAACATACCTAAATATTCATTACATCATCACTCTAAGAGTCATATGAACCTACTCCATCATCCAATTTTTCATTAATAGGATTTTCCATCAATGACAACACCTAAATCACAACATGCCAATAATCTCCCCTTTGTTATTGATGGAAAACCACTTGAACTTCTCCACCTTTTCACATTAATGACAAAAGCATACATGTACCTAAATAATATTCAGATTTCTCAGCTTCATAGTGTCATATTTTGGTTGGAAACATCAATAAAAGATCTCAAACAAGCTCACAAACAAGTCATTTCTCTCAAAAATCTGAATTTCAACCAAATTTCAATCATGGAAACACTGTGCTCCCCCTGGTAAAAGCACATGAACCATATAAAAATTCTAATAATCATAAAAGAAACAAAAATTTATCTCTTCCTTGAGATATTACACCATCATTCACCTTTTAAGCATGCAAATATTGTCATTTCACATCCAACTATTGATTTTACCTTCAACAGACCACTATAGTAGTCCTATACCTGAAGCAAACATCTCAAGAACATGTCAAAAATGATGCACATGAGCTAAATATTCCTCCTTACCTTCCTTCTTGGGATAAAAAACTTGTCAAGACACAATATTGACTTGACACTATCATCTCTTGACCTCAAACCTTCTCATGAACTAATATCCCTCAACTGACTTTTTAGTGCCATTTCAACTAACTTTGATGAGATCAAGAAACACAATCATGCAAGGCCAAAACAACTCACAAATCCCCCTGGATTCAAGGCATTCTCCTTTCTAGGAAAACACAAACAATTACCTATAAACCTTGCTTGCATACCTTGAGAATAACTCAAACACTTAGGCCCAGTCTTAAACCATCTTTTTAGTTATTTCCAGTCACATTTGAATGAGATACTACAAAATTGAACTGGACATGCTTCCATTTGAAGAAAATAGTCAAAACATACCTTCAAGAATTGAAAACATGTACTCCCCCTGTCATAAAGACTTCCCTATAACCATTAACATCATTTTGTCTTCACACATCATTGTAGTATCATATCATATCACTTTATGTCTTTAAACCATCTTCTTGACCCAAGAAAGACTTCATCCTACTTGAACATCTTTTAAGCAACTTCATACCCATGTAAGAGATTCATAACACACCATATAAGGCCTTGAATACCACTTTAGACCTTATAACTCTTAGGAATGACACCATAAACACTTACATGCTTATAGGAAGTAATTTTTGAAGAAGATGGCCAACTTTAGTCATGACACATACAAATAGTCACATTATCTTCTCTTTCAAGACTGATATAATCTTAACACACCATATACATGTAGGTGACACATGCTCTTCCTCTTATATACACCTTGCACATGTAGAAACTCATTTTCACCCTCTGAGTTCAAAGAACTATGTTCTCACTATCTACAATCAGTTCATGCAATAGATAACCTTGTAGTATTACTTATAGCATCCATTAAGGGGAACATAACTTTTGGATCCACTATGAAACTTTATCTCAGAACATCAACCACTCAAAATCATGATATCACACAAATCAAGACATAGTTCATCAAATGGTTTTGATAGAAGCTCCTATACATTCCTTCACATCACAACTACTTACCACAAACATCCTTCTGAGATTTTTAGGAGCATCAAGGAACCATATATCCTTTGATACAAACATCATTTCTTACCAAAAAATTCACCTACAGAATTGTATAATCAAACCACTGTACCTTGATATTTCAAGAGAGCAAATATAGTAAGCAACATATAATTTTAACTTTTCTCAACTTATAGGAGTAATTCAAGGATATTACAATCTCATTATCACTTAGAGAGAACTTGTAGGACCATTAAGACACCTTCCAAATCATTCTTATCCCTTCATACAGTGCACACAGTCTAATAACCCTTCTATATGTAGAAAACATCTAAGAATATTGAAATATACATATTCTCAAATAAATCTTACCATTTATGAGTACCCATTTGGACATATAGTTTCCTCCATAAGCCTTGAATTATGCTCTTGAAGAGACACTACCTAGTGTGCAATACCAACTTTTTCCAATTAGGTCTTCTTGCACCTTCACTGTCAGAACTCAACATTATCACAAATTCAAAAGAAATATGACCTTTTTGTGGTATGAAACTTCTTAAATCTCAATGTATATTCTGTTTAGAAGATTTGATCCAAATTTTGACATTGGAAACCATCATTTTCCCTTTCACACTCAAGATTTCCTTTGTATTGCTTCTTGAGAATAGTTAGAACCCAGTTTTGGATAAAAACCACAAAATGCACATATCTTTGATTGGAAAGATCTCAAATTTTGATAACAAAATTGTATCAAAATCCTCCTAAGGTCCTGCCTGAGACTCAAATTTCTCGAAGAGAAACCATAAATACCACTAGAATTTTTTAAACCACCTTAAATTTAGCCTCATCAACTATCAAGAACACTGTCATTGTTCTTTTCACATAGTGATTTTCTTAAGTCATCATCATTGATGACACATCTCATCTTAAAACTTCTTTGTGAATCATACACACATTTTGGTACACTTGATATATGGCATAGAGACATTTAGAACAATATGCAGGTCTAGACAATTTTGACACTTGACAATACATCATGTCATGAATCAATCACACTACATACTCAATTCACATTAATTGATTCAAACAGAATCAACATTCATTTGGAATTCATCAAGGAATATACATATACTATGAAAAAATTGACATCACACAAACTTTAGATCTTTAACCAATAATATACTTAGATATGACTTATTGGAAGAACACATACCTCAATACCTGTTAATAGTAGTAAAATATGACTCAGACTTCAATAAAACCTCTCTCATTAATACCATGATATAATAGACCTCTTTAGAGACACCATCATGACCCTTATACTCACTGATACATCCCAAACAGACTCCACAACATGATAGTACAAAGATAGACTTGTGGATATAGTCATACCACAATTTGAGACACTAGGACCATGACCTAGTATACTACAATTTGATCAGCCATATATAATCATGAGAACATGCTTAAGAACTTGAAAATACATACCTTGAAATCATGGAGGAGAAAAAAGTTGACCTAGACAACTCCCCCTCACTCCAATGCTTCATTTGAACTGATATACCTTTAGGAAGCCTAGTAGAGGCATATGAAACCATGAAGGATATAAAATAATGACTTGAAGAGGTCCTAATCCTTCTTAGGCACTGGAAATTCACCTCCATCTCCTTACATCTAATATGAGCCCCAAGTCATACCTTGTTTTCCATCAACACCTGCTCTTGAATTCAAATTGGCTCTTGGTGTACCATAATTGGTCCCTCTAGGTTCCCAAAACATGACTTGCCTTCTAGGCTACACAATTAGGACTTTGATAGATTCTTTATTATCTTGTAGGCCCATAATAGTCCCTAGCAACACATCCATACCTATTATAACTGAAGCATAATACCATACTTCTTCCCTTGTAATCACAATGACTCAAATTTTGTCTTGAAGGCTCATATAAATAAAACTTAGCTACATGACATATTTCTTGGCAGTTATAGCACACCACACTCTTTTTTTGCATACTTCTATCATCTTTCCAAGGGTGATCATCTATAGAAATAATCTTACACTCCTTAGCCCTAAAACCAAAACCATTACGTGAGAAACAATAACCATTTAATGATATTTCATACATTGAGGCTCTAGGTTGCCTAATGGAATTTGGATTCATCTTGTATTTGGTGAAGCTCTCCTTCTTTCCACCCCCCTTGCATGGTTCTTCATCCTTCTTACTTGAAACACTGTCATCTTACATATTCTCCTTTCCCTTGAGGTCATCACTAAACCCCAAACCTATTCTTTCATATGCTGATCACTGTTTTCCAAGAAAATCATCAAGATCTTTGGTACTTTTGTACAATTTCTAAAAAGACATTGTCTTCTTGCCAACCTCTAAGAGCTCTGCCCTTAGAATCTCAAAATATTTTTCCAATTTGGAGCACATTATCTCTTTATCTTGCACACTTGAGACTAAAAACCTTACCCTTTCTTCTAGCAATTTGATTGACTCCTTTAGCTTATTTGTTTCTGACCTATGCTATTTTTCTAGATCATGCACCTTATTTTCATAACCCTTGACCTAAGAATTTAGCTTCTTATTCTTGTTTTCAACATGCATTAACTTCTTTTGGATAGTCTCTAGATCATCTTTACCATCCTCTCCATCTTAATTAGAGTAGCTACAATAACCTGATATGAAATCACATAACAATGAAGATTCATCGCTAGTAGATATGGTACCATATTTAGTCACAAACAATGCCTCTTTTTTGATATCTTCATAATAAGATCCAGGATCTGAATCTAAAACACCACTAATAGCATCAGACAAGTAATCATATTCCTTTGAATAAAATATCATTTTTCCCTTCTTCTTATAGTAAAACCTCTTAAAGTTTTTCTTTCTCTTATCATACTTATTCTTCTTGTCATGATCACTATCATGCTCACATCCATCATGATATTTCTTATAGTGCTTATGAAGAAAATTAATAGAAAAATTTCCTACCTTACCACATGCCAACCTTCAATATTCTAGCCATCATTGTAAAGATTTATTCATCTTCAATCTCAACACCATCATCAACCTCCTTGGTCTTCTTACCATTATTCTTCATTTCAGATCTGAAAGAAACCTCTTTCTTAGCTGGTGTAGAGTAAAAAATCCTCATCTCATAAGCAGTCAAAGTCCCATGTAACTCATCCATCTTCAATTGAGTCAAATCCTTGGCTTCTTCAATGGTAGATACTTTGGAATCAAATGCAGAAGTTAGATACCTCAAAACCTTTTGAGAAACAACTTGTTCCTTCACATCTTCTCCTAACCCTTTCATGCTATTAACAATCTTGTCAACTATGAGAAAATATGATGTAATTTATTTGTCCTCATTCATCTTAAGAATATCAAACTGATTTCTAAAAGTTTGAAGCTTAAAAATTCTTACCTTTGAGTCACCTTCTACAAAATTTGTAGTTTCTCCCAGGCTTCTTTTTCTGACTTGTAATACATTACCTTTCCCATCTCATATTCTCCAAGACCACATATGATAACATTAAAAGCCTTGAAATTGTCATAACATGCCGTCTTGTCTACAGTGCAAGTAGGAGGAGTGGTAGGAGTAACATATCAATTTTCAACAACTTTTCAACCATAAAACCCTAAAGACATGATATGAGACTTCATACTGAAAAAAATCATAGTTATTTCCATCAAACAATGACGCCTTATTGGTAGAGAAATCACTCTATTGACTCACAATTTTTGTGCTTCAAAGGATTTCTTTTCAAGTGATCAAAATTATCCAAAAAGACCTACTCTGATAGCAAAATGGAGTGAGATGAGAGGTGAATCATTCCTTACAATTTTAATTTCAATTTCAGATCACTCATATAAACCATTAATCAATTAGCCATCCATTAGTGCGTGCACAACAACATACAACATTCATACAATTAAACATGAGCAAGAGAAACAACAAAATAACACAAGATGTAAGTGGGAAACCCTCAAGGGGCAGAAAACCCAGTAATTGTTTTTGATATTATACACAACAAATACTCAAGTGAATATTACACATCATAAGAGATTTATTTAGTGAGGCACCAACCCCATAAGGAACACCGACCCATAAACCCTTGTTTATATTACTCATAACAAGAGACTCATATGAATATGACTCATCATAAGAGAATTTGATTAAGATATAATTAAATATATGATCCTACAACTCATCTGATGGTGATCACAAGATCCAACTCCAAACACCTTCAACTCTTGCTCAAACCCTAGGTCTTCAAATTTACACAAACCTACACTTTCCTCACTTCTCAATGCATAAAAACCTTACAAAAAAACTTGCATAAATTAATTAATAAACCTATAAAAAACATTATCACCCCTCAACACATGCCTTTAAACCTGAAAAAATCTCACATCCAGATCACACTTTTAATACAAACTCAACTAGTTGGAAATTACACCCAAAACATCACTTTTATAAGCTCTCCTTGATTCAAATTAAAAAGAGTTCAGTTTCCCTCCTTTAGTTCGACCATACCAACTTAAAATCATCCCATATGAATAAATAAAATATTCACATTTGACCCATGTAGGTCGGCCATGCCTAAAAGCATTCATCATGCACCAAAAATCCTCAAAACCCCATCCTAGAATGGCAAAAATCCACTAATCACAAAAAGATTTTTAGTAAATATCCCATATTCACAAAACATGAGTAATATATCATAAAATCATCATACATGGTCACACATCTATATTAACCAATCAAATTATTTCATTTAATGGGCCCACTGGCTCATTTCCTTCTCAAAACAACTACTTCTACCAGCTTGATTTCACCTTTGGGCCTCAAGCTCACCTAAGACGAAATAAAATATGGTATGTGACCACTATATGGAAAAATAAAATCCTGTAGAACACTTCTAAGTAATTTAGACATCATAAAACATCCATATACTCAAACCACAACTACTTTTGTCTTCACCAAAACAAGAAGCCCAAAAATAAAATTTGCAAAATATATTAGTTTTCACCCTTTTTGATACTTTAAAGGCCTCTAAATTACTTAACTAGATTAAAAATTCACCCTTATTCACTTTATAGGTGGTAGAAAGCATCAACTCATCCATTTTATGCTCTAATCAACTCAATCTTTCAACAAAAATAGTCTTGTCCTGAAAAGTAAGAAACCTTATTTCTTGCAAAATGACATGGAAAAAAAATAAAATTAAATAATCATGAGAAAAAAATTATACCAATGGAAATAAATCTTAATCATCTTTCCAGAACATATTGGAACTCCTTCTACCTCCAAGTGGAAGGCCTTCAACCAAGCTCATCTCTGCAAACTACCTGAAACTACCCCAAAATCGCCCTTTGACCAATAAACACAAAAGAAGTATACTTGACCATTAAAATACATCACCATGATCTAAAACCATAATGAAATTCAATAAAAACTCACATAATCACCATAATGTCCATTTAGTTTGCAACTCCTTTGGACAACCTTGTCCCAAACTGAACTTTTTCAGAAAAAATCCTATTTGAGTGGGCTCTAGTTATCAACATAAGATATATAATACCTTTATTGAAACATTTAGGAGTACTATACATCATCAAATCATCATCCATGAAATAACAAGTAAAAATTTCCACTTAGGAAAAAATTATCTCTTAATGATTTTGAGCTAGGGTTTCAAACAAACAAAAAGTTGTTTACCTTCTTAACATTCGTTCATAAAAATATGGCAGTGAAATGAAATCATTATTTTTGTGAAACCTTCTAGAATTAATTTTTAAACATACTTGAAAGCCACAAGGTCCCATGAAAATCACACAATTCAGGATGAGCATCAGAAGGTGCAATTCAAGCTAGAAAAGAACTTATTGACCATGTTTCACCAAAACTGACATTAAATGCAAAATAATCATCATGGAAACCTAATTTTTTTTCCCACATCACTATGAAAAACCTACTAACATCTCCAATCAATAACATTTCATAGCCAACATTCCGTCTCTCTAGACACTGAGACTTTCATAACTAGCCCTTAGGGATTTGTATTGACTAAGTTAGGGTCAACTGAAATAACCTCATAAACATCATATAAATTTTCCAAAAGGCCCTAATATACCTAATAAACCATGATACAACTACCTATATGTATCAATGAACTCACATGGCTCCATAACTCATCCTTATACTTGCTAACATCCATACTTGGTCCAAATGAGCACCTTAAACTTGGTTTATAACCTGTATTTGCACCTTGAAACTCATTTGAGTACCAAAGAAATCTCTAAACATACTATCCATCATTACAATATGCTTCTCAAGTCACTAAGAAGCTCATACCACCATGTATTGTCACATAAGCTAGTTAGGTCACCAAATTAGACTTGCTAGAACTGTGTTCACGTATAAATTTACTATTGTAATAAAAAGAATCTAAAACCTAATAACCTCAAAGAATTTGATCAAATATACACTAAAAATCAATATAAGAGCTTAAAGGAATAACTTATATCATTTCATGAAATAATATTAGATCAAAATAACATGCCTAAGTTACTCCTACTCTTTAGATCACTAACTAAAACATGAACCTATGAAGATCAATTTAATAATCAAAGAGTGATTTGTTGTTTACTTCAAGAAGGTGAATGAATCTCACTAAAATGGCTACAAGTCCAAGTTTATATATTTCATTACTAACATATCATGAAGAAATGGATGAAGAAGTTATTCCAATGGAGGAAGTAAGCTTAGGATCATATGTCTAGAGCTTGGGCTAGTACAAATGAGTTGTAAGGTTGAAAGGGATGGCTTAGCCTTATATTTATAGTTTTCTCTTTGGGAGAGTTTAGAATTTTGGTGCATGTGGGACAAAAGGTAAGCCAAAAAATAAATTTATGATCAGGAGTGGATTAAACATGCTTTATAAGATCTAAGCTTGGTTTAAGATAGTTAAACTTGATTAACAAGTGATTAATGACTCATTGAGAGTTGGGGGAGTATGATTAATCATATGTGATTGATAAATAGCCTAGGAAGCTTGCAGAAGTGATCTAGAGGGGAATATGGAGATGTTTAGCTAATACAAGGGGTTTATTAGCCAAATTAGTTGATTATAAGAGGAATACGACCAAGAAGGTATCATGAATGGGCATATGAGAATGGAGTGAAGAATAGCTAATTAACAAAGTGTCATTAATTGACCAAATTAGAGGAAATACTAGGTGTAAGAATATTTTAGGTGTCTACATTTTCCTCTCTTTGGGTTGGAGTAAGCTACGCCACTTCAAACATAGTAGAAAAGCATAAAAAATTAATTTTTTTGAAGGGTAGGAGAAAATTTATTAGAATTAAGGATGCCCCCTTGAGTGTCGATGGGGGTGATAAAAGAGGTCGATCGACGATAAAAAAGATGAAGGAAAAATATAGAAGATGAAGGAGGTAATATGTCCCTAGAAAAAGAGTAGAATAATATGAAGAGAAGAAAGGGAATATAGAAGAAAATGAGTATGAGGAAGGGGGAATGAGATAACATCCATCTAGTGCCATGTAAACAACTTAATTTTCATCATATTGCTAGTGATCTTCATCATCGGTCCTTATTAAAAATGTAAGCATACGATAAAACTATAACATGACATGAAAAGCCATAGTACAAAAAAATGTATGTGCTAAAACACCAACTCCATGCAACATATAAAATGAAATGCAATATGAGAAATTAAAACGATGCCTAACTCCATGCAATATACATAATGTAATGCAATATGAGAAAGTAAAATGATGCCTAACTTCATGCAACATACATAATATAATGAAATACGATAAATTAAAATGATGCCTAACTCCATGAAACATACATAATGTAATGCAATATGAGAAAGTAAACAATCTAACCTAACAAATAGACATACTAAAAAAATGTTCAAGACAACTGTACAAATATTTTGTTATTGAGCTTTGATTCCGACCTGTGCGAATTAATGACAAGGGTTAAGAATGGTGCCCCACACAAGGGGACAAATGGAGGACATAGGGGTCCTATGAAAAAGCAATCATGCTCTATGACACAGTACCAGGAAACTCATTGTTCCATAGAGTACAAATATAGTAAGCAAACCAACTTTATTAATGGAGGTAGATCCAGATGATCTACAAATTGTGCACATGAATAGGAAAGAATCGAATAAGTTATTTTTAGGATGATTTCTAAGGTGAAATTTTTATATTATTTTTGAGTTTGTGATGGAAACATATTTGAATGTTTTAATTTTCCTTAATTTTTTCTGAAACTATGTACATGAAGATGAAGAAACATGGATTCCCCAGTGTTAGATGGGATGTACAAGGCCAGGATACCCAACATATGTGCAAGGAAGTGAAGATGTGAAAGTTCCCCAATGTTATGTGGGAGTATTCAAAGGTAAACTCTTCACGTGCAGAGGCTAGATCAAGGCCAATATGGATAGGTTCAACCTGATGGTGAACGCTAACCAATGAAGTGCCAAGAAGGACATGATAGAAAGAAGTGGAAGATTATTTTTGTGAAAGGGGACAAAGGTTTCTAAAAACATGGGAAAAAGGAAATATTATAAACATGGATGTTTTGAATAAAGTAGAAGAATTATGTGAATGTTATGAATGTAAATTAGAAGCCTTACAATGAAGAAGTGATTAGCCAAAGGCACAAATTGTGAGACAAGATAGGGACTAGAGTAAGAGTCTAAACAAGGTAAAAAAAAAAGACACTTGGTAACATACTAATATTTTTTTCTCATAGAGATCTAGTGTGTTCATGTGGAAATTAATTACATCTCAAAGTGAATATTTGGTAGACAGTAAGTGAAGACACGCTAGCCAATGTGTAGGAATGATTTATTTTCAAAGTTGATTTATGAATGAATTGTGAAAGGAGAGTCATACATTGCTCCGCTGACATCCAGACGGCCATATCCCTGACAGAGATGCATTTTATTATAATCACAACATCACTCTACTACAAATTAGGCATCCATATCCCCGATGGAGATTATTGGAAATACCCCAAGATAGAGTTATATATCAATTTGCTTTTGCTTTTAGCTTTGGCTTTTTGATTTGATTGATTTTGTTTTGCTTTTTGAAAACGTACTTCAGCTCTTTTGTTTGATAAGGAGTTAAGAACCACATATGGCTTGATGGAAGGATATAAAAGTGATTGCAACAAAGACATTGGCTAGTGTCAAAAAATATATCCAAAAGTTCTTCACAACATGTTTATTGATGTTGATTTTGATGGGATCTCTAAGAGGTCAGTTATTATTTAATTTACCAAGGTGATGAAAGACTAAGGTCAAATGAATACCATAGAGATAAAGGTCGAAAAAATGCGTGTGAATAGACTAACCCAAAATATCATCAAAGGGATGAAAATGGTGGATGAATTGAAAAGGGATGGAAAGAAAGGGAAGAAAGAACATCCATGTGTATGCAATACCTAATTGTGAAGCATATTCGTTTACCTTTGATTTTTTTTTTGTTTTTTTGTATTTGATATTTTTTGGAAAGTAGAATCAACAAGGTCACTCGACGTGATAAGATCCAAAAAAAAAATGTTTGCAATTTCCTTGATTAGGGAGACTAGGCATGTAATCTCATCAAGCATCATATTATCTTCGATCTCAATGATCGTGGTGAGCTCATATCCAACAAATGACTATGATTTATCTTGACATGTGGATTTTGTAAGTGGGATATTGAGTTCTCCATCCAGAGGTTTATGCACTTTGCACCATACTTGATGGTTGTGTTGATGTGCATTATTGAATCGTGTTTGATTATGAACCTTATGGTTGTTTGAATTGTTGGGAGATTTGGAGATCTTGGAACCTTTGATCTTATCTTGATGAAAAAAATGTTTTGGTTTCTTATAAGCTAATGCGTGACTTGTCTGATCCCGAAAAGTGGGAGAAGAAAGTGGAAATTTAAGATTGATGGTAGGAATGGTAGAGATGATGACAGGCCTAACCTGGTCATTGATAGAAGAATAATGTGATGGAGGAGAATATGGTCCAAGAATTGAAGAGGATGGGCTACTAGGAGGTGAGCCACGTATAGAAGATGGAAGGCTACTAGGATGCAACCCCAAGATGGAAGAACAAGGGCTACTTGGAGGCGAACCAAAAATAGAAGACAAAGGGGGGCTACAAGGACGTGGCCCAAGTATAGAAGATAATGGGTTACCAGGAGGTGACCAAAGCAAGGAATATGGTCTACTAGGAGGCGAACCAAGGATAGAAGATTAAGGACTTCCAAAGGTGAACCACTTAGAGAAGATGATGATGGGCGACTGAGAGGTGCCAAAAGGTAATATTTTGATTGAGGAATCATGACATGTAAAGAATGATTGAGTGATTTAAAGATAGGCCATGGATCACTACCAAACCCATGAATGTTGTCATACGAAGATGAATGTGAAGATGGAAAAATAAGATGAGAATCAAGTTCAATGGTCCCAGGATCTTCCTCTATTTTTTGACAAAAGGAATCAATTTCTTCTTCCCAATACATGAGCGTATCAGTTTCTAAAGAGCATTCTTACATTTTATCATCTAAGGGAATGTCATTGTGTGACCCCATGATTTTTGTGATTGCTTCTTCATTCTGAAATGAATCTATCGACATGGGTAGTTGTTCTTTGACCAAAGTAGGTTGACTAGATGAAAGAGGTTCAACAAGTGTGGAATATTTAAAAGATGTTTGATGATGTATATAAAAGGAAATTTTGACCTTATTATGTCCATACAAGAATTGGATAGTGCGTCGAAAGGATATCTTAGCACATTATTTCTTATGAACTATTCGACATGGATGCAAACATCGATCTTTAGAAGATGAAGGAATATATAGTAAGGTATGATCAAAATGACCCGAGGACCAAAGAGGAATTAGATTCCGATTGATAGAAGAAGATGACTTAGGAGATGAATTAGACTTTGCTTAATACGTCTTGTGAGTGGAAGAAGATGGCATTGGTTTAACTATAAGATAATATAGTGACGGTAAAAAATATGACCAGTCATCTAGGTAGGATATTGAGATGGTGGATTCGACTTGGATGATCGTGATGTAAATGTTGACTTAGAATAATGCGATGTGAGTTTTGAATTAGAAGAATTTGGATTCACCTGGATCTTTAATAGAGGAAGAGGTTGTTAAGGCAGTGAATAAGGAAGGTCCTGCAAAGCAAGGGAGGACCATGACTTAGGAGTTGACTTGGATTTATAGTTTGGATCTGAATCCTCAGAAGACTGAGAGGAATCAAAAGAATAATTTAGATTAGAATCATAAGAAGAGTGGGGGGAATATGAATAATAATTTGGATAAGAAGCATCTAAACCATACCATTGACTATAAGACGAAGGTGGGGAACAGGGTGCCCAAACAGTTTTTATAGCGCGAGGAACCAACCGAGGTTTAGTCAAGATGGGAATGTTTTGAGGTAAATTCCTAAAATTAGTTTCCCTATTGTCGTAAGTTTGAGGAACTGTATGATAGTCAGTCATGGTTAACGTCGTTAGGTTTGAATTCCTAGACCTAAATAGTGTAATTGAACTCCTTCAAAGCGAAGGAAGGTCCATGTCGATTTGGGCAGCATAATGACAACCAACTAGACATTTTGTGAATAAATAGGGGATTCTTGTGTGATTTTATAAAGGGAACCTAAGGAAAATATACATCATGATGAAACAATTTCAATGATCCTATCAAGGTTTGGAAAACAAACTGCGAGTGTGAAGGATAAAAAAGGATTGTCCCTAGACAAACGAGTTTACAAGATGACCGATTACAAAGAACAATCATGTAAGTTCAAAACAAAAATCCAAATAAGGAAATACTCTCTATACAAATGCATGTCTTAATGAAAATCTAGCATAAAAAATGATCAACACAATGTCAACACTTACGTCAAGTTTAAAAACAAACAAGGCGTAAGTATTAACAAGGGTTGAACTGTTTTATGATCAAGGTATACTATAAAGAGTATAGATATAAACAAGGCTTGAATCTCAAAATGTGGAAGTTACAAGTGTGAGCAACACAACCATTCCACTTCGATATGTTTAATCAAAATTTATGGAAAATCTTGATATTAGTATTGAAATGATATTGACACGATGCAAATAAAGTAACAACGACACTTTTCAAGGTTGAGGCAATGTTTGGAAAAGGAAAAAGTAAAAGTATATCAAGGAGTTTCTAATGCGTGAGCAACGTAATGCTATAATCTTGAAACTTAAAACCAATTTTATGAGAAACAAGATATAAGTATCAAGGCGATGCAAAAAAAGTAACACCTCAAAGGAAGATTGGTGATGAACAAGCCTAGCTACAAATGAGATGTCTTGAAATGGGTATCAAAACAAGGCTATCAAGATGTGAAGACATACCAACACAATTTCAACATTTAGTAGCCAGTCTCAAGCAAGGAAAAATGTAAATGGGTGCAAAAGTGGCAAACATGATCAATCAATAATACACCTATGATGCTCCTCTTTTGATAAAAAAACCAACAAAAGAGAAAAGGAGTAGATCAAAATGGGGTTGAAAAATACTTGGCATCACTTCAGCAGAGTTTCACCTCATATTTTGACGAGTGAAAAACTAAAAAAAACTAACACTTTGCAAATTATGTGATGAATGATGCTTAGTGCAATTTAATGGATTCTATCTTTATTTGATAAACAAGGTGTAGAATCTGAACAAGTTCTTACTTATTGAAAGCTCTATAAAACATAATGGCTTGATATGGAAAAGTTGGATCCAAGATGATATAACTTCTTATTTGTTCTCTCAACTAGGTGTCACAAATTACCTCTACGAGCTTGATTTGCCAAGAAAGTCACAATGAAAAGTATTAGAATATCTTGACTTTACTTTATCCCCTTTGACACAATGAACATAAATATGCATTTAGTTTTGTTTTCACTAGGATCACAATGGAGATAGTTTTGAATCTAAACCACAAGTGCATAACTAGTGAAGTAGGTAAGCGGAGTGCTTCCCATTTCGTCCACAAGGTTCCCTCTTACATGGAATACTTCGGGGTTCCTAGGAGCATATCCTTTCTTGTAGATTAAGGCTTATGCCAAGGGGAGTTTCTCCTAGTTTAAAGTAGATGAGTTTACCCTTATCCAAACCTGCAAATCAGGTGTTTTGAATATGGTGTGTTTTTTATCTTTAAACTTAGTGAGGTTTTGTCACACACAGTTTGACATACTACAACAAATGTGTTAGATTTCATCTAGATCCTGATTCTTTTGAAAGTGATATGGTCCTTCATGCAATGATTAGTAGTTTCAAGGAATCATAGAAAGAGGATTTAAATGTTGCTTTTGATTCTAAATATCATCCTAAGATGCGAAGGAAGAACATACACAACGTAGAAGCCAGCTAGTTAGTAAAAATGAAGAAAGCTTATGAACCAAACACACAAATCATTGCTTTTTTAATCCCAAATTGATGTTCATTCCCTTAGAAATATTTTAAGGCCTGTACTGAATAGGTTTAATTGCTTATGGTTCTGCTGAGATCTAAATGTTTTCTTGTTCAAGTAGAGCCAAACTTTGTCATCAACCTAGAAATGTGGAAAAACTTTGTTGATAATTAAGCTATTCAATAAAGTATAATAACCTTTTCCTCCAAATGTGATGGTTCATAAAGCTTAAGTGGCTCATGTTCACAACATCTAGTGTGCAAAGTTGAGCAGGAAGATCCAACCTGAAATCATTTTCTCCAATCTGCTGCAAAATATTATAAGACACATACCCAATAGGTTTGAACTCATGATGCTACTGAGATCTAAAGCTTTTATTGTTCAAGTTAGACCAAACGTTGCCACCAACCTAGAAATGTGGAGAAATTCTATGCCAATAATAGAACTCTTTGTATTGTGCTTGATTCTTCAATAAAGCATCATGAATCTGTGCATGAGATTTTAGCCAAATGATGAACAAAAGGATATGCTTATCTTAGATTTCAGGTTAGTCTATTCTTAGTGCATTAGGGTGGTAGCAACTTCTAGTGGATTTGAATATCTAAGCAAATTATGTCTGACGTTTAAGACCCAAAACATACATAAATGTTTCCTTTGATAATATTTCCATGGCGATGGGTCCAACAGCAAGACCCAATATGTCAGACATAAATTCGATTACACAGTTGATCCAAAAAAATTACTATTATGCCTTAACTTGCTCCTTTTGTTGATGTGATGAAGAGCTATGAAAAGAGCTACCTGAATCTCGTGGAATAAGGGATTGATACCCATAGCTAACTTCAAATGGAGAATGTCCTATACATTCATGGATAGCTATAGTGTAAGTATGTTTCCAACCATGAATCTACTTGACATTAAAACATCCAACGTTAAAACATATGAAAATGTTCTCCTCTAGAGCGGGGAAGGGCCCATCCTATATTTATTCATGATCTCATCAATATCTTTTGCCACCATGGGCAACACAATAAACTGCAGCTTCTTATAGAATGACGTGACATGCCAAAGGTAAGTCTCGAATTTTCCTTAAAGCTCTTTCTATTTACTAGTGGAATTTCTAAAATGTCGAATGCATCTCAAGATATTTTCTTATTTAATAAAACCCAACAAGATAATTCTTGCCCAAAAAATTCTTCTATAAATCTGATCTCAGATATGGCAGGTTCAGTTTTGCTCACAAAGGAAGAAACAACTAATTTATAAGGCATTCTCTCTTGTTTTCAAATGAGTCCTTTCATAAGAACCACACACATGCGCGTGTGCACACGCCTAAGAGCAGGTATCATTTTTCTCAATCGTTGTAACTGAAGAAAATTTAGTCAAAGAACAAACATAAACATCTCTTTTAATACATGCAATGGATCACTACTTGCATATATCTCAATTGCATAGACTTCCTAAGATCTCATCACTCAAATCAATTGACTTTTTACTAGAACGCAAATCAGATCCCATGTTTTCTCATGGGGTAAAATAGTGTGTTCAGAATGTGATTTTCTCCTTGAATATTTACTTCCAATATGTAGCAAATAATCATATTTGGTTTCCTTATTCAATCACTGTAGTGCCATGCCCTGCCGTACCTAGTCGGCAAGTCTAGGCAAAGGTCGTCAGCCTTGTTCGCAGTTGCATTTTGACATTTCGTGCAAATTAACCAATCTAATCCCTATTGTGATCCTTGTCGCAAACTCAATTTGGTGTTTTGGTGTGGACTTACTTTTACAAGTTAATTGACTCAAGATCGCATGTCTATACCAACCAAGTCAACTTTCACCACAAAAGGGCACTCGATACTCTTCATAGTCGCGTCATAAAGTCTTTTGATAGGTTGGGTTGACATCTTGCACATCTTAGGTTTTGAACCCCAAGTCGTGTTTTAAAGCACGTTTACAAAATAAATAAAAAATCATTAGTGGTTATGGATAATAATTATAATGATAGTAAAATTTAAATGGTTAAAATAGTAAAATGGGTTTTAAAATAATAAAAAATAAAACAATAAAATGATGAAAATGATATAAAATAAAATAAAACTTGTGTAAGTTGCCATGACCAGATATTCTTTAATCTCAAATTGCAAAATCTGAAAAACGTAATAGTTTGGCTTTGCAGTGGACTCGGGAGACATTTTAATAGACGCAAATCAACGATAATTATAATAATAATCCAAAATTTAGAATAATAGAATAAATAAATAAAAATAAAGCGGAAGTAATAAAAAAATAATATCAAAATGGATTAGGGAAAATAGTTATGCTTTAGGTTTTCTTTTCAATCCTTGGCATTTCAGACTCTTTCCCATTGGAGTTTTGGTGTTTGGGCGGCCACTATGGAAGGGGTAGGTGATTGGAGCAGTTGGATAGGAATGTGCAGACCCTCTCCATGCTTGGGTTACCCATGGCTGCTGGCGCTTGGAATAATGCTTGGGCATTTCTAGCAGCAGTCATTACTGGCAAAATTTCCATCATTTTTTACTGTAAGTCACATACCATTAAGGACAGTTGTGCCATCCATGCTAATGAGACAGTTTACAGTAGGTGGTGGCATATACTCCTCATGAAGCATTGTGGCTATTTCACCTAATGCAACCAACAGGTGTCCACATGATTAGTTCGCCTTTGCTAGCATACTGTCAGCTTGTGTTAAAATCGGGGCTTTGAAATAGGGTATGGACATACACCAAAACACTGATGGAGAAGGAACACGGCTTATGTCAAATGTTGCAGTTGCAAGTGCTATGGTAGATATGTATGCAAAATGTGGAAGCATACACTTGGCATGTGAACTATTCGACTACATGCCTGAAAGAAATGTGACCTCATGGACGGCAATGGTTGCAGGATATGCTCAAAATGGGTTTGTTGAAACGACCTTGGAACCTCCAAATTCCTCAACCTTTGCCAGCATTGTGCTCTCAACCTGAATGCTAAAGATGTTTAAGGATCTTGGGACAAGTTCTGACACAGAATGCCTTTTTTATAGTGGTAGCCAGATGTTTACAGATTGTTTCACAAAGCATTACCAATAATCTCTACAAGAACATTGTTTTTTTGAAATGTTGGAACCAATTTGCATCTCTCACAAAAATTTGTATTGCAATAATCTTGGAGGTGAATGTGCTTTCAGTGGGGCAGTGAACTTATACTCGAAGGTTCTTAGCAGCTCCAATAGTTGTCCCGAGGGCATGTTTAACAATCCAAACGCAATTGCCAACGTCTCACTATGGTAGTAGAGGAATATTTCTTTTTCTCCTTATCTGTGTCATTCGGTACATGTTTTGAATCTAGAAAATATCAAATTGCCTCCATCTTCCAAGACACTTTCTCCAACTTTGCATAGATCTCGTGTATGTGGGTGTGATATGTCTCCTACACAAATATAAACTATTTTATTAGGCATAGAGATAAACTATTTTATTAGATGTTTCTTTTTAAGCAATGCATCATAGAGATGACAAACTGGTCTCACATGGAATGTGATGTTGGATATGCAAAAGACGGGTCTGCTAAAAAGGCTTTGGAGCTTTTAAGCAAATGCAATTGAAAGGTGTAAAGACAAACTTGACGATCTTCTCTACAATCCTCTCAGCTTATGCCAAACTTAGAGCTTTAGAGCAGGGTATGGACAATCGAACAACAATTGAAAGTGGATATTTATCAGATGTACAAAATGTGGAAGCATACTGAAGGCACGAGAATTGTTTGACAATATGCCTCAACAAAATGTGGTCTCATGGAATGCGTACAAAATTGCCTAGAGCACCCCTCGTAACCCACTTTGACTACTCACAGGCATGGTTTTCTTCCTCTTCTAACATTGTTTTCATTTGAATAGTTTTTCCTTCATGTTTGAATTGAAATCAAAATCAAATGTTGGGTGTAATTATTTAATTAAAACCGATCTTGGTGCCCAATCTATTGAAAGTTAATAACAAGAATGCCTGTTTCGGAATGTGCACCCTACTCACGGAATGAGTTGAGACTAATTGAAAACTTAGGTAAGCAAAATTGGAAAAAATGTCACCACCAATTGTAAGTTGAACGCAATATTTTGGTTTAAACAGTCCACTTAAACACCCTTACAAAAGTTACTGAAAGACATTTTAAAACGAAGTGCAAAATATCTTCCCGACTCCCGTAGAGGAGATGTCAACATTTGACTGTGTTAATTGGTGACATGGAGTGCCACATCGACCTGTTGGATATTGCCTCTTTAAAAACTAGACTGCCATCCTGGAAGCAACGAAAGAGCGCATAGGGGGTGCATGAGAGGGAAAAAACCATATACAAACAAGACAATGTGCGCAGAGCACACTTGGAGGGATTAAAACTACTCTAATATGTACAATGATGCAAAAGAACTCAATGGAAGTGTTTGAGATAAATCCCATTGACTAGGATTGGCAGCACATCTCCATCAAGGTGAGATAACTCAAAAGAGTTAGCCTCCTTACAATAACTGATGATGTATGGGCCACTCCAAAGTGCATCAAACTTTGAATGGTGCCCTAGTTTGGCTTTGTCAGCATCCCATTTCAAGACCAGATCACCCATTTTGAAAGCCTAAGCTCTAGCCTTTCTGTCAAACCACTGCTTGGTTGATCTCTAATGTTGTTCTAACTTGATCATGGCAGAATTTTTTAACTCTTCGAGTTCAACCAGCTCTGCCACTCTGATTTCTCTTTGGTCTGCGCCCTCAAACTCCAGCTCTTGGGCCATCTCTAATGAAGGCAATTCAAGTGATACAGGAAGCATTGTTTCTTTACCGTAAACAAGCTTGTAAGGTGAAGTACCTATTGCCTTCTTCACCGTGAATCTGTCTGCCCAAAGCGCGCGTGAGACCTTTGTGTGCCACTACCTCTGGTTGATATCCATTGTCCACTTCATGATTCTGATCAGGTTCTTATTAGTAGACTCTCCCAAGCCATTACCTTGAGGGTAGTAGTTGGAAGAAGTCTTCAAATAGATACCAAGACTAAGAGCCCAATCAAAAAATCTTGTACAAGGGAAGGAAGAGATAATGGTCTAAGGAACATCAAACCTTGTTGCAATACCTTCAAGAAAGTCAAGCATGATTGACTCTGTTGATTCCTTGAGCGTGACAGCTTCTGTCCATCTGGTGAAGTAATATGTGCCTGTCAACACCCACTTATGACCAGCACTCGAAGGAGGGTTGATCATGCCAATGAAGAAAAAAAGCTAATTCGTTTGGATTGGGAGGAGGGGAAGTGCATCCAATTTCTTTTTGCCTGCAAATAAAGCGCAATTTGTGCATTTCATGACCCACTTGTGCGCATTTGCAAACAGGGTAAGCCAAAAGTATCCTAGCTTGATGATTTTCATCATTGTTGCTTTGGCAGAGAAGTGTCCACTAGAGAATCCCATCATGAAATTCTGCTAACTCTTTGTCAACCTATACGCCATTAATACATCACACCATCAATGTTTCTCTTGAAGAGAACACCATCAATCAGCACATATGGAATAGATTGCAGCCTCAGATGTCTTCTCTTTGCTTTTCTCAGTCCAAGAGGGTATGCCCCAAAAGAGAGAAATATTACCATGTCTTCCAACTAGGTTCGCGCACTAGGATCTTCACTTTGCTCAGGTTCAGGGTGCAGGAGCTCTTGATCCAAGAGCAATGAAGTCTCTTAATCATTTTGTGCATCTTCAGCAAGGTGCTTGCAGAGCGCATTGCCTCTAACAATCTTAGTGGATTTGATAGTCACATCATATTCCATGATTTTGGTCACCCATCTAGCTCTTTTCTTGTTGATTTCTGCTCCCATGATGAAGTCTCTCACAGCAGAGTGTGAAAATAACACCTTAACATGATTTGTGGCGAGCATACTTTTGAATTTCTTCAGAGCGCACATGATGGCGAATATCTGTTTCTCCGTTTTACTGTATTTCATTTCATAATCCTTCAGTGTTTGACTGAAGAAAGCCACTGGCTGCTCCATTCCTTGTTCATTTTCTTAAGTCAAAACAGCAACAACACTAGCGTCTGCCCCATAAGCATAATGGATAAAAACCTTGGAGTCGTCCAGATTCATGAGGGTTGGGCCCAGATTGATGAGTGTTGGGGCGAAAGCAATTTCTTGCTTGATTTTGTTGAAGCTTTCATTTCTTTCTGATGTCCACTTGAAGATTGTGTCTTTTCTCAGCATGAGGGTGATGGGCCTAACCAATCCTGCAAAGTTAGGAGTGAATCTCCTAACAAAGTTGATCTTGCCCAAGAATGATTGCAAGGCTTTCTTGTGTGTCGGCAGAGAGAGGGAAAGGATGACTGAAATGCACTCAGATCAATGGTGATACCATCCATTGAGAACACATGGCCCAAAAGCTTGCCTTACGCAACAACAAAGTTGCACTTCCTGGGGTTGAGGGATACCCCAAACTCTTTGCATCTCTCAAATACTTTCTCCAGATGCATCATGTGATCAACGCTCTACTTTGAGAAGACAGGTATGTCATCCAAATAAACTAGGATGAACTCATTGATATATCCCTTGAAGGCAATGTCCATGGCTATCTGGAATGTTTGTACCTGCATTTGACAAACCAAAAGGAATTTTTTGATAAGCATATGTACCCCATTTGGTTGAAAATGTTGTTTTGAATTGATCCTCTTCCTTGACCATGATCTGATTGAAGCCGGAATACCCATCCTACATGGAAAAACTTTGCACGCCAGGCACAGTCTGCAGAATCTGCTCCATAGAAGGCAAAGGATAATGATAGCTCCATAGATGCTTTATTCAAATCTCTAAAATCAACACAAAGTTTGATTTCACCATTCTTCTTGCACACTAGAACAAGATTCGCGACCCAAGTAGAGTACTTGATAGGAAAACTAATGTTTTGCCTCAATGAGTTTGGATAACTCCTTCCTCATAAGGGGCTCTATTTTAGGGTTGACAGGCCTTTGTTTTTGTTTGATAGGCTTGATACTAGGATCAAGGTCAATGGAATGTTGAGCAACACTTGGATCAAATCCTTTGAGGTCTTCATACTCCCATGAGAAGACGTCAACATACTTTTGACATAGATGAATGAAGGCTTGTTTTGACAACTCTTTTCCGCGCGCAATAGTGATTGGAGTGCAATCTTTTTGCAGCATGCATGTACTTTTCTTCACCCTTGAACTCGTCATCAAGGTTGAATATGTGCTCTAAGGTGACCATCTCTTTAGGTAACTTGTTTGTCTTTAGTTAAATCACTTGGTCACCATAGTTGTTATGCAAGTCAACTTGCATGTTTAAAGAGAACTCAACTTCATTCTAAATGAACTGGACAATCTACGCATCATTGTCAAACACTTGCCAGTTGGTTTCATTGTCTAGAATGGATGGCCTTATCATCATCTTGATGTGTTGCTACTACACATTACCTTGGACGAAATTATCAGCAAGGGAGAATTGTGAACCAAGGGCCACCATCTGATCTGCTTCTTTGTTCTTCTTTCTTGGCACCACCTTAATATTTAGAGCTTCAAATATCTCTAGGAGGTCCCAAAATCTATGCTTATAAGCTTTGAGAAGCTTACTTTTTATTGAGTGCTTATTTTTGACCTGGTGGATGACCAACTTAGTATCCCTAAAGATATGCAATGCCATGATTTGTTTCTTCTCAGTGATCAGAAGATCATGCACCAATGGTTCATATTCTGCTACATTTTTGGAGCATACAAAATGTGACCTGTGTGTGAAGAATAATTTTTCATCTCTCGGGGAGATAAGGACCACACCTATGTCCACGCCATTTCTTCCTCTGGAGCCATCTAAATATAGCTTCCATAGTCTATAATTTTCTTCATTTGGTTTGAGTGTGCTAGGGAGCACAAATTATTCTTTAAGAATACAGTAACTACCAAGACTCATTTCATGAGCTGTAGGGGCCGTGTCATAAGGGTCAAATTCATAGTGCCTATTAGTCCATTCATCTAGTAATAGATCAAGTATAATAGGGGGAATAGGTATATCTTTTGAAACTGAATCTTATTCTTGACCTTCTTGGATTAGGTAATTGGGTTGGAGAGGTTATAGGTCATATGAATCAACATAATAGGAAAATATAGGCTCATTTTTTTTGGGTAAACCAGGTACCATACCTTGTTCTTAGTAACATATGAGACTATCCAGAAGACAAGTAGCCACCCCACATTGGGAGTGAAGTCTCTTGATAAGAAGATGGAAAATAAAGGAGGTAGGGTAAATGATTGACACATCTTGAGTTATTGATTAAGCTCATACATGCATAGAAGGGTTAACTCAAGATCATTGATGAATCCTAGAGTGGTGATAGTTGAGCCATCAAGATGTAAGACTCCTTTAGACATGGGGGTGTACTTAAGGCCTAAGACATCAACAATTTTCCTTTGCATAACAGAAGTACTATCCCTTGAATCATTCATGTAATTATGCACAAGGTGTTTGCCTATTATAAAGGACATATAAAAGGGTGGGCTTTTGAAAAATTTTCTTACTTTTTTCTCTTCTTCTTGAAATATATTGACAAAATCTTGTGGCCTATGGTTAACTAGGTCAGCACATGGGAGTTGTGCCAAAGATTCATGTAACAAGTCACACTGAGATGGAATGGCCAGGGCATCCCACATTATGACATTTACATTTGTCTTCTTCATCTGGTCCATAATGTTGAATGGAAGGCCCATGGAATTATGCATTTGAGGCATAACAACATCTTTTCTTGATTGTTTAGGCATAGAAACAAAGGCTTTAGGTTATGCATAGGATTGACCTACCAAAGGAGGGGCACGTACCAATTCTGTCTAAGCATTCCATAGGATCTCACGTAGAATATTACGCACCAAAACTGTTAGATTCCTTATCATCTTTTGATGCTTATAGGTGAGCTTCTTCTTTTTACTTTTGAGGATCAGCCTATGTGGCAAGAATAAAAGGTTGCACACTAGTTTCCATCATTATCTTCTTGTACCTTGTGTTTTTAACAACATGTGCGCGCGACCTACTCGAGATATCTGTAGCTTGGTTCATTATACATAAGTCTTCTACACCAAAGAACACACGGTTAACTTTAGGAAAAAACTCCAGAGGTTCTTCATTTTCAGGTTCATGTGCGTTAGTGGAATGATTATTACTTGAAAAACTTTAAACCATGTAGCCCTGTGCGCGTAAGGCATTGTTTCAATGATACTGACTATTGGGTATGTTACAAGGAAAACACCAATTTGACTCTTGATCCATAATGTTTGGAAATGGAACAAGTGTTAGGCTTGGAATGGGAATTGGAAGAGGTTACATGTGTAGAAACAATATCACGCACTTTAGGTATTATTTAGTCCTGGTTTAATACTACTATTCATCTGTTTTTGAGTGAAGACAATACTAATTAGCCCATGTATTTTGGCCTTTTTACTTTGCTTTCTATCATCACTGCTGACCTCTTGCATGTACTCGCCCAGTCATTTTTGTCATTTTGCATCATCTTATCCCTAACTGGGGTGCCCCAGGAGTCGTAGTCCAATTTGGGGTGCCCTGATCATTTTTACACTTTTCAGTCATCGTTTGGGCACTTTCTAGCTATTTGAGCTTTCCATATTTTTAGTGGTCATCCTTTTTCAGGGTTAATTACAAAATTATATAAAGAGAACCATATACATATAAAGTTATGAGACCATAATGAGGGACCAAGCACTAAGCACTACTATCATCCACTTAAGGTTGCATCCATCTAAGGCATCTATAGCTCCATTTGCATATATACATATTTATCAAAAGGGAAAAGGATGGTTCATTTGCATCACACTGCATAGGAGGGAAGTTTATTCTATTCCATCCACTATATATTTACATTTCTACATCTAGTTATTGCTTGCTAATTCACAAAGTGCGACTGACACAAGAGAACCTAGGGCACGATATTCACACACACACACTATAACTACATTTGGGTATGAAATGTAGTGTAACGCTCAATTAATAAGTACACCATTGTGTCCACTGAGGACAATCCCACCCCTTCATATGCATCTTTATTTTTTTAGGGTTTCAATGCTTGGCTTGGGAATTTTTAGGTCTCTTCTTCATCTTTGATTTACAACAACATCCAATGTAGTCCAACGACATCAACATGACAGGAAGTGAAGAAATCCAATCATCCAGTGACACCTCAGAGGAGGTTTACAGATATTTTTCATAGACCAGGGCACCTAGATCCCAGACCAGAGCACCTGAGGTGCCCAATCTAACCTAATGTTCTAGATTTGTATTATCTGGATCTCCTGTGCAGTCGTTCCTACATTTCGTTCATCCAATTTCTTCTATGACATAGTCCTATGACATCATCGAATTAGCTAATGCCTTTCCTAACCCTCTTTGTATTTAGGGTTTCATATTCTTACTTGCTTAGTGGTTTGGTTTAATTTCTTTATTTACTTAGCTTTTATTTACTGTTGTGCATAATACTATATTACACTAGAATAATTCCCATTTTAGTTTAATCATTTTAGTGAATCCCAACGCTTTCATGCTTAGGATCCTTATTTTTCCTCTATCATGGGTCATAAAGTTACTGAAATTTCTTTATCTAAATTATTTAAGATGCATTCCAAATGCCAAGTTGTTTTAAAAAAATCCTTAAACACCAGGTCTCTTCCTAAGAATACACCACCACACAAAATAAGTCCTATATTTACTCATGTATTTTTAGATCCTATTCCTTGTGATCCTACATCTAATCAATCAATGTTGGACTCAATTCAAGATTTGACATTATTTATTTTAAGACTAAACTTAAGGCCATGGAATCCATGATTACATCTCTCAAATATGAAATTCAACATCTAAGGACACTTCTCAGACTCATGCTTGTCCTCCTTCTATGTATCATTCTCATTCTATGTATACTACATGTGCTCATATAGTGAGCCTTAAGTTCATACAATTACTAGAGCCTCTCACCTTGGATCACAATGCTAAACAACATGACCTCATTACTGACTCCTTAGTTGTCATTTGATCACTTTACCACCTACTCATTACTATCCTCCTTATCAGCCAGTAAAATATCAAGGGCATCCATATTGTAATTATCATTAGATCAATAGACATAATGATAATGATTGCTATGCCTTATAATGATGAATCAAGCATCTTGCGCATCAAGGCTTTATCACATTCACTACACAAAATTATGTTGCATTCCCATGCACACATATTGTACCTAAATGGGCTCCTAAATATACTCCTTTTATGTATAATGATCATCTCGCTACTGCTTCTCATGTGCCTTCTTCAGTTAATCAAGCACTACCTATTCAATCCACTCAAATTACAAAATCACCTCTCAAGGTTTGTCTTCCATCACCTCCTTATCCTTAGTCATCTACACTACTATCAAGTCAAACTACGAAACCCCTTATTAAGGTTTATCTCATGCCTCCTCCATCAAAGGTATTTGCGACATCACCAGGTCATGCTCAACAACCACCTCCTATAGTTAAACTTGTAATTCCTCTGTCTGCTATAGAACATACCTATGTCGATGACTGGGACTCGAATGAAGCTTACTATGATGATGAACCATTTGATGGTCCCACTCCTTTATCACCTCAGTGTCCCATCACTTTTGTTAAGGAAACTAATCCTTACATTGATCCACTTAGTGTCTTTTGACTAGACCTTTATCGCTTACATACATGAGGGGCATCATAACTCCTCCCCCTGTATTACTATCCTCTCATGCACTTGAAGCTTCGTTCTTAGTGACTAATCTTATCTAAGAATTTTAAAAAACCTCTTGATACAGTAGCATCATCATTACCCGATGACACACTCTTGTGCTTCAGTTCACACTCGACTGTTGAGGGCATACTACACATGAACCCCACACACTACATAATAGGTACTACACATTCTATCTCTTCACACATCTCACATCCTATGTCTTATGTCTTACATTCTACATTATACATTTAGTCTACATCATTTCAAAATTTGCGCATCTACACATCATACCTATTCTACACATAATATTAGTGTTATACTCCTTTGTTCTAAGAGTTTATTATTACATACTACCCATCATGCATATCACATAATGTGCATGTTCACACTATTAATCTATCTACACACCTTGCATTACATACTATATATAACATAATGCAAAATTTACACATCACATGGTCATCTATTGTCATCACACATCATACTTATTCTTCTACGTGCTGAACTCACTACCATATGACACACTCTAGTTCCTCAATCCATACTTTACTGCCAAGGGTTTATCAATCAAATGGACCTTTTCATACACACACATTAATAACTTGACCTTCTATCACGTGACATTACTCAGTTATCGACATACACTATAGGATAAATGGTAACCTATTCCTTCATCTTGTAATGGTATACGCTTTAGGATACATCACCACTCCCTATATTTGTCTCATCGTGATATACAATTTAGGATACATCATCACACATTCATCTCTAGGTCACATATAATTAACACACATACACGTTCACCATAATGAGTTACACATATCACATAATTCGACCATTTCCTGATGACACACTCTCGTTTACAGCTCATTCTTGACTGCTGAGGGGGCATACTAAATGAACCTCACTGCATACAACTTTATTCACTCGGGGGGCACGCAACTCCTATCATCCATCTTGCATTCCATTCTATCCATCCACAACATGTTACATATATTGGTTGCTTATACTATTACTTACATTTACTTGTATATGTTCACTTTGCTATGCATGGTACATAGATCTCTTGTAGGTCATTATCTTTACCATACACACATGCACGTCCACGTCATTTTCTAGTTATGATAGCAGATACAGGTTTCTTACATGCAACATGAATTCTTTCCTCCTACCAGTCCTATAATGGTTACTAGGGGCATCCAAATTCGTCTCTTACAGGTGCTACTGTCTCATTTTGTATTTATAATTCTACATTACTTGGTTATACATGATTTTGACATATGGGTTATCTTTCTAACATGCTAACGAGTTCTTCATGTGAAACATTTGTTTTGTAGGATTACTTACTTCCATGGATATCTGTCTGTTTGTATGCTATTATTTATCTCTTCTTTGATATTGTATACGAGGCTTGCCCTTTGTTTGGTGTGCACACTATTTTGTTTGTATGTGGCCACTATGGCCTTGAGTGTCTTGCGACATCGTGAGTGATGTACCATGTTTGCAACCCACTTTGGTGGTCTATGATTGTATTATTACGTGATTACTAGATTTTTAGCTTCTACATTGTTTGGTAGCTTACAATTGTATTTTACATGCATGCTTTTTCATACTAACTCTTATTTTATAGCTATTGGTTTTTATGCACCATTGTTTCTACCAAGTGCCTTCCCTTCCCCCTGCAGGGCATAGTTTACATGGTCGATCCTATTTTAGGGCCACATCCTCCTATCCTTGATGTTGCATGCACCCCAAAAAGGGGGGCATAATTTGGGGTTTACACACTACACAACTCTCTACACCAATACATTTTAGTTTAGTTTCCTTCCTTGACATTGTGGGTTATACAACGAGTGGGTTCAGACTAGTCTACAAACTCCATACACAACAAATTTTATTGGACAACTTATCCTTAGCATTTTGGGGAGTAGTTACAGGTTGGAGGATACAACGAACTTTCATTCCTACACTTCTTTGGCCAGTGGCATTGAGATCGCCCAAAAAACTAGGTAGTACAGAGATCTCTTCACGCTATTCTCAGGGAAGCAGTTACAGGTTGGAGAATAACACAACTTTCTCCCTACAATTCTTCAGCCACAGTGGCGTGAGATCTCCCAAAAAACTCATCACTTCACCAATGGTTACATGATATCCTTTTCTACACCCTTTCTCTCATCACGGATCAGGTGCACATGTTCCTTTTACATTTTTCATAGTTCTATTTACAGTATTTTTACTATATTCATGAGATTTTTCCATATACATGCGTATTTGAATACTTAATCGTATTATCTTTTACAGGTCCATCTGTATGGGAAGCAAGCAATAAACAAAAACAAACAACAATGATGTCAACAAAAAACATTTTGCGGCAGCACATACCTCATACTAACATGTATGTACCTCACATACATCGACATCTACACACACATTTCCATGCACTAGGTTCACTTTCATCACTTTTTTACACTTTTGCATCTTTAGTCTCCATGCTCCACTATTTTCTCATTACATGCTTTTTCTAGTCCATTGGCTTGCTTTCGAAATCACTTTACATGGACATTAGGTATGCATCTTTATCTACTTTATATTACCGACTGTTCCACTCACCAACATAAGGTGGGGGTAAATGTAGACACAAAATATCGTAATTTGGGTATTATTTAGTCTTAGTCTCATAATACTATTCATATGGTTTTTAAGTGAAGAAATTATTAATTAACCCATGTCCTTTGGCCATTTTACTTTACTTTCTGTCGTCACTACTGACCTCCCGCATGTACTCGCCTAGTCAGTTTTGTCATTTTGCATCATCTTATCCCTGACTGGGGCTGCATAACCCAATACTGGGGATCCCCTGGTGCCCCAGTCCCATTCAGGGAGCCTTGATCTTTTTTACACTTTGTAACTCATCTTTTGGGAACTTTCTAGCTATTTGAGCTTTCTATGTTTTTGGTGGTTGCCCTTTTCGGGGTTAATTACGAAATTAGATCAAGAGAACCATATAAATATAAAGTTATGAGACCATAATGAGGGACCAAGCACTAAGCACTACTATCATCCACCTAATGTTGCATCCATCTAAGGAATCTAAGGCTCCATTTACATCCATCTATCTCCATCACAAGGGACAAGTTTGGTTCATCTTCATCACACTTCATAGGAGGGAAGTTTATTCTATTCCATCCACCATCTATTTATATTTCTATATCTAGTTATTGCTCACTACTTCACAAAGTGTGATTGACACAAGAGCACCTACGGTACAATTCTCACATACACACCTAGAACTACAGTTAGGTCTGAAATGTAGTACAACACTCAGTTAGTAAGTCCACCATTGTGACTGCTGAGGATAGGCTGACCCCTTCATATGCATCTTTATTTTTTTAGGGTTTTGATGCTTGGCTTGGGGTTTTACTAGTCTCTTCTTCATCTCTGATTTATAATGAAATCCAATGCAGTACAGTGACATCAACATGATAGGAAGCGAAGGCAATCCAATCATCTAGTGACACCTCAAAGGAGGTTTGTAGAGATTTTTCATAGACCAAGGCACCCAAATCTCAAACTAGAGTGCCCCAGGTACCCCAGTCCTTCTCCCGACACCCAAGTCCATCCTACTGTTCTAGATCTATATTTTCTAAAGCTCATGTATGCAGTCATTCCTGCATTCCATTCATCCAGTTTCTTCTGTGACACAATCCTATGACATCATCTGAATTAGCTAAGGCCTTTCCTAACCCTCTTTGTCTTTAGGGTTTCATATTATTACTTGCTTAGTGGCTTGGGTTACTTTCTTTATTTACTACTATGCATAATACTAGATTACACTGGAATATCCACATTTTAGTTTAATTAATGCGATAAGAACTATTTGTAATGGGAGGTGCACATTATCATGCCATCTTTCATTTTGCTAGTTTTGCCCATATATTTGATTTGAATATTGATTTCTGAAGGGTTGATGGATTTGGTTATACCTTTGATTAGAATTATTTTTGAAGGCTTATGCATGCTGCTTTTCTAAAGATATGAATTTATCGGACAAGTTTCTAATTACGGCCTTCATTTCCTCATCCTCTTTTGATGCGTGGGAGAATAAGAAGTGGAGGCAGTGGGTTGGGTGCTATGCTCAGGGATATGAGTAATGGAAGGCTGGGGTGCATGAGGTATTTCTAGAAACAAGGGCACAAGCGGTCTAAGAACTAACTTCCTTGCTTGTATTAAACAATTTTCAGACCATAATGGCTAATTCATAGGCCCCAGGAAATGTTGCGCCCCCCATAGATTAGATCGTGACAACTATATCAGAATTTAAAGTCCTTAAAAAGTAAAGGAATGCACCTTATGGAGTTAGTCTTACAAGGGTTGGGATTCTCTCCCAGGTCTTTTGAAATCTGAAGTTGAAGTCTACCATAAGCTCATTTGGATCCCTCTTTATGGTTGTCAACTGTTCAAGCAAGGATAGATTATCTGCCTTTTCTCCAAATCAATTGTAAAGGGTTGACCCTAGCTGATTCCAGTTCTGAATTGATCCTACTGTCAAACTCCTGAACCATTTCAAATATCTTCCTTTGAATTAGGAAGCCAATAATCTAATAGCCACATCTTATTCAACAACTTGGTGGATGGCACATACATTAGCAATTAACTGTATATGGTCAGCAAGAGTAACATGGTTCTCCCTAGTGAAGAAAGGGATACTTTTAATTACAGATGTTGGAATAGGATTTTGAGTATTAAGAGCAAATAGGACTATTACCAATAAAGTGAAAGAATCCTTGATTTTTTTGTGCTGCCACGATGATAGGCCTAAGAAATCTAGTAGACTGCAAGGAAGGTTTACCAGGAGGTGGTGTTGAGAGTGCATGACGCGCTGGAGATGGAGATGCATGCACAATTATTTTCTTACTTCTTCTTCTTGGAGAAAGATGGAGGTACTTGAAGGACTCTTCAGCTACTACGCTTTGTCTGGTATGTATCCTTCTCATGAAAAATGCATGTAGACTACTGAAATTAGTAGATCTGAGTGTTGGGGAGTCACTAGATGTGTTGAAACAAGCCTCCAAAGGATTGGAATCACTAATTCACACAAAGAAACTTAGCAATGATGAAATCTAAAAATTGTTGGAGCTCAAAATTATACCCATCCTAGATCAGGATAAACTAGGATTTTGAGGCAACATGGGACTGTCTCCAAGTTGTGAGACCTTGCGCACTTGAGACAGAACTCTGGAGAACGCTGGTTCCTCTACCTATTTCTACTGCTAAGAACTACTCTGAAGAAGGGAAATGTACCTACCTATCACTACTCTAAGATTCTAAGGGATCGAGGTGAGAAGGAGATGCATGAAAAGGGAAAAATAAGCTAAAGGAGGTGATAAAACCATAAAAAAGGGACATGAACACGATTAGCTTTGAGAAAAATGAAGTAAAATATGTGTAGAGAGGGTAGACACACGTACCACAACTTGAAACACACTCACACTCTCATTTTCATGGGGCACAATCACAAATGGAACCTGTAGGGACATGAGAGAGCACAAAAAATGAACAATACAAATGAGAGGCAAGGAAGAGAGTAGCCACCAAACAAAGATTCTAACCTTCAAAAAATGCACAGTCAATTAAAATGGCAGAGAGTAGCCACAAAAAAAGATTAAAGACCTCTTGAACTTACTTCTCAAAAATTATGCACAGTGCGATTAAAATGGATAGATGAGGCTGATATCCACATGTAATTAGCATCTAGATCTAAAGGCCTGCTTTTCAACTCAAAATAATGCAAAGAACCAAAGTCCTTAGCAAACTAAAGGGGTATAACCTTTTACAATGAGCATTGCTCTTACATTTATAGAAGATGAAGGAGAGAAGAGGAGGAGAAAGAAGAGGGAAACTTAGATTCAAATCTTCAACCACAAATAGCAAGCAATAACTACCTGTAAATCCACTTGCGAAGCTATCAGATCTTCCTCTCCATGCAGGTTTGACTTGTGGAATAAGCAAAAGGCATAATCAAATCGATATGGGTGGTTGAGCTAACTGAAGTTGTGCATTAATGGATGAATGAAGTTTCCATATTTTCTTCCTATTACCAAATCCCACCTAAAATCTAATTTGAATGGTCCAACATGTAGCCCATGTCAACAACTTTCCAACGAGACCAAAAACACATAAATATGAGCTTTATAGCAAAAATGTTATGATGAACAGAATATCTATAGTACAAACTGAACATGTAATGACATGTGGCACACTCTGATTGATTTAAAGGATCGAAAACTTACTCATTTGTTTTTTATTTTCTGCCACATGTCGTGTAATGGTTCATTGCAAGGATTCGACACCCAGTTGGCATGCTTTGATAGGTTGTGTGTTGCACACTCAAGTATGATAGGTTCCACTTGGCATAATGATTGACATGGAGGAATACACGAGGCATGTGAGCAAGGGGCGTGAGAAGCAAAAGACAAGAACGTGAAAGTGATGCACATGAAAGCAAAAAGACAAGATGCATACCTGAAAAGGACACAAGTATGCATGTGGGGCACACATCAAAATGAAATGATGCAAGTCAACAAGGAAGGAAGGGGTGCATAGGAAATGCGTAAGGGACCTAGCCAAATTCAGAAAGCAAGCTAAGGGTGCATGTGAAACGTATGTGAGATATAGGAAATAAGGCGGGCACGCGAGAAGTGCATGCGAGGGAAAATGGAAGAGGAGATAGAGAAATGGAGAAGGAAGGGCGTGTGGAGGAAAAAAAACCTCAAAAAATGCCAAGGAAACCATCAAAGTGCGTGTAACTTGTAATATTTTGAACTTCAAAGCCAAAATGGGGATGTAATTTTTCAAAAAATATAGGATATTATTTTATACAACAATGACATTTTGAACTACTATTGTTTCCTCTATCTTATCTCCAAGACCTCTAATGATATTGAAAACTTCATCTACTCTCAGTAGATATGCAACAATGTTCTCATCTTCTTTCATCATCAAGCTCTCAAATTGTCTTCTACAGGTCTGTAAATTTTCCATATTCACCTTGGAGTCTCCTTCATAGATGGTTTGTAACTTATCCCACATTCCTTTAACAGTATCACAATACACGACCTTCAAAACTCAGCTTCTGAGAGACCGCATAAAATAACATTCATTGTTTTGGACTTACTTTCATAAGCCCTCTTTCCTACATCAGTTGGGGGTGTAGTAGGTATAGTATCTCTAAAATCCATTAATTTTCATATATCAAATAAAAATGTGTGAGGACCCTGCAACACTACTTTACCAATCACAACAATTTTAACTAGAAATGGAAACAACTTGCAAAAAATAACTCAAGCAAAAGAACTTGAAATGATATTGCAAATAACTCGGATATTGAATCACATGCCTCTTCGAGGGGGCAACCTCCTTTGAGTAAGATCAATACAATATATTTGTGGATGCCTCATTGAGCCTCAACACATTCTTATATACTAATTCTTATCCAAAAAACTACTACTTCCCACACATGTGGGATTATTCAAATATGCTGAAGGGCTGAATTACAAAGAATATGCATCCAAAGTAACTAATATACTTTAAAGAAAATATAAGGGTAGGAACATGGGTTCCTAACATCCCCTCCCTCTTGGAAAAAATATTTTCAAAGATTCAGATGTGGAAATTGGTGATGAATTTGGAGAAGTGGTTCCCATGTTACATCTTCTAGTTAGCATGTCGTGCCACTGGATTAGGAATTCAGTGATGGAGCGGGAGTGAAGTTAGCAGGTTTTCTTGTCTAGGATGGATTTTGGTTTGAGAAGGAATGGAGGATTCATTATCGAGATATGGTAAAGTGGTTTGTGCTTGGACATTGGTTCCCAAAAATTTCTTCAAATAGGAGACATGGAAAACTAGGTGAATTCTGGAGGAAGGTGGAAGCTCCAACTTGTAAGCAATCAAACCAATTTTCTGGAGGACCTTATATGGCCTGTAAAACTTTGGAGAAAGCTTATGATGCCTTTTGAGCTTCAAGGATGACTACTTGTAAGGTTGGAGATGAAGGAAGACCATATCGTCTAGTTGGAAGGTGCACTCAGAGTGGTGCTGATCAACCTATTACTTCATTTCATTCTGTGCCATGTGGAGATTGGCTCATAGAGTGCTAAGAATATGATCCTGGTTACGGAGAGTAGTGTTGACTGCATGAAATATTGAACTACTAGGGTTATATGGAAGAAGGGTTGGTGGATTTTGACCATAGACTTGCTTCATATGGGGGGGTCATTTTAGTAGAAGTGTGGTATGAGGTATTGTACCACCACTCTGCAAGGGGAAGCCACTTTTTCCACTGGTGTTTTTGTTATGAAATAAAAAAACAAAGGAGTTTTTTCCTAAATAATCGTTTGACAATTTTATCTGTCCATCCATCTGAGGGTGATACGGGGATCTCATCTTTAGTTAGGTGCCTTTGTGTCAGAAAAAATATGTCCACAAATTGTTGGTGAAAGTTCGCATCATGATCAGAGACAATGGAGGAAGGAATGCCATGATAGATGGAAAAATTGATCCATGAAAATATGGGTCACCGTGGAGGATTTATATGGATGGGTGAGGGAACAAAAATGACTATATTTGGAGAGGCAGTCGACCAAAACCAAGCTCATTGCTTTACCTCCCGACTTAGGGAGACCCTCAATAAAATCCATAGAGATATCTATCCAGATCCTAGCTGGAATTGGAAAGGGCCCAACAAACCAGGAATTACTATTGTCTCACCTTTGTGGTGTTGGCAGGTATCACATTTTGCCAACATCTATTTAATAACACCCTTCATTCCTTTCCAAAAGAAGTTTCGGCGTGCCTGCTCATAAGTTTTGAGAAATCCGGAGTGTCCTACTAATGGAGAAGCATAGATTTCATAGAAGACAACTTGATGAATGTTTGTGTAATGGGGAAGCAAAAAATGACCCTTGTGTCACAGAAATGCACCATCCCATGAATAATGCAATGTAGCTGTGGGGTTAATGGCCAATCGCTAGATGAGGTGTTGTGAGGAGGGATCAAGTGCATACCCCATTTTTATAGATTCCAGCTAATTTAGGATGGGAATGGAGATGGTCGACAGAGATGCCTAGTCCTTGAATGCATGTGAGAGAGCATTGGACACAATATTATCTTTACCCTTCTTATAGGTTATCTCATAATCATACCCCATGAGTTTGCTGACCCATTTCTTGTTTTGTTAGGGATGAGACCCGTTATTCCAAGAAATATTTCAAACTATGGTGATCTGTTTTGATGCAAAAATTATTCCCCAGTAGGTATGGCCACCATTTTTGTACTGCATGGAGAATTTCCATCATTACCTTCTCATATATAGACAAGGCTAAGTTTCATCCTGAAATAGCTTTGAAAGTGAAGGAAATTGAGTGACCTGATTAGAGAAGGGAAACACCCAAGCCATTCCCATATGCATTAATTTCAATGGTGAAATTTTGAGTGAAGTCTAACATGGCCAAAACTGGTGTGCTACACATAGCCTGTTGAAGAGCCAAAAATTCCGGGTCAGCTGTTGTGTTATAAGTGAATGCATCCTTCTTCAATAAGGAAATCAAAGGGCTTGTAATATTTCCATATTCCTTGATGAACTTGCGGTAGTAACCTGTAAGGCCTAGAAAGCCATGAAGGCTCTTGAGATTTGTTTGCTAAGGCCACTCCTGCATTTCTCTGATCTTGTTTGGATCTACATGAACCCGGTTGGTAGAGACAGTGTGCCCTATATATTCCACTTCTTCGAGGCCAAAGGAAAACTTGGATTGTTTAGAAAATAATTTATTGTCTGCCAGAATTTTTAATGCCCTGTCAATATGCTGAGGGTGCTTGGCCCATGTGCAGTTGTAGATCAAGGTATCGTCAAAGAAAACTATGACAAATTGATGTAGGAAAGGATGAAAGATTTTATTCATGAGTACTTGAAAGGTGGAAGGGGTATTTGTAAGGCCAAATGACATGACCAAAAATTAAAAGTGACCATCATGAGTGCGGAAGGATGTTTTTAGAATGTCGTCAAGATGTACTCAAATCTGGTGATAGCCAGAGCAAAGGTCCAATTTAGAGAAAAATTATGCCCCATGGAGCTCATCCAGAAGCTCATCAATGACCGGAATGGGGAATTTATCTTTGATGGTGAGGTGGTTAAGGGTATGCAAGTCAATGCATAACTACCACGATCCATCCTTTTTGTGGAAAAGAAGCAATGGAGAGGAGTATGGGTTGGTGCTGGGGTGAATTATGCCGGATTTGAGGAGGTCCCAAACTAGGTTTTTAATTTCAGTCTTTTATAGATATGGATAATGGTAGGGAAATTTTTTGGGGGGGATGCTTCTTGGGAGGAGTGGGATGTGGTGATCTTCAGGCCGTGAAGGATGCAAACCCATTGGTTTGATAAAAATAGTAGAATATTTGTCAAGGATGGCTTGCAAGTCCGCAGGGTTGCTAATAGTAGTGGGGGGTTGGAGTTGGATGGAGTGCAGTTGGGAAATCATCCCATGGGATCCTTTCTTCAAAAGATTTTCCATGTGATGGAAGTTGATGATGGAAGAAAATCTTGGTAATAATCCCTTTAAGGTGTGCTTCTGGCCATTATCTTTGAACTGCATCCAGAGCTCAGAAAAATCCCATAGAATAGGTCCCAAAGTGTGGAGCCATTGTGCACCTAAAACCACATCACATCCGCCTAGAGGTAGGGAAAACATATCTGATTGCAAAGTGTATTTACCTATCACAATGTGTACATTATGAACATTTCCCTTTACAAGGCAGTGTTCCCCCATTAGCAATTATTACTTAAAATCTAGAACACAGGGTACACAAAACAATCTTCCTGACTTAGCATAATGCGGGGATTGATGAAATTGTGTGTGCCTTCCTGAGTTAATGAGGATTGTGAAAGGAATATTTTTGAAGCACCCCTTGACCTTCATAGTTTGCTAGAGTGGTAATGACTCGCTAGTACGTGCAGATGAGATCTCTGGTTGATCTTCCTAGGGTATAGAATCCTCTGTGGGGCTTGGTTCATCTGGAGCATGCTGGAAGTCTTGGATATTTGCCTCATGGTGTATTGCTTTGGTGGTGATTCCATATCTAGTAGATAAATCTTTTGTGTGACATACCTATGACCCTTAACCCATTTATCATCATAGTTGTAGCATAATCCCTTCTCTTTACATGCCCACATCTCAACCTCAGTGCAAGACGCTTGATTTGGGTGTTGGACATTGGCCACTGGTTGGTTGGGTTCTTGGCTGTGAACAACTGTGGGGGTTGACACTATGCGCTGAGATTTTATCTTCAGCCAACTTATCCAAGCTCCAAGGCTTCCATCATGTTGGTGGGGTGAAATATTTTCACCTCTGAGTGGATTGGCTCCTTGAGGCCACTAAAAAAGTAACTCTTGAAGAAGTCTTTTGTTGGCCCTTTAGTGTGATTAGCTAATTTCTCAAACTCTTACTGTTACTCCTGAACAAGTACTGGTCTTGCAGAAGTTTGGTGAGATCTCTAGATGAAGTCCTTGAATTAAGAGGGTACCAAATCTCCCCAAAATGAGGGAAGTAAATTTCTTCACAATCAGGTTCATCATTTGTCTATGGGATACCAACACTACCAATGTAGTGCATCCTTTTCCAAGTAGTAGGAGGCTATTGGAACTTGATTGACATAATAAGTATCGTGAATGTGGAAGAGCTATTTGGCCTGATAAATCCATCATGTAAGATCTGTACTATTGAACTTGGGAAAGTTTGTCTTGGGCCCACGGGATTAGTTAGAGGAGTTTTGTGAGGAGGAATCCTACTTTTTCTGATGTTTTATCAAAATATCATTCTATTAATTCAATCCTTGTAGCCTTTGAGCTAGCTTAGTGACTTGGGATTTCAATGTTTCAAGTTCTTCCTCCATGACTTTTGTGCCTGTACGGGTGAAAACCATAACCAAGGTTCTTTTTTTTTGTTTTTTTGGCAATGGATAGAAAAAATATTTCTAAAACACATTTAGTAATGGTAATTTGGGATATGAGCTCAAGAAAAGGGGGAAATTGGACTTGGATGGGGTTTTTGGCACTTTTTCGACAATTTTGACGGAGGAAAAATGCAATTTGGGAGCCGAAATGGTAAGAATTGAATTTTTTTCCTTAAGGCAAAAAGGAGTGGAATAGTGAAAGGAATAATGTGTGCAAATTTTGGGGAAATCGGGTAAAAAATGAAGAAGTTATGACAAACCCTAAAAAAATGAAAATGGTAATTTCTAAGTGATAGAAGTGGAATTTGGTCTTTGAACCTCAATGTATGAAATGTGTGGACTAGAATTTCAGGTGTTCTAGGAAAGTTCCAGGGAAAATGGAGCTATAATGTGAAATATATGGCTAAAAAACATTATTTCTAATGCCTTATTTTAGTTTAATTTATTTTATTCGTGAGCAAGAGAATTGCCAAGCACCCACTGAAGACCCTACACACAAACCAGAAATGAAACCATAACTTAAATCGATAGAACACAACAATTTTGGCTCGATTTGGGTTTGTACAGAGAAGAATGGTCTTGAGCAAATGATGAAGGATGTCTTCTAAAGCTTATGGTTTGGAAATGGAGATAACCACCTAGAACTTTCAAGGTTTCTTAGCTCTACCCAATGCCCATACTAGGTTGCCATGTGAAAGTTAAGGAGTGCCTGTGGAATGTGCTTCTCTTTCTTCTGGCTCTGGATGTCTACAATTTTAAAAAAAACTAGTTATCTAGTGTCTACCCAAAATTGACTATCAGGGGACGGTTAACATAATGCAAACGAAATGCAATATTGCTAGAAATGACACAACTTGTAGCTTCTACCCAGATTTATAGAATAGAGTGCAATAGTGCAAACAGAATGCAAACAAAATTTGGACCACTTTCTGATAACCAAGATCTTGTTTGGGCGAGGTGAGAGCATATGGTGGAAAGAATTAGATCTCCTTAATTTACTGAAAAGAGAAAAAAAAATTGTCCTTGGAAAGTGCTTTGATAACATATGTGAGGACCCTACAACACTACTTTACCAATCACAATTTTTTAAACTAGAAATGGAAACAACTTACAACAAATAACTCAAGCAAAAGAACTCAAAATGATATTACAAATAACTCAGAATGATATTGAATTGTATGCATCATCGAGGGGGTAACCTCCTTTGAGAAATCTCAATACAATATATTCGTGGATGCCTCATCAAGCCTCAACACCTTCTTATATACTAATTCCTATCCAAGAAACCACTACTTCCTGCACATGTGGGATTATTCAAATATGCTGAAGGGACGAATTATAAAGCATATGCTTCCAAAGTAACTAATATATTATAAAGAAAATAGAAGGATAGGAACACAGGTTCCTAACAAAATGAAATGAGATATTTCTTCATCATAATTCTCCAAAATGCATAATTACCCCATTTAAGAGTGGATCTTTGTTGGTTGAGAAACCTCCTTGAACCTGATTGCTCACCATGATACCTATGCTTTTTGAATCACGTTCAAGATGTTAATAATATTCAAATGAAAAAAATATGATACTAATTATTTGAAAAAAAAAACTTGGGTTGGGATGAATTAGTTTCTTTAAAAACTTTTACTTCAGTTATCCTTATGCATTCATCAAACCATCATCATATGAACAATGTTAACTTAGTTAAGAAAATCATCAAGTAACGTAACAACCATCCACATGAGAAAGAAACAAAAGAGAACACATGAACACTTTATTTAAGTGGGAAACCCTAAAGGGGAAGAAAAACCATTGAATTTTTCTTATATATAACAAAATTCAATATTTAGTGAATCACCAACTCCACAAGGAGCACCAACCCCTAATTTATCTAGCACCAACTAGACTTTAACAAGCACTAACTTGCAAGGAGGATATAACCCCCTGATTTATTAGGAACCAACATGAATTTTGAAATAACCAACTTGTAAGGATGTACTAACCCCTTAGGGTTTTATTGAATCTCTAACTCCATAAATAAGACCAAGCACCAACTCTGTAACCTAAGAAAATTTTCCACTTTTTCTTGTTGCTATCTTAACAAATTATGGACTTCTTTGCAATAATTATCTCTTATTATCTCTTCTTATTGGTTTTATCTCTATATCAGATACATCAACATGCTCTCAGGTCTTTATAACTCCATCTGATCCTTAAACATCGAATACTTTTCATACACATGATCATTTGAAAACACTCAAAACTGCCTCCTTTGTTAACTCGCTCTTCTTCTTCTTCACTAGGTAATATGCATGAAAAAATTGATTTTCACCACCTATAAGATGTTATTCATGGCTTTATTTAACTCTTCATATGGTCTACAATACCTTATTCAGCCCTCACACTCAACCTCTAACTCACACTTTTCTCCATGTACACACTCTAGCTCAAATAGGCCTAATTAACCTAGCTTATATACATGTCTCAAGCGAAAACACCTTATAGTTCGGCCATATATACTTAGGTTAGTCATCAGAGAGAAAAAAAATCTAATAAACATGAAAAAATCAAAACATAAACTCCATTAGGTCTCGCAACAACTTCATTAGGTCATTTTCTCCTTTAGGACTTAAGAAGGCCTACTATATTAGGTCTACTAGCACAATGATACAAATTGAACTTTGTGGGGAAAAAAGAGCACCATCAAACCAAAAAAAACCTCCAAGAACATTTTCAATGACCTATAAATTATTCCTCCATTCTTAGCAAGATCCATACTTTCATTTCATACCATGAAAACACCTTAAGAACATGTCTGCCCTACTGGGTCCTCAAGAACCAGTTTTTAAGAATCAAGCCTGAACCATATCAAAACACTTCACAAAGATGAATGAGACACTTTTAAAAACACTACATTACCCCCTTAACATCACACAATGCATTATAATCTTCAATTCAAAGCACAAAGGTTTAATAATGACTTTTCTATAAGTATACTTAGGACTGTCCCAAAAACCCGTCATGTGAAATTGACTTGGTTATGCCACCAAATGACTGAAAATTGTCTATAAATAATCATAGGAATGTAGATAAGGTCCATGTAATCATGAATCATCCATTGTTTCACTCTTTCCTTTGAAAAACTTGTGAGATACAACAAATTCTTTAGAATCAAGCATTTTTCTGTGGGGAACACTAACTCATCTGAACACACAAAAACCACCTAGAGATATGTACGAGAGTCATCTACATGATAACATCATAAAAATAGTAAAAAAATTCACTTTTGGGCATATATGAGCAATTTATTTCATATCGACTTGAAACTAGGGTTTTAGAAGGGTTTTTGACCAATTTTGGTGTTAATGATTGTTCATAAATAATATGACCTTAAAACCCAAACCAATGCAAAAAATTCTTATTTAAGACACATATCAACTTGTAATTAATATATTAGGGTCTCATGTAGAATATTAGCATGCCAATGAGCATCAAAAAGTTGACTTACAGCTGGGAAACACCATTTTCAAACACCCGGTTTTTTGCCAAAAACTCAATATCTTGAAAAATACTCCAAACTGAGACCTAAATGTTTTTCCACATAATTTTATCAACATTATAAACAACTTCCCATACACATATTTTCATATTGGCACTGAAAAATGATCAAAATACCTCATTAGGATAGGTAATTCTCAAGGAATCCTCTAAGTTCAGTCCACAAGATCAGCTTTAATGCTTTTTCCTTATATACATGTCCTCAAAACTTCATAAACATGTATAAAAAAATTTCATACCTATAAAAATACTTACATGCCCATACTTACCTTGGAAATTGAGACACATACCTCATTAGGACTTGATTTATTCATTTTTCTTTCAAATTCTGTCTCCCTTTGTACTCAAACTATCCTGACAAACAACTGAAATCCTCTATGCATATCTTGAAATGACCAGTAGGCATAATTTGACATAATTCACCATCAATGAAAACACACACCAAACTATCCACAACACTTTTTGGCATCAACAAGGCATAATATTCATTTTGACATAAATGAGCACAACATAAAGTTAATGACAACACTCCAAACTCACCTTGACCAACTTTACATCAATGAAAAATTCTCAATAATCAAGATAACTCCTACTTTTAAACCTTGCATTAATTTTTATTTTTATGTATTCCACATCACATAAAATATCATCAAATCTTAAAAATGGTGTACACAAGATCAAGTGAGCATTCAATGATGTTTTTGTAGACACAAAATCATGCATATACTACTATTTTACTATATCGCCAAGTATGTTCTTTTATATAAGGATCTTGTGTAAGAAACGTGTTCACTAGTGACACAACGTCTATTCCATCTGCTTTCTTTATTTGTTTCTATTGTTTTATCTCTTGCATCTATCGTTTCTATACATAGTTCTGGTCAGGTCATTGGGATCCCTATCTATCGGTCTTCTCACATTTGTTATCAATTGTCTCTAGACACTAGCGCCTAGGACTGGAAACTAGTGCTCGAGTGCTCCTATCTAACCTGGGATCTCTTGTCCCCTTTGTTCTTGTTCACATTTTTTATATTTATGGTTGGCCTTTTTTGGTTTTCTTACTCCAATCCCAAGGTCCTAGTTGGCATGTCATGTCATTAGTGTCTAAATCCAATCAATAAATACAACATACATACCATTATAATGGTAGGAAATTCTAAGGGAAAAGACTATCTACATACTATCAAAGGGACTACATTTTGGGCTGATTACTCTACATACATTGCAAAAGAGGGGGAAGTGATAAATTCCATCCCACACATTTGCATCTTATCTAGATTTACCTAGCTATCTTGGTGTCATTGGCGCGAGGACAACCTAGGAGAACTATTGCACAAACAAGAACATAGAGTTATATGGAATTTGAGATGTAGTATAATGATTGATCGTAATCTCATCCTTCAGATGACTACTGAGGCCATTATAACTTCTCATAATGCATATTTTATTCCAATTTGATGTGTTCTTGAGCTTGTGTAGGTAGCTAGGGTTTCTGTTGTAGATTACAGGTAACTCAGTGATCCAAGTGCAACATAAAAATGACCAACGAAAAACAAGTGTGAATCCCTAATGACATAGAAGAAACTAGGATCCGAGCTACTATGCAGTCTACAATGCCCAAGAGATGTCTCTAGTGCCCTCGGCACCCTCGCTCCTTTTCAAGCGCCAATGTATAGGCTTGTTGGCATATTCCAAAATTTGTATCAAGTGTTTTTGACATCCTACCCAACCGTTTCATCAGTTGCTGTATTTCAGATATAATTCGGGATACGAATAAATCAGATAATTACCTTATCCTTCTCATTTTCTTACATAGCTACATATTTAGATTGCTTAACATATGTGTTTCATTGTATATCTTTATAGTGACTCTGTAATTAGATTTAATATATCAGATTTTAGATTTTATTAAATTGATTTTGAAGTGGTAGTTTTTTAGAAATTAAATGAGTATGTGAAAGTTTATTAGAAATTTAAAGGTTACGTGATTTGTTATTAAAAACTAAACCATGAAATCACATCTTATCATTGCAATAGGTTTGGCTGAGCTCAAGTGAGCCTCAACTGATGTTGTCAAACATTATTTTTTAGAAATTAATGGAGTATTAGACAATTTATTATAAATTTAACGATTATGTGGTAGTTTATTAAAAATTAAAATGTCAAATCACAACTTATCATTGCAATAACTTTGGGTGAGCTCAAATGAGTAGAAAATAATGTTACGAAGTGGTAGTTTTTAAGAAATTAAAGGAGCACATGACATTTTTTTGTAGTTTATTAGAAATTTAAAAATTATGGGGCAATTTATTAAAAATTAAATGAAAATATATTATAAATTTAAATATTGCGCATAGAAATTGATTCAAAATGAAAACATCAAATCACATCTTATCATTGCAACAACTTCGGGCAAGCTCAAGTGAGCCTCAAGTAATGTTGTGAACTACTAGTTTTTTAGAAAATATGTGACTGTTTATTAGAAGTTTAAAGATCATATATCATTTATTAAAACATTAAAACATTAAATCACATCTTATCATTGTAATAATTTGGGGGAAAGCTCGAGTGAGCCTTAACAATTATACTTGTTGATGGATGTCACATCCCTACTAGTGGAGGCCCCCTTCACATGCACTTTTCTCCCTTTTTCTATACATGTGTGGGGTCTTGAATGGTGTGAAAATAAAATAGATTGACACTTGTTTCGAATGTAATTAAACCTATTAGATTTTTGAAAATAAAACATTATATATATTTCTTCTTTATTAATTTATACCTATATGAATATTTATTTCTTCCTCATGACTTATGTGTCTATTCCAACAAAATATCCACATTAAATACTTTGTTTCAAACCAAATTACACCTTAGACACTAACTCTTAAACAACTAATAGGCTATACTAGTAATTGCACATGAGTTGTAAATTACACCGGAGAGGATAACAATGTTAAGTTTGTTGGAGTTGTAATTTACAACGAAGTATATGAAAACTTAGAAATAAACAATTTTTTTTTCTAGAAACTGAGAATAATCAAGTACATGTTACATTATTATAGTGTAAGTTTTTTTTTTTTAGATTGCTTCATTTAGCATCACCAATAATTGCTACAAGAACATTCTCCCTTTTTAAAATGAATGAAATGGATCCCATTTCTCTGAATAACTTTGCATCAATCTTAGAGTTAATTCTCATTATAATGTGACAATGAACACATATATCATAAGAGACGCTATGGGTCAAAAGTATTTGACCAAATACAATGCTCAAGTTCTGTCCCCAGTCCTATTATGTCTGTTGCAGAGGGAGAATGAGATGATGAAAAAAGCTATACGTCAATCCTCATAAATTAGCAATCCCTAGACCCTTTCTTTTTACATTAGTAGGAGATTAATTGGCTAAGGCATCGAATGTTGTAATTTTTTTCTCCTTGACTTTGGGTTCTACATATGATTAATGAAATAGAGGATGAGCTTATTGAATGTCCATGAATATGTGAAATAGTGAAACAAACAGAACAACAAATCTATGTCCATGAATATGTGTCAAAATCATGGCAAGGTGTTCGTGAACATGATATGTGCTAATTTAGTGATAATGATATTTATATGGCATTGGTTGAAGGAAATACTTGATATGAGTTCCTTCAGACTTGTCTTGAAAATAATTTTCTGTCTGATTGATGCCAACAACTTCTAATTCTACTCTTGAATTCTTGACTTCAGGAATGTTGATTTGAGTATCCACATCCATCAATCACATTGTCCAACTGAATTTAAGGTAATAATATCTCGATTACACCTATCAATGTAAGAGTCAATCCCATTCCCAAGAGTCGTCAATGGTTAATATCTCATATCTTTTTAAAATAGAGCAAGGGAAAATTGGGGTGGATATTGTAGATAGTACTAATATGATATCCCTTTGCAAATTACTTAATTAAAGATGGAGATATCTATTCTCTGCTTCTAAAAATGAAAATGGAAATCACGATGACAACTTACATGTTTTGATGTTCCCATGGTTCGCTCACAACTATATCTCTACCTTCATTCACCTTTCCACAACACTGGCTGCCAAAGGAGTCAATATATCCTTCCTTTCAACCCCTCTTAAAATTTCTAGGATTACCCCTCTTTCTTAAACAGAACAAAGTGTAATTAATGGAGTTATAATTTACCCCTGTAGAGGGTTTTCCTCCAGGAATAGAAAATACTGCAGATCTCCCTTTGGTGCAGCTCATGCCTATGTTAAAAAAAGCCAAGGATGGATTAGAAAAACCTTTGCAAGCTCTTATGTGCCAAATTTTTCTGGATATAGATGCCTTTAACATAATACATCACTGGGATCCTGTGGCTGCCACTGATTTAGCATCAACACTGTGACTACTGGCTATTTTTTGGGTACAAAAAGGCCACTAAAATAAAATAAGAAATGACAGCAGGAGACTTAATGAACCCTCCCGTCTATTTCCCTTTCTCATGCGTCACTTAAAGGCCGTTTGAAGCGAGTGGTGGGATGCTTTGGTGACTTCTTTTCCATGGTCGTAAAAACTTTCTCTAAAATTCAAGTTCATAAAATATTTAGAAACAAATTTAGGAAAACCCGTGTTTGCATTAAGTCCTCTAGTTCCATGTGATCAGGGGGATCAGGTAGAGGATGCTAATGCTTATAGCTTACAGTGGCTAGAAAAGCATGAGGCTTCTTCAATTGTTTATGTGACTCATCTTGGAGGAGTTGATGTTTGGAGTGGAGATTGAGAGAGGAGAGTATGGAAAATTTTAAGGGAATGATATATGTAAAGCTGTGAAGAAGATCATGGTGGAAGAATAGGGGAGGGAATTGAGATCGAAATCTATAGATATATGGAGTGTGTTTGATACTAAAATATTGTTGCAAGGCAAGGATGGATCTCAAAATAAGTGTAATGATAAATTTATCCTAGGGTTAAGAGATTTGAAAGGAATTGAGGACTGTAAATATCTAGGATTGTAAAAAAAATCTAAAATCCAGCAACCTCTAAAGTTAACTATCGGAATTTGACACTTTCTAGCAAAGGCATCTTCAAAGGTGGACGCCTACAGATGAATTATGGGAATAAAAACTCCCTTCGAAAAAAACATCATGCCCATAGGAATATTGTCCTCTCTCCAGAATAATTGGAGACTGATGTTATAATTGATTAGCTCCCCTCATTCATGAAATAGTCAAATGCATTGAAAGATTTTGACTTTAATTAAATGACACTATGATTTTGATTACTTTTTTAATATTTAAAATATTAATTTAAAAACATTTCACCCACTACTAACTTATTGAAGCCCATAGCCTGAGAGGGTAAAATATTTAAGTGAAATTGAGGATTCTCACAATTTTTAATATGGAAAAGAATACAAAACCTCAACGTTTATGGGGCCACCTTATGAGGATGGGAGAAGATTAAAACTAGTGGTTGCCCCTAGAGGAGCAAGTCTATTTCGAAAGAGTTGTTGACGGAGGGAATATTACTAGAAGTGATATGAGTGGGTCGGGGAGGTGCTAGAGATCTCAAATAATTAACAACATGAATTCTTAGTGTATGTTCAGTTACGTGAAAAAAGAGTAATTTTTAAGATAATCATATGATAAGAAATATCAAGTTGCACTGAGTAGAATCCTACCCTTAAATTCAATCTAAAATCAGCTAGAGATCACTGATCAATGTAGACATGGATACGAATACAAGAGACAAGTAAAAAATTACATACATGCAATTAATGTAAGCCATGGAAGAATTCAACGATGGATATCTAATCATCTCTAGTACCTTTTGGAAAGGAATTTCAAATATTTCCCATCACAGTTTGTCTTACGTTGGCGTGAGATTGGAGCTTTAAAATTTGTCTTCCATAAAAAAATTCTTTGTTTCGTCAGTTATGGGACACATTAAATTTAAAATAGATATATTAGAAGGATTACCACAACGTAGTCATGGGAGTGGCAGAAGGTCTCAAAAATTTGCACCACAATTGTTGTGACAAAAGAATTGCAATAAATGATAGAATGAAAAACTAATTTAATCTTTTAAAATACTATTACAAGATCAAGTATATTACAATGGCTTAGATAAAATTATATTGTTTATTAATTTATATGCAATAGTGGAATTTCTTTGTTGATAAAGCAATTACATTTAAGAGAGTGAAGTGTGAATGCATTTTGCTGATATGATAATGTATTTTCTATTTTCTTTGTATTGAATTGTTGAATGTCTTTGTGAACTGGGACAAGGCCCACTGTCTTTTGTAGCCTTGGATGATTACACCGTATGAGGTGAAAGTATGGTCGACAGGTCAAAATAAGTGAGAATAATGCAATTGTCCACTTGCAGGAGAATATTCTCAGGCTTGAGGTCTTTATACACGATGCCTAGCTCGTGGAGGTGTTCCAACTCCAATACAATATCCATGACATAGAACCTTACCAAAACATAAAAAACTACTTTTATTCAACAACATGGTTTTCAATATGAAGTTACAAGAAATGTTTAGAAAACCAAAACCGTAAATAACTCCCAATATCAAAAAAATGAATCAGTTGCTCAGTAGGTGATGGGTCAAATGTATGGAAATAAGTTGAGCCTGTAAAAAATTGATTAACCAAAATGTGGAATTATCTAAGTTAATATAAGTAGAAATAACAATAGAAATAACTAGTATAAAGTGAAATACCGATGCTAAATATTTTATATTGATATTTAAATGAAGTAGAATAAATGAAATAGAATGGATAAGATACTAACCTGAAGATGACTTACCTCGTAGTATGTTGGACTCGATTAGATTGATGTGTGAACGAGATAGACTGTGAAGGTGCTACCCTTGGAATTGTAGAAACTGGAGATCTAGCTGGACCAGGGCATCTGGGAGAGGACTGTGGTGCTTGCAGGTGCCCTGGTCTGTATTTTGGGCGCTATGATCTGTAGAAAATATTAGGATCTAAATCTAGCAGTGTCACAAATTCTTCACAATTTCTTTATTTTTGTCACAATATTCTTGCTTATGTCACTCTGATTCCAATATGAAGATCTACCTGTAAAACCCCATTCAAAGCATAAAATTTCTAAAAAATAAAAATTTATATGAATAGGTTAGACCAACCTTAGCTGCCACAATGGTGGAATTACAACTAAGCAATGCACTACATTCCAGACCCAATGTTTGTGCCTAGGGTGCCCTAGCATCAATGACCCAGAAGTAGGAGAAATAACTAGATATAAAGATGTAAATGGTGGATGGAGTATAATGAATACAACCATTTCCCCATATGATTGTGTGATGCATATGTAAATGATGCCCAAATGCAGTCCCTTGCCTTAGTAGATAGCTAGCCTTTGATAGATGATAGTCTTCCCCTAATATAGTGAGTATGCTATGTTTATATAGGGATCTCCTTTTCAAATTTTGACACAAATGACCTGACATTCCGACTAGTACCTAGGGGAAATAATGGGAAAATGAAAAAGACCAACCTCAAATAGATAAATTAGACCTAAGTGTTATGGGGACCAGGGTACCTAAAATCATGGATTGGGGCACCGACGGGTGCCTAACACTACCTTAGGCACCCCAATCAAGGAACAAAGACAATAATCAAGAAAATTACAACACCTAAGACTCCCTGAGAGATGACCAAAAGTGTGTAGACAACTGACGACTCTACCAAAAAAATGACGATAACGAATGACTAACTAATGACCAGACTAGGGAATAGGTCATTAGTGAATACTCTTATTACATGAGATCCATTTATAAAATGACATACTTGGTGATATGAATGTAATAGTAAGTGCGTGATTTTGTGACTAAATTTTCCCCCACTTTATGTTAGTGAACGGAAATCTTGGTAACATAAAGTAGATAGAGATGCGTACCTGATAGAAGTTAGAGAATCCCATGTTGTAGTATAATGCAAAAACATGTAGAAGAAGTGTGCCGAAAGAACCATAAAAGTGTGCTGAACCATGGATCAATAGGTTGATCCATATAACAAAGTGAACACATGTAAATGTCGAGATGAAGTGCACTAAATGAAAGTGATGATTAGGATGTATGATGATTTCGAACGTGTGTGATGATGATGAGATGGGGTAGGGAGTGATTAGTTCCCAACCCAAACGCTTGTATACGAATGAAGAACTGGAGGATTTGGGCGTCGTGCCACCAGAGGAAGAGTGTAGGGAGAAAAGTGCGTTATTATCCAATCTCTAACTACATCCTCAATATCTAGGCATTGCAGACAAACTCAAATCAATTTTTTTGGTTTCTGGATCTTGGCAATTCCGATCAAACAATTGACCCATATAGGAGTGGTATAGGAAAGACACTCTTGCCCCCACTCCATGGGTGTCACCACAATGTGATAGTTTCCAAGTTAGGTCATTTGGAAGAAAACACAAAATATATGATGGCTTCCAAGTTAGGTCATCTGGAAGCAAACACAAAATATAAAATAATTTCCCAAGTTAGGTCATCTTGAGAAGTGATGAATGTAATCTCCCAATTTAGGTCATCCGTGAGGCCATGTGTAACTCCCAAGTTAGGTCATTAGGGAGGCCAATTATGTTGAGCTTGTATTGGTTGAATGATCTTGATTTGTTAGAATTTTGAACTTGTTGATTGATTGATTGATTGGTCGATTGTTTGATTAGTTACTTGTGGAGATATTTTACACAAGTTGCCCCCATGTTAGGTCATCAGGGGAGATCAATATAAATTTTTGAATAATCACATTGAAATATATTTAATCACTTATTTCCCCCAAGTTAGGTCATTAGGGGGAAGTGATGAAATGTCACATAGAAAAATTGTATGTTTGTTGCCCCCAAATTAGGTCACTAGGGGAAATTAATAGTGAAATGTCACGCAATGAATTAGTAAATGTTTTCAAAAGGTGAATTGGTAGTGTTGATTAATCACCTTATAATATAAGTGGAATTATAGGATGCCCCAATGATATGCCCCCCTTTCGCTGAAAGGGGAAGTGATGAAGAGAACAAATGCTAAGACAAAAGTAAGCAAAAAATAGATAGAAAGTGGTAGAAATTGCCAAAATGTGTAAAAATTGAATGGAAGACAACGTCGAATAGAAATAACGCATGTGAACATTTGTTTAATACGGTGCCAAAAAAAATTCTGAAAATAATGCCGCAAACGGGGTGCAAATCAGAGTAGAAATGTGCATGAGATATGATGAAAATGGTGTAGTGTGTATTAGTTGTGGGAGTAAGTGTGAAATAATGATTATAATAAAGTAATTGATGAAAAAGTAACTATAAATAGTAATGTGAAAAGTGCTTAGCTACTTCATTTATTGTTTATGTGAGTGTGAGATTGAGCATGGGGTGAGTGAAAATACCGCAAGTCAGAATAATGTGTCCTAGTCGGTTTGAGAGGATGACGACCGCCGTAGCATTGTGTACGATTGCGAAGTTGGTAAGTGCATTGATTTTCACAAAATGTATGGTGTATTAGGTGTTTTGGTTGAAAGTTTTTAAATTTGGAGATTTTTTAAATTTCTTGGCGTTTTTTACTTGGAAAAGAGTCGTGAGGGTTCCAGTGATCCCTGGGACTAGAGCACCCAAAACTGGACACTAGTGTCCTGCACCTAGGAACCCCAGTTCTACATCTAGGTGTCATGGTCCAGAATGTGTGCATTTGATGTATAATGGTGATAACATGTTTGTATTATGATACATCAATATATTTTGTCTTATAATGTGTTTTAATGATGCATTTGTTGTTATTTTATAGTGTGTAGAGGGATATACACTCGAGGGAATTCCGTGGTGGGAAGAATATGAGTACATTGCTTGGGTTGGGTCTGCCAGATGATGATTGGGATGCGATGGAACATGCTGGCCTATGGAACATAGCAAGGATGGGGGATGTATCCCACAATATGCCCATGTTGACCACGCTATGTGAGAGAGGGTGCACATATATATGCACATTTTGGTTTCCTATGAGGGAGATGACTGTTACGTTGGAGGATGTATATAACATAATACAATTGCCGGTTGTTGGGGAGAGAATACAAGTTATGCCAATAGAGGATATGGAGTGACAGATGCGAGCCACTAGATGGTATTTTGTGGGGACTCAACTACTTGCCGAGGCCCATATCAACTTGGATGGTATTTTACGGTATGGGGTTCCGCGCTTGCAGAAGTTCATAAAAATTTTCATTGCTTCATGTATTTCCATAAAGGGAGGAGGTATAGGATTATTGTATAAGATGCATGACATATGTTAGCGGATAAAGGAGGAGGGTACTGGATATGCGTGGGCACAGTGTGTATTGACCCACCTATATAGAAATCTATACCAATTTACGCATGAGGATCATGGTGGAGAGATATGAGCCACCACACTATTGCATGTACGGGAATATGAGAACATAGCCATATTGAGACCACTTGGAGGTCCACGAGGAGAGTGGGCTAGACCAAAGATATATGCGCGACGATGGGTTGATATTAATGGTAGAAAGATGGACACATATACCTATAGGGCACTGATTGATAGGATGGGGCCCAAGGAAGATATATGGAGGCCATACTATGACTATAGGGGATGGACCGAGGGTGCTACAGAGTTGTGATGTATTTAGAGGACCGTGTGGTTAGAGGACCGCTTTCTAGGCATGACCGAGCTTTTTCAGGTTGAGTGAGTATCACATCAGTTTGGCATGGCTTAGGATGTGCCCCCAGAGTCATACATATGGTTGTGAGCTATAAGAGAACCTAGGAGGGCCAGAGCGAGGCTAGGGCCCATAACAGAGCAACAAGTACCGCCAGGGCCAGATGATGTAGATGTAACAATAGAGATTGTTGATGGAGATGATGCAAGTTATAATAAGGAGTACCATGCATGGTGGGAAGCTCATCGGTGGGTATTGTTGTACTAGTTGTTCACAGGTCTAGTGGAGTTACCGCATGGGGGAGAAGGGGAGGGGGAAGCATGTGCCCCTGATCCGATAATAGCCATAACGGAGCGTAAGTATTTGTATAGTTGTGTTGTGTAATTATGTTGGTTACCTGTATTATTATATATCATTGTCTAATGCATTGCGACTTGTGTTTGTAGGTGATGCATATTGGTAATTGATTATGGACACATCCATCTACACATTATGTGGAATGTGCCGATCGATGTGTTTGGTGGAGGTATACTCGAGCATGTGGATGATATTACATGAAAGCATGCCCATCTATTTGGGCCAGTAACCATATCAACTACAACATGTATAATGCTGCTAGGAAAGAGGGACGAGGCATGTGAGGAGACTCGATGAGCCAGGGAGGTAGTAGGTGATGGTCCCCTAGCGTAAGACATGTTTGCACGGTATGTGGATTTACAACATCAGTTATCATAGTAGGCTATGGATAATACCTTATTACGAAGGCAATTCGAGTGGTATCGGGGCCGTGAACATCGACGTCACGTTGGTGGAGAGACATCGAATTCTAGGGCTCTCATAGTACCCAAGAGTGATAGTGACGATGAGGTTTGATATGTATTAGTATATGATGTAGGGGCATTTCCCCCTAGTGATGAAATGTTTTTGTAATGATCATTGTACTCGCTATATACATATGGACATGTGGTATTGATATATGATGAGATTATGTTGTTATGTATTGATGTTGTAATGTAATTGATGATGTATGGTTGGATGTTTATTGTTTGTATTGTATGTGGCATGTTATATATCGATCATGTTTGATTGATGTAAATTTGTATTATTATGTTGATAACGATAAAGTAAAGTATGCAATGTAGACGATGATGGATAACATATGTAATGTGAGTGGTGTGTGTTAAATGGAATGTGTAATGCGTAGTTAATGTAATGATGATAGTAACCATAAATGTGTATGGTATAATCACAAAATGAACATGTCATAATGTAATATAGTCGTAATATGTTAGTACGGTCAAAGTAGGAGGAGGGGAAGATTAACGATGCCCTCCAGTGTGTCAATGACTAGGATCATTTAGTGAAGACCCCTCAACAATCAAGGATGAGTTGCGTAAGAAAGAGTGCATCATCAGGAAAGGATTGAGTGTGCTAGATGAAATGAAAAAGCACGTGATGAAAGGTTCTTAGTATAGATCCCTCAACAGTTGTGTAAGAACCGTAAGAACACAAGTGCGTCATCGAGGGGTAAGGTGATAACAATCACCTACAAAAGACCAAGGTGGCGTGAAGTAGTGAAAGTATGTGGGATGGGTGCAACATGAGTTTATGAACTGAAATGAATGTCATATGGCATAGAAATGGGATATGCAGAGGGATTTGGGAGCCCATGTGATGTAGCAGTGTGAAGTGGTGGAAAGCGTGAATGCGGTGAATGTAATGGATGTGATGGTGGAGGTAGTGGATGAGGTGGAGAACACACATGAGATGACAGTGAGTGATCTAGAAATAGAGAACTTGATGGAGAAGACTCATGTGGAGTAATTATTCACTAACATGGTATAGGAGAAGTGGAACGCTCATGAGAGCCGAAGGAGATAATACCCGCATCCTCTAGTTGTTGCAATCTATCATGGAGGGTGAGACAATAAATATCCCTATGGCCATTTATGCAATGGTAATTACAATAAGGTTGGTCACGTTGATGCTATAATCGGTGTTGTGAATGATGTTGGTTGGAGGGTAGGTGAATTAATCTCTCATTAAGTAACACATGCAACACATCATGTGGTTGAGCACAAGGAGAGAAATGTAGAGGCTCACGAGACCTAGGTGGAGTGGTGGGAGTAGTAGTTTTCCGAAGAGCCAGAGAAGAAGTATGATTTTATGGTGGAGTGGGTTGAGCTTGTTTGTTTTTTTTATGTGAGGCAAGGGTGGAGATGGTTTTGGATGCTCAACCAGAGGCACGAGCAGAATACTAGACGAAGCAATCACCAGAGAAATATGTGTAGGCTCTACGACATGTGATGATAGAAGATATTTTTCTAGGTCAATAAATTTATAACACAAGAGAATGAATGAATCACATGTATCATATTGTAATATTTGTTTGAGAGGAGGAATTAGGCCACGAAAAAAATTAATTACTTTTCTAAGTCAATATGTTATAATATGAGCTGATGTATACAAACATTGAATCACAAGATATAATCCTTAGTAGGTTCAGAGGAGCCTTGATGTAAAGCAAGAATGTGGTCATAAGTAACTTTAGGGCCATTGCTGATGATAAAAAAATGAAGGAAAGCTTCCTCCATATCATAGAAAGTACTAATTGACCCAAAGGGTAGATGAGTGTACCACTATAATGCTTCATCAACAATATTATATCTAAAGGCCTTACGTAATAATATATCATTAGAATGAGAGGCCATAAACGAGTGGTAATGTAGGAGATGAGCATGAGGGTCACTAGTACTGTCAAAACATGTGAAAGTAGGCATAAAAAAGTCTTGAGGAAATGCAAAGTTATGAATATTCTTAGGGAATGGATTGCAGTGTAATGAATTGTTGTCAATGGAAGTATAATAGGCTTTACTTTCTAAAGTGAGGGAGTGAACCTGAGATTTGAATTGACCTATGAAACGCATGAGAGAGATGATGTCTTGTGAAGGAATGGTGGAAGATGGAAAAAATGTAGTAAGCGGTTGTATCTTCTCATTATGAGTAACCATATGAACATCAAGAGGTGATAAGGAAGATTTTGATGCTAATGGCACGCTAGGAGTGGGTGCCAAGGAAGCTATATTAGGTGTGATAGATGGGATATCCATAGCTATGGTAGGAATAACATCAGAAAAAACCTTAATAGATAAGGTGATCGATGGAGAGACATCTACAGGACAGGATGGACTAGTAGATGTAGATGATATAACAATAGATGTACCAATAGGAGAAGTGATAAATGGTGGTGATTCATGCACAGTAGTAGATGCAATTTCAAGAGAAGGTAATAATGGAACAAGATAGTCATATTCAACAGTGTAGAAAGAAGGAGAACCATGCCTATCAAATGCCTCACTAGTATCAAATCGAGCTTCAGAAATGACAATGTTACTAAGGAGGTTATCAATAAGATCATCAACATAATGTGGAGGAACATGCAAAATAGTAGGAGATGTAGTAGGAGAACCAATGTCAGAAATGGTAGAGTAATGAGAAGAACCTATATTAGTGGCCGAAGTAACAGAAGAATCACTATGGACTTGTGAATTATTATCAATACCCAATAAATAGTCAATAAAAAAAACATCTAAAGTTTCTCATGAAAGGTCCTAAGGAGGATCACAAGTGATTGTATAGCATGGTGTGCAACGGGTTAATGCTATAAGATCCTCAACAATGCTAATGCCTATAAGAGAATCTCCACAACTAGTAGGCACATATTGTTTTCCATCTAAGAGTTGTTGTTGGATATTATTGGGTGTAGCAAGTGGAGTACTATATAGATATTTGAGTTCAGCTATGATAGCCTCATCATAAATAGGGTTAACACTAAAGTGAGACATGATGGGCGAAGAAGATGAGTGATCTTTAGCCATTAGGGTGTGATTAGATCCTAGGGACAACTATTCAAAAAGATGGGTTCACCAAAATGATTAACTAAAATGTGGAATTATCTAAGTTAATGTAAGTAGAAACAACAATAGAAATAACTAATATAAAGTGAAATATCGATGTTAAATATTTATTTTGATATTTAATTGAAGTAGAATAAATGAAATAGAATGGATAAGATACTAACATGAAGATGACTTACCTCGTAGTATGCTAGAATCGATCAAACTGATGTGCAGACAAGATAGACTATGAAGGTGCTACCCTAGGTATTGCAGCAACAAGAGGTCTGGCTAGACTGGGGCACTTAGGAGAGGATCGCGGCACCTGCGGGAGCCCTAGTTTGTATTTTGGGTGCTCTGGTATGTAGAAGAGCTCAGGATATGAATTTGGTAGTGTCACAAAGTCTTCGCAATTTATTTATTTTTGTCGCATGGTTATCGTAATATCCTCGCTTATGTCATTGTGATTCCAATATGAAGATCTACCTACAAAACCGCATTTAAAGCATAAAATTCCTAAAAAAGAAAAATGCATTTGAATAGTTTAGACTGACCTTAGCTGCCACAATGGTGGACTTACAACTAAGCATTGCACTAGATTCAAGACCCAATGTAATTATATATGCTCATGTGTGCAATTTTGTGCCTAGGGTTCCCTAGTGTTATTGACGCAGAAGTAGGGGGAAATAAATAGATGTAAAGATGCAAATGATGGATGGGATAGAATGAATACAACCCTTTCCCCCTATGTTTGTGTGATACAAATGTAAATGATGCAAAAATGTACTCCCTTGCCTTTGTAGATAGCTAGCCTTTGATATATGATAGTCCACCCCTAATATAGTGAGTATGTTATGTTTATATAGGGATATATTCTTTAAATTTTGACACTAATGACATGACATGCCAACTAGTACCTAGGGGAAAGAACGGGAAAATGACAAAGAAAGATCTCGAATAGATAAATTAGACCCAAGTGTTATGGGGACCAGGGCACCTAAAATCATGGATTGGGGCACTGACGGGTGCCCAAAATTACCCTAGGAACCCCAATCAAGGACCAAAGACAATAATCAAGAAAATTACGACACCTAAGACTCCTTGAGAGATGACCAAAACTGTGTAGACAACTAACGACTATACCAAAAAAATGACGATGATGACTGACTAATTGACGATAAGACTAATAGATAGATCATTAGTGAATGATCTTATTACGCGATATCCATATATAAAATGACATGCTTGGTGACATGAATGCAATAGTAAGTGCGTGATTTATCCATATATTGCTTTTCCAATTTATAGCTCACTGAGCATATTTCAACAACTCTGATTTTTGAATAAGAAAAATAAAATAAAAGACAGGATGATAGGAAACTCAAAGTTGCACTACGTCGTTATGAGAGATCTATGCCAACTGTAGACATGCCTTCGGAGTAATTAGATGAAATTTTATGTATTCAACTAGTTTATTGTCTTGTCTATAATAATTTTATGAATTTTATGTATTAATATATTTTTAAATATTATATTTAAATAAATATATTGATAACGATGTTAATAAATATTATTGTTGTTTTATATTTTCCATGATCATATGATTGGTGTTGATGAGCAAGATAAGAATATACAATGTCCACTCTTCTATTTTCAATTTGAGTTATGTTGTCGATGTCGTTGAAGGTGGCAATGATAAACAAGTTTGATGATGCGGACTTGGTGGATTTTGAAATTACTTCTATGATTAACATGGTCAAAACAATATATTGTGATCTTTATGTCAATAGAAGCCAAGTCACATTGGAGGTGGCTCTCTCAATAACATAATAATCGATTAGTTGAGGGATACATATGATTATTACATAGCTGCCCAAATCAAACATGCCTCTTCAATACATCTCAGAATTACTACGAGGAATCCACAAACCTTATATACCTTACAACCTAAATCATACATACCTCTTATGTACATCTTAAAATTGCTTCAAAAACTCTACAACTCCTCATATTTTATTTTCGACATAACACTACACCTTCTTTTGGTACAAATGCCACACTGACACCATGCTCTTCCTTTTTCCCCTAGTGTTGTTTTGCCTCATGATTAATCCAATGATCTTGATTACGTGCATGAATACTCCTTTAGCATTCTTAATACCACCTACTTCTTTGCATGCAGGTATCAAGCTATTTTCCCTCCAAATACCACCATTCTCTTCATTACTTGCAGGGTTGATCTAGATTACAAAGCCTTTTTATAACCAGAAAACAAAGGAGGGAAATTATTGGGTAGCAACATCAACGCCCTTGCTGTAGTGTTTTTCTACTTGTGTTAATATTTTTAAAAATATTTAAAATATATTTATATGAAAAATGTTGGTAGAGATCAATTTTAATTTTTTAATTTTAATTTTTTTACATATTATATTGATAAATTATCTTGTTGTTTTTTTCATAAATTTAATATTTTTTGATGATATAATATTAATTTAATTGTATGTTTTGAAAAAAGTATTTTCCTAATATTTACTATATTTTAAAATTGAGTGATAAAACCATAAAGAATAACTTCTAAATAAGAGTCAAATAAATTTTGGACTTAAAATAAATAGATGTCAAAGGGTCTTTGATCTATTGGTCTTGATGTATGGCTTTCAATGAATCCATGAGGGAAGACATCTGACACAAAGTCAAATGATTGAGGCTAGTATTGTGCCTTGGGTGGTTTTGACGACGTGGATGCCCGTTACCTTACGGTGTGGATACCCCTTACCCACCCAACATTGAGAAAATAAATAAATAAATGTAGTTCTATTAATGCCTTTGAACTATCAAAACTAAATGTTTTCTAATAATATCTTCATCATGTATTGTTATCTCATTCTATAATTAACATCGCATGTGTTTCATGAGATGTGAACGCCGAACGGTATATGTTATTTGATTTAGAGGTACAGTTATTATTGATCCACTTAATCTGAAGGTTGTTTCTACATTTCAAACTTGTTATAAATTCGTACATGATTACTTGTGATATCGTTTTCGATAGTTAATCAATTTTATAGTTGATGTTGTTAGTTGTGCATTGGTTGTTCAGTTGGTGTTTTGTTGGAGAAACATTTATTATACAATTGATAATGTGTGTGATTGATAGTTGTAGTGTAGGACTTTAGTTGAAACATTACATTGTAATGTTGTATGTGTACATTTAATTATGTTACTGGTTTGTACTTTTAAAGTTGCATACCATATTTGCAAACAAAAAATAAATGTAGGTATACGTACACGTAATGAGACATGTATACGTTTGCAGTATTTATATCATGAGTGGTAGCATTTAGTGGGCAATTTTAGTTTCAATAAACTTGATTACATTTGATATCCCTTGAACGACCTTGCCGCTTTCGATAGAAGAAATGTTGAGTATAGTAGTATTTGAGGTGCTATGAAAGCAGAAGCTAGTATTTACGATGGGTTGAGTGATAGTAGTCTTGCTTCCTCGTTTCTTCTTGCTTCGAGTGCTGGTACGTGCGCCATATTTGAGTATCTCTCGAATGAAAAAGCGGGTGAAATGCGTAGATTTTCAAGCGAGGGTACTCTGGAGAAAGCTGTGAATGTCAGACCCTGCCTTTCAGTGGTTCCAATGTCGACGGTTGCTCTGTGCAAAGTAAGTCCCTGCGACTTGTGGATAGTTAATCCCCAGGCCATTTTAATCAGCAACTGTCTTCGATTCCCTCTGGAAATAGGGGGTATGGGAATATGTAAGGGGTTGGAGGGATCCCAACATGGGCCGTTGTATCTATCAAATTTTACAACAACAAATAAAGGTAATGCTGGTGGTTGCATTGATGCGTCGTAGACAATGTCTGTGATTGTTCCTGTGGCACCATTCACGAGGCCTGCATCAACCCATAGATTTGCAATAAGCATGATTTTTTGTTGTTTGCATAATAGAACGTTGTGTTGCAACTGATCATCATCAGGATTTCCTGGTCCAGTCCGCCTGTTACTTTCAGCAATGGATTGGGCGATCGGAACGTTCAATGCCTTCAACATCTGTAGGTTGTGGCATGCCACTTGATCATTTTTTGCAAACAAATGTGGTGCATCCTTAAAAATGTTGAGCTCCTGCTGAGTTAGGTGTGTGTCTGTGCGAGACATCAAGAGTTCCCAATCCTCAATTAGAGGGGTCGAATCTCGCATGTGGAGCAGTAAATTCCGGAATGAAACCTGTGCATTGGTTGTTCCTTGTTGCCGAAATATTGTTCGCAATGTAATGGAAGATTGAAATCCCTTCCAAAGGGTTGCTCCGTAGGAATTACTTGCGTAAAGAGGACTGTCCAAAACCGGCGGTAATTGCCCGAGGTCACCGAGGAGGATGACTGATCTGTTCCCAAATTCAGATGTTCTTGAGTGTGGGAAAGCTTCGCGGAGCCTACTGTCAATTTTGCTTAGCAACTTTGGCCCGATGAAACTCATTTCATCAATAAGAACATATTCTATATGTTTCAGCGATTCTTGAAAAGACGATAATGCACTACCTTCAAGGGGTTTTAGTTCTTTGATTGGAATACGCATGGCTGCGTGGATTGTGGATGCAGAGATGTTGAATGCTGAAACACCGGTAGGGGCGAGCACAAGTAGAGGAGAGGGAGATATGGTTGATGCTGTGAATGAATTCTGGATTTTATTTATCAGAAATGATTTTCCTGTGCCAGCCGTTCCTTGAATTATCAATCTTAGTGGAGGTAGAAGGGATTTGTTTGCTGAATGGTGTAGTATGGTATCAAGAGCTATTTGTTGTTCTGGAGACAAAGGAAGTGTGGAAGATGGTGGTGTGGCATGTATGTTGTTGTTAATTGTGTCTGCCTTCTCTCTCTCGATGAATGATGAACCAGTTATCTGCAAATCATGGGGAACGTCGTGTATGGTCCAATTATTGTGTATGTCAAAATCTCGTTTCCCCAACATTTCAAGACTGTCTAGACCCGTGTTGTTTCCGGGGCGAAGTTGTGCAAAGACCTGCCATTCTTGTAATGGTTCTTGTTGAATACTGCATTCGGGCTCTGAGTCAGAACTAACATCTGTTGCAAGTCCTGTATCTGCGGTAGTGCGTAGAACATGCCACGGTCTGTAGTTGTGCTTGTACATGTCCCAAGTGACATTGATGTCATGTGGGGTTGAGCCAAATTCAAACGCGATATTTCTGAAAGGCTTGTATAATAGGAGTTCTGACCAACAGAAAAGGTCATATGACGTTGATTCTTGAGCAGGGACATCCACAAATCTCGGGTGGACCCGTACAATTGCTTGTATCGGTCGTTTTTTCCATTTATCACCTTTACGGTGCTTGTTGTAGCTCCAATCTCGAGCAACTTGAATAAGTGGTAGGTGTTCCATGGTTGTTGGACGAACTTTATATGCATCCAAGAAAGCGGTTGTTTGTTGTGCATCGGCGTCACTTTCAACGACACGTCTCAGAATCTTTTTTCCAACATTTAATGATACGAATGGACGGCTGCACATAACAAGTGGCATTTTTTGCAGCATGTGGCATGTTTCTTGTGCGCTTATGTCATGTTCAACAACGCTTTCTGTGAGCATTTTACGGATCGCGATATGTGCTGGAGAATCTGCGTCTGCATCTCTTAAAACTCTGGATAGCATTTGGTGATATGTTTCTGAACGTTGCTCGGCTTTTGAAGCATATTTTGCAATATACTTAAGAACGGCATGGCGGGAAAGTACCGGTTGGCAATCGACATTTGCTCTCCATATGTATATCATTGTTCGATTGTGGATGTTCAATCTGTCATCGTTTCTGGAAGGGAGGTACTTTATTTTCCTGTCACCTTCAATGTGTAAGGAAGAAGTAGGTTGCATGGCCCAAGGAGCGTTGTACCTGCACTGCAGCTGTGATTGCTTTCTACGCAGGCATGTCTGCTCTGAACATTTAGTGTGGCGCTGAACTCGATTAAGTAGTTCTTCAAGGTCCGCATGCGGGGAGGTGGATAGAATTTGTGTTGTATCTAGCAAGCAAGGGTCATCTAGGAGTGACCTGCGAACGAAATCCAAGCGGTTGCAAGCCGGGCAGGGGTTCCAGGAAGACACGAACTTATCAAAGTATTGTTTTGTCGCCTCAATAACTGTTGTGTCCTCCCAGTCCAGTTCGTCTACCTTTGGTGCATTCTCGAGCCACAATAAACCATGGACATGTGCAGAGCCTCTATGTTGCCATTCATACCTGCGAGATGAGGGAACATAAATATTAGATATGTAGTTTGGGAAAAACTTTAAAATAAGTAGATTTGATTACCTGTACCAAAAGTCTACTGCTCCAAGTTCCTTCTGCAATATTTCTTCCCGAAATATTGTGAATCTATGATGCAGGTATGCTGATACTCGATGAGGGTTAGAGACAATGTTAAGTGTTCTCCAACGTTGGGCGGCTCGAGGATCTGTTGGGCATTCACCAGACATAATATTGTGGAGATCTGGCCATTTAGTGTCTGCAGCACTTAGAGTGAAGAATAAGGTTGGTGTCCCTAATTGTTCCACCATATCTGAAAGCTCGCTTCTACTTTTTGCCCAGAATGAACGTGTCCCTCGAAGGCTCGATCCAAAGCGCATTAAGCTATCTGGGAGGTTGTCTTTGGGGCATTCCAGTAGTTGTCTTCGTAGCTCTCTAATTGTTGGAGGGATTCCAGATTCGGTGTTCTGTTTCATAAAAACTGCTGCCGTGGACTGGCTTCTGTGTCGCATTATGAGGTTTAGAAGGAAGTAACGAAATCTTGGGTGGGAACCGAAACGCCCATCATGGTAACGCATCAAATGAAGTGCGTATTCATGCATTGGAACTTCTTTAATGCGGGGTTGTTGCCACATTGCTTTTCCTGTCGGAAATAAAGTTGGGAAAGCCATTGAGAATAGGCCTTCCGTATTATATTCATTTATTGGCGAAAGCCCAAGCTCTGGCCATGGCATGGTAAATGGAGTGTTACCATCGTGGTTGAGCAAGAACTGTTCGATTTCCTCTTCTTCTGTTCCTGTATTGTGAGGTGTTGGCACGAAAGACGATGAGTGTTCATATGTTTCATCAAAGTGGGTGGGAACACCACTACCATGAGTTGTAGAGCAAGTTTGCATTTGGGGAAGTTCCATTGTGGCTGTGTTGAGAGAGGAGGAAACATTTGACGATTCAGATGGTAGTGAGGAAAGGGCGTCATCGTCGATTAAGACATCTTTGTAATAGGGGTCATGTTGGATTTTATATTGCAAGGCTGCACAAACACGAGATCTACTGACGTAGAAATCATAATTTTTAAATTAGATCCTTCCCTTTGTATGAGAACTATGTCCAAATCTCCAAGGCGGCGGGGTAGGGTCTTTGTTATTGAAGTAATGTTTTGCGGGAAGCTTATGGTGTGTCCTGAGTATTTGTATTGCCCGCCACGTACTTGGGCGACTTGCATGAATGGATTAACTCGTGCGATAAGCATCTCCTCGATTTGGGTTAAAGACGCAAGAACGATAGGTTGTTTTTCAGGGTCCATGTTGTTCCATGAAGAGAAGCAGTGGCCTTGTTTTTCACTTTTGCATCTGTTACACGAGGGAAAGCCTTCGGAAAAAATTGTTTTAATTCCAGGGTAATTTTCCAAACAGATTGAGCAAGTTTGGATGTTCGCCAACAAATCTATTCTTTTGCGAAACCAACGTTGGGCTTCTAAATTCAGTGAAGAGAGCGGGGATATGGGAAATCTCTGTGTATTAGAAGGGGTGGGGTGTTCTGTTTCAGTCGTTTGTGGATTGCAAGGTGGAAAGCAGTCTGAAGGAGAGGAGAAACCGGTTGTATATGTGGGATGAACTGAAGAGAGGTCAGTACTTGAGACAGTTTCATGTGGCATCCCAGACATTTGGGGCAAAGTGACAGTTGCTAGCAAAGATGGGTTCGTACGGAAGGAAGTGGCATGCTCTTGAAAGGTTTTTTCCATGGAAGTTACATGCGGAATGTTGGTTGGCAATTCTTCAGTAGTTGTATTTGATGGCAAGATTGGAATGTTGGGGGATCGTAGGTTGTTGGTCGTTGTAAGTTGAAAGATATTAGAGATTTTCGTTGTTCTATGCTCTAATTTACGACGCCGTTGCTTAGCAGTTATGTGTACTTTATTTTTTGCGTAGTTTTCTCTTCGTTGGGCTCGTTTTGCAGGAGTCGACATGATTGCGAAGTCACAGGATTATGGAGTACCACCTGTTGGATAAAGATCATTTTGGGTTAGCAAGGAACGATACATAGTTTGATGACAAACAAATGCAGAAATAAGTGAAAATGTAAAACTAAATTCAATTGTAATGCATGTGGAGTTCCAATGGGAAATACGCATAAGAGGTAACAATTTGAGTTTTGAGAAACTACTTTTTTATTAAGGAAAAGAGTATTAGATATATAGAAACATACAATGTGTTCACATACTACAGAAGGATGTAAATACGTACATAACAAAATTGAATATTTTTTATATTTATTTTCTTAAAAGTACTAACAATCCGCATAATAGAAGGAGACAATAGTATGTCAGTGTATAAGGGAATTCAACAGTTTTCTTTTGAAGCAGGGAAAAAAGTGAAACATAGATATGAAATAAGAAACATAGCAGTGATAGTTCAAAGTATAGAATGGGATGAGTGAGGGTGTAATGTTTGAAGGGACGGGTGGGTTGGAAATCCTTGCGTAAAGGTTATGGAGGAGTTGCACTATTTTCTGCTTTCTTTGAACTGAGGATGACACATTTCAATCTGTTGTTTCCGCAATATGTCTCTTTTTTCAGTGAAAGTGTGAAGCAGTATTCGTTTCCGATGACATTACTTATAATTTCACTAGTCGCATCTTCGTCTATAGTCAATATATGGAGGTCGCTAGCTGCAACACCCATGATTAACTCAGCTATCTCATCAAAAGCGGTAACTGATTGAAGTTCTCCTGTTGGGTCCTTTAGATCGATTCTGAGTGCATATCTATAATCATAGTTTTGCACTTGTCTGTTGCAACTTGAACATAACCATGAACCATTACCATTCTCTTTCACCTTTTTCCTGCATTGTTTGTCACCTTTTTGAAGAGGACATGCCTTGTAAAAAAAGTTGTCCATGCTAATATTCGTGATTTCTGCAGTAACCATGGCCCATTCATTTCTCTCAGTGTTCCCCATATTTAGTACCTCCGAAATCGTCGTTACAGAGGTCATGCTTTTTGGAGGGCCTAGAAATTGGGTTGTGATAGAGGGCGCTGGAAGGAAGTAGTCATCGGAATCAACCCAGCCATGAAGTGTATTTGTTTCTGAAATTTTAGGGTTGACGTAACATTTGGTTCTTGAAACAGTGTCCACTGAGCTTCCATTGAAACTGGAGACGTGGGCAGCTTTCAAGGCGAGGACCGGAAGAGGCGGTATAGAAAGCATGTCTTCAAGTTCGTTGCTTATATCATCTAAGTGATGTCCCCACAATGTGACACTTACACTGAAACCCGACATGTCCTTTAACTGCAGTGTTCTTCTCTTTGTTTCAGACTTGTCATACCGACGAATTGTTGAGCATGGTGACATCGTAACAACAATTCCAATCAAATCAACTGTAGAACCTTCAGCGCTTGCAGGTAATTCCTTGATTTTGGTGAAGTGAAAGTTATGGGAAGGTATTGTATCTTCATTTGCTATGAGTGGAGATATGGTTGAGGAAGGTTGCAGGAAAATCTCCAAAGCATTGTTCAAATGGTTATAACATAGCTTTGCATCAGCAATCCTCGCAATCCTCCCATTGGAAATTGTATATAGCTTCCCATTCTCAATCTGCTCATAGAATGCTTCCGCGGCCTCGTTGAAACAAGTGATGTGGATTTCTCCTCCTTCCTGATCAACAAAATCAAACCCAAACACGGATCCATTTCCCCTTGCATTGTGATATTGGCGAAGGGTTGTTTTTGCTAGGGCACGGCCCTCTACGGACCACATGTGCATAGATGTATTCAAAGCACTTATTTTAGTTGGTGTTCTCGTAAAATTTTTGTTAACCCGATTTGCACTTGCATCTGTTTGTGGCAACTGACTGTGTTTGAGAGCATTTGTTGGTAGTCGGATTGGAGCACCGATTACCAAATGTGTTTCAACAACAACATCCATTTCAATGATAAGAATGGTGCTGCAATGGAAAAGAAAAACATGATATAATTAGAACTGAGCAACGGATGGAAAAAATAAACAGAATTAAATTTTAATTGATATAGCGAGTTTATGTACATTGGTAATTGAGCAAGAGATGAAGCTTACAGTTCACTTTTGATCATTCTAACGAGGGATTTGTGTAAGCACACGATGGAGCCTTCTTGTATTGAATTGTCGGTTACACGACTTGCAAATTTGGAGGGTAGAAGTGCTGTCTGAAAATGTATCCCATCTGAAAGGTCAACACGATGTTGGGCTCCCGTGTTGAGAATGGACCTTAGAGAGCTCAAGTGCAGTATCTGAAATGTGGGGTCAACATTGGAACCACCCTCAATCAATTGAGAAATGCCTTCGTGTGTCAAAGTTATTTCCATGGCAACTAAAAGATGCTCGAGATTGTGAGAATTCTGCAAATATATGGTGGAAAATGTAAACTTGTAGGGCAGTCAATCATGAAATGAAGGATTTGTTCAGGAAATCATGCATTTGTAAAGAATGAGAACCTTTAAAGTTGACTTCCTTATTATTTCATATTTTCTAAAAAGTGCAAACATGAAGTCTAACCCTTTAACAATTCAATATGCAAAAAAGTGATATAATGTACAAAGCTTTGGTTGAAAACAACTAAAATTTGTATGGTTGTTTGTCGGCATTTTAAAACTATATGTATTTGTGTGCAAATATTATGAAGTACACATTAAAAATGCGTCGTTGGTTTACATAAAGAAGCGAGCAATTGTATAAAGGAAAGATATAATGAATAACTCATTAAAAATGTGTTGTTGTTGTTGTTGTTTGTTGAAAAGTTAGATTTTGTGCCCCATATGTTCCGCCGCAATATATACATGCATTTATTTGAAATGAATTACATATTATTATGTTAAGCAAACAGAATGGAATACAATAAGAACAATATGTACACTTGAAGTGAGAAGACTATAGGTATTTGTATGGAAACACAAAGATAAAGAAATTAGGAAAGCATAGTTGTTGGATAACAAAAACTGAACATGTGTTTGATAAGTTTGATTCTCCGTCGGATATATACTGCGACAATACATACATGGAATATTTGGAACGAGTTACAGTTTATTTCAAAAATACTTATAAACAAACACTTATAAACTAACCACTACAAGCTATTTTTTAAAATCAAATTTCTTGCTTTTTGCTTGTGTAATTTTCTTTGCACGTTTCTTGTAGTTTTGTCCAGTTGCAGATGCCTCGATTGGAATTCCCATTCTCCTCAATTTGTGGGGTGGTTCATATTTCAGTGCATCTTCGTTCGAATCATAAATCAAGCAAAAGCCTCGTGAATGATCTGCAATCGTTCGGATTTTGGAGAGAAAAATTGGGGATGTTGGCATCAGGTGGAGGCGATCTCTGATCATTTCAGCTATCACTGTTTTAGGTGGTTTCGGTTGCCTACAATGCAAAACATTAACAACACATTGAATACGCTTAAAATTTTCCTCCCTCTGCAAGTGAGGCGTAGTTAATGTCAATCCCGTTGTGGGGAGGGGAATTGTGTTTCTAGTCTGCATCATATTAAACTGGAGAGGGAAAATAAGTATGTTAGTCCACCAAGATGTTCTTAGGTATGACGGGCAGCTTTAAAAGCCTTGTCGCTGATCAGTCTAACGTCCAACTTGGGACGCTTCGAAATGGCCTCATTGGGGAACGAACCCCTCAGCACATAACGAATCCTGTCATTGACGAAGGCACGTGCCCCCACATGTCACTTCGGAAAAAGGATTGGAGTCTAAATATAAATGTAACAATCAAAAGAATATAACATGAAAGCTCTCTACAATAATTTTTTAAACCATAGCATGCAATAAACGAAACAAATGAATAAGCACTTGAATCAATATTAAAACCCACCTCAAGTTTGTTTAGAGACGACGCTCTTCTTTACCGCGGGAGAATGAGAATCACAAATAACCTACAAAAAAGTGAAAAAGAAGTTAATAAAACTAAATATATCTACACTGCCAATGTCATATTCACTACATAACGCTACCACTCATGATATAAAATTGGTAAATGTATATGCATGAATTTGTAACAAGTTAGAAATGTAGAGATAGAACATTTAAAACAAATAACTATCCCTCTAAAACAAATAACATATACGGTTGGGTGTTTACATTGCATTGTACACACCATACTTTTTTCATACTTCATTGTTTATAAAAATAAAAAAATTATATAGATCACCATGGTCGTGAATATATCGAGGCAGAGATGAGACTTTTCTTGTGGATCAGACAAGGATGACGTTGAGCTCACTATTGGACAGAGATACTTGTCATCAAAAATTGATGTTACGGATATGTAGCACTCAAATTTTAACAGAACTTCTTATCAATAATTGTGGATATATTTTGTAACCCCGGGCTTTACAAAAGTTCATGCAATCTAATACCCTCGTCATTGCAATCTAAATGAATCCTCATCTTCCTATTCAATGATTCACTCATTACTTAGAATGGGGTGTGCTATGACATGCAGTTGGCAGTCCCTCATTTCTAACTTGTGCTGTCACTTGATTCAGATGCATGCCATATCAGACAGACAATACACTTTCATTGATGAGGTTTAAATTGAGGCCTTAACCTGCAAACCATTAAGTTTTATGTGAGCTTTCAGATCTGTAAACAAAGGAAAGGAAGCTTAGTTGGAAAAGGGAGACGAGATCAATTTAGGAAGGTGGAATTTTCATTCTAATTTTAATTATGTAGTATAGGTGGAATTTTGGAGAACACAGGAAACTTCACACCCACCTCTTCTTTGTTGACTGTACGACAAGCATGTCTTCTTAGAAGCCACACTTAGCCATCTATGTGGCATACTGGTTTATGCACGGGAAAAGTTTGACAATATATCTCAAAAACATAGCTTCATATGGAACATATTATCAGAGGATATTCCTGCAACGGTTTCTGTGAAGAAGCACTTACCCTTTACTATAAAATGTAAAAGGTGGACATGCAACCTGATAATTATTGCATAGCCAAAGCTGGACATGCGTCTGATATTACTGTGGGAGCTTCTCAACTGGAAATATTTGCCGAAAGCAGGATTATAAGATCATCGAATTCAATCAACCAATTTTTTCGTTGAGTTGGGTTGCTATCTAGATTCCGAGTAAGCAGGCTCAAAGCCAATATGGGGGAAGAATTATAGATAATATAGAACAAGAACACACAAATCGCCAAAATGGATATAGAGAAGCACCGGTCTGCCAAAACTTCAATGAAGGCCTTACTGCAAATACAAACTTTTTACTGGTCTGTAAAATTCGCTCAAAATTAAAAAAAAAAACTGTACATACCTGATATGGGAATTCATTATTTGATTTATTATTCAATCCAAACTCATGCGCAGCTTACAGGTTACTGGCAGAGAGAATTCCCTTGAAGACACTGCGAGTTCTCTGGAGATTAAATTCCATCCAAACCCAGAACGCATTTTTTGGATTCAAACACGGAGCCTATGTTCTTCTGTGGGTTTGAAGAAATATAAGATTGCAATGGTGACCGCCTCGGATGAGTCGGGTAGTATTCCTACGAGGTCTTTTCAGGGTCTCATGAAATTGGTGGAGCCGAACAAGAAGAGCTATGCGCAGAGTCATGGGTATGATTTTATTGAACCATACAGTCAACTAATTTCATCCACGTAATACACGAAAAAGATTGGTTCTGCTTTCATAAGTGCTAAAGTTAACTGTGAAGAGCTAATGTACATAAGAAGAAGGCCAAACAGAATAGGAGGAAAAAGAACATTTGATACACAACCAAACCAATACCATTAATCAACCAAACAGCTAACAAGAAAAGAACCAAACGCAGTCTGTCGACTCCCAAACAAATAAACAAATTTACATACCAAACGCTGTCTGTCGACTCCCTCGGATCCCTCTTTCGCAAAAACGAACTGCTTATTTGATGAGATAACCAATACAAACTCTTTATTTATAAAAAGGGCGGAATCTAAAAAACAGCAGTTAAAAATAGGATCTTAAAAATAGAAAGTCAAAAATTGCATGCAAAGTAAAAACGACATGCAAACAGCTGTCAAATTTAATCCCGTTTGAAAAACGTCTAAAAGGCTGTCAAATTTAGGACAGTTGCAGAAACGTCCGGAGGTCCTCTACCATAGGACGGAATTGAAAACCTTAACATATTAATATGACATGCAATGCATGGAACTCAAACCTAGCAGATTCGCATGCACCAACTGATTTGCATATTTTTGAGGGTCCGGAAATTTCTTTTAAATAATTCTCCTCCAAATTTCATTCTGATTAATATTTCTATTAGTCTGTGGAAATTCCCAATGAAGATACAGAGGCAAAGCATGAACTGGATTCCACCGGTAAAAGGGAATGTGAAGATAAACTTTGGAGGAGCTTCCACAGGTAACCGTGGTTCTTCAGGTGCTGGCGGCATATGCAGAGATGAAACTGGTAAAACACTCTTCGCTTACACAACTGATCTGCTGAAGAGCACAGATAATAGAGTAGAGTTAGATGCCCTTCTTCAAAGATTGAAAATTGCCAAAGAAATATGTCTCGAAAATATTGAAGTCGAAGGGGATTCAGAAATTGTTATTGATGCTATGCTAAATGGAACAGTGGACGATTGGAAACTAAGTGATTTTTTGCAGGAGGTTTTGGGCATTGCTAATGTTTTCCATAATATATCTTTCAAGCACATAGTTGGGGAGTGCAATAGAGCTTCTAAGAAGGTTGCTAAGCAGGGAATTGGTATGGTTGAAGACATGTTTGTGAGCAGTGTTGTAATTTATGATGAGGAATGCCTTTGGGATGAAGTCACAGAAATTGTCAATCATGAGAGGCTCAAGAAAGTTTCTCTCATACAAGAGTGATCTCTTTTATGTTGTTTTGTTGTGGACTTTGGATCTTCAGATACACCTAATGATATAACATCTTAGTAGTAAATATTAGAGCTTCAGATTGTTCACACTGAATTAATAAATAGTTTTGTTTTTTTGTCCTTAAATTAATTACTGATTGGTGATATATAGTTTTAATCTAGTTGCATGGGCTTAAAAAAATGTTTTGCACAACAAAAAGGCTCTGCAAATCCTACTAAAAATATGTCTATGCTCAACAAGCTTCTGCAACCCTGTAAAAAGAGTTGGAAAAAATTATTGTAAAATAAATACTTGAAGTGTGTCGTCAAGCACCTCAATTTGGTGACTTAGTGTACTTACGTTTTCATGGCAGAAATCATAAATTAGAAAAATATATATGAGCAAACCCAAAAAAATTTGTATAGATTATATGTTTGCAATTGTAAAGATTATAGATTTAGTGTTAGACACACATTTATGTTTGCTCATATCATATTTATGTTTTCTCAAATTGTAGCATATAATCTTTACAATACACAAATCTATCATTTCAAAATTATTTCATCAGTTTTGTTTTGATTATCTTTCATTGTTTTTGTTGTTATGAGAAGATAATCTACATATAAAACTATTTTCTTAACTATCCTTACAAAAAGAGTTGCATATTCAAATTCAAAATGCTTAAAAATCATGCTTAAGATGTGGTCAGTGATTTTTTGTACCAATCTTTTGGTGCTTATTTCGAACAATACAATGATTTTACTAATTTATACTAGCAATCGCATGTGTACAATGCAATGTGAACGCCGAACGGTATATGCTATTTGTTTTAAAGGGAAAGATATTACTTTTGTAGTTGATGTTGATAATGAGTGTGATTGATTTTGTAAGTGTAGATATATAGATGAACCACTTCATTTAAAGATTCCATCTCTATATTTCAAACTTGTTATAAATTCGTACATATACATTTGCAAATCTCATATCATGAGTGGTAGCGTTTTGCTGACTATTTTATTTGAACTAAACATATTACATGAAGACTTCCGTACATGTGCAAATTTTATATCATGAGTGGTAGTCTTTTGTTGGCATTTTTTTTTTTGCACTAAACATGAATACATTAGATACGGTTTTGGATAGTTAATTTCTTTTGTAGTTGATGTTGTTTGTAATTATTTTGGGGATATTGTGTTAGTGTTGCATCAGTTGTTTGGTTGGTCTTTTGTTGAATTTTTTTTTGTTAAGTCGATAAGGGGTGTGATTGATAATGGTAGTGTAGGAATATAGATGGAACATTACATTGATACGTTCAATGTGTACATTAAAATTTGTTACAAATTTATAGATATACAGTTGCAAATATTATCTCACGACATCTAAAGTAAACATGTATACATGAAGACCTTTGTACATTTGCAGATTTTATAACATGAATGATAGCCTTTTGTGGGAAATTTGTTTTTCACTAAACATGAATACATTTGATACCCCTTGAAGCACTACCACTTTGGAATACAAGAAGTCTTGAGTAAAGTAGTAGTGGAGGTGCTATCAAAGTAGAGGTTAGTATTTACGATGGGTTGAGTGACAGTAGTCTTGACTCCTCCTTTCTTTTGGCTCCAAGTGTTGGTACGTGCGCCATTTTTGAGTACCCTTTGAATTAAAAAGGAGGTGAAATGCACAAATTTGTAAGCGAGGGAACTCTGGAGAAATTTGTGAATGTTAGACCCTACCTTTCAGTGGTTCCAATGTCGACAGTTGCTCTATGCAAAGTAAGTTAATCCCTAGGACATTTTAATCACTAAAAATAATTGGAAATGTTACTCTTCAGCAACAAGAAATAATTGAATGTTAAGATTGCAGTTATTTGAAAGCTACAAAACAAACTTGGAACCACAAAGCACAAAGTGTGGTGATAGCACATGAGACAATACAAATATTATAATGATTAAGCAAGTAAAAAGAATGAAAAATAAGTTAGACAATACTGAAGTGAATATAATCTAATGTTCATAAATTATAAACACCGAGTTGTGCACTCATTTAATCGAATAAAGCAAATTATGTTTTGTAGCAAAAAGGCCAGTCATCTTAAACATTTTACAAATGATACAGACTTGAATCAAAGATGTCAATTCTGCTTATTTGATCTATAAGCAAGTGCATTTTAATTTTTTATGTTATTCAGTATAATTAATGACATGTTTACATATACTCAGTGGCACTATCATGGTATTAATCTTTAGTCCAAAGGGTCATGGAAAAAAAGTGCTACCTAAGATGACTAACTTCAAAACACATAATAACTAAATGATTAAAGAGAGTTGCAAATTCTCGTAGCTTAAACTCCATGAAATGTATTAAAAATATATGCATTATGGTATAAATATAGTCCAAGGGGTTAAGAAAAAATTGCACTGCCTAAGATAATTGACTTCAAAGGGTACAATAACAACATAAATGTTACTTGTGCAATGCTTACATAAGGTAGCATAAGTAATCACATAGATTACACTCCATGGAATACATGAAATGTATATAGATGCATGTGTGTTACCTAGAACAACATTTCACCCACAAACTAAACCCAATTTTATAATATTTGAAAAACACCACAAGCAATCCTAGTAGCAGCATGCACTGTATTCAAACTATGTGAAACCACATGACATGTCCAGCCAACCTTACCCTGAAAATAGGAAATGCAAATTTCCAATATTGTTAATTTCTTAGATTTTTGTGAAATAGTGCAAAATTGACAAGAAGCAGATTAGTAAGTACAACTCTATTTGGAGAAACCACATAATCTGCGTTAAAAAATATGACTATTTGTTCTTGGTCATGCGAACACATAAAGTTGGTTACAAGTATTGAATTGAACTAATGTTAGAAATATAATTTTTTTTACACACAAATAGCTACTAATCCACGAGCAACAAAAGTGTAGTTAGTAAAAATTTAGGTAAATTGTTATAAAACATTGGACTAAAATATACAAGATAGAAAAAATGTTACCTTTTACTTTCTATTCATAGATATTCCTATCACACATCATTAAACCTGCAACCTCTCCATTTAAAGGATTAGTATGATTTGGATACATCAGAAGTTAAGAAAGAAAGACTTCAAATACATTTATAAGACCTACAACAAAAATCACATGTATTGTAAGTATATAAAGATCATGCTCTATAAATTTATAGCTAAAATTCAACAAATGCAAAATAAGTATTTGGCAAGAAATGACAAACCCCATGTAATGAGACGTAAAATTCTCAGACACAAAAAAATTACTTACCAAACATTGGACTCCTAGTCTGATTGATTACATCTAGGAAAATTGAACCCAATCTGAATGAAAATTTTAAAACAAATATCAAGCTTCCAGAATAATAAGCATGCTTATAACAATCATTGAAATATGAAGAAGGGCTCATTCATTCTGAGAAATTTTCCATGGTTTGGCCATTGGTTGCAAGGTGAATGGTTAAACATTTTTTCAAATATATTGTTTATGGTTTCAGGTAGTTAATTTGCTTGTTTTTTGTAAAATATTGAGAACTTCTCGGTCTATCTGAATGTATTATGGCATTTTTAAAATCTAGCCATTCACCTTCTTAATTCTTGAATAGTGGGCCTCCATTTTAGGTCTAATTCTGATTGGAAAGAGGGATCTTGGAAGATACCATCTCTTGGTTTTGAACTTTGAATGTCTGTACCTAAATTGTAAGTACTTTTATGCCCCACAAAAGTTAAACCCCATAAAATATACTAAATAATATATGTGCAACTATATTCATATTTCTGAATGTATGAAACAAGGGGATTTTGATTGTACCCCAAAAAATTTTGTAAGGTGATTTACCTCCTACGTTCCACATTGCCACAAATACCCTGTAATCCAAAAGCTTGAACTTAACTTCTAAGTTTCCATTTAGCAAGAAAAATGGTTTGAAACAATAGTCCAAATTTCAAAGATATGGAAATTTAATGACAACTACTGGTTCGGGTACAAAAAATTTTTAGATTTTAGATTATTATGGGGATGCGGCTAGGAGATTTGACCGAGAGAAGTTACAGTTCAGAACAAAATATGATGGCGCCTGCCCTACAAAAGGGTCGAATAAGGGGTGCATGAAGGAAAAAGGGGGTCCAGAGAATGGGGAGCTATGCTAAACGGAGCTCTTACTAATAGAGAGAGAGAGAGAGAGAGAGAGAGAGAGAGTGTTCATGTGGATGCATTTCTTTTCTCCACTAACATGTACAATCATGTATACCTACAAGTTTCTTTGTACTACCTAGAAAGCATGCAACTCATACCACAAAATATTCTTTTCAAAGTTGTTACACTAATATATTCCTTGGTAGGATCTTGATATCTTATGAGGAAAGTCAAACAACATCATATTTGCCAAATTTTTTTATGGATCTCCTGAGCATGATGCACTTCATGAAGAAATAGTGCATGTTCCTTAACTCCATGGATTCCAAAATTTAAACAATCAGCTCCTGATGTGATTATTAACTTATCATAACAAACCTTAAACTTCTAGGTACAACGAGTTTTGGATCTATTTTCTCCAACGGTCTCATTATATATCAGAATCCAACAATTAAAAATTTACCTCATTAATATATCAAATATTTATAAACTCAAACAAAATTAGAATGCTCCCAAATGCCATGTACATTACCATTTCTTTAGCAATGGTAGCAATCAAAATTTTAAAATTCATATTTGTATTTGTGAAATTCAACTTCGGTAGAAAATCTTTAGAATGTTTGATGTTCTTAGTTACAAAAATAAAAAGCTAGAATATTTGCATAATTTATGATTTTTTTAATATTTAAAAAAAATTCACCATCCCCGAATCTCGCAATTTTTTTTTGTACCAAAAACATGTACATTCATCCCCTTGTTCCAAAAACTTGAAAAAACGTATCTCCTTACAAACAATTACCCCACTATATCTTGAACCCCTTATGCAACATACGACATAGATCTAGATTTAGGAGATTTTGGAAAACATAAAATGGTTGTATATGGGAACTATTTACAATCATTAATGGGTCTTCAAGTTGATGATGACATTCACCAGAAAAAAAGAGGTTGTCCAACATGTTGCTACCTAGTTTATCACAACTTTTTATATCCTTGCTGGAAATCCATAAAAAAAAGGAAAATTCAAAGAAAGAATGTTTGTTAGTTGGTTTTGGATGCAATATATCATTGCTAGATGTTGTGGAACATATGTTTGATAAGTTTCTTACAGGGTTCTTACCTAGTTTCTTTTTATTACCCAAAAAGAATGCAACTCATACCAACAAAAATTCTTTTCAAGATTGTTACACTAATATATTCCTTGGTAGGATCTTGATATTTTATGAGAAAAGTCAGACAACATCATATTTGTCAATTTTTTTGATGGATCTCTTGAGCATGATGCACTTCATGAAGAAATAGTGCATGTTCCTTAACTCCATGGATTCCAAAAGTTAAAGCATTAGCTCTTGATGTGATTATTAACTTATCATAAGAAACCTTAAACTTCCAGGTACAACGAGTTTTGGATCTATTTTCTCCAACGGTCACATAATATATCTGAATCCAGCAATTAAAAATTTATCTCATTAATATATCAAATATTTATAAATTCAAACAAAATTAGAATGCTCCCAAATGCCATGTAAATCACCATTTCTTTAGCAATGGTAGCAATCAAAATTTTAAAATTCATATTCGTATTTGTAAAATTCAATTTGGATAGCAAATCTTTAGAATGTTTGATGTTCTTAGTTACACAAATAAAAAGCTAGAATATTTGCATAATTTATTATTTTTTTAATATTTTAAAAAAATTCACCATCCCCAAATCTCGCAATTTTTTTTGTACCAAAAACACGTAAATTCATTCCCTTGTTCCAAAAACTTGAAAAAATGTATCTCCTTACAAACAATTACCCCACTATATCTTGAACCCCTTATGCAACATATGACATAGATCTAGATTTAGGAGATTTTGGAAAACATAAAATGGTTGTATATGGGAACTATTTAGAATCATTAATGGGTCTTCAAGTTGATGATGACATTCACCAGAAAAAAAGAGGTTGTCCAACATGTTGCTACCTAGTTTATCACAACTTTTTATATCCTTGCTTAAAATCCATAAAAAAAAGGAAAATTCAAAGAAAGAATGTCTGTTAGTTGGTTTTGGATGCAATATATCATTGCTAGATGTTGTGGAACATATGTTAGATAAGTTTCTTAGAGAGTTCCTGAGATGGTTATATGATTCTTAATGTTAATGGTTAAGGTCCTTCAAATGGTGCAAATGGAGATGAACATTTGGGGATTATATCTATGAGGCCTTGGAGAAGGCCAAGGGGATTCAAGATTTATATGATGGCAATGAGGATAAATATCCGTCTCTTTGGGATAGAGTGGGTTGAACATCAACTTCATAATGTTTACTACATTGACCAAAATTTCTATTTGATATGTCCTTCATTTCTCATAAGAAATGATGGAAGGCCATTACATATGCATAAGTAGGATTTCCCTTGAAGCATCTAAAGATGAAATAATCTAGGTTCAATACAAAACATAATGATAGCAAAGGACGAATGTAAATTAACTCATCAATCAATGATCAATCCAAAGCATTATTTATTTTTGTATATTATGTAGTATGTTGCATGTAATTTCATATGATTTAAAAATATGGTGAGAGAATTTTGGAAAAAGAACACCTGATATGCAAAATATTGCAATTGGAATTGTCACACAAACTCGAAATGATGTGCTCCAGATCTCATGCAACCCTGCTAATGAGTTTTTATTGACACAAGAATTCTGATGTCATATTCACTTCAAACCAACAAGTTTGTATTATTGTACATAATACTTGAATAAAATAATTCTTGAAGCTTCTAAACATTTTGTAAGGTAAGATGAGAATGTCCTTGAAAATCTCCTTTCAAGGAAGAAATTTAGGGTAGTGGCAGTTCATGATAAAATCATTCAATGTCACGTAACATATCACATACAATTTGCTGAAGAAACATTCATACAAACTACTTTTAAGTGTGTAATTGAGTCACATTTGTGAGTCACAATATTTTTGATGTGATTTGAAATGTCTAGGGACTGTGAGGATATTGGGAGGATCCTATAGATGTAAATCACTCAAATTGATCATACATGACCATGCCTAGAATGTCCATCTCTATAAGTTCCATGAATTCATCCACAAATGCCTATGGTGGTGCAAATTATCCAAGAGCAAGTAAGGTTTAAAGAAGCTGGCACCCCACAAATCATGTTAGGATTTACGAAGAAAGAGAAAATTAGAGTTTGAAACTTACAACTTTGGTGTTTTTTTCCGTCCACCCAATACATCCATAAGTGTTGTCTTTCCTACCCCACTGTCTCCCATCAAAGCAGCGAGAAATCCTAACCTAAATGCCCGAGTCACATCATGTAGTAGTTGAAGTCTATCCTCTGTAACTCCCCGTTCTTTCATTTCCTGCAGAAAGTTTAATGTCAAGATTTCCAATTCTAGGATAAAAAGATGGAAAATTCAGAGCATCTGGAAAAAAACAATGTATCTTAATCAATAAACTGGTTGAAGATCCCAACCATAAAGTAGTTCATATAAGATTAAGGAAATTCAAATTATTAATAACTCAATTAGCCTATGTTATGCTAAATTTGGCAATAGAAAGAAAAATGCTATTTTTGCACAAAGCCCTAAACTTTGCATGAGACCAAATACCCAAATCAAATAACAAAACACCTAAAAATAATAACATTACCCAAAAATCCTTACCCTCCCAGGGAAAAAATTGTGAGTACTCACTGAGTTGTCAAACTGTGCTTTGAACTGTACATTGAAAGGTTTCAGGCCAAATAGGGAAGATTTTATTAGTTGGATTACTCATTCATGGCAAGGCATTGTGATGCAGTATTACACTAGATATAATGTTGTATAAAATTTTGTCATGAAAGATTTGAAACGAGAGAGACCCTGGTTTTCGGAAAGGGCCGTGTTAAAATTTTCATTGCACTTTTTTAGTGAAGGAGACCTAAAAAGACACCAGGAACATTTTACGAGTGGGTATAGTTCAGCTCTTGCATCAGAATTTATCAATTTCTCTAGAAAATCTTGCCTGAGATAATGCTAGACTTTGCAAGGACTAGATGATTGCAAGTACCAAACTAAAATGTAGCATTCAGATGTATAAGATGTCACAAAAAATGACTATATAATATATTATTCTAGAAGAAATTATGCACTCAAGAAACTATAGAAAAGAGAGGGAAAACCTTGGACCAGGAAAACGTAATCAAAGGCTTCTAAGAAGAGGTAATCAAAGGCTTCACAAGGAAAAAAAATTTAAAAAATATAATTGAGGATAAACCATTATCTAAGTAGTGTTATTGCAGACATAAAACATATGAACTCTAAAGACAACACATTGATATAATAATACCTTGAATCAGAGGAAAATATAAGAAGATATGCTATTAGATACCGTATAAGAGAATTTTTTTGCAAACACAAACTCCCTTTGGAGAGTCTGGAGTAGTTTATGTAACAAGAACAAAATTTCTTTATCATCTATTAACACAGAAGATTCAACCTATCCATAGGAGGATCAAGGAAACAAGAACATTAACTAATAATGCTTTGTACAGAATGAGATTTGTGATGGATTACATTCTTAGAATCCCACTTGGAAAACACCTCATTATACTACACACAGAAAACATGGAAACTTAGATTTGTAATATATGTATATATACACACACAACAAAACTATGTATTGATAAAACAAAGGAATGGTGCAGGGCCAAGACAGGAAGTGGACTGTGGGCACCTTCATGCTGCTGTTATAACCCCACATTCAGCTTGCAATTGCAAGTAGGGGAAAATATAAAAACAACTAAAAACAAGTTAAAATAGTAAAAACGTCAAAAAATCCATTAAATTAATTAGCTCAAAAAAACGTTCAAAAGACCGCCAAATTTAACATAGTGATGCGAAAGTCCACAAAGCCCTTTCCCATAGGGAGAACGCCTTCAGCGTAATAATGATTTTGATGTGTCTCTTGCATGCATGCTAACATAGGAAGATGACGATGGTTGTGAACTTGCCGTTTACTTTATCATCCTTGTCCTTCTTGATTATAAGAGTAGGTACACCCAAGCAGAGAAGGAATTTCTAGCCATTGTCATTACATCTAAACAATTAAGAAACTATATGCTCAACCAAGACACAAGAGTCATCTTTAAGTCACCGAAGTTGTGTACTTTCCTTACCCAAGTAGCTTTGTCTAAGAAATTAGGTCAATTAATCAATGTCATGAATGAATTCAAACTTACGTATATAAACTAAAAATAAGTCAAAGCGAAAATCATTGTTGATTGGTTAGCTGACAACCTGTTGGATTGTGGTGAAGTAGTCAATTTGGACTTCCTTGATGAATGCATTTGCTATCTCGAAAAGCCTACGATAAATTTCATAATAGAATGAACCTACCCAGAAGGGGCTAAATCACACTAGAGATAAAAACTTCGCATCATATCCACTAAATATGCTATCATCAAAGTTCTGTATCGAAAGACATTTGATGGTTTGCTGATCTGATGTATAGATGAAGAAGAGTTTGAGAAGATTCTCTTTGAATCCCACAACAAAGTTTGTAGTGAACACTTTGGTGGCCATTCGACCACTCGAAAGATTCACCAAATGAATTATTTTTTTCTCACTCTCATGCATAATGTTGTAGAGTATTTGCACAGATGCGATAAATGCCAAGAGTTTTCACACCATACACATCCCTCCCCCAACTCTGTAACGGATTGTTAAACCATGCCCCTTCTCTACACATATTTTAGATTTGATAGGGAAATTTTCCCTTGCTTCAACCGATCGCCATAACTTCACCATCACGACCATGAAATATTTTATGAAATGGATAGAGGTGATGCCTTTAACCACTATTCCTAGGTCATCCATAGCCAAGTTCATACTAAACTAGATCATCTATAGATATGACATCTCACAAGTCATTATCTCTGATAATTTCTCATTTTTCAAGAAAAATGAAGTATGAGAGTTCTCTAAGAAGTTAAAATTCTCATCACACAACGTATTTATACCACGCACAAGAAAATGGTCAAACTAAGGCCACTAATAAAATGTTAAAGTCCATTCTCCTCAAAACATTCAAGGAGAAAAAATAACGAAACTTAAATATCTTCCCAAATTTATGGGCCTATAGGACTTCCGTTCATACACCAATGAGGGAAACACATTTCTCCCGAGTTTTTGGTTCAAAGGCCAGTTTTCCTCTAGAAGTTGAACTTCCTATTCTTCGTGTGATGCTACAATGCATATTAGGTGAAGATGTATATAAAAATGAACATTTAACAAACTTAGAAAACCTGGATGAGAGGAGGATAAGGGCTAATCAACGCCATCATGTTTATACAAACATAATGTGTCAACAATATTTTAGTACTAAATATTAAAGCCTGATTATATTTATGGAAAAAAGGAGAGATATTAATATATTTGATTATTCACATTAAATTTGTAAATAGTTTTGTTATTTTCTCAAATTTATGTTTGTTCAAAGTGCAACATATAATATTTACAATAGTAATGAAGATGACTCAGATCTATCGTTTCAAAAAATTTAATCAATTTTATTTTGATTTTGTTTATGTATATTTCATTGTTTTTTTTGTTATGAGAAGCTAGTCTACATGTAAAGCTATATCTGCAACTATTTTATCAACTATCCTTACAAAAAGATTTTCATATTTAAATTCAAAATGCTTAAAATTCATGTTTAAGATGTGGTCACTGATTATTTGTATCAATCTTTTGGTGCTTATTTTGAACAATACAATGATTTTACTAACTTATACAATGATTTTGGCATGTCTCTCACATGCATGCTAGTATAGGAAGATGATGGTGGTCATGAATGTGCCATTTACTTTATCATCTTTATCCTTCTTGATTATAAGACTAGGTACACCCAAGAAAAGAAGAAATTTCTAGCTATTTTCTTCACAATTAAACAATTAAGAAACTATATCCTCAACCAAGAAACAAGAGTCATCATTAAGTCAAAACATCTTTGTACTTTCCTTACCCAAGTAGCTTTGTCTAAGAAATCAAGTCAATTAATCACTGTCATGAATGAATTTAGGCTTACGTATATACAAAAAAAAAAATTCAAATGGAAAATTATTTTTGATTGGTTAGTTGACAATCCATTGGATTGAGGTGAAGCGATCAACTTGGACTTCCATGATGAATGCATTTGATATCTTGAAAATCCTACAATTGTGGCATGCCCTTGTTATGCTGAAATAATAAATTTCATAATAGAATGAACCTACCCAGAAGGGGATAACTCAAAGTAGAGACATCAAATTTGCATCATATTTGATAAATATGTTATCATCAAAGTTTTTTATTGAAAAGCCTTTAATGGTTTGCTAATATGATGTCAAGATGAAGAATAGTTTGATAAGATTCTATTTGAATCCCACAACAAAGTATGTGGTGAAAAATTTGGTGGCCATTCGAAGCTCGAAAAGATTCACCAGATGAGTTATTTTTAGCTCACTCTCATGCACAATGTTGTAGAGTATGTGCGTAGATGCCAGAAATGCTAAGATTTTTCACACCATACAAATCCCTCCCCAAGCTCGTCATATGATTGTTACAACATGCCCTTATCTACGCGGGGTCTAGATTTGATAGGAAAATTCTCCCTTACTTCAATCAATGGCCATAACTTCACCATCATGACCATGGAATATTTTATGAAATGGGTAAAGGTGATTCTTTTAACCACTATTCTTAGGTCAATCATAGCTAAGTTCATACTAAAAACAATCATCTATAGGTATGGTGTCTCACTAGTCATTATATATGATAATTTCAAATCTTTCAAGAAAGATAAAATATGAGAGTTGTGCAAGAAGTTTAAAATTCCCATCACACAAGATCTTCATACTACCCACAAGTAAATGGTCAAGTTAAGGCCACTATTAAAATGTTAAATTCCATTCTCCTCAAGAAAGTCAATGAGAAAAAATACTGGCACTTAAAGCTCTTCCTAACTTTATGGGCCTATAGGACTTCTGTTCATACACCAATGGGGGAAACACCTTTCTCCCTATTTTTTGGTTCAAAGGTCATTTTTCATCTAGAAGTCAAACTTCCTAGTCTTTGTGTGACATTACAATGCATATTAGATGAAGATGAATATTAGTATGTCATTATGTGTGTTAGAAAAATATAATGACATACTAAGAATATGTCTAGGATAGGAAACAAAGTGTAACATTTAAGTATAATAAGCTAGCAAGAGTAAATGCAACCAAGATATGCAAGTGCTATACAAGTGTGATATGCAAGGTGTGACGATGATAGGAGAAGTGTTGCCCCTAGCGGATGTGTATGAGATGAGGTTAATTTATAAATGATCCCTAGTGTGTCATCAGGAAATGAGTGTTATGCGTGAGTAGATGCTAGAAAAGATGTAACATGAAGCACATAGCGTGAACTAGTAGTAGATGTTATGAAAGATGTATTATGAACTATTAATCTTGAAGTGTACTAAGAGTATATGATGTGAGGTTCATTAATGAAGTGTGACCTCAACACTAAAGTGTGAACCATGGCACTAGAGTGTGTCATCAGGTAATGAGTGCGTTGCGTGAGACTAGAGGCCAAAAACATATAATATGAAGCACCAAGCGTGAAGTGTAGCAAGAGTAGTTGATGTGAGGTTTATTAATGAAGTGTTCCCTCAACATTTACGTAAGAACCATAGCACTAGGATGCATTATCAGGTAATGACCGTACAATGTGTGTACCAATAAAGTAAATATGCGTAGAAAGTTTATACATGAAGCGTAGAGTGTGAAATGTAGTAGTAGACACTAGATACAATTGCTAGTGATGGAAGGGGGGAGCAAGTGCGATGCCCCCCAAGTGTGTAAGGGATAGAATACTATCTGATGATAGTAAATGGAAAGGGCCCCTTACTCAATATCAGAGGAGACAAAGGCATGTGACAATGATCTAAAGTCGGTGGTGTGGGAAAGTAACTACATGCACATGAATGAGACCAATATGGTGAAGGAGATGGAGAGAATATATAGGAAGTGTCTACCCAAGAAGGGGACTTAGGCTGATGAGGTGGGAAAATGGACCTATGAAAATGAAAAGGTCGTGCACAAATAGGAGAACTAGGTACAAAAGTAGCTTTAGATTTGAGAGGCATAAGATGCCTAGATGCCTTGACTGGTTCATAAATATCATCAAGAGTGGGTCAAGGAAATGGTTTACATGGTGGCATACCTTTAATGGTGAAAAATTGTTTTTTATGGATGAACTTGAGATATAGGTGATGCACGTAAGGGATAACCTGTGTAGCGCGGAGCTAGGGAAGACCTAAGAGCATGTTCTAGCCAATGATTTCAGAGGTAACTAAGAATGAGGTAAAGACAGTAATAGATCCAATTGTGATAGAAATTATGACACAACCATGAGAATTAGGAACTGTAAATGTGATTAGAGAGGTGGGACATTTGATATCTAAAAAAAGTGCCACATAGCATGCATTATTAAGAGCCAATGGATAGACCATGGTATTATTGACGGTTTAAGTGCCAATAAAAGAATTGATGTGCAATGAATTATAATAAAATGTAGCGATAATCATGATCTGAGAATGTGATAACTGATGGTGGTACATCAAAAAAAGCAACATGAAATTCAAGAGGCCCCGATGAAGGAGGCACAATATGATATGTATGATTTGTAGAAGAATTAGTAGGTTTCTTGTCATGATTTCATAAAGGGTCATTGAATATTTTTAGATTTTGATTGTCATTGAAAAATTTGAAGTTAGATGAATCAGGGAGATCAATTGCATTGTTATCAATAAGATCATGAATTATATGTTTAAGCTTGAAGCAATGATCAGTGGAATGCCCAATACATTCGTGGTAGTCAAAACATGCATTTTCATCGTAGTTGTAGCCACGAGGATGAGAAGGATAAAGATTGAGTGGTGGAGGAAGAGTGATAAGATTTATTTCGATAAGATGTGATAATAGGAGATGAGGTGAATAAGGTAGTTTAGTAAAAGTATGCCTTGTGGGTTGCAATTAAAGATTTTTTGGTGTAGAAACAACATTAACAGTAACCTTAGCTTTAGCGGGCTTAGGAGATGGTTTGAAAGTAGATTAATCTTGAAACTTATTATAAGATGAGGATGAGGAAATATCATAGTATTTCAATTTTCCCATAGATAAAATTTTTCCTTCACGTAATTTGAGAGTATGGCATAGTTGATCAAAGGAGGGAGAGGTTTCAAATATGAAACTATCTTTAAGTGGAGGTTAGAGACTTTGAATAAAGAGATCTTGAAATTTTGAATCAGCTAGTACAATAGTCATCTTAATAAGGTTGTTCTTATAACGGAAAATAGTCTGTAAGACGCTCATTGAATCCTTGTTTAATTTGAGCTAATTTTGCATAGGATATTTTAGTACCGACATTGATAGAAAAATGTGAAAGAAAATCATTAACTAAATATGTAAAATTGGTTATCGAGTGAACATTAACTAAAATTTGAAAATATGTATTATTGGAAATCATTAACTAAATGTGTCCAGAGAATGGGGAGCTATGCTAAACAAAGGTCTCGTTAATAGCCATCCTAAAATCAGCACCATTATCGGTTAAATCAACACCATTATGAGTGTGTGTGTGTGTCTGTTCATGTGGATGCATTTATTTTCTCCAATAACATGTACAATCATGTATACCTACAAGTTTCTTTGTACTACCTACAAAGCATGCAACTCATACCACCAAAAATTCTTTTCAAAGTTGTTACACCAATATATTCCTTGGTAGGATCTTGATATCTTACGAGGAAAGTCAGACAACATCATATTTGTCAATTTTTTTGATGGATCTCCTGAGCATGATGCACTACACGAAGAAATAGTGCATGTTCCTTAACTCCATGGATTCCAAAAGTTAAAGCATTAGCTCCTGATGTGATTATTAAATTATCATAAGAAACCTTAAGCTTCCAGGTACAATGAGTTTTAAATCTATTTTCTCCAACAGTCTCATAATATATCTGAATCCAGCAATTAAAAATTTACCTCATTAATATATCAAATATTTATAAATTCAAACAAAATTAGAATGCTCCCAAATGCTATGTACATCACCATTTCTTTAGCAATGGAAGCAAATCTTTAGAATGTTTGATGTTCTTAGTTACACAAATAAAAAGCTAGAATATTTGTGTTAATGATTGTTCATAAAGAATAGGACCTTGAAACCCAAACCATTGCCACAAATTCTTAGCTAGGAAACATATCATCTTATCCTTAAGATCACAGGTTCCCATGTAGAAGATTAACATACCAACGAGCATCAAAAAGTTGACTCACAACTCGAAACACTATTTCCAAACACTTGGTTTTGCCAAAAACTCGATATCTTGCAAAATACTTCAAACTAAGACATGAATTTTTTTCCACATACATGTATCAACATGCCAAAAAACTTCCCAAACTCACCTTTGAATACTGGGACTGAAAAATGATAAACCTACCTCATTAGGATAGGTAATTATTAAGGAGTCCTATAGATTCAGTCCACAAGATCAACTTTAATGATTTTTCATTCAATACAAACATGCTTAAGAAACAATGTCATACCTCTAAAAAAACTCAAATGCCCATACTTACCTTGGAAACTGAGACACACACCTCATTAGGACTTGATTTCTTCATTTTTCTTTCAAATTCACTCTTCCTTTGTACTCAAATTGTCCTGACAAAAAACTAAAAACCTCTATGCAGACCTTGACAACACCATTAGGCATCAATTGACATCAATCACCATCAATGAAAACACACACCAAGCTCTCCACAACACTTTTTGGCATCAACAAGGTACAATCTTCATTTTGACATCAATGAGCACAACATGAAGTTAATGACAACACTCCAAACTCACCTTGACCAACTTGACCAACCATTTGAATTTGATGGAATGGATACCCCTTCAGTCCTTGGCCGCTTAGCCTAAGAAATCTACCCACTTCACCATGGGGGAAGGCGGTCCGCAGACCTACCAGATTTCAATAAAAAAAATATTAAAAATATCCTTTTAGCAAAATTTTATCCACTACTTAATTATTTAAGCCCACAGCCGGAGAGAACAAAATATTTAAGCAAAATTGAAGATCCCGGAAATTTTTAATACGTCTTCATTTGTAGGCCGAACTCATGAGGACGGGAGAAGATTAAAATTAGATGAAATTTTATGTATTCAGCCATTTAATGTCTCCTCTATACTTAGATATTAATATATTTTTATTAATATATATTTATAAATAGCCAATGTAATGGAAATAGATATTTTTAATTTTATTTTAAAAGTTCAATGCCATGGAATTGAAAACCTTAACATATTAATATGGCATGCAATGTATGGAACTCAAACCTAGCAGATTTGCATGCACAAACTGATTTTCATATTTGTGAGGGTCCAAAAATTTCTTTTAAATAATTCTCCTCCGAATTTCATTTTGATTAATATTTCTATTAGTCTATGGAAATTCCCAATGAAGATACAAAGGAAAAGCATGAACTGGATTCCACTGGTAAAAGGGAATGTGAAGATAAAGTTTGGCGGAGCTTCCACAGGTAACCGTGGCTCTTCAGGTGCTGGCGGCATATGTAGAGATGAAACTGGTAAAACACTCTTTGCTTACACAACTGATCTACTGAAGAGCACAGATAATACAGTAGAGTTAGATGCCCTTCTTCAAGGATTGAAAATTGCCAAAGAAGTATGTCTCGAAAATATTGAATTCGAAGGGGATTCATAAATTGTTATTGATGCTATGCTAAATGGAACAATGCTCGATTGGCAACTTAGGGATTTTTTTAAGGAAGTTCTGGGTATTGCTAATATTTTCCCTGATATATCTTTTAAGCACATCGTTGGGGAGTGCAACAGAGCTGTTGAGAAGGTTGCTATGCAGTGAATTGGTATGGTTGAAGATATGTTTGTGAGCACTGTTGTAATTTATGAGGAGGAAGAGCTTTGGGATGAAGTCACAGAAATTGTCAATCATGAGAGGCTCAAGAAAGTTTCTCTCATATAATAGTGATCTCTTTTCTGTTATTTTTTTGTTCACAATAAGTTAATAAATAGTTTTTTTATTTTCTTCTATGTTTATACTTAGAAAAACTTCTAAATACCTGTAAAAAAGAGGGAAAATATTATTGTAAAATGAATACTTGAAGTGCATTGTCAAGCACCTCAGTTTGGTGATTTAGTGTACTTACTTTTTCAGTGCCAGAAATTTGGAAGAAACTCTCTCATACAATAATGATCTTTTCTATTGATTTATAGTAGACTTTGGTTGTTCACAATAAATTAGTAAATAGTTTTGTTATTTTCTTCAATGTATATACTTAACAAGTTTTTAAAAACTCAATAAAAACTACCTAAAATTATTGTAAAATAAATATTTCTAAGTGTGTTGTCAAGCACTTCAGTTTGGGGACTTAATGTACTTACTTTTTCAGTGCTAAAAATTTAGATTATCAATTAAAAAAATTAATATGAACAAACCCAAAAAAAATGTATGTATGAAAATGAGATTAAGATGATTGTTGAGTTCATATTCGTGAGGACTTTTAATATTGTACAACAAGAAAAATAATACACGTGATTATGTACATAATATTACCTTACCCTTCAAACGAACAAGTTATAAAATATTAATTTTTTTAAAAAAATCCACAAAATATTTAAGCATGTGTTAAGCTTTGTGCAGTGGCATATTCTTTTGTGGAGAATTTGTTTGACATTTTTGCATGATACGCTTTACCCAATCCCTTTTGTGTGCACTACTTTTCTTTAAGAGACAGGTGTTTAGTGTAGGAGTCAGTTAAGTGACTGTGTAATGGGAGACTTTGGATTACATGTTGGTTAAACACCTACGTAGTACAAAAGGGGGTCACTTGTGTTGGAAATTAGAATACATAAAGACTCAAAATGTGTTTGAACACTCCGATACTCATGCAAATGGAAGTCTCACAGAGCACTAAGGGTGTCAAAACACTCTTTGTATAGTATGGAACATTTTTTGAACACGCGGATACCAGAACATGTTTCAAACTAATCATGGATATTGTGAAGGTATATGAATGTGTCAAATATCATTGTACAAATGGGATTGTAAAAGTATGCAAATGAGAGAAATTTGCACAGGTCTAGAATAATTGTATGAAAGGATTGTGTTATTGCAAGAGGATCCACATACAATGGGGAACATACATATTTATGGAGGGGTGTAAAAAATAACATGAGGAACGCCTTAATAAAATATATCTAGGGCATGTGGAATGCTTGTGAATGGGGATTATACAAGGGAAAGAGAAAAGTTTGGACCGCAATGCTAAATTACGTTGAGAAAGGCGAAAGGGTTCCTTATTTAATTTGTGAAACTAGGGGCATGTTGTGGACACCACAAGACACCCCTTCCCATTAAACATGAATTCCTCCTGAAAGTCACTAGAGAGGATAGGTTACAAGGATCTCAAAGAATGACATCACCCTATTATGTTATAATCTCATCACCTCTTTCAATATTCCCATCACCTCTTGCCACATAACCCATTGTATCTTTTCTAGTTAGTCATAAGAAAATATCCACTAATTGATGTGTTGAGCTTATCCTGCAAATACAATGATAGTTGGCATAACGATGTCTAATTTATAAATCATTCAATAACCAAGGATACACAATCACATGTAGATGGATGCACTATGAGCAAGCATAATGCCCTGTTAGTTCACAATAATTTCCTCACTTTTGGGTTGGTGATCACTCCTTGGGCATCACTGCATTCTTTGTGTTGTTTGTGTTACACATAGTGGGTGATCATGGGGTATTTTTGTAGTGCCCACTTCCCTTGGACACTTTTGAGATTGATCATGATACTTCTGACTATATTATGGACATTATTATAGTTTTGATTTAGTATGGTGTTAGATGTCAGATCATGGATTATAGTTGACTCTGATTTATATATGATGCATGATGATTGTTAGAGACATTTTATATAGATGTTGACATGATGTTGGACATGGTTATATACATACACACACACACACACAGATATATATCTATATATATATATATATATATATGGATGTTGTTAGGACATGTGATATTTGGATATATTGAGTAGACCGAGAAAATTGAATTTAAAATTGATGATTATATAGTTGCTGATGAAATTGTAAGTGATATTGTTGATTTTCTTGATGTTGTTGTGATTCATATATATATTGATGATTTTTAAATTATATTATATTCATTTGGATGTTTTGATATGGCCACAATGCCGAAGGGGTATTTGTATTGTGCAGGTTAAAAATATCACAACAAACATCGGGGGATTGGAGACCAACCACATTGGAATTCTAGATGAATTCAACAAGGTCACCATGGCAATTTGTATTTGTTTGTGTGTGTTTGATTGTGTTAGGGATTACCATGGGGGGATCACTTTTAAATGTGACCAAGGGTTATGTGTATTTATTTATTTGGTTCCTTTTTATTGATGTTTGTATGTGTTTACCCCCTTTCATTATTTATTAATTGTGGTGAATTAATGTGAGTAATCATATTGTTATGAATTAATTAATCAAAATAGGTCATGAGAATGCAATTAATAGAGTTGTTGGCTCTTGGATCAAGTGTTGTAAGTAATGTGTAAGGGATATGTAAGTTGATTTTGGAGTAAGAAACACTCCACCTTCTTGAAATTCGAATTTGTCCTTGGAAGCTGATTTTAGAGACTTGTGGGACAAGCTAAACTTGTCCCATGCCTTTAGTTTGAGGGTTAAATTTAGACCTTATTTGTGCATTTTTGTAAGTCAAACTGAATGTTTTTATTGCACTTTCTTACATGATGTTAATGTTAGTCCTTTGGGGTGTGGGATTGTTTTGGAGTGTGTAAGTAATCTGTCATATTATTCACCCACCCATTTATTATGCATTGGAGGATGAAGTTGACTTTTGGGGTTGGGGTTGAGGATGTGTGATGTGGCATCCTACATGGATCCACCTCATCCTCTTCCCTTACCTCTTCTATAAAATTTTAATTCCTTGCTATTTTGGGAGCTCTTACTGCTGCAGAAGTTTGAAGATTGTTGCATGGTTGTTGTTTGGAGTATTTTTGGATTTTTGTTTGGAAACAACTGCTGTTTGGAACTTGGGAAACTCCATCATTGAGAGGTAAGAGCTTGGCTCTTGAAATGCTCTTTTTTTATGAATGTAAATGTTATTGTGTGAATGTTTTGGCATTTTTGTGGGCTGTTGGGTAGATGGCCTAGTTATGGTGTAGGATAAGACTATGGGGTTCATTTTGTGGGAGGCACAAGTGTTTTGGGGAGGTATAAGTGTGGATGGAGTTGGGATTTGGGTTCCACCTTACAAAGAAATAGCTTGCATTTATTTACTCATTATGGGGTGTCATAAGAGGTTGGGGAGGCATAAGGAAATGTGAGGAATAAGGGGTACTTGGGGGGAGGCATAAGGAATGTCAGAGTTATTATATACTATATTTTGGTGGTTTGTACTTTAGGTGGTGATACCCATTTTCCCTTTTGGGAGGCATAAATAACATCCCCTATAGTTTCTTGCTTCTTGGCTTGCTTGATTAAGCCTCAGTAATGTTTGCCATGCTTTAATGTAATTGTAAACTACATTCTATTTTAGACTGTGTTTTATTGTGAAAATGTTGCATGAGTGTTTGTGGAAGCCTATTATTGCCATGATTTGGATCACATCTCTTATTGCTTTGTGGTTGGGGCTCAGGGGCCAATGAAGAAGGATGGCTTCTCCTTTTCATTGGATGTCTTGGTTGGGTATAGAGCATTTCCTTTCCCCTGCTCTTGTGGTGATCAAATTAGAAGAATGAGAAATCTGCATGTTGCTGTTCTAGAGCTGAGAAAAAGACAAGTTTGTCAGTCCTTGTTGAGATTATTCTTATTGTAACCCCTTCCCACTTTGAAGTGGATGACCTCATACATTATTTGTGATGGAAATATGTGTTGCATTGGCTATGAAATTTGTAAATTTAATTGTGAAAGAGATATACTTTGTTCACTATTTTTGAATAAATGTGGAAGAAATTGTATTATGTATATTGTAATTTAGGAAGAAGACAAAGTTCTGACAGTCCTTTGCGAAACTAATTTTATAAACCATTTCCCCACTTGATGTGGATGACAATTTAATATACATTTTGTGCTGAAGAGTTACTATGTTTTGGAAATGAAATCCCCTTTGAATGTGAAAGAAATATACTCAGTATTCTATTTGTAAAAAGGAATGTAATGTGAAGGAGTTGTGATTGTAAAGTTTTATTTGATTAAAAAAAAAGAGAAGCTGTAAAAGACATCTTTTCAATTGAATAGATGTTGTTTTACCTTATACAATGAAGATATTATTGTTTGAAATCTTCTTTGAAAATGTTGTACAACTCTTTGTTCAAATGTGGAAAATGTATTCAGAATTATTGCATCCTCTGTGTTTGAAAAGCACTTTTTTTGGAAAGGAAATAGAAATTGCTTTGTTGTTTCTACATTTTTATTGAAGGAAATAGAACATTGTAATATTGGATTAGAATGAAATCATATTTTAAAGTTTGGTAAAGGTAATTGATCAATTCGAGTTGGAAGTTGTAGAGCTCAGTTAAATGATTTTTCGAACTGGCAAATAATTATCAGAAAACGTACAAAATGACCCTACAGATTAGGAAAGACATTTGAAACATTAATACAAGCTAAGAAAGATCAAAATGATCCCAAAAAAATATAATACTTAAGAAATTTTCATAGAACCTTTCAAAATTGAGCTCAAACAATTTCTTAGTTGTTTTTGTTGTTAAATTGGGGAAATTCGAATTGATCTTCAATAAAACAATTTAATCCTTGAAATCTATCCTAAATTCTTCCAAGTGAAATCCTCCATGTTTGTTTGGCATGATTGAGAAAGAATAATTGGCGGATTTGAACAAATAATTGATAAGTTAAAAATACCAGTTCACTTTCTAAGTGACAAAAAGACATTTTCTCGAAATTGACCCCTTAAAAGTTATCAAAATTAAAAATTAATGATTCTTGTGCAAAGAGGACTTCGAGAGATTTCCAAAAATTCCTCGTTTTCCCAAAACCGAGTTCTCTATCAAAAGTTATGGCCTTTTGAAGTTTTTCTTGATTTGGCATCATAAATAATCCTAACTGTAAAAAAAACCCGAATTTTCCCTTAGTGCTTTTTGGTAAAAAATTCCAAAGGAACAAATTTTCCTGCCGCTCCGTTAACTCGTAGGCCTTACTTTTTGTCAAAAATCACCTAAGTATGAAAAAGAAATTTTGGGAAAATTTCCCCTGCTGACCCACCGCCCCGCTTTTGCCTTTTGTCATCTTTCACGGACCCGCAAAGTCAAATATAACCTTTTAAAATTTTTTGGGAAAATTTTCTAAGTTTCCTCCACCTCCCTGCCAGCTCACAGCTATGACACCATTAGGCGTCAATGGAGAAGTGGGTTCCTTTTTGCCTTTTACGTTTCAAAATTTTTTAAAAAAATTTCTAAAATTTCCCTACCGGCCCTCCTACCCGCAACGAATGGATGGATGACACGTGTCTTCACAATACATTGGCAGAGGCGCAGGGATTCTCAAACCTTTAAAACTTTTTCTTTAAAAATTCAAATTATCTAAGTTTGCCCTGCCGGCCCACTCCCTCGCTTGGAAATTGGGACTGACAAGTGGCGTCTCTACGCGCCAGTGGAGAAGCGGGTAATTTTCAACCCTTTCGCCCTTTCAAAAATAAATAAATATAATAATGAAAAAAATCAATTTTACCTCTGGCAAACCGCCTTCCCGCCTAGGCATAGATTTTAGACACATGTCCTTAGCGGACCCCTAGTTCAAAATTTTCCTTTTAGGCACAAAGCCCTGCTGTAGGCTTGTGGGTGTGCGGAGGTGAAATGCGCTTTTCACCCAAGAGTGCTAAGGGTAAAATTTCTTCCCCATGCCCGTAGGCCTGCCTTTGGGAAAATTTTTCCTCCCAAGGTCCGTTGGCCCATAACTTGAGAAATATGAGGAGTTAGGAGGAATTCTTTATATTATTGGAAAGGTGACTTACTCCTATCCCAAGGTCCTAGTCGTCATGTCGCGTCATTAGTGTCAAAATCCAATCAAGAGATCCCTATATAAACACAACATACATACCATTATAATGGCAGGAAATTCTAAGGGAAAAGACTATCTACATACTAACAAAGGGACTACATTTTGGGCTGATTACTCTACATACACTGCATAGGAGGGGGAAGTGCTAAATTCCATCCCACACATTTACATCTTATCTAGATTTAGCTAGCTATCTTGGTGTCATTAGCATGAGGGAAACCTAGGAGAACTATTGCACACATATGAACATAGAATTACATGGATTCTGAGATGTAGTGCAACGCTCGATTGTAATCTCATCCTTCAAATGACTACCGAGGCCAGTCTAACTTCTCATAATGCATTTTTTAGTCCAATTTGATGTATTCTTGATCTTATGCAAGTAGCTAGGGATTATGTTGTAGATTACATGTAACTTGATGATCCAAGTGTGACATACAAGTGACCAATGTCAAACAAGTGTGAATCCCTAAAGACACAGAAGAAATTAGGATTTGAGCTACAATGCAGTCATGGGAACCCATGAGAGGTCTTTGGTGCCCCAGGCACTCTTGCCCCTTTTCAAACGCCCATGTCTAGCCTGTTGGCATATTCCAAAATCTGTATCGAGTGTTTTTGACATCCTACCTAGCGATTTCATCTGTTGCTATAGTTCAGATATACTTTGTGATAAGAATAAATCAGATAAGTACCTTATCCTTCTCATTTCTTACATAACTACATACTTAGATTACTTAACATTTGTATTTCATTGTATATCTTTATAGTGATTATGTAATTAGATTTAATATATTAGATTTTAGATTTTATTAAATCAGTTTTGAAGTGTAGTTTTTTAGAAATTAAACGAGCATGTGAAAGTTTATTAGAAATTTAAAGGTTACATGACATGTTATTAAAAATTAAACCATGAAATCACATCTTATCATTGAAATAGGTTTGGGTGAGCTCAAGTGAGCCTCAACTAATGTTGTCAAGTGCTATTTTTTAGAAATTAATGGAGTATGAGACAATTTATTAGAAATTTAAAGATTACGTGGTAGTTTATTAAAAATTAAAATGTCAAATCACAACTTATCTTTGCAATAACTTTGGGCGAGCTTAAGTGAGTAGCAAATAATGTTACGAAGTTGTAGTTTTTAAGAAATTAAAGGACCACATAACATTTTTTGTAGTTCATTAGAAATTTAAAGATTATGGGGCAATTTTTTAAAAATTATATGACAATATATTATAAATTTAAATATTGCGCATAGAAATTTATTCAAAATGAAAACATCAAATCACATCTTATCATTGCAACAACTTTGGGAAAGCTCAAGTGAGCCTCAAGTAATGTTGTGAACTACTAGCTTTTTTAGAAAGTATGTGATTGTTTATTAGACTTTTAAAGATCATATAGCATTTATTAAAACATTAAAATATTAAATCATATCTTATCATTGCAATAATCTGCGTAAGCTCGAGTGAGCATTCACGTGCACTTTTATCCCTTTTTCTATACATGCGTGCGGGTCTTGAATGGTGCGAAACTAAAATAGATTGACAACTTGTTTCGAAAGTAATTAAACTTATTAGATTTTTGAAAATAAAACATTATATATATTTCTTCTTTATTAATTTATACCGATGTGAATATTTATTTCTTCCTTATGACTTATGTATCTATTTCAACAAAATATCCACATTAAATAATTTGTTTCAAACTAAATCCTTAATCACTAACTCTTAAGCAACTAATAGGCTATGCTAGTAATTGCACATGAGTTGTAAATTACACCAGAGAGGATAAAAATGTTAAGTTTGTTAGAGTTGTAATTTACAACAAAGTATATGCAAAATTAAAAATAAACAAAAAAACTTTCTAGAAAATGAGAATAATCAGGTACATGGCAAATTACCATGGTGCAAGCTTATTTTTTAGATTGCTTCATTTAGCATCACCAATAATCACCACAAGAACATTATCCCTTTTTAAAATGAATGAAATGGATCCCATTTCTCTTAACAATTTTGCAACAATCTTAGAGTTAGTTTTAGTTATAAGATGGCAATGAACACATATATCATAAGAGACACTATGGGTCAAAAGCATTCGACCAAATATAATGCTCAAGTTCTGTCCTTGGTCCTATTATGTTTATTGCAGAGGGAGAATGAGATGGAAAAAAAAGCTATACATTAATCCTCATAAATTAGTAAGCCCTAGATTTTTCCATTAGCAGGAGATTAACTTGTTAAGGCATCTAATGTTGTAATTTTTTTCTCCTTGACTTTGGGCTCTACATATGATTAGTGAAATAGAGGATGAGCTTATTGAATGTCCATGAATTTGTGAAATAGTGAAAAACACAGAAAAACAAATCTATGTTTGTGAATTTGTGTCAAAATCATGGAAAGGTGTTCGTGAACATGATATGTGCTAATTCAGTGATAATGATATTTATATGGCATTGGTTGAAGGAAATAATTGATATGAGTGCCTTCGGCCTTGTCTTGAAAATAATTTTCTGTCTAATGATGCCAACAACTTAAAATTATACTCCTTGAATTATTGACTTCAAGAATGTTGATCTGAGTATCCACAACCATCTGTCACATTGTCTAATTGAATGTAAGGTAGTAATATCTCAATTACAACTATCAATGTAAGAGCCGATCCCCGATTCCCAAGAGTCATCAATGGCCAATATCTCATATATATTTTAAATAGAGTGAGGGAAAATTGGGGTGGATAGTGTAGACTGTACTGATATGATATTCCTTTGTGAATTAATTACTTAAAGATGGAGATAACTATTCTCTACTTCCAAAAAAGGAAATGAAAATTGTGATGACAACTTACACATTTTGATGCACCCATGGCTCTCTCATGACCATATATATACCTTCATTAACATTTCCACAACACCGGCCACCAAAGGATTCAATATATCCTTCCTTTCAACCCCTATTAACATTTCTAGGATTACCCCTCTCTTTCTCAAATAGAGCAAAGTGGAATTAGTGGAGTTAGAATTGACCCCTGTAGGAGGGTCTTCCTCCAAGCATAGAAAATACAACATATATCCGTTTGGTGCAGCTCATGCCTATTTAAAAAAAATCCATGCACAAATTAGAAAAACCTTTTTAAGCTCTTCTGTGCCAAATTTGTCCAGATGTAGTAGTCTTTGACATAATACAACATTGGGTTCCTGCGGCTACTGCTAATTTAGCATCAATGCTGTGACTACTGGATATTTTTTTGGGCATAACAAAACCGCTAAAATAAAAGAATAAATGACATCAGGAGACTTGATGGAGCCTCCGGTCTATTTCCCTTCCTCCTGCATCACCTAGAGGTCATTTGAAGCATAGTGGTGGGATGCTTTGGTGGGCTGCTCTACCATGGCCATGAAAGATTTATTTGAAATTCAAGTTCAAAAAATATTTAGAAATAATTTTAGGAAAACCGGTGTTTGCATTAGGTCCTCTTTTGCCATGCGATCAAACGGATCAGGTAGAGGATGTTAATTCTTAAAGGTTATGGTGATTGAAAAAGGAGGATTTTTAAAATTATTTATGTGACTTATCATAGAGGAGTTGATGTTTGGAGTGGAGGTTGAGAGAGGAGAGCATGGAAAATTGGAAGGGAATGATATCTGTTAAAGTTGTGAAGAAGATCATGGTGGAAGAATAGGGGAGGAAATTGAGATCAAAATCTGCAGAGATATGGAGTATGTTCAACAGTAAAATATTGTGCCAAGGTGAGGATGGATCTCAAAATAATTGTAATGATAAATTTATTCTAGGGTTAAGAGATTTGAAAGGAATTGAGGATTCTAAATATCTAGGATTGTAAAAAAATATCTAAAATTTGAAACCTCTAAAGTTAAATGTTAGAATTCGACACTTTCTAGCAAGGGCATCTTCAAAGATTGGACGCCTACCGATGAATTATGGGAATAAAGACTCCCTTCAAAAAAACATCATGCCGGAAGGAAAAAACATCCTTGCTCTAGAATAATTAGAGACTGATGTTATAATTGATTAGCTCCCCTCATTCATGAAATAATCAAATGCGTTGGAAGATTTTGACTTTAATAGAATGACACTATAATTTTGATTCCTTTTTTAATATTTAAAATATTAATTTAACAAAATTTCACCCACTACTAAATTATTTAAGCCCATAGCCCGAGAGGGTAAAATATTTAAGTGAAATTGAGGATGCTCACAATTTTTAATATGTAAAAGAACACAAAACCTCAACATTTGTGGGGCCAGCTCATGAGGATAAGAGAATATCAAAACTAGTGGCTACCCCTAGAGAAGCAAGTCTATTCCTAAAGGGTTGTTGATGGAGGGGATGTTACTAGAAGTGATATGAGTGGGTCAGGGAGGTGCTGAAGATCTGAAATAACTAACAACATGAATTCTTAGTGCATGTTCAGTCACGTGAAAGATAGTAATTTTTAAGACAATCATATGATAAGAAACATCAAGTTGACCTACATAGAAGCCTACCCTTAAAGTAAATCTAAAATCAAGCCAGAGGATCATTGATCAATGTAAACATAGATACGAATGCAAGATGCAAGCAAAAAATTACATATAGGTAATTAATATAATCCATGGAAGAATTCAATGATGGATATCTAATCATCTCTAGTACCTTTTAGAAAGGAAGTTCGAATACTGCCAATCACAGTTTGTCTTGCATTGGCGTGAGATCGAAGCTTTGAAATTTGTCTTCCATAAAAAAATATTTGTTTCGTCAGTTATGGGACACATTAAATTTAAAATAGCTAGATTGGAAGGCTTGCCACAACATAGTCATGGGAGTGGAAGAAGGTCTAAAATTTTTTCACCACAATTTTTGTAACAAAAGAATTACAATAAATGATAGAATGACAAGCTAATTTAATTTTTTAAAATACTATTACAAGATCAATTCTATTACAATGGCTTAGATAAAATTATGTAGTTTATTAATTTATATGCAATAGTGGAATTTCCTTGTCAAAAAAGTAATTAAATTCAAGAGAGTGACTTGTGTGAATGCATTTTTCTAATCTGATAATGTATTTTCTATTTTCTTTGTATTGAATTGTTGAACATTTTTGTGGACTAGGACAAGGCCCACTATCTTCTGCAGCCTTGGATGATTGCATCGTAACATGGTGGAAGCATGATTGACAGGTTGAAATCAGTGAGCATAATGTGACCGTCAACTTGTAGGAGAATATTGTTAGGCTTGAGGTCTTTGTACACTACATCCATCTCGTGGAGGTGTTCTAATGCCAGTAACAATCTCCATGACAAAGAACCTTTCCAAAAAATAAAACAAAAGCTTTTATTCAACAACATGGTTTTCAATATGAAGTTATACAAAATGTTCAGAACCCAAAAACCATAAATAACTCCCAATATCGAAAAAATGAATCAGTTTCTCGATAGGTGATGGGTGAAATGTATGTAAATAAGTTGAGTCTGTAACAAAATGATTAACTAAAATGTGAAATTATCTAAGTTAATCTAGGTAGAAACAACAATATAAATAACTAGTATAAAGTGAAATATCGATGCTAAATATTTTATTTTGATATTTAAATGAAGTAGAATAAATGAAATAGAATGGATAAGATACTAACCTGAAGATGACTTACCTCACAGTATGTTAGACTGAATCATACTGATTTGCAAATGGGATATGCTATGAAGGTGATACCTTGGGATTGTAGCAACTAGAGATCTGGTTGGACTGGGGCATCTAGGAGAGGACTGAGGCACCTACGGGTGTCGAGGTCTATATTCTAAGCACTCTGATTTGTAGAAAAACTCAGGATCTAAATCTAGTAGTGTCACAAAGTCTTCACAATTTCTTTATTTTTTTCATAATATCCTCGCTTATGTAGCTGTGATTCCAATATGAAGATCTACCTGTAAAACCCCATTCAAAGCATAATATTCCTATAAAATAAAAATGCATATGAATAGGTTGGATTGACCTTAGCTGCAACAATGGTGGACTTACAACTAAGCACTACACTACATTCCAGACCCAATGTATTTCTATGCGCTCATGTGTGTAATTGTGTTCCTAGGGTGCCCTAACGCCAATGACACAAAAGAAGGGACAATAACTAGATATAAATATGTAAATGGTGGATGGAATAGAATGAATACAACCCTTTCCCCCTATGCTTGTGTGATACATATGTAAATGATGCCTAAATGTAGTCCTTTTCCTTAGTAGATAGCTAGCCTTTGATAGATGATAGTTTGCCCTTAATATAATGAGTATGCTATGTTTATATATGGACATCTTGTTCAAATTTTGACACTAATGCCCTGACATGCCGACTAGTACCTAGGGGAAAGAATGGGAAAATGACAAAGACCGACCTCAAATAGATAAATTAGACCCAAGTGTTATAGAGACCAGGGTGCCTAAAATCATGGACTGGGGTAACGATGAGTTCCTAGCACTACCCTAGGCACCCCAGTTAAGGACCAAAGGCAATAATCAAGAAAACTACAACACCTAAGTCTCCCTAAGAGATGACCAAAACTTTGTAGACAACTAACGAATGTACCAAACAAATGAAGATAACGACCAACTAACTGACGACCGGGCTAAGGGATAATTCATTAGTGAATATTCTTATTACGCGAGACCCATATATAAAATGACACACTTGGTGGTATGAATGTAATATTAAGTGTGTTATTTTGTGACTACATTTGCCCCCACTTTATGTTGGAAAATGGAAAGCTTGGTAATATAAAGTAGATAGAGATGCATACCTGAGAGAATTTGGAGAATCCCATGCTGTAATATAATGCACAAACGTGTAGTAGAAGCATGCAATAATAATAATAAAAGTGTGCCAAACCATGGATCACCGGGTTGATCCATGTAACAAATCGAAAAAGTGTAAATGTCGAGATGAAGTGCACTAAATGAAAGTGATGATTAGGATGTATGATGATTTCAAACATGTGTTATGATGATGAGATGGGGTAGGGAGTGATCAATTCCTAACCCAAAAAATTGTATACGAATGAACAATTGGAGGATTTGGGCTTCCTGCCGCCAGAGGAAGAGTGTAGGGAGAAAAGCATGTTATTCTCCAATCTGTAACTTCATCCTCAAGAATTAGCTACTATAGACAGACTCAAATCATATTTTTTCATTTTTGGATCTTGGAAATTTTGATCAAACAATTGACCCATATAGGAGTGGTATAGAAAATACACTCTTTCCCCCACTCCAAAGGTGTCACCGCAATGTGATAGTTTCCAAGTTAGGTCATTTGGAAGCAAACATGAAATGTATGATGGATTCCAAGTTAGGTCATCTGGAAGAGAGTGCAAAATATAGAATAACTTCCCAAGTCAGGTCATTTGGAGAAGTGATGAATGTAATCTCACAAGTTAGGTTATCTGGGAGGCTGCACATAAATCCCAAGTTAGGTCATTAGGGAGGCCAATTGTGTTGAAAATGTATTGGTTGAATGTTCTTGATTTGTTAGAATTTTGAATGTGTTAATTGATTGATTGATTGGTTGATTATTTGATTGGTTACTCGTGGAGATATTTTATGCAAGTTGCCCCTAGGTTAGATCATTAGGGGAGATAAATATAAATTGGTGAATAATCACATGGAAACATTTTTAATCTCTTATTTCCCCCCAAGTTAGGTCATTAGGGGAAAGTGATGAAATGTCGAATAGAAAAATTATATGTTTGTTGCCCCCAAATTAGGTTGTTAGGGAAAATTAACGGTGAAATGTTGCGTAGTGAATTTGTAAATGTTTTCAAATGGTGAAATGGCAGTGTTGATTAATCGAATTTTAATGTAAGGGGAATTATAGGATTTCCCCAATGATATGCCCCCCTTTCGATGAAAGGGGGAAGTGATGAAGAGATCAAATGCTAAGTCAAAAGTAAGCAAAAAATAGATAGAAAGTGGTAGAAATTGCTAAAATGTGTAAAAATTGAATGAAAGACAACGTCAAATAGAAATAACGCATGTGAAAATGTGTTTAATATGGTGATAAATTTTTTATTAAAATAATGATGCAAACAAGGTACAAATAAGAGTAGAAATGTGCGCGAGATATGATGAAAATGGTGTAGTGTGTATTAGTTGTGGGAGTAAGCGTGAAATAATCATTATAGTAAAGTAATTGATGAAAAATTAACTATAAATAGTAATGTTAACAAATGTTTAGTTATTTCATTTGTTGTTTACGTGAGTGTGAGATCAAGCAAGGGGTGAGTGAAAATTCCACAAGTGAGAGTGGCGCTTCCTAGTCTATTTGAGAGGGTGGCAAATGCTGTAGCATTACGTACAACCACAGACTTGGTAAGTGCATTGATTTTCAAAAAATGTTTGGTGTATTAGGTGTTTTGGTTGAAAGTTTTGCAATTTGGAGATTTTTTAATTTTTTTGGCATTTTCTACTTGAACAAGAATGGTGAGGGTGCTAGTGACCCCTGGGACTGGAATGCCCTAAAATGAGTGCTAGTGTCCTGCTCCTGGGTACCCTAGTTCTACATCTGCGTGTCCTAGTCCAGAATGTGTGAATTTTATGTATAATGGTGCTAAACATGTTTGTAGTATGATAAATCAATTTATTTTTTCTTATAATTGTTGTAATGTTGTGTTTGTTGTTGTCTTGCAGTTTGCAGAGGGATATCCACTTGAGGGAGTTCCGTGGTGGGAAAAATAGTACATTGCTTATGTTGGGTCTATCAGATGATGATTGGGATGTGATGGTCCATGCTAGCCTGTGACACATAACAAAGATGGGGGATGTACCCCACAATATACCCATGTTGACTATGTTATGCGAGAGAGGGTGCAAAAATATATGCACATTTTGGTTGCCTACGGGGGAGATGATTGTTACGCTGGAGGATACATATCACATAATGCAATTTATGATTATTGGGGAGAGAGTAAGGGTTATGCCAATAGAGGATATGCAGCGACAGATGTGAGCCGCTAGACAATGTTTTATGGGGACTCAACTACCTACCGAGGCCCATAACAATTTAAATGGTATTTTAGGGTCTAGGGCTCCATGCTTGCAGAAGTTCATAGCAATTGTGATTGCTTAATGTATAGTTGTAGAGGGAGGAGGTGTAGGCATCTTGTATAAGATGCATGATATATGTCAACAGATAGAGGAGGAGGGTACTAGATATGCGTGGGCATAATATGTATCGGCCCACCTATAAAGAGATCTATACCAATGTATGCACGAGTATCATGGTGGAGGGATATGAGCCACCACACTTTTACATGTATGGGCATATGAGCACATAGCCATATTGAGACTAGTTGGAGGTCCACGAGGAGAGTGGGCTAGACCAAAGTTATGCACGAAGGTGGGTTGATATTCATGGTAGAAATATGACCACATGTACCTACAGGGAGCTAAAAGATAGGATGGGGCCCGAGGTAGTTATATGGAGGCCATACCATGACTATAGGGGATGAAAGAAGGATTTTGTAAAGTTGCGATGTATTCGAAGGAGCATGTGGTTAGGTTGAGTGAGTATCACATTATTTTGGCATGGATCAAGATTTTCCCCCAGATCCATACATATGGTTGCGAGATATTAGAGCACCTAGGAGGGCCGGAGCGAGGCAAGGTCCCACAGTAAAGCAACAAGTACCGCAGGGTCAGATGATGTAGACAGAATGATAGAGCTTGTTGATGGAGATGATGAGGGTTACACCATGGAGTACCATGCATGGTGGGAAGCTCATTAGTGGGTATTGTTATACCCATTTTTCACAGGTCCCATGGAGTTACTGCATGGGGGAGGAGGGGAGAGGGAAGCATGTTCTCCGATCCCATAGCAATGGCCATAATAGAACATAAGTATTTGTATAATTGTGTTGTGCACTTCTGTTGGTTAGCTATATTGTTCTATATTATTATCTAACACATTGTAACTTGTGTTTATAGGTGATGCCTATTAGTCATTGATGGTGGACAAATCCATACACACATTAACGTGGAATGTGCTGATCAATGTGTTTAGTGGAGGTATACTCAAGAATGTGGATGATATTATGGGAGAGCATACCCATCTATTTGAGCCAGTAACCATAACACCTGCAACATGTATAGTGCTGCTAGGAGAGAGGGATGAGGCACGCGAGGAGACTCAACAAGATAGGGAGGCGGTAGGTGGTGGTCCACTAGTGTAGGATGTGTTTACACGGTATGTGGATTTGCAATGTTAGTTCTAAGAGAAAGCTACAAAGAATACCTTATTACGGAGGAAGGTCAAGCAGTATTAGGGCCACAAACATCGGCGTTAGGTTGGTGGAGAGGCATCTAGTTCTAGGGCTATCAAAGTACCTGAGAATGATAGTGACGATGATGTTTTATATGTATTAGTATATAATGTAGGGGCATTGCCACCCAGTGATGAAATGTTTTTGTAATGATGATTGTACTCGCTATATACGTATGGACACATGTTATTGATATATGATGAGATTATGTTGTTATGTATTGATTTCATAATGTAATTGATGATGTACGGTTGGATGTTTATTGTTTGTATTGTATATGACATGTTATATATCGCTCGTGTTTGATTGATGTAATTTTTTACTATTATGTTGATAACGATAAGGTAAAGTATGTAATGTATACAATGATGGATAACATATGTAATGTGAGTGGTGTATGTTAAATGGAGTGTGTAACGCATAGTTAGTGTAATAATGATAGTAACCATAAATATGTATGGTATAATCACATAATGAACATTTCATAATGTAATATAGTTGTAATATGTTAGTATGGTGAAAGTAGGAGGGGGGCGATTAACGATGCCCCCTAGTGTGTCAATGACTAGGATCATTTAGGGAAGACCCCTCAATAGTCAAGGATGAGTTGCATAAGCAAGAGTGTGTCATCAAGAAAGGATTGAGTGTGCTAGATGAAATGATGAAGTGTGTGATGAAAGGTTCTTAGGATAGATCCCTCAACAATCATGTAATAATCGTAAGAACACAAGAGCCGAAGGAGATAATACCTTTATCCTCTAGGAGATAGGATGCCCCCAATTATATGCCCCCCCTTTCGTTGAAAGGGGTAGTGATGAAGAGAACGAATGCTAAGCCGAAAGTAAGCACGAGATAGGTAGAAAGTGGTAGAAATTACCAAAATGCATAAAAATTGAATGAAAGAAAACATCAAATAGAAATAACACATGTGAAAATGTGTTTAATATGGTTCTAAAGAAAAATTATAAAAATAATTCCACAAATGGGGTGTAAATTAAAGTAGAAACGTGCAAGATATGATGAAAACGGTGTAGGTGTATTAGTTACTTCATTTTTTGTTTACATGAGTGTCAGATTGAGCACGAGGTGAGTGAAAATGCTGCAAGTGAGAGTAGCGCGTCCTAGTCGGTTTGAGAGGGTGGAGACCACCGTAGCATTGCATACAATCAAAGAGTTGGTAAGTGCATTGATTTTCACAAAATGTATAGTGTATTACGTGTTTTTGTTGAAAGTTTTCCAATTTTGAGATTTTTAAAATTTCTCGATATTTTTGACTTGGACAAGAGCAGTGAGGGTGGTAGTGACCCCATGGACTGGAGCACCTAGAACTGGGCACTAGTGTCCTGCTCTTGGGCACCACAGTTCTGCATCTGGGTGCCCTACTCCAAAATGTGTGTATTTTATGTATAATGGTGCTAAACATTTTTGTAGTATGATAAATCAATGTATTTTGTCTTATAATGTGTTCTAATGCTACTTTTGTTGTCATTTTGTGGTGTGTAGAGGAATATCCACTCGAGGGAGTTCCATGGTGGGTGGAATATGAGTACATTGCTTGGGTTAGTTTTTCCAGATGATGATTGGGATGTGATGGACCATGTTGGCCTACAGAACATAGCACAGATGGGGGATGTACCCCACAATATGCCCATGTTGACTGTGTTATGTGAGAGAGGGTGCGTAGATATATGCACATTTTGGTTTCCTACGGGGGAGATGGCTGTTACACTGGAGGATGTATATCACATACTAAAATTGCTGATTGTTGGGGATAGAGTACGTGTTATGCCAGTAGAGGATATGGAATGAAAAATGCAAGCCGTCAGACAGTATTTTATGGGGACTCAAGTACCTACCAAGGACCATATCAATTTGGATGATATTTTACAGTCTGGGGTTCCGCACTTATAGAAGTTGTGGCTGCTTCATGTATAACCATAGAGAGAGGAGGTGTAGGCATCTAAGATGCATGACATATGTCCGTGAATAGAGGAGGAGGGTACTAGATATGCGTGGGCACGGTGTGTATTGGACCACCTATACAGTGATCTATATCAATTTGTGCATGAGGATCATGGTGGAGGAATATGAGCCACCATACTATTACATGTATAGGCATATGAGCACATAGCCATATAGAAACCATTTGGACGTCCATGAGGAGAGTGTTCTAGAACAAATATATATGCGTGACAATGGGTTGATATTCATGGTAGAAAGATGGAAAAATATACCTACAGGGCACTGATAGATAGGATGGGGTTTGAGGCAGTTATATGGAGGCCATACCATGACTATAGGGGATGAATCAAGGATTCTGTAGAGTTGTGATGTATTTGGAGGATCGTGTGGTTAGAGGACTACTTTCTAGGTATAACAAAGACTTTTTCAGGTTGAGCGAGTATCATATTGGTTTGACATGGCTCATGATGTGCCCCCAGAGCCATACATATGGTTGCAAGCTATTAGAACACCTAAGAGGGCTAGAGTGAGGCCAACACCCACAACAGAGCAACAAGTACCACCAGGGCTAGATGATGTAGGTGCACCAATAAAGCTTGTTGATGGAGGTGATGCATGTTGCATCGAGGAGTACCATGCATGGTGGGAAGCTCATCGGTGGGTATTGTTGTACCCATTGTTTGTAGGTCTTGTGGAGTTTCCACATGGGGGAGGAGGGGAGGGGGAAACATGCGCCCCTGATCCCATAGCAGCAGCTATAATGGAGCGTAAGTATTTGTATAGTTGTATTGTGTACTTATTTTGGTTACCTATATTGTTCTATATCATTGTCTAACACATTGTAACTTGTGTTTTTAGGTGATGCGTATAGGTCATTGATCATGGACAAATCTATCCACACATTAACATGAAATGTGCCGATCGATGTGTTTGGTGGAGGTATAATTGAACATGTGGATGATATTATGGGAGAACATGTCCATCTATTTGAGCCAGTAACCATAGTAGTTGTAACGTGTACAATGATGCTAGGTGAGAGGGATGTGGCATGTAAGGAGACTTGATGAGCCAAGGAGGCAGTAGGTGCTGGTCCCCTAGCGAATGGCGTGTTCACATGGTGTGTGGATTCACAATGTGAGTTCTCAGAGCAGGCTATGAAGAATACCTTATTACAGAGGCAGGTCGAGCAGTATCGGGGAAACAAACATTGACGTCGCATTGGTGGAGAGGCATCTAGTTCTAGGGATCTCGCAGTATCCAAGAGTGATAGTGACGATGAGGTTTGATATGTATTAGTATATGATGTAGGGGTGTTTCCCCTAGTGATGAAATGTTTTTATAATGATGGTTGTACTCGCTATATGTGTATGGACATGTGTTATTGATATATGATGAGATTATGGTGTTATGTATTAATGTCATAATGTAATTGATAATGTATGGTTGAGTGTTTATTGTTTGTATTTTATGTGGCATGTTATATATCGCTCATGTTTGATTCATGTAAATTTGTATTATTATGTTGATAACGACAAGGTAAAGTATGTAATGTAGACGATGATGGATAACATATGTAATGTGAATGGTGTATGTTAAATGGAATGTGTAACGTGCAGTTAGTATAATGATGATAGTAACCATAAATGTGTATGGTATAATAAAAAAATGATCATGTCATAATGTAATATAGTCGTAATATGTTAGTATTGTGAAAGTAGGAGGGGGGATGATTAATGATTCCCCCCAGCGTGTCAATGACTAGGATCATTTAGTGAAGACCCCTCAACAGTCAAGGATGAGCTACACAAGCAAGAGTGCGTCATCAGGAAAGGATTGAGTGCGTTAGATGAAATGATGAAGCATACGATAAAAGGTTCTTAGGATAGATCCCTCAACAGTCATGTAAGAACCGTAATAACACAAGTACGTCATCGGGGGGTAAGGTGATAACAATCACCTACCAAAGACCAAGGTGGAGTGAAGCAATGGAAGTATGTGGGATGGGTGTAGCATGAGTGTATGAACCGAAATGAATTTCATATGGCATAGAAATGGGATATGCAAAGGGCTGTGGGAGCCCATGTGATGTAGTAGTGTGAAGCGGTGGAAAGCATGAATGTGGTGAATGTAATGGATGCAATGAATGTGATGGTGGAGGTAGTGGATGAAGTGGAGAACACACATGGGACGGCGGTGAGTGACCTAAAAATAGAAAACCTAATCGAGAAGAATCAAGTGGAGTAAGAATTCACTGACATGGTATAGGAGAAGTGGATTGCTCACGAGAGCTGAAGGAGATAATACCTGTATCCTCTAGTTGTTGCAATCTATTATGGAGAGCAAGATAATAAATGTCCCTATGTCCATTTATGAAATGGTAATTACAATAAGGTTGGTCACTCTGATGTTGTAATCAGTGTTGTGGATGATTGTGGGCGAGCATGAGGAGAGAAATGTAGAGGCTCATGAGACCTAGGTGGAGTGACGAGAGTAGTATTTTTCCATAGATCCAGAGAAGAAATATGTTTTGTTGGTGGAACAGGTTGAGCTTGTTTGTTTTATATGTGAGGAAAGGGTGGAGATGGTTTTGGATGCTCAACCAGAGGCGTGGGAAAAATACTAGATGAAGCAATTTCCAAAGAAATATGTGTAGGATCTACAACATGTGATGATATAAGATATTTTTGTAGGCCAATAAGTTTATAACATTATAAGATAATGAATGAATCACATGTATCATATTGTAATCTTTGTTTGAGTGGAGGAATTAGGCCATGACAAAAATGAATTGCTTTTCTAAATCAATAGGTTGGAATATGAGTTGATGTATACAAACATTGAATCGCAAGATATAATCCTTGATAGGTTCAGAAGATCCTTGATGTAAAGTAGGAATGTGGTCATAAGTGGCTTTAGGGCCATTGTTGATGATAAAATAATGGAGGAAAGCTTCCTCCATATCATAGAAAGTACTAATAAACCCAAAGGGAAGATGAGTGTACCATTGTAATGCCTCGTTAATAAGACTATATCGAAAGTCCTTAACTAATAATATATCATTAGAATGAGATGCCACAAGCAAGCGGTAATGTAGGAGATGAGCATGAGGGTCACCAACACCGTCAAAACATGTGAAAGTAGGAATAGCATATTCTTGAGGAAATGCAGAGTTACAACTATTCTTAGGGACTGGGTTACCATGTAATGAATTGTTGTCAATGGAAGAATAATAGGCTTTAATTTGTAAAGTGAGGGAGTGAACTTGAGATTGGAGCTGATGTAAGACATGCATGAGAGAGATGATGTCTTGTGAAGGAATGGTGGAAGATGGAAAAAATGTATTAAGCGGTTGTAGCTTGCCATTATGAGTAACCATATGAACATCAAGAGGTGACAAGGAAGATTTTGATGCTAATGACACACTAGGAGTGGGTGCCAAGGAAGCTATATTAGGTGTGATAGATGGGATATCCATAGTTATGGTGGGACTAACATCAGAAAAAACCTTAATAGATGAGGTGATCGATGGAGAGACATCTATAGGAGAGGATGGACTAGTAGATGTAGATGATATAATACTAGGAGATGTACCAATAGGAGAAGAAGTGATAAATGGTGGCAACTCATGCACAGTAATAGATGTAATTTAAGGATAAGGTAACAATGGAACATGATATTCACATCCAGTAGTGTAAAAAGAAGGAGAACCATGACTATCATATGCCTCAATAGTATCAGATAGAGCCTCAAAAATGACAATGTTACTAAGGAGGTTATCAATAAGATCATCAACATAATGTGAAGGAACATGCAAAACAGTAGGGGATGTAGTAGGAGAAGCAATGACAGAAATGATAGAGTGATGAGAAGCATTTATATTAGTGGCCGGAATAATAGAAGAATCATTACATGGAATCATGAATGATTATCAATACCTAATAAATAGTCAATAAGAGAATCATCTAAAGTTTCTTGTGAAAGGTCAAAAGGAGGATCATAAGTAATCATATAGCATGGTGTGCAATGAGTTCATGCTATAGGATCCTAAAAAATGCTAATTCCTATAGGAGAATCTCCAAAATAGTAGGCACATGTTATTGACCATCTAAGAGTTGTTGGATATGATCTGGTGTAGCAAGAGGAGTGCTATATAGAGCTTTGAGTTCAGCTATGGCAGCCTCATCATAAATAGGGTTAATGCTAAAGTGATACATGATGGGTGAAGAAGATGACCGATATTTAGCCATTAGGGTGTGATTGGATCCTACGGCCCATTATTCAAAAAGATGGGTTCACCAAAATGATTAACTAAAATGTGGAATTATCTAAGTTAATCTAAGTAGAAACAACAATAGAAATAACTAGTATAAAGTGAAATACCGATGCTAAATATTTTATTTTGATATTTAAATGAAGTAGAATAAATGAAATAGAATGGATAAGATAATAACCTGAAGATGACTTACCTCATAATATGCTAGACTCAATCAAACTGATGTACGGATGGGACATACTGTGAAGGTGCTACCCTAGGTATTGAAAAAACTAGAGATCTGGCTAGACTGGGGCACATGGGAGAGGAATGGGGTGCCTACAAGCACCCTGGTTTGTATTCTAGGAGCTCTGGTCCACATAAAAGCTCAGGATGTGAGTCTGGAAGTGTTGCAAAGTCTTCACAATTTCTTTATTTTTATCGCATGGTTATCTTAATATCCTCACTTATGTCGCTGTGATTCCAATATGAAGATGTACTTGCAAAACCCCATTTAAAACATAAAATTCCTAAAGAAGAAAAATGCATATGAATAGGTTGGACTGACCTTAGCTACCACAATGGTGGACTTACAACTAATCATTGCACTACATTCTAGACCCAATGTATTTATATGTGCTCATGTGTTTAATTTTATGCCTAGGGTGCCCTAGTATCATTGGCGCAGAAGTAGGGGGCAATAACTAGATGTAAAGATGCAAATGGTGGATGGACTAGAATGAATACAACCCTTCCCCCTATGCTTGTGTGATACAGATGTAAATGATGCCCAAATGCAGTCCCTTGACTTAGTAGATATCTAAACTTTGATAAATGATAGTCCACCCCTAATATAGTGAGTATGCTATGTTTATATAGGGCTCTCTTTTTCAAAATTTGACACTAATGACCCGACATTCCAGCTTGTACTTAGGGGAAAGAATGGGAAAATGACAAAGAATGACCTCGAATAGATGAATTAGACCCAAGTGTTATGGGGACCAAGGCACCTAAAATCACAAATTGGGGTGCCAAAGGGCATCCCAACACTACCCTAGGTGCCCCAGTCAAGGATCGGAGAAAATAATCAAGAAAATTATAGCACCTAAGACTCCTTGAGAGATGACCAAGACTTTGTAGACAATTGATGAGTATACTGGAAAAATGACAATGACGACTGAACTAGTGGATAGATCATTAGTGAATAATATTATTACACGATAACCATACATAAAATGACGTACTTGGCAGTATGAATGTAATAGTAATTACGTGATTTTTTGACTACACAAACGAACATAGAAAGCGTTGAGGTAAAAATACCTATCAAATGATGCACTCTGAAAATGTTTTATCTGACTGAATATGCCAGAGACCATTCAAATCACCACTAGGGAAGTAATCCACAACCCACCCACCATTTTATCGGTCTCCACATGCCCAACTAAATTAGGAAAAACCCAGTGTCGAAGACTCCTCAAAATCTATTTTTCCATCCGCACTCCATTCATTTTCAAATTCAATATATTGTTTCAGGTGGGTTTGTTTTTTATTGTTGCATACCACGGTGTCTATTTATTCTACAAGCTCACACATGTCCACATCATAAGAAAAGAACTCTCAAAATGCTTGCTTTTCTAATTTACAGCTCACCAAGCACATTTCAACAGCTTTGATTTTTTAATAAGAAAGATAAAATAAAAGACAAGATGACAAGAAACTCAAAGGTGCACTACGTCGTTGTGAGATATCTATACCAACTATAGACATGCCTTAGACGTAATTAGATGAAATTTTATGTATTCAACTAGTTTATTGTCTCTTCTATAATAATTTCACAAATTATATATATATATATATATATATATATATATATATATATATATATATATATATATATATAACGATGTTAATAAATATTATTGTTATTTTATATTTTCCATGAACATATAATTGGTGTTGATGACTAAGATAAGAATATACAATGTCCACTCTTCTATTTTCACTTTGAGTGATGTTGTCAATGTCCCCGAAGGTGGCAACAACAGACATGTTTGATATTGTAGACTTGGTGGATCTTGAAATTACTTCTACGATTAACATGGTACAAAAAAAAAAATTGCAATCTTTATATCAATAGAAGCCAAGTAACATTAGAGGTGGCCCTCTCAATAACATAATAATTGACTGGTTGAGGGATACGTATGATTATTAAGTAGTTTCCCATATCAAATATGCCTCTTCAATACATCTCAGAATTACTACGAGGAATCTGCAAACCTTATATACCCTACTACCTAAATCATACATACCGCTTATGTACATCTTAAAATTGCTTCAAAAACTCTATAACTCCTCATATTTTATTTTTGACATAACACTAAACCTTCTTTTGGTACAAATGCCACACTAACACCATGCTCTTCCTTTTTCACACAATGTTGTTTTGCCTCATAATTAATCCAATGGTCTTGATTATGTGCATGCATTCTCCTTTAGCATTCTTAATACCACCTACTTGTTTGCATGCAGGTCTCAAGGTGTTTTCCCTCCAAATACCACCATTCTGTTCATTGCTTTGCAATGTATTGGGATGGGTGTAACATGAGTGTATGAACTGAAATGAATGTCATATGGCATAGAAATGGGATATGCAGAGGGATTTGGGAGCCCATGTGATGTAGCAATGTGAAGCGATGGAAAGTGTGAATGCGGTGAATGTAATGCATGTAATGAATGTGATGGTGGAGGTTGTGGATGAGGTGGAGAACACACATGGGATGGCGGTGAGTGACCTAGAAATAGAGAACTTGATGGAGAAGACTCATGTGGAGTAATTATTCACTGACATGATATAGGAGAAGTGGAACGCTCATTGAGCTGAAGGAGATAATACCCATATCCTCTAGTTGTTGCAATCTATCATAGAGGGCGAGACTATAAATATCCCTATGGCCATTTATGCGATGGTAATTACAATAAGGTTGGTCACGCTGATGTTATAATCAGTGTTGTGGATGATGCTGGTTGGACGGTAGGTGAATTAATGTCTCATTAAGTAACACACGCAACACATCATGTGGTTGAGCGCAATGAGAGAAATGTAGAGGCTCACGTGTCCTAGGTGGAGTGGTGGGAGTAGTAGTTTTCTTTAGAGCCGGAGAAGAAGTATGATTTTATGGTGGAGTGGGTTGAGCTTGTTTGTTTTTTATGTGAGGCAAGGGTGGAGATGGTTTTGGATGCTCAACCGGAGGTGCGAGAGGAATACTAGATGAAGCAATCACCAGAGAAATATGTGTAGGCTCTACGACATGTGATGATTGAAGATATTTTTCTAGGTCAATAACTTTATAACATAAGAGAATGAATGAATCAGATGTATCATATTGTAATATTTGTTTGAGAGGAGGAATTAGGCCATGAAAAAAATGAATTGATTTTCTAAGTCAGTATGTTAGAATATGAGTTGATGTATACAAACATCGAATCACAAGATATAATCCTTGGTAGGTTCATAGGAGCCTTGATGTAAAGCAAGAATGTGGTCATAAGTGAATTTAGGGCCATTGTTGATGATAAAACAATGGAGGAAAGCTTCCTCCATATCATAGAAAGTACTAATTGACCCAAAGCGCAGATGAGTGTACCATTGTAATGCCTCGTTGAGAAGACTATATCGAAAGTCCTTAACTAATAATATATCATTAGAATGAAATGCCATAAAAGAGTGGTAATGTAAGAGATGAGCATGAGGGTCACTAGTACCATCAAAACATGTGAAAGTAGGCATAAAAAAGTCTTGAGGAAATGCAAAGTTATGAATATTCTTAGGGAATGGATTACCGTGTAATGAATTGTTGTCAATGGAAGTATAATATGCTTTACTTTATAAAGTGAGGGAGTGAACTTGAGATTCGAGTTGACCTACGACATGCATGAGAGGGATGATGTCTTGTGAAGGAATGGTGGAAGATGGAAACAATGTATTAAATGGTTGTAGCTTGTCATTATGAGTAACCATATGAACATCAAGAGGTGACAAGGAAGATTTTGATGCTAATGGCATGCTAGGAGTGGGTGCCAAGGAAGCTATATTAGGTGTGATAGATGGGATATCCATAGCTATGGTAGGAATAACATCAGAAAAAACCTTAATAGATGAGGTGATTGATGAAGAGACATCTATAGGAGAGGATGGACTAGTATATGTAGATGATATAATAATAGATGTACCAATAGGAGAAGAAGTGATAAATGTTGGTGATTTATGCACAGTAGTAGATGCAATTTCAGGAGAAGGTAACAAGGGAACAAGATAGTCATATTCAGCAGTGTAGAAAGAAGGAGAACCGTGACTATCATATGCCTCAGTAGTATTAGATCGAGCTTTAGAAATGACAATGTTACTAAGGAGGTTATCAATAAGATCATTAACATAATGTGGAGGAACATGCAAAATAGTAGGAGATGTAGTAGGAGAACCAATGTCAGAAATGGTAGAGTAATGAGAAGAACCTATATTAGTGGCCGAAGTAACAGAAGAATCAATATGGACTCGTGAATTATTATCAATACCTAATAAATAGTCAATAGCAAAATCATCTAAAGTTTCTCATAAAAGGTCCAAAGGAGGATCACAAGTGATTATATAGAATGGTGTGAAACGAGTTAATGCTATAAGATCCTCAACAATGCTAATGCCTATAAGAGAATCTCCAAAACTAGTAGGTACATATTGTTTTCCATCTAAGAGTTGTTGTTGGATATTATCGGGTGTAGCAAGTGGAGTACTATATAGATCTTTGAGTTCAGCTATGACAACCTCATCATAAATAGGGTTAACGCTAAAGTGAGACATGATGGGCGAAGAAGATGACTGATCTTTAGCCATTAGGGTGTGATTGGATCCTAGGGACAACTATTCGAAAAGACGGGTTCACCAAAATGATTAACTAAAATGTGGAATTATCTAAGTTAATCTAAGTAGAAACAACAATAGAAATAACTAATATAAAGTGAAATACCGATGTTAAATATTTTATTTTGATATTTAAATGAAGAAGAATAAATGAAATAGAATGGATAAGATACTAACACGAAGATGTCTTACCTCGTAGTATGCTGAAATCGATCAAATTGATGTGTAGACGAGATAGACTGTGAAGGTGCTACCCTAGGTATTGCAGCAACTAGAGGTCTGGCTAGACTGGGGCACTTGGGAGAGGACTAGGGCACCTGCAGGAGCCTTAGTTTGTATTTTGGGTGCTCTGGTCTGCATAAGAGCTCAGGATATGAATTTGACAGTGTTGCAAAGTCTTCGCAATGTATTTATTTTTGTCGCATGGTTATCGCAATATCCTCGCTTATGTCACCGTGATTCCAATATGAAGATCTACCTACAAAACCCCATTTAAAGCATAAAATTCCTAAAAAAGAAAAATGCATATGAATAGGTTGGACTAACCTTAGCTGCCACAATGGTGGACTTACAACTAAGCATTGCACTACATTCCAGACCCAATGTAGTTATATGTGCTCATGTGTGCAATTTTGTGCCTAGGGTGCCCTAGTGTTATTGACGCAAAATTAGGTTGAAATAACTAAATGTAAAGATGCAAATGATGGATGGAATAGAATGAATACAACCCTTTCCCCCAATGTTTGTGTGATACAAATGTAAATGATGCCAAAATGTAGTCCCTTGCCTTTGTAGATAGCTAGCCTTTGATATATGATAGTCCACCCCTAATATAGTGAGTATGCTATGTTTATATAGGGATATCTTGTTTAAATTTTGACACTAATGACATGACATGCCGACTAGTACCTAGGGGAAAGAACGGGAAAATGACAAAGAAAGACCTCAAATAGATAAATTAGACCCAAGTGTTACGGGGACCAGGGTGGCTAAAATCATGGACTGGGGCACCGAAAAGTGCCCAACACTACCCTAGGCACCCCAATCAAGGACCAGAGACAATAATCAAGAAAATTACGACACCTAAGACTCCCTGAGAGATGACCAAAATTGTGTAGACAACTGACGACTGTACTAGACAAATCACGATGACGAATGACTAATTGACGATCAGACTAATAGATAGATCATTAGTGAATGATCTTATTACGCGATATCCATATATAAAATGACATACTTGGTGACATGAATGTAATAGTAAGTGCGTGATTTTTTGACTACACAAATGAACTAAGAAAGTGTTGAGGTGAAAAGATCTACCAAATGATGCACTCTGAAAATGTTTTATCCGACTGTATATGCCAAAGACCATCCAAATCACCACTAGGGCAGTAATCAATAACCCACCCAACCATTTTATCTGTCTCCACATGCCCAACTAAATTAGGCAAAAACCAATGTTGAAGACTCCTCAAAATCTTATTTTCCATTCATTTTCAACTTCAATGTATTGTTTCAACTAGGTTTGTTTTTAATTGTTGCATACCACTATGTTTATCTATTCTACAAGCTCACACATGTCCTCCTGATAAGAAAACAATTGTCAAAACCCTTGTTTTTCTAATTTACAGCTCACTGAGCACATTTCAACAACTCTGAATTTTGAATAAGAAAAATAAAAGAAAAGACAGGATGATAGGAAACTCAAAGTTGCACTACGTCGTTGTGAGAGATATGTGCCAACAGTAGACATGCCTTCGGCATAACTAGATGAAATTTTATGTATTCAACTAGTTTATTGTCTCATCTATAATAATTTTATGAATTTTATGTATTAATATATTTTTAAATATTATATTTAAATAAATATATTGATAATGATGTTAATAAATATTATTGTTATTTTATATTTTCCATGATCATATAATTGGTGTTGATGAGTAAGATAAGAATATACAATGTCCACTCTTCTATTTTCAATTTGAGTGATGTTGTCGATGTCGTCGAAGGTGGCAATGATAAACAAGTTTGATGATGCGGACTTGGTGGATCTTGAAATTACTTCTATGATTAACATGGTCCAGAACAATATATTGCAATCTTTATGTCAATAGAAGCCAAGTCTCATTGGAGGTGGCCCTCTAAATAACATAATAATTGATTGGTTGAGGGATACATATGATTATTACATAGCCGCCCAGATCAAACATGCCTCTTCAATACATCTCGGAATTACTACGAGGAATCCGCAAACCTTATATACGTTACTACCTAAATCATACATACCTCTTATGTACATCTTAAAATTACTTTAAAAACTCTACAACTCCTCATATTTTATTTTCGACATAACACTACACCTTCTTTTGGTACAATGCCACACTGACACCATGCTCTTCCTTTTTCCCGTAGTGTTGTTTTGCCTCATAATTAATCCAATGATCTTGATTACGTGCATGAATACTCCTTTAGCATTCTTAATACCACCTACTTCTTTGCATGTAGGTATCAAGCTATTTTCCCTCCAAATACCACCATTCTCTTCATTACTTGCATGGTTGATCTAGATTACAAAGCCTTTTTATAACCAGAAAACAAAGGAGGGAAATTATTGGGTAACAACATCAATGCCCTTGCTGTAGTATTTTTCTACTTGTGTTAATATTTTTAAAAATATTTTAAATATATTTATATGAAAAATGATGGTAGAGATCAATTTTAATTTTTTTACATATTATATTGATAAATTATCTTGTTGTTTTTTTCATAAATTTAATATTTTTTTATGATATAATATTAATTTAATTGTATGGTTTGAAAAAAGTATTTTCCTAATATTTACTATATAATCAATGACCTTACATTTTTTAAATTGCGTTATCAAACCATAAAGAATAACTTCTAAATAAGAGTCAAATAAATTTTGGACTTAAAATAAATAGATGTCAAAGGGTCTTTGATCTATTGGTCTTGATGTATGGCTTTCAATGAATCTATGAGGGAAGACATCTGACACAAAGTCAAATGATTGAGGCTAGGATTGTGCCTTGGGTGGTTTTGACGACGTGGATGCCCGTTACCTTACGGTGTGGATACCCCTTTACCCTCCCAACATTGAGAAAATAAATAAATAAATGTAGTTCTATTAATGCCTTTGAACTATCAAAACTAAATGTTTTCTAATAATATCTTCATCATGTATTGTTATCTCATTCTAGAATTAACATTAATTATATTGGGTAGTTGTAAAATATTTGGCTTTTATAAATAACCAATGCAATGAAAATAGATATTTTTAATTTTATATTGGGTAGTTGTAAAATATTTGGCTTTTATAGATAAATATTAAAAATATCTTTTTAGCAAAATTTTATCCACTACTTAATTATTTAAGCCCATAGCCGGAGAGAACAAAATATTTAAGCAAAATTGAGGATTCTCGCAATTTTTAATACGTCAAAAAATACAAAACGTCTTCGTTTGTGGGGCGAACTCATGAGGACGGGAGAAGATTAAAATTAGATGAAATTTTATGTATTCAGCCGTTTAATGTCTCCTCTATACTTAGATATTAATATATTTTTATTAATATATATTTATAAATAGCCAATGTAATGGAAATAGATCTTTTTAATTTTATTTTAAAAGGTCAATGCCATGGAATTGAAAACCTTAACATATTTTTGCATGCACCAACTGATTTGCATATTTTTGAGGGTCCGGAAATTTCTTTCAAATAATTCTCCTCCGAATTTCATTCTGATTAATATTTCTATTAGTCTGTGGAAATTCCCAATGAAGATACAGAGGCAAAGCATGAACTGGATTCCACCGGTAAAAGGGAATGTGAAGATAAACTTTGGCGGAGCTTCCACAGGTAACCTCTTCAGGTGCTGGAGGCATATGCAGAGATGAAACGGGTAAAACACTCTTTGCTTACACAACTGATCTGCTGAAGAGCACAGATAATAGAGTAGAGTTAGATGCCCTTCTTCAAGGATTGAAAATTGCCAAAGAAATATGTCTCGAAAATATTGAAGTCGAAGGGGATTCAGAAATTGTTATTGATGCTATGCTAAATGGAACAGTGGACGATTGGCAACTAAGTGATTTTTTGCAGGAGGTTTTGGGCATTGCTAATGTTTTCCATAATATATCTTTCAAGTACATAGTTGGGGAGCGCAATAGAGCTGCTGAGAAGGTTGCTAAGCAGGGAATTGGTATGGTTGAAGACATGTTTGTGAGCAGTGTTGTAATTTATGATGAGGAATGCCTTTGGGATGAAGTCACAGAAATTGTCAATCATGAGAGGCTCAAGAAAGTTTCTCTCATACAAGAGTGATCTCTTTTATGTTGTTTTGTTGTGGACTTTGGATCTTCAGATGCACCTAATGATATAACATCTTAGTAGTAAATATTAGAGCTTCAGATTGTTCACACTAAATTAATAAATAGTTTTGTTTTTTTGTCCTTAAATTAATTAAGGATTGGTGATATATAGTTTTAATCTAGTTGCATGGGCTTAAAAAAACGTTTTGCAACACAAAAAGGCTCTGCAAATCCTACTAAAAATATGTCTATGCTCAACAAGCTTCTGCAACCCTGTAAAAAGAGTTGGAAAAAATTATTGTAAAATAAATACTTGAAGTGCGTCGTCAAGCACCTCAGTTTGGTGACTTAGTGTACTTACGTTTTCACGGCAGAAATCATAAGTTAGAAAAATATATATGAGCAAACCCAAAAAAATTTGTATAGATTATATGTTTGCAATTGCAAAGATTATAGATTTAGTGTTAGACACGCATTTATGTTTGCTCATATCATATTTATGTTTGCTCAAATTGTAGCATATAATCTTTACAATACACAAATCTATCATTTCAAAATTATTTCATCAATTTTGTTTTGATTATCTTTCATTGTTTTTTTGTTATGAGAAGATAATCTACATATAAAACTATTTTCTTAACTATCCTTACAAAAAGAGTTGCATATTCAAATTCAAAATGCTTAAACATCATGCTTAAGATGTGGTCAGTGATTTTTTGTACCATTTTTTTGGTGCTTATTTCGAACAATACAATGATTTTACTAATTTATACTAGCAATCGCATGTGTACAATGCAATGTGAACGCCGAACGGTATATGCTATTTGTTTTAAAGGGAAAGATATTACTTTTGTAGTTGATGTTGATAATGAGGTGTAATTGAATTTTGTAAGTGTAGGATATATAGATGAAGCACTTACATTTAAGGATTCTATCTCTACATTTCAAATTTGTTACATATTCGTAAATTATACATTTGCAAATCTGATATCATGATTGGTAGCGATTTTCTGGACTATTTTATTTGAACTAAACATATTACATGAAGACCTCCGTACATGTGCAAATTTTATATCATGAGTGGTAGTCTTTTGTTGGCATTTTTTTTTCGCACTAAACATGAATACATTAGATACGGTTTTGGATAGTTAATTGCTTTTGTAGTTGATGTTGTTTGTAATTATTTCGGGGATATTGTTTTAGTGTTGCATCAGTTGTTTGGTTGGTCTTTTGTTGAATTTTTTTTTTGTACAGTCGATAAGGGGTGGGATTGATAATGGTAGTGTAGGAATATAGATGAAACATTACATTGATTCGTTCAATGTGTACATTTAAATTTGTTACAGATTTATAGATATACAGTTGCAAATATTATCTCACGACATGTAAAGTAAACATGTATACGGGTAAAAGCACAATAAAATGTCCCACTTTTTGGTATGTTTTGTACCATTATAAACATGAATTTTCAGTTTCATTGATTTTCTAAAGGTAATAACCATAAAACCATACATATTCATGAAATTCCACAAACTAACGAAATGTTGTATTTAGAGAGTAGAATACATTTAAATTTTTTATAAAAAAAAATTACAAAAAAACGGTCTTTTTCTTAATTTTACTCATACGTTGTTTCTTATGTTATAAAAGAGGAATGACTGTCCCCGGGTGGTTCTTTTGAATGAAAATTTATTTTTTCACCATGAAATTTTAGATATGTGTTCAAGATTTGAATTTTGAAGTGCTGTCAAATTTTCATATTTTTTGGACTTATATTTTTTTTTTAATTAATTATTTGTAAAAATATTTTCAAATAAATGGCGTACACATGTTTATGCCAATAAATTTTAAGATTTATATCAAAAATGAATTTTTTTTTCACAGGTAAGAAGAAGACTTCAATAAATAATAATTTTAATTTTTTCAATTTTTTTTGATATATTTTGCTATTTTTCAAATCGGGTTGATTGTGTATGAGCGATTGTTCTAAAATACCATATGTTAGAAAAATATAAAAAATAAATAGTAAAACATATTTTTAAAAAATAAAAATTATATTTTTAGAAAGCTAATAAAATTTTGTATTTTGTGTTAAAATTTTGTAATTTTATTCATTCGTTAACCCTAATTACGTGGCACCTAAGTGGCACATTTTGGCATAAAATTATCCTCCAAATGGATTTGGCGCCAAAATGTGCCACACAGGTGCCACATAGGTGCCACGTAGGGGGGTTCGCGCGAAGGGGGGTTCGCGTGAAGGGGGTTCGCGTGAAGGGGGTTCGCGTGAACCCCCCCTTCGCCCGAACCCCCCAAAACTTAAATCCGCCACCCAAAACTATATAAATATCTATATATAACTCTTTGCCGCCAAAAATATTTGAATTCGTGGGGTTCGCGCGAAGGGGTGTTCGCGCGAACCCCCATTCGCGCGAACTAATTTCTACGTCCTACGTGGCAGTTCAGGCGAAGGGGGTTCACGCAAAAGGGATGTTCGCGCGAACACCCTCGATTTCCGATCCCGCCCAACTTCTTACTCGCGTTTTTGGGACATGAAGTGGGACACAACATTGTGCTTTGACCCATACATGAAGACCTTTGTACATTTGTAGATTTTATATCATGAATGATAGCCTTTTGTGGGAAATTTGTTTTTCACTAAACATGAATACATTTGATACCCCTTGAAGCACTACCACTTTGGAATACAAGAAGTCTTGAGTAAAGTAGTAGTGGAGGTGCTATCAAAGTAGAGGTTAGTATTACGACGGGTTGAGTGATAGTAGTCTTGACTCCTCCTTTCTTTTGGCTCCAAGTGTTGTTACGTGCACCATTTTTGAGTACCTTTTGAATTAAAAAGGAGGTGAAATGCACAATTTGTAAGCGAGGGAACTCTAGAGAAATTTGTGAATGTCAAACCCTGCCTTTCAGTGGTTCCAATGTCGACAGTTGCTCTATGCAAAGTAAGTTAATCCCTAGGCCATTTTAATTGCTAAAATTAATTGGAAATGTTACTCTTCAGCAGCAAGAAATAATTGAATATTGATATTGCAGTTATTTGAAAGCTACAAAACAAACTTGGAACCACAAAGCACAAAGTGTGGTGATAGCACATGAGACAATACAAATATTATAATGATTAAGCAAGTAAAAAAAATGAACAATAAGTTAGACAAAGCTGAAGTGAATATAATCTAACGTTCATAAATTATAAACACCATGCTGTGCACTCATTTAATCGAATAAAGTAAGTATGTTCTATAGAAAAAATCCTAGTCATCTTAAACATTTTTCAAATGGCTCTGACTTGAATCAAAGATGTCAATTCTGCTTATTTCATCTATAAGCAAGTGCATTTTAATTTTTGATGTTATTCGGTATCATTAATGACATGTTTACATATACTCAGTGGCACTATCATGGTATTAATCTTTAGTCCAAAGGGTTATGGAAAAAAAGTGCTACCTAAGATGACTAACTTCAAAACACATAATAAATAAATGATTAAAGAGAGTTGCAAATTCTCGTAGCTTAAAATCCATGAAATGTATTAAAAAGATATGCATTATGCTATAAATATAGTCCAAGGGGTTAAGAATTTTTTTCACTACCTTAGATAATTCACTTCAAAGGGTACAATAACAACATAAATGTTACTTGTGCAATGCTTACATAAGGTAGCATAAGTATTCACATAGATTACTCTCCATGGAATAAATGAAAAGGATACAGATGCATGTGTGTTACCTAGAACAACATTTCACCCACAAACCAAACCCAATTTTATAATATTTGAAAAACACCACAAGCAATCCTAGCAGCATCATGCACTGTATTCAAACTATGTGAACCCACATGACATGTCCAGCCAACCTTACCCTGAAAATAGAAAATGCGAATTTCCAATATTGTTAATTTCTTGGCTTTTGTGAAATAGTGCAAAATTGACAAGAAGAAGATTAGTTAAGTACAACTCTATTTGGAGAAACCACCTAATCTACATTAAAAAATATGACTATTTGTTCCTAGTCATGTGAACACATAAAGTTGGTTACAAGTATTGAATTGAACTGATGTTAGAAATACATTTTTTTTACACACAAATAGCTACTAATCTACAAGCAACAAAAGTGCAGTTAGTAAAAATTTAGGTAAATTCTATAAAACATTGCACCAAAATATACAAGATAGAAAAAAATGTTACCTTTTACTTTCTATCATAGATATTCATATCACACATCATTAAACCTGCAACCTCTCCATTTAAAGGATTAAAATGATTTGGATACATCAGAAGTTAAGAAAGAAAGACTTCAAATACATTTATAAGACCTACAACAAAAATCACTTGTATTGTAAGTATATAAAGATCATGCTCTATAAATTTATAGCTAAAATTCAACAAATGCAAAACAAGTATTTGCAAGAAATGACAAACCCCATGTAATGAGATGTAAAATTATCGAACACAGAAAAATTACTTACCAAACATTGGACTCCTAGTCTGATTGATTACATCCAGGAAAACTGAACCTGACCTGAATGAAAAGTTTAAAACAAATATCAAGCTTCAAGAATAATAAGCATGCTTATAACAATCATTGAAATATGAAGAAGGGCTCATTCATTCTGAGAAATTGTCCATTTTTTGGCCATTGGTTGCAAGGTGAATGGTTAAACATTTTTTTCAAATATATTGTTTATGGTTTTAGGTAGTTATTTTGCTTGTTTTTTGTAAAATACTGAGAATTTCTCGATCTCTCTGAATGTATTCTTACATTTTTAAAATCTAGCTATTCACCTTCTTAATTCCTGAATAGTGGGCCTCCATTTTAGGTCTACTTTTGATTGGAAAGAGGGATCTTGGAAGATACCATCTCTTGGTTTTGAACTTCGGATGTCTATACATAAATTGTAAGTACTTTTATGCCCCACAAAAGTTAAATCCCATAAAATATACTAAATAATATCTATGAAACTATATTCATATATCTGAATGTATGAAACAAGGGGATTTTGTTTATACCCCAAAACATAGATATCTGCTGGAGGTGATGCATGCAACCATTCATCTAACTTGAGGCCATTGTAAGGTGATTTACCTCCTATGTTCCACATCGCCACAAATACCCTGTAATCCAAAAGCTTGAAGTTAACTCTTCCAAGTTTCCATTTAGCAAGAAAAATGGTTTGAAACAATAGTCCAATTTCAAAGATATGGAAATTTAATGACAACTACTGGTTCGGGTACAAATTTTTTTAGATTTTATATTATTATGGGGATGCAGCCAGGAGATTTAAACAAGAGAAGTTACAGTTTAGAACAAAATATGATGGTGCCTACCCTACAAAAGGGTCGAATAAGGGGTGCATGAAGGAAAAAGGGGGTCTAGAGAATGGGGAGCTATGCTAAATGGAGCTCTCACTAATAGCCATCCTAAAATCAGCACCATTATGGGTTAAATCAACACCATTATGAGAGAGAGAGAGAGTGTGTGTGTGTGTGTGTGTTCATGTGGATGCATTTCTTTTCTCCACTAACATGTACAATCATGTATACCTACAAGTTTCTTTGTACTACCTAGAAAGCATGCAACTCATACCACAAAATATTCTTTTCAAAGTTGTACACTAATATATTCCTTGGTAGGATCTTGATATCTTATGAGGAAAGTCAAACAACATCATATTTGCCAAATTTTTTTTATGGATCTCCTGAGCATGATGCACTTCATGAAGAAATAGTGCATGTTCCTTAACTCCATGGATTCCAAAATTTAAACAATCAGCTCCTGATGTGATTATTAACTTATCATAACAAACCTTAAACTTCTAGGTACAACGAGTTTTGGATCTATTTTCTCCAACGGTCTCATAATATATCTAAATCCAACAATTAAAAATTTACCTCATTAATATATCAAATATTTATAAATTCAAACAAAAATAGAATGCTCCCAAATGCCATGTACATCACCATTCTTTAGCAATGGTAGCAATCAAAATTTTAAAATTCATATTCGTATTTGTAAAATTCAACTTCGGTAGAAAATCTTTAGAATGTTTGATGTTCTTAGTTACACAAATAAAAAGCTAGAATATTTGCATAATTTATGATTTTTTTAATATTAAAAAAAATTCACCATCCCCGAATCTCGCAATTTTTTTTTGTACCAAAAACATGTACATTCATCCCCTTGTTCCAAAAACTTGAAAAAACGTATCTCCTTACAAACAATTACCCCACTATATCTGAACCCCTTATGCAACATACGACATAGATCTAGATTTAGGAGATTTTGGAAAACATAAAATGGTTGTATATGGGAACTATTTACAATCATTAATGGGTCTTCAAGTTGATGATGACATTCACCAGAAAAAAAGAGGTTGTCCAACATGTTGCTACCTAGTTTATCACAACTTTTTATATCCTTGCTGGAAATCCATAAAAAAAGGAAAATTCAAAAAAAGAATGTTTGTTAGTTGGTTTTGGATGCAATATATATCATTGCTAGATGTTGTGGAACATATGTTTGATAAGTTTCTTACAGGGTTCCTAAGGTGGTTATATGATTCTAATGTTAATGGTTAAGGTCCTTCAAATGGTGCAAACGGAGATGAACATTTGGGGATTATATCTATGAGGCCTTGGAAAAGGCCAAGGGGATTCAAGATTTATATGATGGAAATGAGGATAAATATCCACCTCTTTGGGATAGAGTGGGTCGAACATCAACTTCATAATGTTTACTACTTTGATGACCAAACATTTCTCTATGATATGTCCTTCCTTTCTCATAAGAAATGATGGAAGGCCATTACATATGCATAATTAGGATTTCCCTTGAAGCATCTAATGATGAAACTATCTAGGTTCAATACAAAACATAAATGATAGCAGAGGACCTATGTAAATTAACTCATCAATCAATGATCAATCCAAAGCATTATTTATTTGTGTATATTATGTAGTATGTTGTATGTAATTTCATATGCTTTAGGAATATGGTGAGAGAATTTTGGAAAAAGAACACCTGATATGCAAAATATTGCAATTGGAATTATCACACAAACTCAAAATGATGTGCTCCAAATCTCATGCAACCCTACCAATGAGTTTTTACTGACACAAGAATTCTGATGTCATATTCACTTCAAGCCAACAAGTTTGTATTATGTACATAATACTTGAATAAAATAATTTTTGAAGCTTCTAAACATTTTGTAAGGTAAGATGAGAATGTCCTTGACAATCTCCTTTCAAGGAAGAAATTTAGGGTAGTGGCAGTTCATGATAAAATCATTCAATGTCACGTAACATATCACATTCAATTTGCTGAAGAAACATTCATAAAAACTACTTTTAAGTGTGTAATAAACATTGAGCCACATTCGCGAGTCACAATATTTTTCATGCGATTTGAAATGTCTAGGGACTATGAGGATATTAGGAGGATCCTATAGATGTAAATCACTCAAATTGATGTACATGACCATGCCTTGAATGTCCATCTCTATAAGTTCCATGAATTCATCCACAAATGCCTATGGTGGTGCAAATTAGCCAAGAGCAAGTAAGGTTTAAAGAAGTTGGCAACCTACAAATCATGTTAGGATTTACCAAGAAAGAGAAAATTAGAGTTTGAAACTTACAACTTTGGTGTTTTTTTCCTTCCACCCAATACATCCCTAAGTGTTGTCTTTCCAACCCCAATGACTCCCATCAAAGTAGCGAGAACTTCTGAACTAAATGCCCTAGTCACATCATGTAGTAGTTGAAGTCTATCCTCTGTAACTCCCTGTTCTTTCATTTCCTATAGAAAGTTTAATGTCAAGATTTCCAATTCTAGGATAAAAGATGGAAAAGTCAAAGCATCTGGAAAAAACAATTTATCTTAATCAATAAATTGGTTGAAGATCCCAACCATAAAGTAGTTCATATAAGCTTAAGGAAATTCAATTTATTAATAACTCAATTAGCCTCTTTTATGCTAAATTTTGAAATAGAACAAAAAATTCTATTTTTCCACAAAGCCCTAAACTTTGCATGAGACCAAATACCCAAATCAAATAAAAAAACACCTAAAAATAATAACATTACCCAAAATATCCTTACCCCCAGGGAAAAAAATGGGAGTACTCACTGAGTTGTCAAACTGTGCTTTGAACTGTACATCAAAAGGTTTCTGGCCAAATAGGGAAGATTTTCTTAGTTGGATTACTCATTCATGGCAAGGCATTGTGATGCGGTATTACACTAGATATAATGTTGTATAAAATTTTGTCATGAAAGATTTGAAAGGAGAGAGACCCTGGTTTTCGGAAAGGGTTGTATTAAAATTTTCATTGCACTTTTTTAGTGAAGGACACCTAAAAAGACACTAGGAACATTTTACGAGTGGGTATAGTTCAGCTCTTGCATCGGAATTTTTCAATTTCTCTAGAAAATCTTGCCTGAGATAATGCTAGACTTTGCAAGGACCAGATGATTGCAAGTACCAAACTAAAATGTAGCATTTAGATGTATAAGATGTCACAAAAAATGACTATATAATATATTATTCTAGAAGAAATTATGCACTCAAAACTACAGAAAAGAGAGGGAAAACCTTGGACACAAGAAAATGTAATCAAAGGCTTCCAATATAAGAGGTAAAAGGCTTCACAAGGAAAAAAAATATAAAAATATAATTGAGGATAAACCATTATCCAAGTAGTGTTATTGCAGACATAAAACATACGAACTCTAAAGACAACACATCGATATAAGAATACCTTGAATCAGAGGAAAATATAAGAAGATATGCTATCAGATACCGTATAAGAGAATTTTTTTGCAAACACAAACTCCCTTTGGAGAGTCTGGAGCAGTTTATGTAACAAGAAGAAAATTCCTTTATCATCTATTAACACAGAAGATTCAACCTATCCACAGGAGGATAAAGGAAACAAGAACATTAACTATAATGCTGTGATCAGAATGAGATTTGTGATGGATTACATTCTTAGAATCCCCCTTTCCAAACACCTCATTATACTACACACAGAAAACATGGAAACTTAGATTTTTTAATATATGTATATATACACACACAACAAAACTATGTATTGATAAAACAAAGGAATGGTGCAGGGCTAAGACAGGAATTGGACTGTGGGCACCTCCATGCTACTGTTATAACCCCACATTTAGCTTGCAATTTCAAGTAGGGGAAAATATAAAAACAACTAAAAACATGTTAAAATAGTAAAAACGTCAAATACGCCATCAAATTAATTAGCTCGAAAAAACGTTCAAAAGACCGCCAAATTTAACATAGTGATGCGAAAGTCCACAAAGCCCTTTCCCATAGGGAGAATGCCTTCAGTGTAATAATGATTTTGATGTGTCTCTCGCATGCATGCTAACATAGGAAGATGATGATGGTTGTGAACTTGCCGTTTACTTTATCATCCTTGTCCTTCTTGATTATAAGAGTAGGTACACCCAAGCAGAGAAGGAATTTCTTGCCATTGTCATTGCAACTAAACAATTAAGAAACTATATGCTCAACCAGGACACAAGAGTCATCATTAAGTCACTGAAGTTGTGTACTTTCCTTACCCAAGTAGCTTTGTCTAAGAAATTAGGTCAATTAATCAATGTCATGAATGAATTCAAACTTACGTATATAAACTAAAAATAAGTCAAAGGGAAAATCATTGTTGATTGGTTAGCTGAAAACCGGTTGGATTGTGGTGAAGTAGTCAATTTGGACTTCCTTGATGAATGCATTTGCTATCTCAAAAAGCCTACAATAAATTTCATAATAGAATGAACCTACCCAGAAGGGGCTAACTCACACTAGAGATAGAAACTTCACATCATATCCATTAAATATGCCATCATCAAAGTTCTGTATCGAAAGACATTTGATGGTTTGCTGATCCGATGTATAGATGAAGAAGAGTTTGAGAAGATTCTCTTTGAATCCCACAAAAAAGTCTGTAGTGAACACTTTGGTGGCCATTCGACCACTCGAAAGATTCACCAAATGAATTATTTTTTTCTCACTCTCATGCATAATGTTGTAGAGTATGTGCACAGATGCTAGAAATGCCAAGAGTTTTCACACCATACACATCCCTCCCCCAACTCTGTAACTGATTGTTACACCATGGCCCTTCTCTACACGTAGTTTAGATTTGATAGGGAAATTCTCCCTTGCTTCAACCGATGGCCATAACTTCACCATCACGACCATGAAATATTTTATGAAATGGGTAGAGGTGATGCCTTTAACCACTATTCCTAGGTCATCCATAGCCAAGTTCATACTAAACTAGATCATCTATAGATATGACATCTCACAAGTCATTATCTCTGATATTTCTCATTTTTCAAGAAAAAAAATGAAGTATGAGAGCTCTCTGAGAAGTTAAAATTCTCATCACACAACGTATTTATACACACAAGTATTTATACTAAGGCCACTAAGAAAATGTTAAAGTCCTCAAACTAAGGCCAATAATATCTTCCCAAATTTATGGGCCTATAGGACTTCTGTTCATACACCAACGAGGGAAACACCTTTCTCCTAGTTTTTGGTTCAAAGGCCATTTTTCCTCTAGAAGTTGAACTTCCTATTCTTTGTGTGATCCTACAATGTATATTAGGTGAAGATGTATATAAAAATGAACATTTAACAGACTTAGAAAACTTGGATGAGATGAGGATAAGGGTTAATCAACGCCATCATGTTTATACAAACATAATGCGTCAACAATATTTTAGTACTAAATATTAAAGCCTGATTATATTTATGGAAAAATGGAGAGATATTAATATATTTGATTATTCACATTAAATTAGTAAATAGTTTTGTTATTTTCTCAAATTTATGTTTGTTCAAAGTGCATCATATAATATTTACAATAGTAATGAAGATGACTCAAATCTATCGTTTCAAAAAACATTTAATCAATTTTATTTTGATTTTTTGTGTGTATTTATTTGTTTTTTTTTGTTATGAGAAGCTAGTCTACAACTAAAACTATATATGCAACTATTTTATCAACTATCCTTACAAAAAGATTTGCATATTTTAAATTCAAAATGCTTAAAATTCATGTTTAAGAAGATGTGGTCGTTGATTATTTGTATCAATCTTTTGGTGCTTATTTTGAACAATACAATGATTTTACTAACTTATACAATGATTTTGGCATGTCTCTCACGTGCATGCTAGTATAGGAAGATGATGGTGGTCATGAACGTGCCATTTACTTTATCATCTTTGTCCTTCTTGATTATAAGACTAGGTACACCCACACCCAAGCAAGAAAAATTTCTAGCCATTTTCTTCACGATTAAACAATTAAGAAACTATATCCTCAACCAAGAAACAAGAGTCATCATTAAGTCAAAACATCTTTGTACTTTCCTTACCCAAGTAGATTTGTCTAAGAAATCAAGTCAATTAATCAATGTCATGAATGAATTTAGGCTTACGTATATACACCAAAAATAAGTCAAATGGAAAATTATTGTTGATTGGTTAGTTGACAATCCATTGGATTGAGGTGAAGCGGTCAACTTGGACTTCCCTGATGAATGCATTTGCTATCTTTAAAATCATACAATTGTGGCATGCCCTTGTTATGCTGACATAATAAATTTCATAATAGAATGAACCTACCCAGAAGGGGATAACTTGAAGTAGAGACATCAACTTTGCATCATATTTGATAAATATGTTATCATCAAAGTTTTTTATCGAAAGGCCTTTAATGGCTTGCTAATCTGATGTCTAGATGAAGAATATTTTGATAAGATTCTCTTTGAATCCCACAACAAAGTATGTGGTGAAAAATTCGGCAGCCATTCGAAGCTCGAAAAGATTCACCAGATGAGTTATTTTTAGCTCACTCCCATGCACAATGTTGTAGAGTATGTGCGTAGATGCCAGAAATACTAAGAGTTTTCACATCATACACATCCCTGACCGAGAAAATTGAATTTAAAATTGATGATTATATAGTTGCTGATGAAATTGTAAGTGATATTGTTGATTTTCTTGATGTTGTTGTGATTATATATATATGATGATGATTTTGAAAATTATATTATATTCATTTGATGATGTTTGATATGGCCACAAGGCCGAAGGGGTATTTGTATTGTGCAGGTTAAAAAATATCACAACAAACATCGGGGGATTGGAGACCAACCACATTGGAATTCTAGATGAATTCAACAAGGTCACCATGGAAACTGTGTTTGTTTGTTGTGTGTGTGTTTTTGTTAGGGATTCCCATGGGGGGATCACCTTTAAATGTGACCAAGGGTTATGTGTATTTTTTATTTGTTTCTTTTTATTGATGTTTGTATGTGTGTTTTTAAGTGATGTGTTTGCTTTACCCCTTTCATTATTTATTAATTGTGTGTAAATTAATGTGAGTAATCATATTGTTAAAATTAATTAATCAAATTGGGTCATAAGAAAGTAATTATATAGAGTTGTTGGCCTTAAAATTAAAGTGTTGTAAGTAATGTGTAAATGTAAGTAATGTGTAAATGTGTAAGTGATGTTTAATTTTGAGAGTATGAAACACTCCACCTTCTTCTTTGAAATTCGAATTTGTCCTTGGAGGCTGATTTTGGAGGCTTGTGGGACAAGTTAAACTTGTCCCATACCTCTTAAATTGCATACCAACCTTACCTATGGTTGGAGGGTTAAATTTACCTTTTTATGCATTTTTGTAAGTCAAGTTGAATGTTTTAATTGCACTTTTTCTTACATGCTTTTAATTTCAGTCCTTTGGGGTGTGGGCTTGTTTTGAGTGTGTAAGTAATCTGTCATATTATTCACCCACCTATTTATTTATTATGCATTGCAGAACGAAGTTGACTTTTGGGGTTGGGGTTGAGGATGTGTGATGTGGCATCCTACATGGATCCACCTCATCCTCTTCTCTTCCCTCTTCTATAAAATTTGAATTCCTTACCTTGTTTTGGGTTGCTTTGCTTCACTTTGGAGACTTCATTTTGGGTGAAAATTTTTGTTTTTGGAGCTCTTGCTTTTGGAGAGTTTTTTTGAAGATTTTTGCATGCTTTTTGCTTTTTTTTTGGATTTTTTGCATTGGAAAAACTTGTTGTTTTTGGAACTTGGAACAAACTCCATCATGGAGAGGTAAGAGCTTGGCTCTTGAAAATGCTCTTTTTTTATTAATGTAAATGTTATTGTGTGAATGTTTTTGGATTTTTGTGTGGCTGTTGGGTAGATGGCCTAGGTATGGTGTGAGAAGACTATGGGGTTCATTTTGTGGGAGGCACAAGTGTTTTGGGGAGGTATAAGTGTGGAGGGAGTTGGGATTTTGGGTTCCACCTTTACAAAGAAATAGCTTGCATTTCTTTACTCGTTATGGGGGTGCCATAAGAGGTTGGGGAGGCATAAGGAAATGTGAGGAATAAGGGGGGTACTTGGGGGGGCATAAGGGAATGTCAGGATTTTGATATATATATATATTTTGGTTTTTTTCAGGTGGTGATACCCATTTTCCCTTTTGGGAGGCATAAAAAGCATCCCCCATAGTTTCTTGCTCCTTTGGCTTGCATGATGAAGCCTCAGTTGTTTTTTTTCATGCTTTAATGTAGTTGTAAACTACATTTTTTTGGACTGTGTTTTGAATTGTGAAAATTTTGCTTTGTGTTTGTGGAAGCCTTGTTTGCCATGAGTTGGATCACATCTCTTATTGCTTTGTGGTTGGGGCTCGGGGGCCAATGAAGAAGGATGGCTTCTTCTTCTTTTCATTGGATGTCTTGGTTGGTGGAGAGCATTGCCTTTCCCCTGCTCTTGTGGTGATCAAATTGAAGAAGAAGAATGAGGATATGCATGTTGTTGTTCTAGAGATGAGAAAAAGACAAGTTTGACAGTCCTTATTGAGATTATTGTTATCGTACCCCTTTCCCACTTTGAATTGGATGACCTTGTACATTATTTGTGATGGGAAGATGTTTTGTATTGGCTATGAAATTTGTAAATTGAATTGTTTGATGAAAGAGATATACTTTGTTCTCTATTTTTGAATAAATGTGGAAGAAATTGTATTATGTATATTGTAATTGAGAGAAGAACAAAGTTCTGACAGTCCCTTGTGAAACTACTTTTGTAAACCATTTCCCCACTTGATGTGGATGACAATTTAATATACATTTTGTGCTGAAGAGTTACTATGTTTTGGAAATGAAATCCCCTTTGAATGTGAAAGAAATATATCGGTATTCTATTTGAAAAAAAGGAATGTAATGTGAAGGAGTTGTGATTGTAAAGTTGTATTTGATAAAAAAAAAAGAAGTTGTAAAAGAAATCTTTTCAATCGAATAGATGTTGTTTTACCTTATACAATGAAGTTATTATTGTTTGAAATCTCTTGAAAATGTTTGTACAACTCTTTGTTCGAAATGTGGAAAATGTATTCAGAAAATTATTGCATCCTCTGTGTTTGAAAAGCACGTTTTTTTTGGAAAGGAAATAGAAAATTGCTTTCTTGTTTCTACATTTTGATTGAAGGAAATAGAACATTGTAATATTGGATTAGAATGAAATCATATTTTAAAGTTTGGTAAAGGTAATGGATCAATTCGAGTTAGAAGTTGTAGAGCTCTGTTACATGATTTTTAAACTGGCAAATAATTATCAGAAAATGTACAGAATGACCCTGTAGACTAGGAAAGACATTTGAAACATTAATACAAGCTAAGAAAGATCAAAATGATCCCAAAAAAACTATAATACTTAAGAAAATTTCATAGAACCTTTCAAAATCGAGCTCAAACAATTTCTTAGTCATTTTTTTGCTATTAAATTGGGAAAATTTGAATTGATCTTCAATCAAACAATTTAATCCTTGAAATATATCCTAAATTCTTCCAAGTGAAATCTTCCATGTCTGTTTGGCATGTTGAGAAAGAATAAATGGGGATTTGAACAAATAATTGATAAGTTGAAAAAATACCAGTTCACTTTCTAAGTGAACCCGTAGGCCTTACTTTTTGTCAAAAATCACCTAAGTCTGAAAAAAAAAATTTTGGGAAAATTTTCCCCGCTGGACCCACCGCCCCGCTTTTTTGCTTTTTCCGTCTTTCATCTTTCACGGACCCGCAAATTTTCAAACATAACCTTTTCAAAAAATTTTTTGGGAAATTTTCTAAGTTTCCTCCACCCCCTGCCGGCCTCAGCCAATAATTAGGTGTTGCCATGTGGCATCATGAGGCATCGACGGAGAAGTGGATTCCTTTTTACCTTTTGTGTTTTAGAATTTTTTAAATTTTTTTCTAAAATTTCCCTATCAGCCCGCCTAGCCGCAACGAATGGATAGATGAGACGGGTCTTCACAATATGTTGGCGAGAGGCGCAGGGATTCTCAAACCTTTAAAACCTTTTTCTTAAAAATTCAAATTATCTAAGTTTGCCCTGCCGGCCCACTCCCTCGCTTGGAAATTGGGACTGACAAGTGGCGTCTCTACGCGCCAGTGGAGAAGCGGGTAATTTTCAAACTTTCGCCCTTTCAAAAATAAAAAATATAATAATGAAAAAAATCAATTTTACCTCTGGCAAACCGCCTTCCCCGCCTAGGCATATAGATTTTGGACACATGTCCTTAGCGGACCCCTAGTTCAAAATTTTCCTTTTAGGTGCAAAGCCATACTGTAGGCTTGCGGGCGTGCGGAGGTGAAATGCGCTTTTCACCCAAGAGCGCTAAGGGAAAAATTTCTTCCCCAGGCCCGCAGGCCCGCCTTTGGGAAAACTTTTCCTCCCAACGTCCACCGGCCCATAACTTGAGAAATATGAGGAGTTAGGAAAGGTGACTTACTCCTATCCCAAGGTCCTAGTCGTCATGTTGCGTCATTAGTGTCAAAATCCAATCAAGAGATTCCTATATAAACACAACATACATACCATTATAATGGCAGGAAATTCTAAGGCAAAGACTATCTACATACTAACAAAGGGACTACATTTTGGGCTGATTACTCTACATACACTGCATAGGAGGGGGAAGTGCTAAATTCTATCCCACACATTTACATCTTATCTAGATTTAGCTAGCTATCTTGGTGTCATTAGCATGAGGGAAACCTAGGAGAACTATTGCACACATATGCACATAGAATTACATGGATTCTGAGATGTAGTGCAACGCTCGATCGTAACCTCATCCTTTAAATGACTACCGAGGCCAGTCTAACTTCTCATAATGTATTTTTTAGTCCAATTTGATGTGTTCTTGAGCTTATGCAGGTAGCTAGGGATTCTGTTGTAGATTACAGGTAACTTGATGATCCAAGTGTGACATACAAGTGACCAATGACAAACAAGTGTGAATCCCTAAAGACAAAGAAGAAATTAGGATATGAGCTACAATGCAATCATGGGAACCCATGAGAGGTCTTTGGTGCCCCAAGCACTCTCGCCCCTTTTCAAGCGCCCATGTCCAACCTGTTGGCATATTCCAAAATCTATATCGAGTGTTTTCGACATCCTACCCAACCATTTCATCTGTTGCTATAGTTCAGATATACTTTGTGATAAGAATAAATCATATAAGTACCTTATCCTTCTCATTTCTTACATAACTACATACTTAGATTACTTAACATTTTGTATTTCATTGTATATCTTTATAGTGATTATGTAATTAGATTTAATATATTAGATTTTTGATTTTATTAAATCAGTTTTGAAGTGTAGTTTTTTAGAAATTAAACGAGCATGTGAAAGTTTTTATTAGAAATTTAAAGGTTACGTGACATGTTATTAAAAATTAAACCATGAAATCACATCTTATCATTGAAATAGGTTTGGGTGAGCTCAAGTGAGCCTCAACTGATGTTGTCAAGTGCTATTTTTTAGAAATTAATGGAGTATGAGACAATTTATTAGAAATTTAAAGATTACGTGGTAGTTTATTAAAAATTAAAATGTCAAATCACAACTTATCATTGCAATAACTTTGTGCGAGCTTAGTGAGTAGCAAATAATGTTACGAAGTTGTAGTTTTTAAGAAATTAAAGGAGCACATGACATTTTTTGTAGTTCATTAGAAATTTAAAGATTATGGGGCAATTTATTAAAAATTATATGACAATATATTATAAATTTAAATATTATGCATAGAAATTTATTCAAAATGAAAACATCAAATCACATCTTATCATTGCAACAACTTTGGGCAAGCTCAAGTGAGCCTCAAGTAATGTTGTGAACTACTAGTTTTTTAGAAAGTATGTGATTGTTTATTAGACTTTTAAAGATCATATAGCATTTATTAAAACATTAAAATATTAAATCATATTATCATTGCAATAATGTGGGTAAGCTTGAGTGAGCATTTACAATTATACTTGTTGATGGATGACACATCCCAACTAGTGGAGCCCCCCTTCACGTGCACTTTTATCCCTTTTTCTATACATGCGTGCGGGTCTTGAATGGTGTGAAACTAAAATAGACTAACACTTGTTTCGAAAGTAATTAAACTTATTAGATTTTTGAAAATAAAACATTATATATATTTCTTCTTTATTAATTTATACCTATGTGAATATTTATTTCTTCCTTATGACTTATGTATCTATTTCAACAAAATATCCACATTAAATAATTTGTTTCAAACTAAATCCTTAGACACTAACTCTTAAGAAACTAATAGGCTATACTAGTAATTGCACATGAGTTGTAAATTACACCAGAGAGGATAAAAATGTTAAGTTTGTTAGAGTTGTAATTTACAACGAAGTATATGCAAAATTAAAAATAAACAATTTTTTTTTCTAGAAAATGAGAATAATCAGGTACATGGCAAATTACTATAGTGCAAGCTTATTTTTTTAGATTGCTTCATTTAGCATCACCAATAATCGCCACAAGAACATTATCCCTTTTTAAAATGAATGAAATGGATCCCATTTCTCTCAACAATTTTGCAACAATCTTAGAGTTAGTTTTAGTTATAATGTGGCAATGAACACATATATCATAAGAGACACTATGGATCAAAAGTATTCAACCAAATCTAATGCTCAAGTTCTGTCCCCAGTCCTATTATGTTTATTGCAGAGGGAGAATGAGATGGAAAAAAAAAGCTATACATTAATCCTCATAAATTAGTAAGCCCTAGACCCTTTATTTTTCCATTAGCAGGAGATTAACTTGTTGAGGCATCTAATGTTTTAATTTTTTTCTCCTTGACTTTGGGCTCTACATATGATTAGTGAAATAGAGGATGAGCTTATTGAATGTCCATGAATATGTGAAATAGTGAAAAACACAGAAAAACAAATCTATGTTTGTGAATTTGTGTCAAAATCATGGAAAGGTGTTTGTGAACATGATATGTGCTAATTCAGTGATAATGATATTTATATGGCATTGGTTGAAGGAAATAATTTATATGAGTGCCTTTGGCCTTGTCTTGAAAATAATTTTTTGTTTGATGATGCCAACAACTTAAAATTATACTCTTGAATTATTGACTTCAAGAATGTTGATCTGAGTATCCACATCCATCCGTCACATTGTCTAATTGAATGTAAGGTAGTAATATCTCGATTACACCTATCAATGTAAGAGCCGATCCCATTCCCAAGAGTCATCAATGGCCAATATCTCATATATATTTTAAATAGAGTGAGGGAAAATTGGGGTGGATAGTGTAGACTGTACTGATATGATATTCCTTTGTGAATTAATTACTTAAAGATGGAGATAACTATTCTCTACTTCCAAAAAAGGAAATGAAAATCGTGATGACAACTTACACATTTTGATGCTCCCATGGCTCGCTCATGACCATATATCTACCTTCATTAACGTTTCCACAACACCAGCCACCAAAGGATTCAATATATCCTTCCTTTCAACCCCTGTTAACATTTATAGGATTTCCCCTCTCTTTCTCAAATAGAGCAAAGTGGAATTAGTGGAGTTAGAATTGACCCTGTAGAGGGTCTTCCTCAGGCATAGAAAATACAACATATCTCCTTTTGGTGCAGCTCGCGCCTATTTTAAAAAAATCCATGCACAAATTAGAAAAACCTTTTCAAGATCTTCTGTGCCAAATTTTTCCAGATGTAGTAGTCTTTGACATAATAAAACATTGGGTTCCTGCGGCAACTGCTAATTTAGCATCAATGCTGTGACTATTGGATATTTTTTCGGGCATAACAAAGCCGCTAAAATAAAAGAAGAAATGACATCAGGAGACTTGATGAAGCCTCCTGTCTATTTCCCTTCCTCCTGCATCACCTAGAGGTCATTTGAAGCATGTGGTGGGATGCTTTGGTGGCTCCTCTACCATGGCCATAAAAACTTTCTTTAAAATTCAAGTTCAACAAATATTTAGAAATAATTTTAGGAAAACCCGTGTTTGCATTAGGTCCTCTTCTGCCATGTGATCAAATGGAGCAAGTAGATGATGTTAATGCTTATAGGTTATGGTGATTGAAAAAGGAGGAGGCTTGTTAAATTATCTATGTGACTTATCATGGAGGAGTTGATGTTTGGAGTGGAAGTTGAGAGAGGAGAGCATGGAAAATTTGAAGGGAATGATATCTGTAAAGTTGTGAAGAAGATCATGGTGGAAGAATAGGGGAGGACATTGAGATCAAAATCTATAGAGATATGGAGTATGTTCAACACTGAAATATTGTGCCGAGGTGAGGATGGATCTCAAAATAAGCGTAATGATAAATTTATTCTAGGGTTAAGAGATTTGAAAGGAATTGAGGATTCTAAATATCTAGGATTGTAAATATCTAGGACTGTAAAAAAATATCTAAAATTTGGAAACCTCTAAAGTTAAATGTCAGAATTTGACACTTTCTAGCAAGGGCATCTTCAAATATGGACGCCTACCGACGAATTATGGGAATAAAGACTCCCTTCGAAAAAACATCATGCCGGAAGGAAAACCGTCCTTGCTCTGGAATAATTAGAGACTGATGTTATAATTGATTAACTCCCCTCATTCATGAAATAATCAAATGCGTTGGAAGATTTTGACTTTAATAGAATGACACTATAATTTTGATTCCTTTTTTAATATTTAAAATATTAATTTAACAAAATTTCACCCACTACTAAATTATTTAAGCCCATAGCCTGAGAGGGTAAAATATTTAAAGCGAAATTGGATCCTCACAATTTTTAATATGTAAAAAAAGAACACAAAACCTCAACATTTATGGGGCCACCTCATGAGGATGAGAGAAGATTAAAACTAGTGGCTGCCCCTAGAGGAGGAAGTCTATTCCTAAAGGGTTGTTGATGGAGGGGATGTTACTAGAAGTGATATGAGTGGGTCAGGGAGGTGCTGAAGATCTCAAATAACTAACAACAACATGAATTCTTAGTGCATGTTCAAGTCGCGTGAAAATAGTAATTTTTAAGACAATCATATGATAAGAAACATCAAGTTGACCTACATAGAAGCCTACCTTAAAGTAAATCTAAAATCAGCCAGAGATCATTGATCAATGTAAACATAGATACGAATGCAAGAGGCAAGCACAAAAATTACACATAGGTAATTAATATAAGCCATGGAAGAATTCAACGATGGATATCTAATCATCTCTAGTACCTTTTAGAAAGGAAGTTCAAATACTGCCAATCACAATTTGTCTTGCATTGGCATGAGATAGAAGCTTTGAAATTTGTCTTCCATAAAAAAAATTTTGTTTCGTCAATTATGGGACACATTAAATTTAAAATAGCTAGATTTGAAGGCTTGCCACAACATAGTCATGGGAGTGGAAGAAGGTCTAAAATTTTTTCACCACAATTTTGTGACAAAAGAATTACAATAAATGATAGAATGACAAGTTAATTTAATTTTTTAAAATACTATTACAAGATTAATTGTATTACAATGGCTTAGATAAAATTATGTAGTTTATTAATTTATATGCAATAGTGGAATTTCCTTCTCGAAAAAGTAATTAAATTCAAGAGAGTGAAGTGTGAATGCATTTTTTTGATCTGATAATGTATTTTCTATTTTCTTCGTATTAAATTGTTGAACATTTTTATGGACTAGGACAAGGCCCACTATCTTCTGTAGCCTTGGATGATTTCACCGTACATGGTGGAATCATAATCTACAGGTCGAAATCAGTGAGCATAATGTGACCGTCAACTTGTAGGAGAATATTCTAAGGCTTTAGGTCTTTGTACACTACATCCATCTCGTGGAGGTGTTCAATGCCAATACAATCTCCATGGCATAGAACCTTTTCCAAAAAAATAAAAAACTGCTTTTATTCAACAACATGGTTTTCAATATGAAGTTATAAGAAATGTTCAAAACCCAAAAACCATAAATAACTCCCAATATCGAAAAAAAAATGAATCAGTTTCTCGATAGGTGATGGGTGAAATGTATGTAAATAAGTTGAGCCTGTAACAAAATGATTAACTAAAAAATGTGAAATTATCTAAGTTAATCTAAGTAGAAACAACAATATAAATAACTAGTATAAAGTGAAATATCGATGCTAAATATTTTTTTTTTGATATTTCAATGAAGTAGAATAAATGAAATAGAATGGATAAGATACTAACCTGAAGATGACTTACCTCACAGTATGCTAGACTCAATCATACTGATTTGCAAATGGGATATGCTATGAGGGTGATACCTTGGGATTGTAGCAACTAGAGATCTGGTTGAACTGGGCATCTGGGAGAGGACTGAGGCGCCTGCGGTGCCGAGATCTATTCTAGGCACTTTGATCTGTAGAAAATCTCAGGATCTAAATCTAGTAGTGTCGCAAAGTCTTCACAATTTCTTTATTTTTTTCATAATATCCTCACTTATGTCACTGTGATTCCAATATGAAGATCTACCTGCAAAACCCCATTCAAAGCATAATATTCCTATAAAATAAAAATGCATATGAATAGGTTGGATTGACCTTAGTTGCCACAATGGTGGACTTACAACTAAGCAATACACTACATTCTAGACCCAATGTATTGCTATGCGCTCATGTGTGTAATTGTGTGCCTAGGGTGCCCTAACGCCAATAACACAGAAGAAGGGAAATAACTAGATATAAGATGTAAATGGTGGATGGAATAGAATGAATACAACCCTTTCCCCCTATGCTTGTGTGATACATATGTAAATGATGCCTAAATGTAGTCCTTTTCCTTAGTAGATAGCTAGCCTTTGATAGATGATAGTTTGCCCTTAATATAATGAGTATGCTATGTTTATATATGGACATCTTGTTCAAATTTTGACACTAATGCCCTGACATGCCGACTAGTACCTAGGGGAAAGAATGGGAAAATGACAAAGACCGACCTCAAATAGATAAATTAGACCCAAGTGTTATAGAGACCAGGGTGCCTAAAATCATGGACTGGGGTAACAACGAGTTCCCAGCACTACCCTAGGTGCCCCAGTTAAGGACCAAAGACAATAATCAAGAAAACTACAACACCTAAGACTCCTTAAGAGATGACCAAAACTTTGTAGACAACTAACGACTATACCAAACAAATGAAGATAACGACCGACTAACTGACGACCAGACTAGGGGATAAGTCATTAGTGAATATTCTTATTACGCGAGACCCATCTATAAAATGACATACTTGGTGGTATGAATGTAATATTAAGTGTGTTATTTTGTGACTACATTTTCCCCCACTTTATGTTGGCAAGTGGAAAGCTTGGTAATATAAAGTAGATATAGAGATGCGTACCTGAGAGAAGTTGGAGAATCCCATGCTGTAGTATATAATGCACAAACATGTAGTAGTAGAAGCATGCAAAAATAATAATAAAAGTGTGCCAAACCATGGATCAATAGGTTGATCCATGTAACAAAGTGCAAAAAAGTGTAAATGTCGAGATGAAGTGCACTAAATGAAAGTGATGATTAGGATGTATGATGATTTCGAACATGTGTGATGATGATGAGATGGGGTAGGGAGTGATTCAATTCCTAACCCAAAAAATTGTGTATACGAATGAACAATTGGAGGATTTGGCCACCTTGCCACCAGAGGAAGAGTGTAGGGAGAAAAGCATGTTATTCTCCAATCTGTAACTACATCCTCAAGAATTAGCTACTGTAGACAGACTCAAATCATATTTTTTTGTTTCTGGATCTTGGAAATTTTGATCAAACAGTTGACCCATATAGGAGTGGTATATAAAATACACTCTTGCCCCCGCTCCAAAGGTGTTACCGCAATGTGATAGTTTCCAAGTTAGGTCATTTGGAAGAAAACAACACGAAATGTATGATGGATTCCAAGTTAGGTCATCTGGAAGACGTTGTGCAAAATATAGAATAATTTCCCAAGTTAGGTCATTTGAGAAGTGATGAATGTAATCTCCCAATTTAGGTCATATGGGAGGCCGCACATAAATACTAAGTTAGGTCATTATGGAATCCAATTGTGTTTGAGCTTGTATTGGTTGAATGATCTTGATTTGTTACATGTAAACAAAGTCCAAAAGTGTAAAGGGCGAGGATGAAGGGCACTAAATGAAAGTGATGATAGAGTATGATTGAGACCTCAACATCATGTGTTAGAGTGCAAGATGGGCGGGAGTAGGGAAAATCGTGATAAATCCAGATAGTTAACCTAGGTTAGAAAATTGTATACGACCTGACCGTGGAAAAGTGTGAGGATTTGGGAATCCTGCCGATGAGAGAAGAGTTGTAGGGAGCTCAGAAAGCATGACGTTCTCCAATTTTGGTAACATCCTGGAGAAGAATTAGCTACTATGAAAGACTCACAATGGTTATTTATTTTGTTTCTCGGATCTTTGGGAAATTGTGACCTATCAAACAATTGACATTCCATACTAGGAGTGGTATAGAAAATACACTCTTCCCCCACACTCACCGTGTCATTCTTCCGTACCCCATAGTTTCCAATGTGGCAAAGGTCCTCATTTGCACAACTAAAAGTGAAACACGAATTGGATTCATGATGGATGTACCTGTCATCTTGGACGGACAGTGCAAATATACGAATCATTTTACCCAGTGGGTTTCTTTGGAGAAGGATGGAATGTCATCTCCCCAATTAGGTCGTGAGAGGCGCCTATAGGCTGCCACGTCAAAATCCCCAAGTTAGGTCAGATAGGAGGCCAATTGTGTTGAACAATGTATTGGTTGAATGTAATCGTTGATTTGTTAGAATTTTGAATGTGTTAATTTTGAGTAAATTGTGGTGATTATTTGATTGGTTACTCGTGGAGAATTTATGCAAGTTGCCCCTAGGATACCATTAGATCATTAGGGGAGATAAATATAAATTGGTGAATAATCACATGGAAACATTTTTAATCTCTTTGTTGCCCCCCAAGTTAGGTCATTTGGGGAAGTGATGAAATGTCGCATAGAAAAATTGTAATGTTTGTTGCCCCCAAATTAGGTTGTTAGGGAAAATTAATAGTGAAATGTTTTGCATAGTGAATTTGTAAATGTTTTCAAATGGTGAATTGGTAGTGTTGATTAATCGCATTTTAATTGTAAGGGGAATTATAGGATTTCCCCAATGATATGCCCCCCTTTCGATGAAAGGGGAAGTGATGAAGAGAACAAATGCTAAGTCAAAAGTAAGCAAAAAATAGATAGAAAGTGGTAGAAATTGCTAAAATGTGTAAAAATTGCTAAATGAAAAGACAACGTTCGAATAGAAGAAATAACGCATGTGAAAATGTGTTTAATATGGTGATAAAATTTTTTATTAAAATAATGATTGCAAAATCAAGGTACAAATCAGAGTAGAAATGTGCGTGAGATATGATGAAAATGGTTTGTAGTGTGTATTAGTTGTGGGAGTAAGCGTGAAATAATCATTATAGTAAAGTAATTGATGAAAAATTAACTATAAATAGTAATGTTAACAAATGTTTTTAGTTATTTCATTTGTTGTTTACGTGAGTGTGAGATCGAGCAAGGGGTGAGTGAAAATTTCCACAAGTGAGAGTGGCGCTTCCTAGTCTATTTGAGAGGGTGGCAAATGCCCGTAGCATTACGTACAACCACAAACTTGGTAAGTGCATTGATTTTCAAAAAATGTTTTTTTGTATTAGGTGTTTTGGTTGAAAGTTTTGCAATTTGGAGATTTTTTTTAATTTTTGGCATTTTTGACTTGAACAAGAGCGGACTGAGGGTGCTAGTGACCCCTGGGACTGGAATGCCCTAAAAATGAGGTGCTAGTGTCCTGCTCCTGGGTACCCCTAGTTTTACATCTACGTGTCCTAGTCCAGAATGTGTGAATTTTATGTATAATGGTGCTAAACATGTTTGTAGTATGATAAATCAATTCATTTTTTCTTATAATTGTTGTAATGTTGTGTGTTGTTGTTGTCTTTGCAGTTTGTAGAGGGATATCCACTTGAGGGAGTTCCGTGGTGGGAAGAATAGTACATTACTTAGGTTGGGTCTATCAGATGATGATTGGGATGTGATGGACCATGATGGCCTGTGACACATAACAAATATGGGGGATGTACCCCATAATATACCCATGTTTACTACATTATGCGAGAGAGGGTGTACAAATATATGCACATTTTGGTTGCCTACGGGGGAGATGATTGTTATGATGGAGGATATATATCACATAATGCAATTTATGATTGTTGGGGAGAGAGTAAGAGTTATGCCAATAGAGGATATGGAGTATATGACAATTATGTGAGCCGCTAGACAAATTTTATGGGGACTCAACTACCTACCGAGGCCCATATCAATTTAAATGGTTTTTAGGGTCTAGGGTTCCACGCTTGCAGAAGTTCATAGCAGTTGTGATTGCTTAATGTATAGTCGTAGAGGGAGGAGGTGTAGGCATTTTGTATAAGATGCATGATATATGTCAACAGATAGAGGAGGGAGGGTACTAGATATGCGTGGGCATAAGTATGTATTGGCCCACCTATAAAGAGATCTATACCAATTTTATATGCACGAGTATCATGGTGGAGGGATATGAGCCACCACACTATTACATGTATGGGCATATGAGCACATAGCCATATTGAGACTAGTTGGAGGTCCACGAGGAGAGTGGGCTAGACCAAAAGATATATGCACGTGAAGTGGGTTGAATTCATGGTAGAAAGATGACCACATATACCTACAGGGAACAAAAAGATAGGATGGGGCCCGAGGCAAAGTTATATGGAGGCCATACCATGACTATATATAGGCTTTGAGTTCAGCATGGCAGCCTCATCATTAAATGAGGGTTAAGCTAAAGTGATGGACATGATTGGTGAAGAAGATGACCGATATTAGCCATTAGGGTGTGATTGGATCCTACGGCCCATTATTCAAAAAGATGGGTTCACCAAAATGATTAACTAAAATGTGGAATTATCTAAGTTAATCTAAGTAGAAACAACAATAGAAATAACTAGTATAAAGTGAAATACCGATGCTAAATATTTTATTTTGATATTTAAATGAAGTAGAATAAATGAAATAGAATGGATAAGATAATAACCTGAAGATGACTTACCTCATTGTATGCTAAGCTCAATCAAACTGATGTACGGATGGGACATACTGTGAAGGTGCTACCCTAGGTATTGTAACAACTAGAGATCTGGCTAGACCGGGGTGCATGGGAGAGGAATGGGGTGCCTACAAGCACCATCGTTTGTATTCTAGGTGCTCTGGTGCACAGAAAAGCTCAGGATGTGAATATGGAAGTGTTGCAAAGTATTCACAATTTATTTATTTTTATCACATGGTTATCGTAATATCCTCACTTATGTCACTGTCATTCCAATATGAAGATGTACTTGCAAAACCCCATTTAAAGCATAAAATTCCTAAAGAAGAAAAATGCATATGAATAGGTTGGACTGACCTTAGCTACCACAATGGTGGACTTACAACTAATCATTGCACTACATTCTAGACCCAATGTATTTATATGTGCTCATTGTGTTAATTTATGCCTAGGGTGCCCTAGTATCATTGGCGCAGAAGTAGGGGGCAATAACTAGATGTAAAGATGCAAATGGTGGATGGACTAGAATGAATACAACCCTTCCCCATATGCTTGTGTGATACAGATATAAATGATGCCCAAATGCAGTCCCTTGACTTAGTAGATAGCTAAACTTTGATAAATGATAGTCCACCCCTAATATAGTGAGTATACTATGTTTATATAGGGATCTCTTGTTCAAAATTTGACACTAATGACATGACATTCCAGCTTGTACTTAGGGGAAAGAATGGGAAAATGACAAAGAATGACCTCGAATAGATGAATTAGACCCAAGTGTTATGGGGACCAATGCACCTAAAATCACAGATTGGGTTGCCGAAGGGCATCCCAACACTACCCTAGGTGCCCCAGTCAAGGATCGGAGAAAATAATCAAGCAAATTATAGCACCTAAGACTCCTTGAGAGATGACCAAGAATTTGTAGACAACTGATGAGTATACTGGAAAAATGACAATGACAACCGAACTAGTGGATAGATCATTAGTGAATAATATTATTACACGATAACCATACATAAAATGACGTACTTGGCAGTATGAATGTAATAGTAATTACGTGATTTTTTGACTACACAAACGAACATAGAAAGCGTTGAGGTAAAAATACCTATCAAATGATGCACTCTGAAAATGTTTTATCTGACTGAATATGCCAGAGACCATTCAAATCACCACTAGGGAAGTAATCCACAACCCACCCACCATTTTATCGGTCTCCACATGGCCAACTAAATTAGGAAAAACCCAATGTCGAAGACTCCTCAAAATCTATTTTTCCATCCGCGCTCCATTCATTTTCAAATTCAATATATTGTTTCAGGTGGGTTTGTTTTTTATTGTTGCATACCACTGTGTTTATTTATTCTACAAGCTCACACATGTCCACATCATAAGAAAAGAACTGTCAAAATGCTTGCTTTTCTAATTTACAGCTCACCAAGCACATTTCAACAGCTTTGATTTTTTAATAAGAAAGATAAAATAAAAGACAAGATGACAAGAAACTCAAAGGTGCACTACGTCGTTGTGAGATATCTATACCAACTATAGACATGCCTTCGACATAATTAGATGAAATTTTATGTATTCAACTAGTTTATTGTCTCTTCTATAATAATTTCACAAATTATATATATATATATATATATATATATATATATTGATAACGATGTTAATAAATCACGGTGGTCTTGGTCTTCGGAAAATGAAGGAGATGAATGGGGCCCTCCTGGAAAAACTCGCTTGGGAGGTGGCTAAAGGCGATTCTTGTTGGGCCCACTTGCTCTGTGCTAAGTATTTAGTAAACAATGAAGACTTTCTCACATCCATCCCCACTAGAGGCTCTGCCATATGGAACTCCATTTGTAGCTCGCTCCCCATCATTCGTGCTGGCACTAAATGGAGATTCGGGAATGGGCGTCTCATTGATTTCTGGAGGGACACTTGGATTGGTGATGATCCCCTTGACCTCAACCCCTCTTGGGACCCTATCAAGAGAAGTATCGTCAATATTCATGGTAGATTAGCTTCAGGTTATTGGCAGAGGGTGAATTCCATCCCCTCATGGGATATCAAGGATTGGGAGGATATCAGCGACCAGCAAAGAAACCTGCTGTCCTCCCTTAGAGAGCTGCTCTCTACCATTTACATCCCATATTCCCATAATGAGGACGAGATTATCTGGACTCTCTCCACATCGGGCTCCTTTTCAGTTAAGGCTGCTTATCTCTCGATGCATTGTGCTGACGTGGGCCCCCCTCTTATAAAATTCTGGCCTAAGGAGATCACCCAAAAATTGGTTTTTTTCTCTTGGCTATCCTCTAAAAATGCTTTCCTTTCTGGGGATAACCTGAAGAGAAGGGGTTTTTTCCCTTCCCACCAAATGGTTCTATGTGCCAATGAAGAGGAATCCTCATCACATCTCTTGGTCCATTGCTCTTTCTCGCATGATATTTGGCAGTGGCTCCTTTCGAGATTCGGTGTTTTTTGGATCTTTCCGGATTCCATTCAGGACACCCTTTCTCAATGGTACTCTCCCTTCACTCATCCGATTCTAAAATTGGCTTGGAAACTCCTCCTCCCGCATGGCTTGTGGGGCATATGGAAAGAAAGAAACAGAAGAATCTTCAAAGAAAAGTGTCTCAATCCTGGACAGGTGGCTACTCAGATTGCCCTGGCTCTCCAAGAAAATATCAACCTGACCACTTGGTCCAAATATCAGCAAAAAATTCAGTTCTGTCACACCCTGGAGTGGCAGAAGTATTTATCCATTCCTTGTAAAAAAATCCATATTGATAGGAATTTGATTTGCTGGCTTCCCCCTCCAAGGGGATGGAGAAAACTCAACACGGATGGCGCTTCGAAAGGTAATCCAGGTATGTCCGGAGGAGGGGCCATTCTCCATTGCTATTCGGGTTTATTGTTTGCTGCTTCTGCCCATAATTTCAATTTTGGCTCCAACCATCGTGCGGAGGCCTTAGCCATCCTCAAAGGTCTTGAGATGACTATCAAGTTGGGCAGTGATCCCCTTCAAGTGGAAAGTGACTCCCTCAACATCATAAACCTCCTCCGCTCCAATGATCCTGGCCATTGGTCGATTAAAAACATCATTGCTGATATTAGAAATATTCAAAGATCTTTCCTTCAAGTCCAATTCCAGCATGTCCTCCGGGAAGGTAATCAAGCGGCGGATCTTCTTGCTAATATGGGTGTCCTCATCGAAAATCAGCAAATTTGGACTGATAACTTCCTGAATGACCTTTGTCAGATTGTTCAAAATGACACACTCCACTGCTGACTGGTGGTCTCAGAAGCTGACTTGGGTCTCGGCTTGCCCGCCTTGGCCTTCTCAAATGGCGGCGGTTAATATGGCAAATTTAATTGATATGACTCTTGACACGGGGTACTTGATTAAGGTGCCTAGTAATGATGCGGAAAATCCCCGCACGAACAAGCTTTATGCACACATTAATCATCTGAGGAGGTGGTGAAAGGGTTTTAATATCATTGCCGGTATCCTGTTCAGGCTGGCTCTCGTTCGCTCCTATCTCCGATTCTGTAACTATTCTAATTTTCTTCTCATGGGGGGCAATTGAAGCGCCTTGAGCCCGACAATTGCGAGTCGCTTAGGAATGATGGCGAGGTTTGGAACATCTTAGTGGAAAATGGGATTTCTACTTTTCTGGAAAGAATGTCTGGTTACTCGGCCCTGGTTTCTTATGCTGTAACGGCTTCGTGGTCAAGAGGACGTGTTCAAATTGGCAGCACTAGGTTCACCATCTCAACGAATGCCATCCCTGATGCCATCGGGCTCCCTGCTGCGGGTGATATTTACTGCAGGCGTTCCCTTCACGCCGAAATTCAAGAATTCAACACCCCGGGTGACAGACCAAAGAAATATTTGTCGGGCTATACCCGCGACTCTCTGCCCTCACCCTGGGACAGAGTGGCGGAAGCCATTATGAGGTACTTCACCATCGACGGAAGGTACCGTCTGGTTTTCGGCCCACATCTATTCATCCTCTCCCACCTCCGTTGGGGGAGAAAGATCAATTTGGCTGCCTTCCTTTTTCAGTCTCTGGAACACTTTGTTATGCTGGCTCGGGAGGGCAAGGGTGTCATCCTCCACCAAGGTCTTCTCTATCTGCTTTTCTCCGTCGCCGCTTCCCACACTGACCTGCTCCGTTTCCCTCCCAAAATGGGTCACCGCCGCCGCTCCCCCTCCCCTCCTTCTCGCCCCTCTTCCTCCTCCCACCGCTCCTCTCGGCGTCGTCGCCGCTTGCTCCTATCCTCTGGTTCGGATTCCGACGTGGCCATTGTGAGCCCCCCCGCGACGCCTCCATTCCCACTGCTATCCCCCCTTTTCCTACGCCCATCTCGTGCCTTTCTTGGAGGATACTAATGCCTGTGGCCGCGCTCCTTCTCCTGTCTCCAGCCCTGGCCTCTCTGGTGCGGCTGATCTGTTGGGGCTTGCTCAACTGTACCCTGACTCCTCGGAAGAGGAGCATGGAGATATCAATCAATTTGTGGCAGATCCCTCCTCTCATTCTGCTGGCTCTAAGGAACCCTCGGCTGTCAAAGATTCCACTGCTGACACTCCTCTCTCCACTCCTATTATGGACCCTAATACTGCTGATATTGACGCTAATGATAAAAATGACCATAACAAAGCTGATATCATCTCCTCCATCCTGAGTAAACTGCAGCGTGCCTTCAAAGCTCTTAAAGCTTGGGAGGACTTCACGAATTCTACCAGGGCGGCCTTAGCAAACGACTGTTCAGAGCTTCTCAAGTTGGCGGATCTTTTGGCAAACGACTCTGGCTCTCCTAGAGCTAAAGATGTTGTTTCTGAGTTGAAGAAGCTCATTTAATTGTTCCTTTTCTCGGCTTGGCTCTTCTTCGTTCTCCTTTTTGGAATCCTCTTGGGTATTTTTGTTTTGAAAATTTTATTGCTAGATCTGGCCTAATGGGATTTTTGTATCAAGGTTGTGGGACCTTCTAAACCCCTCACTTTACCCAATATATTCCAAAAAAAAATGATGTTAATAAATATTATTGTTATTTTATATTTTCCATGAACATATAATTGGTGTTGATGAGTAAGATAAGAATATACAATGTCCACTCTTCTATTTTCACTTTGAGTGATGTTGTCGACATCCCGAAGGTGGCAACAACAGACATGTTTGATGATGCAGATTTGGTGGATCTTGAAATTACTTCTACGATTAACATGGTACAAAAAGATATATTGCAATATTTATATCAATAGAAGCCGAGTCACATTAGAGGTGGCCCTCTCCATAACATAATAATTGACTGGTTGAGGGATACGTATGATTATTGCATAGTTGCCCATATCAAATATGCCTCTTCAATACATCTCAGAATTACTACGAGGAATATGCAAACCTTATATACCCTACTACCTAAATCATACATACCTCTTATATACATCTTAAAATTGCTTCAAAAACTCTACAACTCCTCATATTTTATTTTTGACATAACACTACACCTTCTTTTGGTACAAATTCCACACTAACACCATGCTCTTCCTTTTTCACACAATGTTGTTTTGCCTCATAATTAATCCAATGATCTTGATTATGTGCATGCATTCTCCTTTTGCATTCTTAATACCACCTACTTGTTTGCATGTAGGTCTCAATGTGTTTTCCCTCCAAATACCACCATTCTCTTCATTGCTTTGCAATGTATTGGGATGGGTGTAACATGAGTGTATGAACTGAAATGAATGTCATATGGCATAGAAATGGGATATGCAGAGGGATTTGGGAGCCCATGTGATGTAGCAGAGTGAAGCGATGGAAAGCGTGAATGCGGTGAATGTAATGCATGTAATGAATATGATGGTGGAGGTAGTGGATAAGGTGGAGAACACACATGGGATGACGGTGAGTGACCTAGAAATAGAGAACTTGATGGAGAAGACTCATGTGGAGTAATTATTCACTGACATGGTATAAGAGAAGTGGAATGCTCATGAGAGCTGAAGGAGATAATACTTGTATCCTCTAGTTGTTGTAATCTATCATGGAGGGCGAGACTATAAATATCCCTATGGCCATTTATACGATTGTAATTACAATAAGGTTGGTCATGCTGATGTTATAATCGGTGTTGTGGATGATGCTGGTTGGAGGGTAGGTGAATTAATGTCTCATTAAGTAACACACGCAACATGTTATGTGGTTGAGCGCAATGAGAGAAATGTAGAGGCTCACGTATCCTAGGTGGAGTGGTGGGAGTAGTAGTTTTCTGTAGAGCCAGAGAATAAGTATGATTTTATGGTGGAGTGGGTTGAGCTTGTTTGTTTTTTCTGTGAGGAAAGGGTGGAGATGGTTTTGGATGCTCAACTAGAGGTGCGAGAGGAATACTAGATGAAGCAATCACCAGAGAAATATGTGTAGGCTCTACGACATGTGATGATTGAAGATATTTTCTAGGTCAATAACTTTATAACATAAGAGAATGAATGAATCAGATGTATCATATTGTAATATTTGTTTGAGAGGAGGAATTAGGCCATCAAAAAAATGAATTGATTTTTTAATTCAATATGTTAGAATATGAGCTGATGTATACAAACATCGAATCACAAGATATAATCCTTGGTAGGTTCATAGGAGCCTTGATGTAAAGCAAGAATGTGGTCATAAGTGAATTTAGGGCCATTGTTGATGATAAAACAATGGAGGAAAGCTTCCTCCATATCATAGAAAGTACTAATTGACCCAAAGGGCAGATGAGTGTACCACTGTAATGCTTCATCAACAAGACTATATCTAAAGGCCTTAAGTAATAACATATCATTAGAATGAGAGGCCATAAACGAGTGGCAATGTAGGAGATGAGCATGAGGGTCACCAGTACCGTCAAAACATGTAAAAGTAGGCATAAAAAAGTCTTGAGGAAATGCAAAGTTATGAATATTCTTAGGGAATGGATTACCGTGTAATGAATTGTTGTCAATGGAAGTAGAATAGGCTTTACTTTCTAAAGTGAGGGAGTGAACTTGAGATTCGAGTTGACCTACGACATGCGTGAGAGAGATAATGTCTTGTGAAGGAATGGTGGAAGATGGAAACAATGCATTAAATAGTTGTAGCTTGTCATTATGAGTAACCATATGAACATCAAGAGGTGACAAGGAAGATTTTGATGCTAATGGCATGCTAGGAGTGGGTGCCAAGGAAGCTATATTAGGTGTGATAGATGGGATATCCATAGCTATGGTAGGAATAACATCAGAAAAAACCTTAATAGATGAGGTGATTGATGGAGAGACATCTATAGGAGAGGATGGACTAGTATATGTAGATGATATAATAATAGATGTACCAATAGGAGAAGAAGTGATAAATGGTGGTGATTCATGCACAGTAGTAGATGCAATTTCAGGAGAAGGTAACAATGGAACAAGATAGTCATATTCAATAGTGTAGAAAGAAGGAGAACCATGACTATCATATGCCTCACTAGTATCAGATCGAGCTTTAGAAATGACAATGTTACTAAGGAGGTTATCAATAAGATCATTAACATAATGTGGAGGAACATGCAAAATAGTAGGAGATGTAGTAGGAGAACCAATGTCAGAAATGGTAGAGTAATGAGAAGAACCTATATTAGTGGACGAAGTAACAAAATAATCACTATGGGCTCATGAATTATTATCAATACCTAATAAATAGTCAATAACAAAATCATCTAAAGTTTCTCATGAAAGGTCCAAAGGAGGATCACAAGTGATTATATAGAAATGGGTTAATGCTATAAGATCCTCAACAATGATAATGCCTATAAGAGAATCTCAAAAACTAGTAGGCACATATTGTTTTCCATCTAAGAGTTGTTGGATATTATCGGGTGTAGCAAGTGGAGTACTATATAGATCTTTGAGTTCAGCTATGACAGCCTCATCATAAATAGGGTTAACGCTAAAGTGAGACATGATGGGCGAAGAAGATGAGTGATCTTTAGCCATTAGGGTGTGATTGGATCCTAGGGACAACTATTCAAAAAGATGGGTTCACCAAAATGATTAACTAAAATGTGGAATTATCTAAGTTAATCTAAGTAGAAACAACAATAGAAATAACTAATATAAAGTGAAATACCGATGTTAAATATTTTATTTTGATATTTAAATGAAGTAGAATAAATGAAATAGAATGGATAAGATACTAACATGAAGATGACTTACCTCGTAGTATGCTAAAATCGATCAAATTTATGTGCAAACGAGATAGACTGTGAAGGTGATACCCTAGGTATTGTAGCAACTAGAGGTCTGGTTAGACTGGGGCACTCGGGAGAGGACTAGGGCACCTGCGGGAGCCTTAGTTTGTATTTTGGGTGCTCTAGTTTACAGAATAGCTCAGGATATGAATTTGGCAGTGTCGCAAAGTCTTCACAATTTATTTATTTTTGTCGCATGGTTATCACAATATCCTCGCTTATGTCACTGTGATTCCAATATGAAGATCTACCTACAAAACCCCATTTAAAGCATAAAATTCCTAAAAAAGAAAAATGCATATGAATAGGCTGGACTAACCTTAGCTACCATAATGGTGGACTTACAACTAAGCATTGCACTACATTCCAGACCCAATGTAGTTATATGTGCTCATGTGTGCAATTTTTTGCCTAGGGTGCCCTAGTGTTATTGACGCAAAAGTAGGGGGAAATAACTAGATGTAAAGATGCAAATGATGGATGGAATAGAATGAATACAACCCTTTCCCCCTATGTTTGTGTGATACAAATGTAAATGATGCCAAAATGTAGTCCCTTGCCTTTGTAGATAGCTAGCCTTTGATATATGATAGTCCACCCCTAATATAGTGAGTATGCTATGTTTATATAGGGATATCTTGTTTAAATTTTGTCACTAATGACATGACATGCCGACTAGTACCTAGGGGAAAGAACGGGAAAATGAAAAAGAAATACCTCGAACAGATAAATTAGACCCAAGTGTTACGGGGACCAGGGTGGCTAAAATCATGGACTGGGGCACCGAAAAGTGCCCAACACTACCCTAGGCACCCCAATCAAGGACCAGAGACAATAATCAAGAAAATTACGACACCTAAGACTCCCTGAGAGATGACCAAAACTGTGTAGACAACTGACGACTGTACCAGACAAATCACGATGACGACTGACTAATCGACGATCGGACTAATAGATAGATCATTAGTGAATGATCTTATTACGCGATATCCATATATAAAATGACATACTTGGCGACATGAATGTAATAGTAAGTGCGTGATTTTTTGACTACACAAATGAAATATGAAAGTGTTGAGGTGAAAAGACCTACCGAATGATGCACTCTGAAAATGTTTTATCCGAATGTATATGCCAAAGACCATCCAAATCACCACTAGGGCAGTAATCCATAACCCACCCAACCATTTTATTGATCTCCACATGCCCAGCTAAATTAGGCAAAAACCAATGTTGAAGACTCCTCAAAATCTTATTTTCCATTCATTTTCAAATTCAATGTATTGTTTCAGCTGGGTTTGTTTTTTATTGTTGCATACCACTGTGTTTATCTATTCTACAAGCTCACACATGTCCTCCTAACAAGAAAGCAATTGTCAAAACCCTTGTTTTTCCAATTTACAGCTCACTGAGCACATTTCAACAACTCTGAATTTTGAATAAGAAAAATAAAAGAAAAGACAAGATGATAGGAAACTCAAAGTTGCACTACGTCGTTGTGAGAGATCTGTGCCAACTGTAGACATGCCTTCGGCATAATTAGATGAAATTTTATGTATTCAACTAGTTTATTGTCTCGTCTATAATAATTTTATGTCTTAATATATTTTTAAATATTATATTTAAATAAATATATTGATAATGATGTTAATAAATATTATTGTTATTTTATATTTTCCATGATCATATAATTGGTGTTGATGAGTAAGATAAGAATATACAATGTCCACTCTTCTATTTTCAATTTGAGTGATGTTGTCGATGTCGTCGAAGGTGGCAATGATAAACAAGTTTGATGATGCGGACTTGGTGGATCTTGAAATTACTTCTATGATTAACATGGTCTAAAACAATATATTGCAATCTTTATGTCAATAGAAGCCAAGTCACATTGGAGGTGGCCCTCTCAATAACATAATAATCGATTGGTTGAGGGATACATATGATTATTATAAAGCCGCCCAGATCAAAAATGCCTCTTCAATACATCTCGGAATTACTACGAGGAATCCGCAAACCTTATATGCGTTACTACCTAAATCATACATACCTCTTATGTACATCTTAAAATTGCTTCAAAAACTCTACAACTCATATTTTATTTTCGACATAACACTACACCTTCTTTTGGTACAAATGCCACACTCACACCATGCTCTTCCTTTTTCCCGTAGTGTTGTTTTGCCTCATAATTAATCCAATGATCTTGATTACGTGCATGAATACTCCTTTAGCATTCTTAATACCACCTACTTCTTTGCCTGCAGGTATCAAGCTATTTTCCCTCCAAATACCACCATTCTCTTCATTACTTGCGTGGTTGATCTAGATTACAAAGCCTTTTTATAACCAGAAAACAAAGGAGGGAAATTATTGGGTAACAACATCAATGCCCTTGCTGTAGTATTTTTCTACTTGTGTTAATATTTTTAAAAATATTTTAAATATATTTATATGAAAAATGTTGGCAGAGATCAATTTTAATTTTTTAACATATTATATTGATAAATTATCTTGTTGTTTTTTTTCATAAATTTAATATTTTTTGATGATATAATATTAATTTAATTGTATGGTTTGAAAAAAGTATTTTCCTAATATTTACTATATAATCAAAGATCTTACATTTTTTAAATTGAGTTATCAAACCATAAAGAATAACTTCTAAATAAGAGTCAAATAAATTTTGGACTTAAAATAAATAGATGTCAAAGGGTCTTTGATCTATTGGTCTTGATGTATGGCTTTCAATGAATCTATGAGGGAAGACATCTGACACAAAGTCAAATGATTGAGGCCAGGATTGTGCCTTGGGTGGTTTTGACGACGTGGATGCCCGTTACCTTACGGTGTGGATACCCCTTTACCCACCCAACATTGAGAAAATAAATAAATAAATGTAGTTCTATTAATGCCTTTGAACTATCAAAACTAAATGTTTTCTAATAATATCTTCATTATGTATTGTTATCTCATTCTAGAATTAACATTAATTATATTGGGTAGTTGTAAAATATTTGGCTTTTATAAATAACCAATGCAATGAAAATAGATATTTTTAATTTTATATTGGGTAAAAATATTTGGCTTTTATGGATAAATATTAAAAATATCTTTTTAGCTTAATTATTTAAGCCCATAGCCGGAGAGAACAAAATATTTAAGCAAAATTGAGGATTCTCGCAATTTTTAATACGTCAAAAAATACAAAACGTCTTCGTTTGTGGGGCGAACTCACGAGGACGGGAAAAGATTAAAATTAGATGAAATTTTATGTATTCAGCCGTTTAATGTCTCCTCTATACTTAGATATTAATATATTTTTATTAATATATATTTATAAATAGCCAATGTAATGGAAATAGATCTTTTTAATTTTATTTTAAAAGGTCAATGCCATGGAATTGAAAACCTTAACATATTTTTGCATGCACCAACTGATTTGCATATTTTTGAGGGTCCGGAAATTTCTTTTAAATAATTCTCCTCCGAATTTCATTCTGATTAATATTTCTATTAGTCTGTGGAAATTCCCAATGAAGATACAGAGGCAAAGCATGAACTGGATTCCACCGGTAAAAGGGAATGTGAAGATAAACTTTGGCGGAGCTTCCACAGGTGACCGTGGCTCTTCAGGTGCTGGTGGCATATGCAGAGATGAAACTGGTAAAACACTCTTCGCTTACACAACTGATCTGCTGAAGAGCACAGATAATAGAGTAGAGTTAGATGCCCTTCTTCAAGGATTGAAAATTGCCAAAGAAATATGTCTCGAAAATATTGAAGTCGAAGGGGATTCAGAAATTGTTATTGATGCTATGCTAAATGGAACAGTGGACGATTGGCAACTAAGTGATTTTTTGCAGGAGGTTTTGGGCATTGCTAATGTTTTCCATAATATATCTTTCAAGTACATAGTTGGGGAGCGCAATAGAGCTGCTGAGAAGGTTGCTAAGCAGGGAATTGGTATGGTTGAAGACATGTTTGTGAGCAGTGTTGTAATTTATGATGAGGAATGCCTTTGGGATGAAGTCACAGAAATTGTCAATCATGAGAGGCTCAAGAAAGTTTCTCTCATACAAGAGTGATCTCTTTTATGTTGTTTTGTTGTGGACTTTGGATCTTCAGATGCACCTAATGATATAACATCTTAGTAGTAAATATTAGAGCTTCAGATTGTTCACACTAAATTAATAAATAGTTTTGTTTTTTTGTCCTTAAATTAATTACTGATTGGTGATATATAGTTTTAATCTAGTTGCATGGGCTTAAAAAAACGTTTGGCAACACAAAAAGGCTCTGCAAATCCTACCAAAAATATGTCTATGCTCGACAAGCTTCTGCAACCCTGTAAAAAGAGTTTGGAAAAAATTATTGTAAAATAAATACTTGAAGTGCGTCGTCAAGCACCTCAGTTTGGTGACTTAGTGTACTTACGTTTTCACGGCAGAAATCATAAGTTAGAAAAATATATATGAGCAAACCCAAAAAAATTTGTATAGATTATATATTTGCAATTGTAAAGATTATAGATTTAGTGTTAGACACGCATTTATGTTTGCTCAAATTGTAGCATATAATCTTTACAATACACAAATCTATCATTTCAAAATTATTTCATCAATTTTGTTTTGATTATCTTTCATTGTTTTTTTGTTATGAGAAGATAATCTACATATAAAACTATTTTCTTAACTATCCTTACAAAAAGAGTTGCATATTCAAATTCAAAATGCTTAAACATCATGCTTAAGATGTGGTCAGTGATTTTTTGTACCAATCTTTTGGTGCTTATTTCGAACAATACAATGATTTTACTAATTTATACTAGCAATCGCATGTGTACAATGCAATGTGAATGCCGAACGGTATATGCTATTTGTTTTAAAGGGAAAGATATTACTTTTGTAGTTGATGTTGATAATGAGTGTGATTGATTTTGTAAGTGTAGATATAGAGATGAACCACTTCATTTAAAGATTCCATCTCTATATTTCAAACTTGTTATAAATTCGTACATATACATTTGCAAATCTCATATCATGAGTGGTAGCATTTTCTTGACTATTTTATTTGAACTAAACATATTACATGAAGACTTCCGTACATGTGCAAATTTTATATCATGAGTGGTAGTCTTTTGTTGGCATTTTTTTTTCGCACTAAACATGAATACATTAGATACGGTTTTGGATAGTTAATTGCTTTTGTAGTTGATGTTGTTTGTAATTATTTCGGGGATATTGTTTTAGTGTTGCATCAGTTGTTTGGTTGGTCTTTTGTTGAATTTTTTTTTGTACAGTCGATAAGGGGTGGGATTGATAATGGTAGTGTAGGAATATAGATGAAACATTACATTGATTCGTTCAATGTGTACATTTAAATTTGTTACAGATTTATAGATATACAGTTGCAAATATTATCTCACGACATGTAAAGTAAACATGTATACATGAAGACCTTTGTAAATTTGTAGATTTTATATCATGAATAATAGCCTTTTGTGGGCAATTTGTTTTTCACTAAACATGAATACATTTGATACCCCTTGAAGCACTACCACTTTGGAATACAAGAAGTCTTGAGTAAAGTAGTAGTGGAGGTGCTATCAAAGTAGAGGTTAGTATTTACGACGGGTTGAGTGATAGTAGTCTTGACTCCTCCTTTCTTTTGGCTCCAAGTGTTGTTACGTGCACCATTTTTGAGTACCCTTTGAATTAAAAAGGAGGTGAAATGCACAAATTTTTAAGCGAGGGAACTCTAGAGAAATTTGTGAATGTCAAACCCTGCCTTTCAGTGGTTCCAATGTCGACAGTTGCTCTATGCAAAGTAAGTTAATCCCTAGGCCATTTTAATTGCTAAAAATAATTGGAAATGTTACTCTTCAGTAGCAAGAAATAATTGAATATTGAGATTGGAGTTATTTGAAAGCTACAAAACAAACTTGGAACCACAAAGCACAAAGTGTGGTGATAGCACATGAGACAATACAAATATTATAATGATTAAGCAAGTAAAAAAAATGAACAATAAGTTAGACAAAGCTGAAGTGAATATAATCTAACGTTCATAAATTATAAACACCATGCTGTGCACTCATTTAATCGAATAAAGTAAAGTATGTTCTATAGAAAAAATCCCAGTCATCTTAAACATTTTTCAAATGGCTCTGACTTGAATCAAAGATGTCAATTCTGCTTATTTCATCTATAAGCAAGTGCATTTTAATTTTTGATGTTATTCGGTATCATTAATGACATGTTTACATATACTCAGTGGCACTATCATGGTATTAATCTTTAGTCCAAAGGGTTATGGAAAAAAAGTGCTACCTAAGATGACTAACTTCAAAACACATAATAAATAAATGATTAAAGAGAGTTGCAAATTCTCGTAGCTTAAAATCCATGAAATGTATTAAAAAGATATGCATTATGCTATAAATATAGTCCAAGGGGTTAAGAAATTTTTTCACTACCTTAGATAATTCACTTCAAAGGGTACAATAACAACATAAATGTTACTTGTGCAATGCTTACATAAGGTAGCATAAGTATTCACATAGATTACTCTCCATGGAATACATGAAAAGGATACAGATGCATGTGTGTTACCTAGAACAACATTTCACCCACAAACCAAACCCAATTTTATAATATTTGAAAAACACCACAAGCAATCCTAGCAGCATCATGCACTGTATTCAAACTATGTGAACCCACATGACATGTCCATCCAACCTTACCTTGAAAATAGGAAATGCGAATTTCCAATATTGTTAATTTCTTGGCTTTTGTGAAATAGTGCAAAATTGACAAGAAGAAGATTAGTAAGTACAACTCTATTTGGAGAAACCACCTAATCTACATTAAAAAATATGACTATTTGTTCCTAGTCATGTGAACACATAAAGTTGGTTACAAGTATTGAATTGAACTGATGTTAGAAATACAAATTTTTTTACACACAAATAGCTACTAATCTACAAGCAACAAAAGTGCAGTTAGTAAAAATTTAGGTAAATTCTATAAAACATTGCACCAAAATATACAAGATAGAAAAAATGTTACCTTTTACTTTCTATTCATAGATATTCATATCACACATCATTAAACCTGTAACCTCTCCATTTAAAGGATTAAAATGATTTGGATACATCAGAAGTTAAGAAAGAAAGACTTCAAATACATTTATAAGACCTACAACAAAAATCACTTGTATTGTAAGTATATAAAGATCATGCTCTATAAATTTATAGCTAAAATTCAACAAATGCAAAACAAGTATTTGCAAGAAATGACAAACCCCATGTAATGAGATGTAAAATTATCGAACACAGAAAAATTACTTACCAAACATTGGACTCCTAGTCTGATTGATTACATCCAGGAAAACTGAACCTGACCTGAATGAAAAGTTTAAAAAATATATCAAGCTTCCAGAATAATAAGCATGCTTATAACAATCATTGAAATATGAAGAAGGGCTCATTCATTCTGAGAAATTGTCCATTGTTTGGCCATTGGTTGCAAGGTGAATGGTTAAACATTTTTTTCAAATATATTGTTTATGGTTTTAGGTAGTTATTTTGCTTGTTTTTTGTAAAATACTGAGAATTTCTCGATCTCTCTGAATGTATTCTTACATTTTTAAAATCTAGCTATTCACCTTCTTAATTCCTGAATAGTGGGCCTCCATTTTAGGTCTACTTTTGATTGGAAAGAGGGATCTTGGAAGATACCATCTCTTGGTTTTGAACTTCGGATGTCTATACATAAATTGTAAGTACTTTTATGCCCCACAAAAGTTAAATCCCATAAAATATACTAAATAATATCTATGAAACTATATTCATATATCTGAATGTATGAAACAAGGGGATTTTGTTTATACCCCAAAACATAGATATCTGCTGGAGGTGATGCATGCAACCATTCATCTAACTTGAGGCCATTGTAAGGTGATTTACCTCCTATGTTCCACATCGCCACAAATACCCTGTAATCCAAAAGCTTGAAGTTAACTTCCAAGTTTCCATTTAGCAAGAAAAATGGTTTGAAACAATAGTCCAAATTTCAAAGATATGGAAATTTAATGACAACTACTGGTTCGGGTACAAATTTTTTTAGATTTTATATTATTATGGGGATGCAGCCAGGAGATTTAAACAAGAGAAGTTACAGTTTAGAACAAAATATGATGGTGCCTACCCTACAAAAGGGTCGAATAAGGGGTGCATGAAGGAAAAAGGGGGTCTAGAGAATGGGGGAGCTATGCTAAATGGAGCTCTCACTAATAGCCATCCTAAAATCAGCACCATTATGGGTTAAATCAACACCATTATGAGAGAGAGAGTGTGTGTGTGTGTTCGTGTGGATGCATTTCTTTTCTCCACTAACATGTACAATCATGTATACCTACAAGTTTCTTTGTACTACCTAGAAAGCATGCAACTCATACCACAAAATATTCTTTTCAAAGTTGTTACACTAATATATTCCTTGGTAGGATCTTGATATCTTACGAGGAAAGTCACACAACATCATATTTGCCAATTTTTTTTATGGATCTCCTTAGCATGATGCACTTCATGAAGAAATAGTGCATGTTCCTTAACTCCATGGATTCCAAAATTTAAAGCATCAGCTCCTGATGTGATTATTAACTTATCATAAAAAACCTTAAACTTCTAGGTACAACGAGTTTTGGATCTATTTTCTCCAACGGTCTCATAATATATTAAAATCCAACAATTAAAAATTTACCTCATTAATATATCAAATATTTATAAATTCAAACAAAAATAGAATGCTCCCAAATGCCATGTACATCACCATTTCTTTAGCAATGGTAGCAATTAAAATTTTAAAATTCATATTCGTATTTGTCAAATTCAATTTCGATAGAAAATCTTTATAATGTTTGATGTTCTTAGTTACACAAATAAAAAGCTAGAATATTTGCATTTTTTATTATTTTTTTAATATTTAAAAGAAATCACCATCCCCAAATCTCGCAATTTTGTTTTGTACCGAAAACACGTACATTCATCCCCTTGTTCCAGAAACTTGAAAAAATGTATCTCCTTACAAACAATTACCCCACTATATCTTGAACCCCTTATGTAACATACAACATAGATCTAGATTTAGGAGATTTTGGAAAACATAAAATGGTTGTATATGGGAACTTTTTACAATCATTAATGGGTCTTCAAGTTGATGATGACATTCACCAGAAAAAAAGAGGTTGTCCAACATGTTGCTACCTAGTTTATCACAACTTTTTATATCCTTGCTGGAAATCCATAAAAAAAAGGAAAATTCAAAGAAAGAATGTTTGTTAGTTGGTTTTGGATGCAATATATCATTGCTAGATGTTGTGGAACATATGTTTGATAAGTTTCTTACAGGGTTCCTAAGGTGGTTATATGATTCTTAATGTTAATGGTTAAGGTCCTTCAAATGGTGCAAACGGAGATGAACATTTGGGGATTATATCTATGAGGCCTTGGAAAAGGCCAAGGGGATTCAAGATTTATATGATGGAAATGAGGATAAATATCCACCTCTTTGGGATAGAGTGGGTCGAACATCAACTTCATAATGTTTACTACTTTGATGAACATTTCTCTATGATATGTCCTTCCTTTCTCATAAGAAATGATGGAAGGCCATTACATATGCATAATTAGGATTTCCCTTGAAGCATCTAATGATGAAACTATCTAGGTTCAATACAAAACATAAATGATAGCAGAGGACCTATGTAAATTAACTCATCAATCAATGATCAATCCAAAGCATTATTTATTTGTGTATATTATGTAGTATGTTGTATGTAATTGCATATGCTTTAGGAATATGGTGAGAGAATTTTGGAAAAAGAACACCTGATATGCAAAATATTGCAATTGGAATTGTCACACAAACTCGAAATGATGTGCTCCAAATCTCATGCAACCCTACCAATGAGTTTTTACTGACACAAGAATTCTGATGTCATATTCACTTCAAGCCAACAAGTTTGTATTATAGTACATAATACTTGAATAAAATAATTTTTGAAGCTTCTAAACATTTTGTAAGGTAAGATGAGAATGTCCTTGACAATCTCCTTTCAAGGAAGAAATTTAGGGTAGTGGCAGTTCATGATAAAATCATTCAATGTCACGTAACATATCACATTCAATTTGCTGAAGAAACATTCATAAAAACTACTTTTAAGTGTGTAATAAACATTGAGCCACATTCGCGAGTCACAATATTTTTCATGCGATTTGAAATGTCTAGGGACTATGAGGATATTAGGAGGATCCTATAGATGTAAATCACTCAAATTGATTGTACATGACCATGCCTTGAATGTCCATCTCTATAAGTTCCATGAATTCATCCACAAATGCCTATGGTGGTGCAAATTAGCCAAGAGCAAGTAAGGTTTAAAGAAGTTGGCAACCTACAAATCATGTTAGGATTTACCAAGAAAGAGAAAATTAGAGTTTGAAACTTACAACTTTGGTGTTTTTTTCCTTCCACCCAATACATCCCTAAGTGTTGTCTTTCCAGCCCCAATGACTCCAATCAAAGTAGCGAGAACTCCTGACCTAAATGCCCTAGTCACATCATGTAGTAGTTGAAGTCTATCCTCTGTAACTCCCTGTTCTTTCATTTCCTATAGAAAGTTTAATGTCAAGATTTCCAATTCTAGGATAAAAGGATGGAAAAGTCAGAGCATCTAGAAAAAAACAATTTATCTTAATCAATAAATTGGTTGAAGATCCCAACCATAAAGTAGTTCATATAAGCTTAAGGAAATTCAAATTATTAATAACTCAATTAGGCTCTTTCATGCTAAATTTTGAAATAGAACAAAAAATTCTATTTTTCCACAAAGCCCTAAACTTTGCATGAGACCAAATACCCAAATCAAATAACAAAACACCTAAAAATAATAACATTACCCAAATATCCTTACCCACCCAGGGAAAAAAAAGGGAGTACTCACTGAGTTGTCAAACTGTGCTTTGAATTGTACATCAAAAGGTTTCTGGCCAAATAGGGAAGATTTTCTTAGTTGGATTACTCATTCATGGCAAGGCATTGTGATGCCGTATTACACTAGATATAATGTTGTATAAAATTTTGTCATGAAAGATTTGAAAGGAGAGAGACCCTGGTTTTCGGAAAGGGTTGTATTAAAATTTTCATTGCACTTTTTTAGTGAAGGAGACCTAAAAAGACACTAGGAACATTTTACGAGTGGGTATAGTTCAGCTCTTGCATCGGAATTTATCAATTTCTCTAGAAAATCTTGCCTGAGATAATGCTAGGCTTTGCAAGGACCAGATGATTGCAAGTACCAAACTAAAATGTAGCATTTAGATGTATAAGATGTCACAAAAAATGACTATATAATATATTATTCTAGAATAAATTATGCACTCAAGAAACTACAAAAAAGAGAGGGAAAACCTTGGACCAAGAAAATGTAATCAAAGGCTTCCAAGAAGAGGTAATCAAAGGCTTCACAAGGAAAATAAAAATAAAAATATAATTGAGGATAAACCATTATCCAAGTAGTGTTATTGCAGACGTAAAACATACGAACTCTAAAGACAACACATCGATATAAGAATACCTTGAATCAGAGGAAAATATAAGAAGATATGCTATCGGATACCGTATAAGAGAATTTTTTTGCAAACAAAAACTCCCTTTGGAGATTCTGGAGCAGTTTATGTAACAAGAAGAAAATTCCTTTATCATCTATTAACACAGAAGATTCAACCTATCCACAGGAGGATAAAGGAAACAAGAACATTAACTATAATGCTGTGATCAGAATGAGATTTGTGATGGATTACATTCTTAGAATCCCCCTTTCCAAACACCTCATTATACTACACACAGAAAACATGGAAACTTAGATTTGTAATATATGTATATATACACACACAACAAAACTATGTATTGATAAAACAAAGGAATGGTGCAGGGCTAAGACAGGAATTGGACTGTGGGCACCTCCATGCTACTATTATAACCCCACATTTAGCTTGCAATTTCAAGTAGGGGAAAATATAAAAACAACTAAAAACATGTTAAAATAGTAAAAACGTCAAATACGCCATCAAATTAATTAGCTCAAAAAAACGTTCAAAAGACTGCCAAATTTAACATAGTGATGCGAAAGTCCACAAAGCCCTTTCCCATAGGGAGAATGCCTTCAGTGTAATAATGATTTTGATGTGTCTCTCGCATGCATGCTAACATAGGAAGATGATGATGGTCGTGAACTTGCCGTTTACTTTTTCATCCTTGTCCTTCTTGATTATAAGAGTAGGTACACCCAAGCAGAGAAGGAATTTCTAGCCATTGTCATTGCAACCTAAAAATTAAGAAACTATATGTTCAACCAAGAAACAAGATTCATCATTAAGTCACTGAAGTTGTGTACTTTCCTTACCCAAGTAGCTTTGTCTCAGAAATTAGGTCAATTAATCAATGTCATGAATGAATTCAAACTTACGTATATAAACTAAAAATAAGTCAAAGGGAAAATCATTGTTGATTGGTTAGCTGAAAACCTATTGGATTGCGGTGAAGTAGTCAATTTGGACTTCCTTGATGAATGCATTTGCTATCTTGAAAAGCCTACGATAAATTTCATAATAGAATGAACCTACTCAGAAGGGGCTAACTCACACTAGAGATAGAAACTTTGCATCATATCCACTAAATATGTTATCATCAAAGTTCTGTATCGAAAGACATTTGATGGTTTGATGATCCGATGTATAGATGAAGAAGAGTTTAAGAAGATTCTCTTTGAATCCCACAATAAAGTCTGTAGTGAACACTTTGGTGGCCATTCGACTGCTTGAAAGATTCACCAAATGAATTATTTTTTTCTCACTCTCATGCATAATGTTGTAGAGTATGTGCACAGATGCTAGAAATGCCAAGATTTTTCACACCATACACATCCCTCCCCCAACTCTGTAACTGATTATTACACCATGGCCCTTCTCTACATGGAGTTTAGATTTGAAAGGGAAATTCTCCCTTGCTTCAACTGATGGCCATAACTTCACCATCACGACCATGAAATATTTTATGAAATGGGTAGAGGTGATGCCCGTAACGACTATTCCGAGGTCCACCATAGCCAAGTTCATACTAAACTAGATCATCTATAGATATGACGTCTTACAAGTCATTATCTTTGATAATTTCTCATTTTTCAAGAAAAATGAAGTATGAGAGCTCTCTGAGAAGTTAAAATTATCATCACACAATGTATTTATACTACGCACAAGAAAATGGTCAAACTAAGGCCACTAATATCTTCCCAAATTTATGGGCCTATAGGACTTCTGTTCATACACCAATGAGGGAAACACCTTTCTCCTAGTTTTTGGTTCAAAGGCCATTTTTCCTCTAGAAGTTGAACTTCCTATTCTTTGTGTGATGCTACAATGTATATTAGGTGAAGATGTATATAAAAATGAACATTTAACAGACTTAGAACACCTGGATGAGAGGAGGATAAGGGTTAATCAACGCCATCATGTTTATACAAACATAATGCGTCAACAATATTTTAGTACTAAATATTAAAGCCTGATTATATTTATGGAAAAATGGAGAGATATTAATATATTTGATTATTCACATTAAATTAGTAAATAGTTTTGTTATTTTCTCAAATTTATGTTTGTTCAAAGTGCAACATATAATATTTACAATAGTAATGAAGATGACTCAAATCTATCGTTTCAAAACATTTAATCAATTTTATTTTGATTTTGTGTGTGTATATTTCATTGTTTTTTTTTGTTATGAGAAGCTAGTCTACAACTAAAACTATATATGCAACTATTTTATCAACTATCCTTACAAAAATATTTGCATATTTAAATTCAAAATGCTTAAAATTCATGTTTAAGATGTGGTCGTTGATTATTTGTATCAATCTTTTGGTGCTTATTTTGAACAATACAATGACTTTACTAACTTATACAATGATTTTGGCATGTCTCTCGCGTGCATGCTAGTATAGGAAGATGATGGTGGTCATGAACGTGCCATTTACTTTACCATCTTTGTCCTTCTTGATTATAAGACTAGGTACACCCAAGCAAAGAAGAAATTTCTAGCCATTTTCTTCACGATTAAACAATTAAGAAACTATATCCTCAACCAAGAAACAAGAGTCATCATTAAGTCAAAACATCTTTGTACTTTCCTTACCCAAGTAGATTTGTCTAAGGAATCAAGTCAATTAATCAATGTCATGAATGAATTTAGGCTTACGTATATACACCAAAAATAAGTCAAATGGAAAATTATTGTTGATTGGTTAGTTGACAATCCATTGGATTGAGGTGAAGCGGTCAACTTGGACTTCCCTGATGAATGCATTTGCTATCTTTAAAATCATACAATTGTGGCATGCCCTTGTTATGCTGACATAATAAATTTCATAATAGAATGAACCTACCCAGAAGGTGATAACTTGAAGTAGAGACATCAACTTGGCATCATATTTGATAAATATGTTATCATCAAAGTTTTTTATCGAAAGGCCTTTAATGGCTTGCTAATCTAATGTCTAGATGAAGAATATTCTGATAAGATTCTCTTTGAATCCCACAACAAAGTATGTGGTGAAAAATTCGGCAGCTATTCGAAGCTCGAAAAGATTCCCCAGATGAGTTATTTTTAGCTCACTCCCATGCACAATGTTGTAGAGTATGTGCGTAGATGCCAGAAATACTAAGAGTTTTCACATCATACACATCCCTCCCCAAGCTCGTCATATGATTGTTATAACATGCCCTTATCTACGCGGGGTCTATATTTGATACGAAAATTCTCCCTTACTTAAATCAACGGGCATAACTTCACCATCATGGCCATGGAATATTTTATGAAATGGGTAAAGGTGATTCTTTTAACCACTATTATTAGGTCAATCATAGCTAAGTTCATACTAAAAATGATCATCTATAGGTATGGTGTCTCACTAGTCATTATATATATATATATGGATGTTGTTAGGACATGTGATATTTGGATATATTGAGTAGACCGAGAAAATTGAATTTAAAATTGATGATTATATAGTTGCTGATGAAATTGTAAGTGATATTGTTGATTTTCTTGATGTTGTTGTGATTCATATATATCTTGATGATTTTAAAATTATATTATATTCATTTGGATGTTTTGATATGGCCACAAGGCCGAAGGGGTATTTGTATTGTGCAGGTTAAAAATATCACAACAAACATCGGGGGATTGGAGACCAATCACATTGGAATTCTAGATGAATTCAACAAGGTCACCATGGCAATTTGTATTTGTTTGTGTGTGTTTGATTGTGTTAGGGATTACCATGGGGGGATCACTATTAAATGTGACCAAGGGTTATGTGTATTTATTTATTTGGTTCCTTTTTATTGATGTTTGTATGTGTTTACCCCCTTTCATTATTTATTAATTGTGGTGAATTAATGTGAGTAATCATATTGTTATGAATTAATTAATCAAAATAGGTCATGAGAATGCAATTAATAGAGTTGTTGGCTCTTGGATCAAGTGTTGTAAGTAATGTGTAAGGGATATGTAAGTTGATTTTGGAGTAAGAAACACTCCACCTTCCTGAAATTCGAATTTGTCCTTGGAAGCTGATTTTAGAGACTTGTGGGACAAGCTAAACTTGTCCCATGCCTCTTAAATTTATATACCAACCTTGCCTTTAGTTGGAGGGTTAAATTTATACCTTCTTTGTGCATTTTTGTAAGTCAAACTGAATGTTTTTATTGCACTTTCTTACATGATGTTAATGTCAGTCCTTTGGGGTGTGGGATTGTTTTGGAGTGTGTAAGTAATCTGTCATATTATTCACCCACCCATTTATTATGCATTGGAGGATGAAGTTGACTTTTGGGGTTGGGGTTGAGGATGTGTGATGTGGCATCCTACATGGATCCACCTCATCCTCTTCCCTTCCCTCTTCTATAAAATTTTAATTCCTTGCTATTTTGGGAGCTCTTACTGTTGCAGAAGTTTGAAGATTGTTGCATGGTTGTTGTTTGGTGTATTTTTGGATTTTTGTTTGGAAACAACTGCTGTTTGGAACTTGGGAAACTCCATCATTGAGAGGTAAGAGCTTGGCTCTTGAAATGCTCTTTTTTTATGAATGTAAATGTTATTGTGTGAATGTTTTGACATTTTTGTGGGCTGTTGGATAGATGGCCTAGTTATGGTGTAGGATAAGACTATGGGGTTCATTTTGTGGGAGGCACAAGTGTTTTGGGGAGGTATACGTGTGGATGGAGTTGGGATTTGGGTTCCACCTTACACAGAAATAGCTTGCATTTATTTACTCGTTATGGGGTGTCATAAGAGGTTGGGGAGGCATAAGGAAATGTGAGGAATAAGGGGTACTTGGGGGGAGGCATAAGGAATGTCAGAGTTATTATATACTATATTTTGGTGGTTTGTACTTTAGGTGGTGATACCCATTTTCCCTTTTGGGAGGCATAAATAACACCCCCTATAGTTTCTTGCTTCTTGGCTTGCTTGATTAAGCCTCAGTAATGTTTGCCATGCTTTAATGTAGTTGTAAACTACATTCTATTTTAGACTGTGTTTTATTGTGAAAATGTTGCATGAGTGTTTGTGGAAGCCTGTTATTGCCATGATTTGGATCATATCTCTTATTGCTTTGTGGTTGGGGCTCAGGGGCCAATGAAGAAGGATGGCTTCTCCTTTTCATTGGATGTCTTGGTTGGGTATAGAGCATTTCCTTTCCCCTGCTCTTGTGGTGATCAAATTAGAAGAATGAGAGATCTACATGTTGCTGTTCTAGAGTTGAGAAAAAGACAAGTTTGTCAGTCCTTGTTGAGATTATTCTTATTGTATCCCCTTCCCACTTTGAAGTGGATGACCTCATACATTATTTCTGATGGAAATATGTGTTGCATTGGCTATGAAATTTGTAAATTTAATTGTGAAAGAGATATACTTTGTTCTCTATTTTTGAATAAATGTGGAAGAAATTGTATTATGTATATTGTAATTTAGGAAGAAGACAAAGTTCTGACAGTCCCTTGCGAAACTAATTTTGTAAACCATTTCCCCACTTGATGTGGATGACAATTTAATATACATTTTGTGCTGAAGAGTTACTATGTTTTGGAAATGAAATCCCCTTTGAATGTGAAAGAAATATACTCAGTATTCTATTTGTAAAAGGGAATGTAATGTGAAGGAGTTGTGATTGTAAAGTTTTATTTGATAAAAAAAAAGAGAAGCTGTAAAAGACATCTTTTCAATCGAATAGATGTTGTTTTACCTTATACAATGAAGATATTATTGTTTGAAATCTTCTTTAAAAATGTTGTACAACTCTTTGTTCAAATGTGGAAAATGTATTCAGAATTATTGCATCCTCTGTGTTTGAAAAGCACTTTTTTTGGAAAGGAAATAGAAATTGCTTTGTTGTTTCTACATTTTTATTGAAGGAAATAGAACATTGTAATATTGGATTAGAATGAAATCATATTTTAAAGTTTGGTAAAGGTTATGGATCAATTCGAGTTTGAAGTTGTAGAGCTCGGTTAGATGATTTTTCAAAATGGCAAATAATTATCATAAAATGTACAGAATGGCCTTGCAGACTAGGAAATACATTTGAAACATTAATACAAGATAAGAAGGATTAAAAAGATCCCAAAAAAACTATAATACTTATGAAATTTTCATAGAACCTTTCAAAATCGAGCTCAAACAATTTTTTAGTCATTTTTGTTGTTAAATTGGGGAAATTCAAATTGATCTTCAATCAAACAATTTAATCCTTGAAATCTATCCTAAATTATTCTAAGTGAAATCCTCCATGTCTATTTGGCATGTTTAGAAAGAATAAATGGCAGATTTGAACAAATAATTGATAATTTAAAAATACCAGTTCACTTTCTAAGTGACAGAAAGACATTTTCTTGAAATTGACCCCTTAATATTTATAAAAATTAAAAATTAAAGATTCTCATGTAAAGAGGACTTGGAGAGATTTCCAAAAATTTCTTGTTTTCCCAAAACTGAGTTCTCTATCCAAATTTATTGCTTTCTGAAGTTTTTCTTCATTTGGCATCATCAATAATCCTAATTGTAAAAAAAAAATTGGAAAAATTTCATTGGCAGAACCGCAGGCCCGAATTTTCCCTTAGCACTTTTTCGTCAAAAAATTCGCTAAAGGAACAAATTTCCCTACCACTTCGCTAACCCGTAGGCCTTACTTTTTGTCAAAATTCACCTAAGTCCGAAAAAGAAATTTTGGGAAAATTTCCCCCGCTGGACGCGCCACCCCGCTTTTGCCTTTTGTCGTCTTTCGCGGACCCGCAAAATCAAATATTAATCTTTTTCACTTTTTTGGGAAAATTTTCTAAGTTTCCTCCACCTCCCCGCCGGCCCGTAGCCAATCAGGTGTTGCCACGCGGTGTCATGCATGCAGTTAGCAGAGGAGCGGGTTCGCTTTTTGCCTTTTGCATTTCAGAAAATTTTTTTAAAATTTTTCTAAAAGTTCCGCGTTACCGGCCCGCCTACCCACAGCGAATTAGATGGCTGACACCTGTCTTCACAATGCGTCAGCAGAGGCGCAAAGATTCTCAAACCTTTAAAACCTTTTTCTTTAAAAACTCAAATTATCTAAGTTTGCCCCGCCAATCCGCTCCCTTGCTTGGAAATTGGGACTGACACAGTGGCATCTTTACGTGCCGGCGGAGGAGTGGGTAATTTTTAACCCTTTCGCCCTTTCAAAAATAAATAAATATAATAATGAAAAAAATCAATTTTACCTCTGGCAAACCGCCTTCCCGCCTAGGCATAGATTTTAGACACATGTCCTTAGCGGACCCCTAGTTCAAAATTTTCCTTTTAGGCACAAAGCCCTGTTGTAGGCTTGTGGGTGTGCAGAGGTGAAATGCGCTTTTCACCCAAGAGTGCTAAGGGTAAAATTTCTTCCCCATGCCCGCAGGCCCGCCTTTGGGAAAATTTTTCCTCCCAAGGTCCGCTGGCCCATAACTTGAGAAATATGAGGAGTTAGGAGGAATTCTTTATATTATTGGAAATGTGACTTACTCCTATCCCAAGGTCCTAGTCGTCATGTCGCGCCATTAGTGTCAAAATCCAATCAAGAGATCCCTATATAAACACAACATACATACCATTATAATGGCAGGAAATTCTAAGGGCAAAGACTATCTACATACTAACAAAGGGACTACATTTTGGGCTGATTACTCTACATACACTGCATAGGAGGGGGAAGTGCTAAATTCTATCCCACACATTTACATCTTATCTAGATTTAGCTAGCTATCTTGGTGTCATTAGCATGAGGGAAACCTAGGAGAACTATTGCACACATATGAACATAGAATTACATGGATTCTGAGATGTAGTGCAACACTCGATTGTAATCTCATCCTTCAAATGACTACCGAGGCCAATCTAACTTCTCATAATGCATTTTTTAGTCCAATTTGATGTATTCTTGATCTTATGCAAGTAGCTAGGGATTATGTTGTAGATTACATGTAACTTGATGATCCAAGTGTGACATACAAGTGACCAATGTCAAACAAGTGTGAATCCCTAAAGACACAGAAGAAATTAGGATTTGAGCTACAATGCAGTCATGGGAACCCATGAGAGGTCTTTGGTGCCCCCAGGCACTCTTGCCCCTTTTCAAACGCCCATGTCTAGCCTGTTGGCATATTCCAAAATCTGTATCGAGTGTTTTTGACATCCTACCTAGCGATTTCATCTGTTGCTATAGTTCAGATATACTTTGTGATAAGAATAAATCAGATAAGTACCTTATCCTTCTCATTTCTTACATAACTACATACTTAGATTACTTAACATTTGTATTTCATTGTATATCTTTATAGTGATTATGTAATTAGATTTAATATATTAGATTTTAGATTTTATTAAATCAGTTTTGAAGTGTAGTTTTTTAGAAATTAAACGAGCATGTGAAAGTTTATTAGAAATTTAAAGGTTACATGACATGTTATTAAAAATTAAACCATGAAATCACATCTTATCATTGAAATAGGTTTGGGTGAGCTCAAGTGAGCCTCAACTGATGTTGTCAAGTGCTATTTTTTAGAAATTAATGGAGTATGAGACAATTTATTAGAAATTTAAAGATTACGTGGTAGTTTATTAAAAATTAAAATGTCAAATCACAACTTATCTTTGCAATAACTTTGGGCGAGCTTAAGTGAGTAGCAAATAATGTTACGAAGTTGTAGTTTTTAAGAAATTAAAGGACCACATAAAATTTTTTGTAGTTCATTAGAAATTTAAAGATTATGGGGCAAATTTTTTAAAATTATATGACAATATATTATAAATTTAAATATTGCGCATAGAAATTTATTCAAAATGAAAACATCAAATCACATCTTATCATTGCAACAACTTTGGGAAAGCTCAAGTGAGCCTCAAGTAATGTTGTGAACTACTAGCTTTTTTAGAAAGTATGTGATTGTTTATTAGACTTTTAAAGATCATATAGCATTTATTAAAACATTAAAATATTAAATCATATCTTATCATTGCAATAATCTGGGTAAGCTCGAGTGAGCATTCACGTGCACTTTTATCCCTTTTTCTATACATGCGTGCGGGTCTTGAATGGTGCGAAACTAAAATAGATTGACACTTGTTTCGAAAGTAATTAAACTTATTAGATTTTTGAAAATAAAACATTATATATATTTCTTCTTTATTAATTTATACCTATGTGAATATTTATTTCTTCCTTATGACTTATGTATCTATTTCAACAAAATATCCACATTAAATAATTTTTTTCAAACTAAATCCTTAGACACTAACTCTTAAGCAACTAATAGGCTATACTAGTAATTGCACATGAGTTGTAAATTACACCAGAGAGGATAAAAATGTTATGTTTGTTAGAGTTGTAATTTACAACAAAGTATATGCAAAATTAAAAATAAACAAAAAAACTTTCTAGAAAATGAGAATAATCAGGTACATGGCAAATTACCATAGTGCAAGCTTATTTTTTAGATTGCTTCATTTAGCATCACCAATAATCGCCACAAGAACATTATCCCTTTTTAAAATGAATGAAATGGATCCCATTTCTCTTAACAATTTTGCAACAATCTTAGAGTTAGTTTTAGTTATAAGATGGCAATGAACACATATATCATAAGAGACACTATGGGTCAAAAGCATTCGACCAAATCTAATGCTCAAGTTCTGTCCTTGGTCCTATTATGTTTATTGCAGAGGCAGAATGAGATGGAAAAAAAAGCTATACATTAATCCTCATAAATTAGTAAGCCCTAGACCCTTTATTTTTCCATTAGCAGGAAATTAACTTGTTAAGGCATCTAATGTTGTAATTTTTTTCTCCTTGACTTTGGGCTCTACATATGATTAGTGAAATAGAGGATGAGCTTATTGAATGTCCATGAATTTGTGAAATAGTGAAAAACACAGAAAAACAAATCTATGTTTGTGAATTTGTGTCAAAATCATGGAAAGGTGTTTGTGAACATGATATGTGCTAATTCAGTGATAATGATATTTATATGGCATTGGTTGAAGGAAATAATTGATATGAGTGCCTTCGGCCTTGTCTTGAAAATAATTTTCTGTCTAATGATGCCAACAACTTAAAATTATACTCTTGAATTATTGACTTCAAGAATGTTGATCTGAGTATCCACATCCATCCGTCACATTGTCTAATTGAATGTAAGGTAGTAATATCTCGATTACACCTATCAATGTAAGAGCCGATCCCATTCCCAAGAGTCATCAATGGCCAATATCTCATATATATTTTAAATAGAGTGAGGGAAAATTGGGGTGGATAGTGTAGACTGTACTGATATGATATTCCTTTGTGAATTAATTACTTAAAGATGGAGATAACTATTCTCTACTTCCAAAAAAGGAAATGAAAATCATGATGACAACTTACACATTTTGATGCACCCATGGCTCTCTCATGACCATATATATACCTTCATTAACATTTCCACACCACCGGCCACCAAAGGATTCAATATATCCTTCCTTTCAACCCCTATTAACATTTCTAGGATTACCCCTCTCTTTCTCAAATAGAGCAAAGTGGAATTAGTGGAGTTAGAATTGACCCCTGTAGAGGGTCTTCCTCCAGGCATAGAAAATACAACATATATCCGTTTGGTGCAGCTCATGCCTATTTTAAAAAAATCCATGCACAAATTAGAAAAACCTTTTCAAGCTCTTCTGTGCCAAATTTTTCCAGATGTAGTAGTCTTTGACATAATACAACATTGGGTTCCTGCGGCTACTGCTAATTTAGCATCAATGCTGTGACTACTGGATATTTTTTTGGGCATAACAAAGCCGCTAAAATAAAAGAATAAATGACATCAGGAGACTTGATGAAGCCTCCGGTCTATTTCCCTTCCTCCTGCATCACCTAGAGGTCATTTGAAGCATGTGGTGGGATGCTTTGGTGGCTGCTCTACCATGGCCATGAAAAAATTATTTGAAATTCAAGTTCAACAAATATTTAGAAATAATTTTAGGAAAACCTGTGTTTGCATTAGGTCCTCTTTTGCCATGCGATCAAATGGATCAGGTAGAGGATGTTAATTCTTATAGGTTATGGTGATTGAAAAAGGAGGATTTTTAAATTATTTATGTGACTTATCATAGAGGAGTTGATGTTTGGAGTGGAGGTTGAGAGAGGAGAGCATGGAAAATTTGGAGGGAATGATATCTGTAAAGTTGTGAAGAAGATCATGGTGGAAGAATAGGGGAGGAAATTGAGATCAAAATCTGCAGAGATATGGAGTATGTTCAACAGTAAAATATTGTGCCAAGGTGAGGATGGATCTCAAAATAATTGTAATGATAAATTTATTCTAGGGTTAAGAGATTTGAAAGGAACTGAGGATTCTAAATATCTAGGACTGTAAAAAAATATCTAAAATTTGAAACCTCTAAAGTTAAATGTTAGAATTTGACACTTTCTAGCAAGGGCATCTTCAAAGATTGACGCCTACCGATGAATTATGGGAATAGAGACTCCCTTCAAAAAAACATCATGCCGGAAGGAAAAACGTCCTTGCTCTAGAATAATTAGAGACTGATGTTATAATTGATTAGCTCCCCTCATTCATGAAATAATCAAATGCGTTGGAAGATTTTGACTTTAATAGAATGACACTATAATTTTGATTCTTTTTTTAATATTTAAAATATTAATTTAACAAAATTTCACCCACTACTAAATTATTTAAGCCCATAGCCCGAGAGGGTAAAATATTTAAGTGAAATTGAGGATGCTCACAATTTTTAATATGTAAAAGAACACAAAACCTCAACATTTGCGGGGCCAGCTCATGAGGATGAGAGAATATTAAAACTAGTGGCTACCCCTAGAGGAGCAAGTCTATTCCTAAAGGGTTGTTGACGGAGGGGATGTTACTAGAAGTGATATGAGTGGGTCAGGGAGGTGCTGAAGATCTGAAATAACTAACAACATGAATTCTTAGTGCATGTTCAGTCGCGTGAAAGATAGTAATTTTTAAGACAATCATATGATAAGAAACATCAAGTTGACCTACATAGAAGCCTACCCTTAAAGTAAATCTAAAATCAGCCAGAGATCATTGATCAATGTAAACATAGATACGAATGCAAGAGGCAAGCACAAAATTACATATAGGTAATTAATATAATCCATGGAAGAATTCAACGATGGATATCTAATCATCTCTAGTACCTTTTAGAAAGGAAGTTTGAATAATGCCAATCACAGTTTGTCTTGCATTGGCGTGAGATCGAAGCTTTGAAATTTGTCTTCCATAAAAAAATATTTGTTTCGTCAGTTATGGGACACATTAAATTTAAAATAGCTAGATTGGAAGGCTTGCCACAACATAGTCATGGGAGTGGAAGAAGGTCTAAAAATTTTTCACCACAATTTTTGTAACAAAAGAATTACAATAAATGATAGAATGACAAGCTAATTTAACTTTTTAAAATACTATTACAAGATCAATTCTATTACAATGGCTTAGCTAAAATTATGTAGTTTATTAATTTATATGCAATAGTGGAATTTCCTTGTCGAAAAAGTAATTAAATTCAAGAGAGTGACTTGTGTGAATGCATTTTTCTGATCTGATAATGTATTTTCTATTTTCTTTGTATTGAATTGTTGAACATTTTTGTGGACTAGGACAAGGCCCACTATCTTCTGCAGCCTTGGATGATTGCACCGTACATGGTGGAAGCATGATTGACAGGTTGAAATCAGTGAGCATAATGTGACCGTCAACTTGTAGGAGAATATTCTTAGGCTTGAGGTCTTTGTACACTACATCCATCTCGTGGAGGTGTTCTAATGCCAATACAATCTCCATGACATAGAACCTTTCCAAAAAATAAAACAAATGCTTTTATTCAACAACATGGTTTTCAATATGAAGTTATACAAAATGTTCAAAACCCAAAAACCATAAATAACTCCCAATATCGAAAAAATGAATCAGTTTCTCGATAGGTGATGGGTGAAATGTATGTAGATAAGTAGAGTCTGTAACAAAATGATTAACTAAAATGTGAAATTATCTAAGTTAATCTAGGTAGAAACAACAATATAAATAACTAGTATAAAGTGAAATATCGATGCTAAATATTTTATTTTGATATTTAAATGAAGTAGAATAAATGAAATAGAATGGATAAGATACTAACCTGAAGATGACTTACCTCACAGTATGTTAGACTCAATCATACTGATTTGCAAATGGGATATGCTATGAAGGTGATACCTTGGGATTGTAGCAACTAGAGATCTGGTTGGACTGGGGCATCTGGGAGAGGACTGAGGCACCTACGGGTGCCAAGGTCTATATTCTAAGAACTCTGATCTGTAGAAAAACTCAGGATCTAAATCTAGTAGTGTCGCAAAGTCTTCACAATTTCTTTATTTTTTTCATAATATCCTCGCTTATGTAGCTGTGATTCCAATATGAAGATCTACCTGTAAAACCCCATTCAAAGCATAATATTCCTATAAAATAAAAATGCATACGAATAGGTTGGATTGACATTAGCTGCAACAATGGTGTACTTACAACTAAGCACTACACTACATTCCAGACCCAATGTATTTCTATGCGCTCATGTGTGTAATTGTGTTCCTAGGGTGCCCTAACGCCAATGACACAAAAGAAGGGACAATAACTAGATATAAAGATGTAAATGGTGGATGGAATAGAATGAATACAACCCTTTCCCCCTATGCTTGTGTGATACATATGTAAATGATGCCTAAATGTAGTCCTTTTCCTTAGTAGATAGCTAGCCTTTGATAGATGATAGTTTGCCCTTAATATAATGAGTATGCTATGTTTATATATGGACATCTTGTTCAAATTTTGACATTAATGCCCTGACATGCCTACTAGTACCTAGGGGAAAGAATGGGAAAATGACAAAGACCGACCTCAAATAGATAAAGTAGACCCAAGTGTTATAGAGACCAGGGTGCCTAAAATCATGGACTGGGGTAACGATGAGTTCCTAGCACTACCCTAGGCACCCCAGTTAAGGACCAAAGGCAATAATCAAGAAAACTACAACACCTAGGTCTCCCTAAGAGACGACCAAAACTTTGTAGACAACTAACGAATGTACCAAACAAATGAAGATAACGACCAACTAACTGACGACCAGACTAAGGGATAATTCATTAGTGAATATTCTTATTACACGAGACCCATATATAAAATGACACACTTGGTGGTATGAATGTAATATTAAGTGTGTTATTTTGTGACTACATTTGTCCCCACTTTATGTTGGCAAATGGAAAGCTTGGTAATATAAAGTATATAGAGATGCGTACCTGAGAGAATTTGGAGAATCCCATGCTATAATATAATGCACAAACGTGTAGTAGAAGCATGCAAAAATAATAATAAAAGTGTGCCAAACCATGGATCACCGAGTTGATCCATGTAACAAATCGCAAAAGTGTAAATGTCGAGATGAAGTGCACTAAATGAAAGTGATGATTAGGATGTATGATGATTTCAAACATGTGTTATGATGATGAGATGGGGTAGGGAGTGATCAATTCCTAACCCAAAAAATTGTATACGAATGAACAATTGGAGGATTTGGGCTACTTGCCGCCAGAGGAAGAGTGTAGGGAGAAAAGCATGTTATTCTCCAATCTATAACTTCATCCTCAAGAATTAGCTACTATAGACAGACTCAAATCATATTTTTTCATTTCTGGATCTTGGAAATTTTGATCAAACAATTGACCCATATAGGAGTGGTATAGAAAATACACTCTTTCCCCCACTCCAAAGGTGTCACCGCAATGTGATAGTTTCCAAGTTAGGTCATTTGGAAGTGAACACGAAATGTATGATGGATTCCAAGTTAGGTCATCTGGAAGACGGTGCAAAATATAGAATAACTTCCCAAGTCAGGGCATTTGGAGAAGTGATGAATGTAATCTCCCAAGTTAGGTTATCCGGGAGGCTGCACATAAATCCCAAGTTAGGTCATTAGGGAGGCCAATTGTGTTGAAAATGTATTGGTTGAATGATCTTGATTTGTTAGAATTTTGAACGTGTTAATTGATTGATTGATTGGTCGATTATTTGATTGGTTACTCGTGGAGATATTTTATGCAAGTTGCCCCTAGGTTAGATCATTAGGGGAGATAAATATAAATTGGTGAATAATCACATGGAAACATTTTTAATCTCTTATTGCCCCCCAAGTTAGGTCATTAGGGGGAAGTGATGAAATGTCGCATAGAAAAATTGTATGTTTGTTGCCCCCAAATTAGGTTGTTAGGGAAAATTAATAGTGAAATGTTGCATAGTGAATTTGTAAATGTTTTCAAATGGTGAATTGGTAGTGTTGATTAATCGAATTTTAATGTAAGGGGAATTATAGGATTTCCCCAATGATATGCCCCCCTTTCGATGAAAGGGGAAGTGATGAAGAGAACAAATGCTAAGTCAAAAGTAAGCAAAAAATAGATAGAAAGTGGTAGAAATTGCTAAAATGTGTAAAAATTGAATGAAAGACAACGTCGAATAGAAATAACGCATGTGAAAATGTGTTTAATATGGTGATAAAATTTTTATTAAAATAATGATGCAATCAAGGTACAAATCAGAGTAGAAATGTGCGTGAGATATGATGAAAATGGTGTAGTGTGTATTAGTTGTGGGAGTAAGCGTGAAATAATCATTATAGTAAAGTAATTGATGAAAAATTAACTATAAATAGTAATGTTAACAAATGTTTAGTTATTTCATTTGTTGTTTACGTGAGTGTGAGATCGAGCAAGGGGTGAGTGAAAATTCCACAAGTGAGAGTGGCGCTTCCTAGTCTATTTGAGAGGGTGGCAAATGCCGTAGCATTACGTACAACCACAAACTTGGTAAGTGCATTGATTTTCAAAAAATGTTTTGTGTATTAGGTGTTTTGGTTGAAAGTTTTGCAATTTGGAGATTTTTTAATTTTTTTGGCATTTTCTACTTGAACAAGAGCGGTGAGGGTGCTAGTGACCCCTGGGACTGGAATGCCCCAAAATGAGTGCTAGTGTCCTGCTCCTGGGTACCCTAGTTCTACATCTACGTGTCCTAGTCCAGAATGTGTGAATTTTATGTATAATGGTGCTAAACATGTTTGTAGTATGATAAATCAATTCATTTTTTCTTATAATTGTTGTAATGTTGTGTTTGTTGTTGTCTTGCAGTTTGCAGAGGGATATCCACTTGAGGGAGTTCCGTGGTGGGAAAATTAGTACATTGCTTATGTTGGGTCTATCAGATGATGATTGGGATGTGATGGTCCATGCTAGCCTGTGACACATAACAAAGATGGGGGATATACCCCACAATATACCCATGTTGACTATGTTATGCGAGAGAGGGTGCACAAATATATGCACATTTTGGTTGCCTACGGGGGAGATGATTGGTACACTGGAGGATATATATCACATAATGCAATTTATGATTGTTGGGGAGAGAGTAAGGGTTATGCCAATAGAGGATATGGAGCGACAGATGTGAGCCGCTAGACAATGTTTTATGGGGACTCAACTACCTACCGAGGCCCATATCAATTTAAATGGTATTTTAGGGTCTAGGGTTCCACGCTTGCAGAAGTTCATAGCAGTTGTGATTGCTTAATGTATAGTCGTAGAGGGAGGAGGTGTAGGCATTTTGTATAAGATGCATGATATATGTCAACAGATAGACGAGGAGGGTACTAGATATGTGTGGGCATAGTATGTATTGGCCCACCTATAAAGAGATCTATACCAATTTATGCACGAGTATCATGGTGGAGGGATATGAGCCACCACACTTTTACATGTATGGGCATATGAGCACATAGCCATATTGAGACTAGTTGGAGGTCCACGAGGAGAGTGGGCTAGACCAAAGATATATGCACAAAGGTGGGTTGATATTCATGGTAGAAAGATGACCACATATACCTACAGGGAACTAAAAGATAGGATGGGGCCCGAGGAAGTTATATGGAGGCCATACCATGACTATAGGGGATGGACCAAGTATTCTGCAAAGTTACGATGTATTCAAAGGAGCATGTGGTTAGAGGACCATTTTCTAGGTGTGGCAGATATTTTTTAGGTTGAGTGAGTATCACTTTAGTTTGGCATGGCTCAGGATTTTCCCCTAGATCCATACATATGGTTATGAGATATTAGAGCACCTAGGATGGCCGGAGCTAGGAAAGGTCCCATAGCAGAGCAACAAGTACTTCAGGGCCAGATGATGTAGACACAATGATAGAGCTTGTTGATGGAGATGATGCGGGTTACACTGAGGAGTACCATGCATAGTGGGAAGCTCATTAGTGGGTATTTTTTATACCCATTGTTCACAAATCCCGTGGAGTTACCGCATGGGGGAGGAGGGGAGGGGGAAGCATGCTCCCCTGATCCCATAGCAATGGCCGTAACAGAACATAAGTATTTGTATAATTGTGTTGTGTACTTCTGTTGGTTAGCTATATTGTTCTATATCATTATCTAACACATTGTAACTTGTGTTTATAGGTGATGCCTATTAGTCATTGATCGTGGACAAATCCATACACACATTCCCGAGTAATGTGTCGATCAATGTGTTTGGTGGAGGTATACTCGAGCATGTGGATGATATTATGGGAGAGTATACCCATATATTTGAGCTAGTAACCATAACATCTGCAACATGTATAGTGCTGCTAGGAGAGAGGGATGAGGCATGCGAGGAGACTCAACAAGATAGGGAGGTGGTAGGTGGTGGTCCCCTAGTGCAGGATGTGTTTACACGGTATGTGGATTTGCAATGTTAGTTCTAAGAGAAAGCTACAAAGAATACCTTATTACGGACGAAGTTCAAGTAGTATTGGGGCCACAAACATCGACATCAGGTTGGTGGAGAGGCATCTAGTTCTAGGGCTATCACAGTACCTGAGAATGATAGTGACGATGATGTTTTATATGTATTAGTATATAATGTAGGGACATTGCCCCCCAGTGATGAAATGTTTTTGTAATGATGATTATACTCACTATATATGTATGGACACATGTTATTGATATATGATGAGATTATGTTGTTATGTATTGATTTCATAATGTAATTGATGATGTATGGTTGTATGTTTATTGTTTGTATTGTATATGACATGTTATATATTGATCGTGTTTGATTGATGTAATTTTTTACGATTATATTGATAACGATAAGGTAAAGTATGTAATGTAGACAATGATGGATAACATATGTAATGTGAGTGGTGTATGTTAAATGGAATGTGTAACACATAGTTAGTGTAATGATGATAGTAACCATAAATATGTATGGTATAATCACATAATGAACATGTCATAATGTAATATAGTTGTAATATGTTAGTATGGTGAAAGTAGGAGGGGGGGCGATTAACGATGCCCCCCAGTGTGTCAATGACTAGGATCATTTAGGTAAGACCCCTCAACAGTCAAGGATGAGTTGTGTAAGCAAGAGTGTTTCATTAGGAAAGGATTGAGTGTGCTAGACAAATTGATGAAGCATGTGATGAAAGGTTCTTAGGATAGATCCCTCAACAATCATGTAAGAACCGTAAGAACACAAGAACCGAAGGAGATAATATCTATATCCTCTAGGAGATAGGATGCCCCCAATTATATGCCCCCCCTTTCGTTGAAAGGGGTAGTGATGAAGAGAACGAATGCTAAGCCGAAAGTAAGCATGAGATAGGTAGAAAGTGGTAGAAATTACCAAAATGCGTAAAAATTGAATGAAAGAAAACATCAAATAATTCCACAAAGAGGGTGTAAATTATAGAAATAATTCCACAAATGGGGTATAAATTAAAGTAGAAACATGTGAGATATGATGAAAATGGTGTAGTGTGTATTAGTTGTGGGAGTAAGCCTTAAATAATGATTATAGTAATGTAATTGATGAAAAAGTAACTATCAATAGTAATTTGAAAAAGTGTTTAGTTACTTCATTTTTTGTTTACGTAAGTGTGAGATTGAGCACGAAGCGAGAGAAAATGCTGCAAGTGAGAGCATCACATCCTAGTCGATTTGAGAGGGTGGCGACCATCGTAGCGTTGCATACGACCACAGAGTTGGTAAGTTCATTGATTTTCACAAAATGTATAGTGTATTACGTGTTTTTGTTGAAAGTTTTCCAATTTTGAGATTTTTAAAATTTCTTGAAATTTTTGACTTGGACAAGAGCAGTGAGGGTAGTAGTGACCCCATGGACTAGAGCACCGAGAACTGGGCACTAGTGTCCTGCTCTTGGACACCACAATTCTGCATCTGGGTGCCCTACTCCAAAATGTGTGTATTTTATGTATAATGGTGCTAAACATGTTTGTAGTATGATAAATCAATGTATTTTGTGTTATAATGCGTTGTAGTGCTGCTTTTGTTGTCGTTTTGTGGTGTGTAGAGGAATATCCACTCGAGGAAGTTCCATGGTGGGTGGAATATGAGTACATTGCTTGGGTTAGTTTTTCTAGATGATGATTGGGATGTGATGGTATGTGTTGGCCTACAGAACATAGCATGGATGGGGGATGTACCCCACAATATGCCCATGTTGACTGTGTTATGTGAGAGAGGGTGTGCAGATATATGCACATTTTGGTTTCCTACGGGGGAGATGGATGTTACACTTGAGGATGTATATCACATACTAAAATTGTTGATTGTTGGGGAGAGAGTACGTGTTATGCTAGTAGAGGATATGGAATGAAAAATGCAAGCCGTCAGACAGTATTTTGTGGGGACTCAAGTACCTACCAAGGACCATATCAATTTGGATGATATTTTACAGTCTGGGGTTCCGCACTTATAGAAGTTTATATAAGTTGTGGTTGCTTCATGTATAACCATAGAGAGAGGAGGTGCAGGCATCTAAGATGCATGACATATGTCAGCGAATAGAGGAGGAGGGTACTAGATATGCGTGGGCACGGTGTGTATTGGACCATCTATACAAATATCTATATCAATTTACGCATAAGGATCATGGTGGAGGAATATGAGCCACCATACTATTACATGTATAGGCATATGAGCAGATAGCCATATTGAAACCATTTGGAGGTCCATGAGGAGAGTGGGCTAGACCAAATATATATGCATGACAATGGGTTGATATTCATGGTAGAAAGATGGACACATATACCTACAGGGCACTGATAGATAGGATGGGGTTCGAGGAATTTATATGGAGGTCATACCATGACTATAGGGGATGACTCAAGGATTCTATAGAGTTGTGATGTATTTGGAGGATTTTGTGGTTAGAGGACTACTTTCTAGGTGTAATAAAGATTTTTTCAGGTTGAGCGAGTATCATATTGGTTTGACATGGCTAATGATGTGCCCCCAGAGCCATACATATGGTTGCAAGCTATTAGATCACCTAATAGGTCTAGAGTGAGGCCAGGGCCTACAACAGAGAAACAAGTACCACCAGGGCTAGATGATGTAGACGCAGCGATAAAGCTTGTTGATGGAGGTGATGTAGGTTGCATCAAGGAGTACCCTGCATGGTGGGAAGCTCATCGATGGGTATTGTTGTACCCATTGTTTGTAGGTCTAGTGGAGTTACCACATGGGGGAGGAGGGGAGGGGGAAGCACGTGCCTCTGATCCCATAGCAGCAGCTGTAATGGAGCATAAGTATTTGTATAGTTGTACTGTGTATTTCTTTTGGTTACCTATATTTTTCTATATCATTGTCTAACACATTGTAATTTGTGTTTGTAGGTGATGCATATAGCTCATTGATCATGGACACATCCATCCGCACATTAATGTGAAATGTTCCGATCGATGTGTTTGGAGGAGGTATAATTGAACATGTGGATGATATTATGGGAGAACATGTCCATCTATTTGAGCCAGTAACCATAGCAATTGTAACATGTACAATGATGCTAGGTGAGAGGGACGCGGCATGTAAGGAGACTTGATGAGCCAAGGAGGCAGTAGGTGCTGGTCCCCTAGTGAATGGCATGTTCACATGGTGTGCAGATTTGTAATGTCAGTTCTCAGAGTAGGCTATGAATAATACCTTATTACGGAGGCAGGTCAAGCAGTATCGGGGAAACAAACATTGACGTCGCATTGGTGGAGAGGAATCTAGTTCTAGGGATCTTGCAGTATCAAGAGTGATAGTGACGATGAGGTTTGATATGTATTAGTATATGATGTAGGGGTGTTTCCCCTAGTGATGAAATGTTTTTATAATGATGGTTGTACTCGCTATATGTGTATCGACATGTGTTATTGATATATGATGAGATTATGGTGTTATGTATTAATGTCATAATGTAATTGATAATGTATGGTTGAGTGTTTATTGTTTGTATTTTATGTGGCATGTTATATATCGCTCATGTTTGATTGATGTAAATTTGTATTATTATGTTGATAACGACAAGGTAAAGTATGTAATGTAGACGATGATGGATAACATATGTAATGTGAATGGTGTATGTTAAATGGAATGTGTAATGCACATTTATTATAATGATGATAGTAACCATAAATGTGTATGGTATAATCGAAAAATGATCATGTCATAATGTAATATAGTTGTAATATGTTAGTATTGTGAAAGTAGGAGGGGGGATGATTAATGATGCCCCCAGCATGTCAATGACTAGGATCATTTAGTGAAGACCCCTCAACAGTCAAGGATGAGCTACACAATAAGAGTGCGTCATCAGGAAAGGATTGAGTGCGTTAGATGAAATGATGAAGCATACGATAAAAGGTTCTTAGGATAGATCCCTCAACAGTCACGTAAGAACTGTAATAACACAAGTACGTCATCGGGGGTAAGGTGATAACAATCACCTACCAAAGACCAAGGTGGAGTGAAGCAATGGAAGTATGTGGGGTGGGTGTAGCATGAGTGTCTGAACCAAAATTAATGTCATAAGGCATAGAAATGGGATATGCAAAGGGTTGTGGGAGCCCATGTGATGTAGTAGTGTGAAGCAGTGCAAAGCATGAATGTGGTGAATGTAATGGATGTAATGAATGTGATGGTGGAGGCAGTGGATGAAGTGGAGAACACACATGGGATGGCAGTGAGTGACCTAAAACCAAAAAACCTGATCGAGAAGAATCAAGTGGAGTAAGAATTCACTGACATGGTATAGGAGAAGTGGACTGCTCACGAGAGCCGAAGGAGATAATACCTGTATCCTCTAGTTGTTGCAATCTATTATGGAGGGCGATACAATAAATGTCCCTATGTCCATTTATGAAATGGTAATTACAATAAGGTTGGTCACTCTGATGTTGTAATCAGTGTTGTGGATGATTGTGGTTGGAGGGTAGGTGAATTAATGTCTCATTAAGTAACACACACAACACATCATGTGGTCGAGCATGAGGAGAGAAATGTAGAGGCTCACGAGACCTAGGTGGAGTGACGGGAGTAGTATATTTCCACAGAGCTGGAGAAGAAATATGTTTTGTTGGTGGAACAGGTTGAGCTTGTTTGTTTTATATGTGAGGAAAGGGTGCAGATGGTTTTGGATGCTCAACCAGAGGCATGGGAAAAATACTAGATGAAGCAATTTCCAAAGAAATATGTGTAGGATCTACAACATGTGATGATATAAGATATTTTTGTAGGCCAATAAGTTTATAACATTATAAGATAATGAATGACTCACATGTATCATATTGTAATCTTTGTTTGAGTGGAGGAATTAGGCCATGACAAAAATGAATTGCTTTTCTAAATCAATAGGTTGGAATATGAGTTGATGTATACAAACATTGAATCGCAAGATATAATCCTTGATAGGTTCAGAAGATCCTTGATGTAAACTAGGAATGTGGTCATAAGTGGCTTTAGGGCCATTTTTGATGATAAAATAATGGAGGAAAGCTTCCTCCATATCATAGAAAGTACTAATAAACCCAAAGGGAAGATGAGTGTACCATTGTAATGCCTCATTAATAAGACTATATCGAAAGTCCTTAACTAATAATATATCATTAGAATGAGATGCCACAAGCAAGTGGTAATGTAGGAGATGAGCATGAGGGTCACCAACACCGTCAAAACATGTGAAAGTAGGAATAGCATATTCTTGAGGAAATGCAGAGTTACAACTATTCTTAGGGACCGGGTTACCATGTAATGAATTGTTGTCAATGGAAGAATAATAGGCTTTAATTTGTAAAGTGAGGGACTGAACTTGAAATTGGAGCTGACATAAGACATGCATGAGAGAGATGATGTCTTGTGAAGGAATGGTGGAAGATGGAAAAAATGTATTAAGCGGTTGTAGCTTGCCATTATGAGTAACCATATGAACATCAAGAGGTGACAAGGAAGATTTTGATGCTAATGACACACTAGGAGTGGGTGCCAAGGAAGCTATATTAGGTGTGATAGATGGGATATCCATAGTTATGGTGGGACTAACATCAAAAACAACCTTAATAGATGAGGTGATCGATGGAGAGACATCTATAGGAGAGGATGGACTAATAGATGTAGATGATATAATAATAGGAGATGTACCAATAGGAGAAGAAGCGATAAATGGTGGCAACTCATGCACAGTAATAGATGTAATTTAAGGATATGGTAACAATGGAACATGATATTCACATTCAGTAGTGTAAAAAGAAGGAGAACCATGACTATCATATGCCTCAATAGTATCAGATAGAGCCTCAAAAATGACAATGTTACTAAGGAGGTTATCAATAAGATCATCAACATAATGTGAAGGAACATGCAAAACAGTAGGGGATGTAGTAGGAGAAGCAATGCCAAAAATGATAGAGTGATGAGAAGCATTTATATTAGTGGCCGGAATAATAGAAGAATCATTACATGGAATCATGAATGATTATCAATACCTAATAAATAGTCAATAAGAGAATCATCTAAAGTTTCTTGTGAAAGGTCAAAAGGAGGATCATAAGTAATCATATAGCATGGTGTGCAATGAGTTCATGCTATAGGATCCTAAAAAATGCTAATTCCTATAGGATAATCTCCAAAAATAGTAGGCACATGTTATTGACCATCTAAGAGTTGTTGTTGGATATGATCTGGTGTAGCAAGAGGAGTGCTATATAGAGCTTTGAGTTCAGCTATGGCAGCCTCATCATAAATAGGGTTAATGCTAAAGTGATACATGATGGGTGAAGAAGATGACCGATATTTAGCCATTAGGGTGTGATTGGATCCTACGGCCCATTATTCAAAAAGATGGGTTCACCAAAATGATTAACTAAAATGTGGAATTATCTAAGTTAATCTAGTAGAAACAACAATAGAAATAACTAGTATAAAGTGAAATACTGATGCTAAATATTTTATTTTGATATTTAAATGAAGTAGAATAAATGAAATAGAATTGAAAAGATAATAACCTGAAGATGACTTACCTCATTGTATGCTAGACTCAATCAAACTGATGTACGGACTTGCAATGATTAGTTGTAAGTCCACCATTGTGGTAGCTAAGGTCAATCCAACCTATTCATATGCATTTATCTTCTTTAGGAATTTTATGCTTTAAATGGGGTTTTGCAAGTACATCTTCATATTGGAATGATAGTGACATAAGTGAGGATATTACGATAACCATGTGATAAAAATAAAGAAATTGTGAAGACTTTGCAAAACTTCCATATTCACATCCTGAGCTTTTCTGTGGACCAGAGCACCTAGAATAAAAAATGAGGGCACTTGTAGGCACCCCATTCCTCTCCCATGCACCCCGGTCTAGATAGATCTCTAGTTGTTACAATACCTAGGGTAGCACCTTCACAGTATGTCCCAACCCGAACTAAACTGATATTTGAACTCCCTCTCCGAGAACACGCTGCACTGTAGAAAACCAAACCAGGAGCATTGAAACCTATGCCAAAGCACTTAGGGAAACTGAAACCTAACTACAACAAGACAATGTGCATACGCACTTAGCGGAATTGAAATCTAAGCTAATATTTACAAGGGTGAACCTTTTCTTTTCAGTAGCAATGTTTAAGATAGATTCCGTTAACCGGAATCGGGAGTTCTTCTCCATCCAATGTAGACAATTTGAAGGCATTGCTATTCTTGCATCCCGTGACCATGTAGGGGCCACTCCAAATGGCATCAAAATTGGAATGCCTTCCTGGTTTTGCCCGATCTGCATCCCATTTCAGAACTAGATCCCCTTCCTGGAAGGTCCTTGCTCTTGGTTTCTTATCAAACCATCTTTTCACCAAGGCTTGATCTTTCTCAATTGTCTGAACTGCACGTTCTCTTATTTCTTCCAATTCCATCAATTCCGCATACCTGGCTTCCATTGGTTCGAACTCAGCTAACTCCAACTGCCTCATGAACTCCAATGCAGGCAGTTCTAATGATATGGGCAATACTGCCTCCTTCCCATAGACCAGCTTGTAGGGAGAATTCCCTGTAGACCTTTTTGGTGTTATTCTGTCAGCCCATAATGCTGATTTTAGCTTGGTATGCCATGTTCTTTGATTTTCATCTAGAGTCCTCCTGATGATTCTTAGCAAGTTTTTGTTCGTGGACTCTGCCTGCCCATTACCCTGTGGGTAATAATTGGAAGAGGTGCTCAAGTAGATTCCATTTTTGACAGCCCATTCTGTGATCTTGGAACCTATGAATGCCAATGCGTTGTCTGATATGATAGTGGCTGGCACACCGAACCTGGTTACTATCCCTTCATAAAAGTCTAGTATGTTGGACTCGTTTGCCTCTTTGAGCACTACCACTTCGGTCCACTTGGTGAAATAGTCTGTTGCCATGAGAATCCACTTGTGGCCTTGGCTTGAGTTTGGATTTATGACCCCAATGAAGTCTAATCCCCATTGCATAAATGGTTGGTCAACCAAAATTGGGTGCAATGGAAGTGCTGCTAGTCTTTCTTTGCCTGTGAAGAGTGCACATCTCTTACACTTTCTTATCCATGTATAACAGTCACTGAACACTGTGGGCCAATAATATCCTACCTTCATTATCTTGAGAGCCGTTACTCGTGGGGCAAAATGTCCTCCAGAACCTCCATCGTGAAAATCTCGCAACACCCTCTCAATTTGACCTGTCCCAATGCACCTCAATAAAACTCCATTGATGTCTTTCTTGAACAGAACACCATTAACAAGCATATAAGGAATAGCTTGTAATCTGAAGTATCTCTTTTTTGCTTTGCTCATTCCTGGGGGGCATAGTCCTATCCGTAGGAAGTGTATCATACTTTGAGTCCAACAAGGAGTGGGCAAATCCTCATTTTCTTGTTCCTGACCATCCTGTAGTACCAAGACAGTCTCCTTTTCATCACCTACTTCAGACTTCTGACTCAAAGCTAGTTGTTCACATAGTCCCTTTCCACGTACTAGCTTAGTGACCTTAATTTCGATGTCATATTCCATGACACGAGTTATCCATCCTGCACGCTTCTCATTCAGATCCTTGTTTAGAAGGAAGTCCTTGACTCCCGCATGGGAGACCAACAATTGGATCTTGTTGTTCGAGACTAGGTGCTTGAATTTCTTTAAACTCCTGATCACTGCAAGTACATGCTTTTCAATGAAAGAGTACCTAGTTTCGAATTCCTCCAAGCCTTGACTGAAGAAAGCAACTGGTTGCTCTAATCCCTCTTTGTTTTGCTGTACCAAGATTGCAGAAATTGTGTCTCCGCCACCGAAGGCATATAACATGAAGTCCTTGGAGAAGTCTGGATTGACGAGAGTCGGAGCTTGAGATATAGCCTCTTTTATTGCCTCAAAACTTGCTTTGCCTTCAGATGTCCACCTAAATGCCATGCTCTTTTTTAACATCAGCGTTATTGGTTTCACGAGAGCTGCAAAGTTTGGAACAAACCTGCGGACAAAATTGATCCTTCCTAAGAAGATTTGAAGAGCCTTCTTGTGACTTGGCAATGGCAATGCTCGAATTACTTCAACTCTTTCTGGGTCAATCGTCAACCCTTCCTTTGAAACAATATGGCCTAGAAGTTTTCCCTCGTGAGCCAAAAATATGCATTTTTTGGGATTCAAAGATACCCCAAATCTTCTACACCTCTGGAATACTTGCCTCAAATGAAAGAGGTGATCCACTGCATTTTTTGAGAATACAGTGATGTCATCAAGATATATCAGAACTATTTTATTGATCAACCCCCTAAATGCCATATCCATTGCCCTTTGGAAAGTGGCTCCAGCATTTGATAGCCCAAATGGCATTTTCTTGTAGGCATAGGTCCCCCATTTGGTGGTGAAAGCCGTCTTGAATTGGTCATCTTCTTTCACCATCACCTGATTATACCCTGAGTAGCCATCTAGGAGAGAGAATCTCTCTGAACCAGATACTACTTGCAATATTTGTTCCATCGAAGGAAGTGGGTAATGGTCTTTGAGAGAGGCCCTATTGAGGTCTCGAAAGTCCACACATAACCTAATTTCTCCGCTCTTCTTCCTGACCGGAACCAAGTTTGCAACCCAGCTTGAGTGCTTGATCAGGAATATAATGCTTGCCTCTATTAGCTTGTTTAGTTCTTTCTTCATCAGAGGTTCAATGTGAGGGTTGACAGGTCTTTGCTTCTGCCTGATGGGCTTAGCATCTAGATCCAATTCTATGGTATGTTGTGCCAGCTTCGGATCGAATCCTCTCAAGTCTTCATAGTTCCAAGCGAAGACATCTGGAAATTCTTGGCAAAGCTGTATGAAATCTGATTTCTCTCACTCAGTGGCCACTTTACCAATTTGAAGTGTTTTGCCTTCTCCAACTAGAATTGGCCCTGAATCTTCTCTCTTGACCTGTATGTTAGTCTTTTCCTTACGAAACTGGTCGTTAGGGTTGAAGATAGACTCTAATGTTACTAAACCCTTAGGAAGCTTGTTTGTTCGCAGCTGCACTACTTGATATCCATACTGCTGCTCTAGTCTGTCCTGATTCCTAGCTGAGAATTCAGCCTCTTCTTGTAAGAAATTGACGATCTGTTGATCGTTCTCAAACACCTGCCAGCTTGTGTTATTATCTGGAACTACTGGCCTCACAATCACGTGAATATGTGGTTGCGTTTTTTCCCTTCTGATGTTTTCAATCACATCAAATGTTGCACCAACTGCTGCGAGCCTATCTGCAACTTCATTTTTCTTCCTGGGTATGGACGTGATGTTGAAAGCTTCGAAGTCCTCGATGAGGTCCCATACCCTATTCTTATAGCTCCTTAACAGGTCATTCTTTGTAGCATGTTGTCCTCTAACCTGGTTGACGATTAGCTCGCTATCTCCAAACACCTGCATGTTCTTTATGCCTCTTTTCCTGGCCCAATGAAGTCCATGAATTAATGCCTCGTATTCAGCCGTGTTGTTTGAACAAGAAAACTGGAAATGAAAAGCTGAATAATATTTGATGTCTTGTGGTGAAATCAACATTACACCACCTCCAGCACCTTGTCTGCTTCTCGAACCATCAAAGAATAGTTGCCAAACTTCATTTTCATCCTTTTGTTCGGGCTGAATGATGTTGGGAATGGGTGAATTTTCTTCGTGTATACAATACACGCCCAATTCAGATTCTTCAATTTCCTTGTATGGGTCAAATTCATGACTCTTATTCGCCCATTCATCCAAAGTTAAATCAGGAATTCCCTCGACCTTAGTACCTGTTTCTAGATCATTTGAATACTCGTCCTGATAAAAAACTAAGCAATTTGCATTAATAGGACTTGGTACATGAGGCTCAATATGGAAGTTGGCAATTGGTTCTGACCTGATTGTTGCTTTGGCCCCATACCTTGTCCTAAAAATCATGTGTGACCAATCTGCAGATAAATATCCACCGATTTTTGCAGTGAAGTCTCTTGATAGGCACAACGCAAAGAGTGGCGGGAGGTCAATCACAGACACATCTTGCAGAACTATAACATTAGGACAGGAATGTAGTGTTAGGCTTAACCCCCTGATGACTCCAATAGTTCCTACTGCTATTCCATCTAGCTGCACTACTCCCTTCAGCGCTGGCTCATACTTCAAACCCAGTTGATCCGCTATTTGCTTCGGCATCACTGAACTACTTGCCCCTGAATCTATCATGCAGTTGTGTACCAAGTGGTTTCCAACAACCAATGACACATAGAACGGTGGAGGCTTCAAATTTTTGTTTGTCTGGCACCCATCCTGTTGCACTGCATTAGTGAGAACTTTCTCATGTCCCTGATTTGATACATTTGAGGCGGACCAATTAGCCATTGCAGCTTGCAATAAATCTCGTTGCCCTGGGATCGCCAGTGATTCCCACATGGAAATGTTCACGTGTGTCTTCTTCATTTGATCGATGATGTTGAAAGGGGATGAACTATCCCTTTGCTGTCCCTTACTTGGTGCAACCTTTTCTGAAGCTTGAACAGGTGCATGTGTTGCTACAACAGGTACCTTGGGCTGATTTTGCACATTTGCAGCTGTGTTTGGTCTACCGACACCTTGTTGTGTAGGAGTGGTCTGAGAAACAACTGGATTACACGGTTGTCCCTCTTTCATGATTCTCTTCAATGACCGTGTTTTGGTAGCCACGCCTTGAAAAGGTTGTTGGTTAACTCCACAGAAGTCTTCCGTTTGCCAATTTGCCAATGTGGTTTCTGTTGGAGGTCTCTCTTGTTGTGTTTCTTGCTACTGATTCCCTTCTTGGCTTGGTTCTTGAGGCACACCAATGGTTTGCACCATCAAGGCCTGATTCAGTGCACCATTGAAACATGCTGACTCATTGTGAGGTAGATTGCAAGGGTAACACCAGTCATACTCCTGTGCCATGTTATTTTGTGTTGGGACCAAGGCTCTTGAGGATGTCGTTGCATTTGGATCATACGGTCGAAATGGCCTGGCAGCCTGAGGTTGTCCCTGACTTTGGTTTTGATTTGTAGCCTGAGCTGGTGGTCTATTTTGTTGGTACGGGGGCCTAGCTTGGTACTGCGCTTGAGGCTGATACGGTCTAGCACTTTGAGCTTGCTGTCTTTTGATAGTCACTAGCTCATTTCCAAGGTTCTGCAGCTGTTTCATGACCTCCTGCAATTCTTTTGAAGTGTTTGAAGATGTGGACGCCTCATTATTGCTTTGATTTCTAGGAGTTGGAATGGGATTCAACTCTGGTGCTTGATTGGTTGTCGGATTTCCCATATCTGGATAGAGAGGCATTGGCGGCCTTGGTGCGAGCTTACCAGCTTGGATCAAACAGTTCTCTTCTCTGATTGCTGTGTCATAGGCTCCTAGCAGCGTTGTCCCTCCCCTTGATTGGATCATCATGGCTATGTCTGAATTTATGGCCTTTAAAAAATAAAGGAATGCTCCTTCGGCTGTTGGTCTAACAGTTATTGGAATTCTGTCCCATGTCCATTGGAACCTGAAGTTAAAATCTGCCATTTGCTCATTAGGAGCCCTTTTAATTGTTGTCAGCTGTTCCAACAAAGACAAATTATCTGCCCTTTCCCCAAACTGGCTACAAAGAGTTGAACAAAGTTGGTTCCAATTTGTAATAGACCCTACTGTTAGGCTCCTAAACCATTGTAAGGCCTTGCCTTTGAAAGATGAAGCTAACAGCTTGACTGCAACATCCATTTGATTTATTTCGTGGATTGCACATACATTAGCAATATCCTAGATGTGATCAATAGGAGTAGTATGATTCTCACCCGTGAAGTAGGGGATATTCTTTATTGCTGCAACTGGAATTTGATTCTGACCATTTAGGGCAAGTGGACTACTACCCGTGAAATTTACAAAGGGATTCAGTGGTAGATGCACCATTATGATTGGCCTAAGAACCCTGGTTGATGCAAGAAAAGGCCTACCAGGTGGAGGTGTAGATAAAGTTCTGTTAGGTGGAGATGGCGATCTTTGTGATCTTCTTCCTCTCCTTCCCTAACCTGGTGAAAGTTGTAGATGGACGAATAACCCTTCTTCTCGAGTATAAGACCTTGTCTGAATCCTTCTCATGTGCATGGGCAACTTGTGCTGCTACACCGCTGAATTCAATCCCTTCGGAGTCGCCAGATGTGTTGGAGAACAAGCCTCTAAAAGGCTGGATTTTGCCAAGTTACACACCAAACTTGACAATATTAAAAATGGAGTTTAAAACCTTGAAGGACCCAGAGGAGACAGAATTCAATTTGGAATTTAGACCCTGCTGTGCAGCTGCAGATTCCCGGAAAGCACAGTCGGAACTCAGGTCACGCGATGCAACTCACAAAACCCGAATTGCTATGTGTCGGAACTTGGAACATGTCCGACATCCCTCAAATCCTGATTTTCTTTGCTGTTGGGATTAGGACCATGCAATGCATCTCCCAAAACCCGAAATTGCTGCTTTGATGTTCTCGGGTCCCGAAAACCCGAAATCACTAAAAAACCCGAAATTTTGAAAATCAAAATCTCAAAAATCCAAAGATACCCTTTTGAATATTATCCTCAGATCTACCAACTGCTGAAATTTTGACTTGTTTTGAGCAAGTTAAGCCCTTGAAAAATGATTTCGGAGTTCAGGCTAGGAGATGCAAAATTTGGAATTTGTAACAAACTGCAATTTTTAGTGCAAATTTCATGAAAACTCCTTCAAATTTTTTGATGGAATGACCTCTTGGTCCCACCGGGCGTGCCAAAACTGTTGGTGTCGAATCACAGCACCCCTGGGACTCTGCAACGTGATCGTTTGAGACTCCTAGTGCGATTGCACAACATGGAGCTTTTCCCAAGTGTGGGACCTCGCGAAATCGGTAAAGCTCTCCAGATGAAGGCCGGCTCCTATTCCTCTGTTCAGATGCACCAATGAAATGCAGAGGTTTACGCAAAATACCTAATCTAACTACCAAGGAGACAGGGAGAGAGAAATGCATAAAAATAAACCTAAGCTAAGGAGGTGATGCACCGAGGAATGAAGAACATATGTTTTGCCAATTAAACACAGACCACAGAAATGCAATGCAATATCATGCACAGATAAACATATTCACAGTGAAAGATCAGGAGGATGCAAAATGAAACACATAGAGGGTTGAGAAACATCCACAGTCATGTATTTATTTGCTCTGAAGGTTGATACAATACACTGCAAAAAATGCCCAGAGGCAAAGGTGCATTACAGTTTCAAATGGGAGGTTTGAGCTCCACAACTCCACCTACCAAAGAGAAGAAGGGAGGAGGCACAAAACAAAAATGTTCAACCTTTAAAAAACAGCCCCCTCCTTACATTTTATATGGAGGAAAAGAGAGGGAGAAGAGAGGAATTCGAGCTGCCCCAACCACCTCCAAAACTGCATTCAATTCTTTAACAACCATGGTGGCAGATGAGATCCCTAACACCTGTCGGGTTCGGAACTCCCTCGTGCATTTGCATCGGGCTTGGAAACTGGCTCGACATGCTTTCTTTACATGCTCTTCCGGCGTGTCTTTCCGATTTGCTTTTGCGTCGGGTTTTGGCGACCCGAAAACATATTTTCTTGTGTCGGGTTCTTTAGAGCTCCCGACATGCTTTTTGACCATGCGAACCCGACTTTTTTTCCCGCCCCGGAAACCTGATTTCCTTGTGCGTCAGATTTTTTAACCCTTCCGGCATGTCCTTTGGTGTCGGGTTTTGGTGGGCTCCCGACATGCTCTTTCATCATGCGTTTCCGACCCGAAAACCCGATTTGCTAGGTGCGTCGGGTTTTGCGGCCCCTGCAACATGTTTTCCTTCCTTGTTTATCCGACCTGTTTTCCCGACGCAAAAACCCGCGTTTGCTGTGCGTCAGATTTTTTACCCCTCGCGACATGCTTCCTGGGCGTCAGATTTTGAAGGCCCGCATACATATTTCTTTGTTGTTTCTCTGCCATGCTTCCTCGGTGTGTCTTTCCGCCCCCGAAACCCGCTCTGCCTCTGTGCGTCGGGTTCTCCATCCCCCGCGACATGTTTTTCCCATGCCCTGTTTACCCGACTCCTCTGCCCGCGTGGTTCTCGCGATTTGCCCTGGTGTCGGGCCAGAGAGGGAAAGATATACAACACTTACAACTTTGGTTTTTTATTCCTTCCACCCAATACATCCTTAAGCATTGTCTCTCCTACCCCACTGACTCCCATCAAAGCAGTGAGAACTCCTGACCTAAATTCCCTAGTCACATCATGTTGTAGTTGAAGTCTATCCTCTATAACTTCCTGTTCTTTCATTTCCTGTAGAAATTTTAATGTCAAGATTTCCAATTCTAGGATAAAAATATGGAAAAGTTAGAGCATCTGGAAAAAACAATTTATCTTAATCAATAAACTGGTTGAAGATCCCAACCGTAAAGTAGTTCATATAAGCTTAAGGAAATTCAAATTATTAATAACTCAATTAGCCTATGTAATGCTAAATTTGGCAATAGAACAAAAAATGCTATTTTTCCACAAATCTCTAAACTTTGCATGAGACCAAATACCCAAATCAAATAACAAAACACCTAAAAAATAATAACATTACCCAAATATCCTTACCCACCCAAGGAAAAAATAGCGAGTACTCACTGAGCTGTCAAACTGTGCTTTGAACTGTACATCAAAAGGTTTCTAGCCAAATAGGGAAGATTTTCTTAGCTGGATTACTCATTCATGGCAAGGCATTGTGATGCGGTATTACACTAGATATAATGTTGTATAAATTTTTTTCATGAAATATTTGAAAGGAGAGAGACCCTGGTTTTCGGAAAGGGCTGTGTTAAAATTGTCATTGCACTTTTTTAGTGAAGGAGACCTAAAAAGACACCAGGAACATTTTACGAGTGGGTATAGTTCAGCTCTTGCATTGGAATTTATCAATTTCTCTAGAAAATCTTGCCTGAGATAATGCTAGACTTGTGATGGATTACATTCTTAGAATCCCCCTTTCCAAACACCTCATTGTATTGCACACAGAAAACATGCAAACTGAGATTTGTAATATATGTATATATACACACACAACAAAACTATGTATTGATAAAACAAAGGAATGGTGTAGGGCCAAGACAGGAAGTGGACTATGAGCACCTCCATGCTGTTGTTATAACCCCACATTCAACTTGCAATTGCAAGTAGGGGAAAATATAAAAACAACTGAAAACAAGTTAAAATAGTAAAAACGTAAAAACAACTGAAAACAAGTTATAATGATTTTGATGTGTCTCTCGCATGCATGCTAACATAGGAAGATGATGATGGTCGTGAACTTGCCGTTTTCTTTATCATCCTTGTCCTTCTTGATTATAAGAGTAGGTACACACAAGCAGAGAAGGAATTTCTAGCCATTGTCATTGCAACTAAACAATTAAGAAACTATATGCTCAACCAAGAAATAAGAGTCATCATTAAGTCACTGAAGTTGTGTACTTTCCTTACCCAAGTAGTTTTTTCTAAGAAATTAGGTCAATTAATCAATGTCATGAATGAATTCAAACTTACGTATATAAACTAAAAATAAGTCAAACGGAAAATCATTGTTGATTTGTTAGCTGACAACCCGTTGGATTGCGGTGAAGTAGTCAATTTGGACTTCCTTGATGAATACATTTGCTATCTCGAAAAGCCTACGATAAATTCCATAATAGAATGAACCTACCCAGAAGGGGATAACTTACACTAGAGATAGAAACTTTGCATCATATCCACTAAATATGCTATCATTAAAGTTCTGTATCGAAAGACATTTGATGGTTTGCTGATCCGATGTATAGATGAAGAAGAGTTTGAGAAGATTCTTTTTGAATCCCAAAACAAAGTCTGTAGCGAACACTTTGGTGGCCATTCGACCACTTGAAAGATTCACCAAATGAATTATTTTTTTCTCACTCTCATGCATAATGTTGTAGAGTATGTGCATAGATGCTAGAAATGCCAAGAGTTTTCACAGTATACACATCCCTCCCCCAACTCTATAACTGATTGTTACACCATGGCCCTTCTCTGCACATAGTTTAGATTTGATAGGGAAATTCGGCTGAGCCTAACAATCACGCACGTTAGCACAGCCTGTATCAAAACTCGAACTCACGACCTCTGCTGTGTCAGGGACACCACCAACCACTGTGCCACGCTGTTTTTTGAGCATATTTGGGAAAAAAAGGTATTTGACGTCAGCTGCTAACTTACATGACAGTTAGGCTGATCGGGGAAATTCTCCCTTGCTTCAACCGATGGCCATAACTTCACCATCACGACCATGAAATATTTTATGAAATGGGTAGAGGTGATGCCTTTAACCACTATTCCTAGGTCATCCATAGCCAAGTTCATACTAAACTAGATAATCTATAGATATGACATCTCACAAGTCATTATCTCTAATAATTTCTCATTTTTTCAAGAAAAATGAAGTATGAGATTTCTCTGAGAAGTTAAAATTCTCATCACACAACATATTTATACTTTGCACAAGAAAATGGCCAAACTAAGGCCACTAATAAAATGTTAAAGTCCATTCTCTTCAAGACAATCAAGGAGAAAAACGAACGAAACTTAAATATCTTTCCAAATTTATGGGCCTATAGGACTTCCGTTCATACACCAACGAGGGAAACACCTTTCTCCCTAGTTTTTGGTTCAAAGGAAATTTTTCCTCTAGAATTTGAACTTCCTATTCTTCGTGTGATGCTACAATGTATATTAGGTGAAGATGTATATAAAAATGAACATTTAATAGACTTAGAAAACCTAGATGAGAGGAGGCTAAGGGCTAATCAACGCCATCATGTTTATACAAACATAATGTGTCAACAATATTTTAGTATTAAATATTAAAGCCTGATTATATTTATGGAAAAATGGAGAGATATTAATATATTTGATTATTCACAGTAAATTAGTAAATTGTTTTGTTATTTTCTCAAATTTATGTTTGTTTAACGTGCAACATATAATATTTACAATAGTAATGAAGATGACTCAGATCTATCGTTTCAAAACATTTAATCAATTTTATTTTGATTTTGTTTGTGTATATTTCATTGTTTTTTTGGTTATGAGAAGCTAGTCTACATGTGAAACTATATATGCAACTATTTTATCAACTATCCTTACAAAAACAGTTGCATATTTAAATTCAAAATGCTTAAAATTCATGTTTAAGATGTGGTTGCTGATTATTTTTATCAATATTTTGGTGCTTATTTTGAACAATACAATGATTTTGCTAACTTATACAATGATTTTGGCATGTCTCTCACGTGCATGCTAGTATAGGAAGATGACGGTGGTCATGAACGTGCCATTTACTTTATCATCTTTGTCCTTCTTGATTATAAGACTAGGTAAACCCAAGCAAATAAGAAATGTCAAGCCATTTTCTTCACGATTAAACAATTAAGAAACTATATCCTCAACCAAGAAAAAAGAGTCATCATTAAGTCGAAACATATGTGTACTTTCCTTACCCAAGTAGCTTTTTCTAAGAAATCAAGTCAATTCATCATTGTCATGAATGAATTTAGGCTTACGTATATACACCAAAAATAAGTCAAATGGAAAATTATTGTTGATTGGTTAGTTGACAATCCATTGGATTGAGGTGTAGCAGTCAACTTATACTTCCCTGATGAATGCATTTGCTATCTTGAAAATCCTACAATTGTGGGATGCCCTTGTTATGCTGACATAATAAATTTCATAATAGAATGAACCTACCCAGAAGGGGATAACTCGAAGTAGAGACATCAACTTTGCATCATATTTGATAAATATGTTATCATCAAAGTTTTTTTATCGAAAGGCCTTTAATGGCTTGCTAATCTGATGTCTAGATGAAGAATAGTCTAATAATATTCTCTTTGAATCTCACAACAAAGTATGTGGTGAAAAATTTGGCGGTCATTCGAAGCTCAAAAAAATTCACCAAATAAGTTATTTTTAGCTCACTCTCATGCACAATGTTGTAGAGTATGTGCATAGATGCCAGAAATGCTAAGAGTTTTCACACCATACACATCCCTCCCCAAGCTCATCATATGATTGTTACAACATGCCCTTATCTACGCGGGGTCTAGTGTTGGTAGGAAAATTCTCCCTTACTTCAATCGATGGCCATAAATTCACCATCATGACCATGGAATATTTTATGAAATGGGTAAAGGTGATTATTTTAACCACTATTCTCAGGTCAATCATAGCTAAGTTCATACTAAAAAAGATCATCTATAGGTATGATGTCTCACTAGTCATTATATATGATAATTTCAAATCTTTCAAGAAAGACAAAATATGAGAGTTGTGCGAGAAGTTTAAAATTCTCATCACACAAGATCTTCATACTACCCACAAGTAAATGGTCAAGCTAAGACCACTATTAAAATTTTAAATTTCATTCTCCTCAAGAAAGTCACGGAGAAAAAATATTGGCACTTAAAGCTCTTCCTAACTTTATGGGCCTATAGGACTTCCGTTCATACACCAATGGGAGAAACACCTTTCTCCCTAGTTTTTGGTTCAAATGTCATTTTTCCTCCAGAAGTCAAACTTCCTAGTCTACGTGTGGCATTACAATGCATATTAGATGAAGATGAATATTTGTATGTCATTATGTGTGTTATAAAAATATAATGACACACTAATAATATGTCTAGCATAGGAAACAAAGTGTAACATTTAAGTATAATAAGCTAGAAAGAGTAAATGCAACCAAGATATGCAAGTGTTATGCGAGTGTGATGGTGTGATATGTAAGGTGTGACGATGATAGGAGAAGTGTTGCCCCTAGCGGATTTGTATGAGATGAGGTTAATTTATAAATTATCCCTCAACACTCAAGAATGAACCATAGAAAAAGAGTGTGTCATTGGGAAATGAGTGTTATGCTTGCGTAGATGCTAGAAAATATGTATCATGAAGCACAAAGCATGAAATAGTAGTAGATGTTATGAAATATGTATTATGAACTATTAATCTTGAAGTGTAGTAAGAGCATATGATGTGAGGTTCATTAATGAAGTGTGACCTCAACACTAAAGTGTGAACCATGGCACTAGAGTGCGTCATCAGGTAATGAGTGCGTTACGTGAGAGTAGAGGCCAAAAATATATATCATGAAGCACTAAGCGTGAAGTGTAGCAAGAGTAGTTGATGTGAGGTTTATTAATGAAGTGTTCCCTCAACATTTAAGTAAGAACCGTAGCACTAGGATACATTATCATGTAATGACCGTACAATGTGTTTACCAATAAAGTAAATATGATTAGAAAGTTTATACATGGAGCGTAGAGTGTGAAATGTAGTAGTAGACACTAGATACAATTGCTAGTGTTGGAAGGGGGGAGAAAGTGTGATGTCCCCCAAGTGTGTAAGGGATAGAAGACTATCTAACGATAGTAAATGGAAAGGCCCCCCTACCCGATATTAGAGGAGACAAAGGCATGTGACAATGATCTAAAGTTGGTGGTGTGGGAGAGTAACTACGTGCACATGAATGAAACCAATATGGTTAAGGAGATGGAGAGAATATATAGGAAGGGGCTTCCTAAGCAAGGGAATTAGGCCGATGAGGTGGGAAAATGGACCTATGAAAATGAAAAGGTCGTGATGTAGGTCATGCACAAATAGGAGAACTAGGTACAAAAGTAGCTTTAAATTTGAGAGGCGCAAGAGGCCTAGATGCCCTGACTGGTGCATAAATATCATCAAGAGTGGGTCAAGGAAATGGTTTACATGGTGGCATACCTTTAATGGTGACAACATGTTTTTTATGGATGAACTTGAGATACAGGTGATGCACGTAAGGGATAACCTGTGTAGCGCAGAGCCAGGGAATACCTAAGAGCATGTCCTAGCCAATGATTTCAGAGGTGACTAAGAATGGGGTAAAGATAGTAATAGATCCAATTATGATAGAAAGTATGACACAACCATGAGAATTAGGAACTGGAAATGTGATTAGAGAGGTGGGACATTTGATATCTCAAAGAAGTGCCACATAGCATGCATTAGTAAGAGCCAATGGATAGACCATGGTATTGTTGATGGTTTAAGTGCCAATAAAAGAATTGACGCGCAATGAATTACAATAAAATGTAGTGATAATAATGATCTAAGAATGTGATAACTGGTGGTGGCACATCAACAAAAGCAACATGAAAGTCAAGAGGCTCCAATGAAGGAGGCACAACATGATATGTATGATTTGTAGAAGAATCAGTAGGTTTCTTGTCATGATTTCATAAAGGGTCATTGAAGATTTTTAGATTTTAATTATCATTGAACAATTTGAAGTTAGATGAATCAAGGAGATCAATTGCATTGTTATCAATAAGATCATGAATTATATGTTGAAGCTTGAAGCAATGATCAGTGGAATGCCCACTACATTAGTGGTAGTCAAAATTTGAATTTTCATTGTAGTTGTAGCCACAAGGATGAGAAGGATCAAGATTGAGCGGTGGAGGAAGAGTGATAAGATTGCTTTCGATAAGATGTGATAATAGGAGACGAGGTGAATAAGGTAGTTTACTAAAAGTATGCCTTTTGGGTTGTAATTAAAGATTTTCTGGTGTAGAAACAACATTAACAGTAACCTTAGCTTTAGTGGGCTTAGGATATGGTTTGAATGTAGATTAATCTTGAAACTTATTATAATATGAGGATGAGGAAATATCATAGTATTTCAATTTTCCCATAGATTAAATTTTTTCCTTCATGCAATTTGAGAGTATGGCATATTTGATCAAAGGAGGGAGAGGTTTCAAATATGACACTCTCTTTAAGTGGAGGTAAGAGAATTTGAATAAAGAGATCTTGCAATTTCGAATCAGCTAGTACAATAGTCATCTTATTAAGGTTGTTCTTATAATGCAAAATAGTTTGTAAGACACTCATTGAATCCTTGTTTAATTTGAGCTAATTGTGTGTAGGATATTTTAGTACCAACATTGATAGAAAAATGTGAAAGGAAATCATTAACTAAATATGTAAAATTGGTTATCGAGTGAACATTAACTAAAATTCGAAAATATGTAAAATATGTAAAATTGGAAATCATTAACTAAATGTGTCCAGAGAATGGGGAGCTATGCTAAACAGAGCTCTTGCTAATAGCCATCCTAAAATCAGCACCATTATCAGTTAAATCAACACCATTATGAGTGTGTGTGTGTGTGTGTGTGTGTGTGTGTGTGTGTGTGTGTGTGTGTGTGTGTGTGTGTGTGTGTGTGTGTGTGTCTGTTCGTGTGGATGCATTTCTTTTCTCCACTGACATGTACAATCATGTATACCTACAAGTTTCTTTGTACTAACCAGAAAACATGCAACTCATACCACCAAAAATTATTTTCAAAGTTGTTACACTAATATATTCCTTGGTAGGATCTTGATATCTTACGAGGAAAGTCAGACAACATCATATTTGTCAATTTTTTTGATGGATCTCCTAAGCATTATGCATTACATGAAGAAATAGTGCATGTTCCTTAACTCCATGGATTCCAAAAGTTAAAGCATCAGCTCCTGATGTGATTATTAAATTATCATAAGAAACCTTAAACTTCCAGGTACAACGAGTTTTGGATATATTTTCTCCAACGGTCTCATAATATATCTGAATCCAACAATTAAATAGTTACCTCATTAATATATCAAATATTTATAAATTCAAACAAAATTAGAATGCTCCCAAATGTTATGTACATCACCATTTCTTTAGCAATGGTAGCAATCAAATTAAAATTCATATTCATATTTGTCAAATTCAATTTGGATAGAAAATCTTTAGAATGTTTGATGCTCTTAGTTACACAAATAAAAAGCTAGAATATTTGCATTAACGATTGCTCATAAAGAATAGGACCTTGAAACCCAAACCAATGCCACAAATTATTAGCTAGGACACATATCAACTTATCCTTAAGATCACAGGTTCCCATGTAGAATATTAACGTACCAACGAGCATCACAAAGTTGACTTACAACTCGAAAACACCATTTCCAAACACTTGGTTTTGCCAAAAACTCAATATATTGCAAAATACTTCAAACTAAGACATGCCATTTTTTCCACATACATGTATCAACATGCGAAAAAAATTCCCAAACTCACCTTTGCATACTGGGACTGAAAAATGATAAACCTACCTCATTAGGATAGGTAATTTTCAAGGAGTCCTCTAGGTTCAGTCCACAAGATCAACTTTAATGCTTTTTCATTCAATACGAACATGCTTAAGAAACAATGTCATACCTCTAAAAATACTTACATGCCCATACTTACCATGGAAACTGAGACACACACCTCATTAGGACTTGATTTCTTCATTTTTCTTTCAAATTCACTCTTCCTTTGTACTCAAATTGTCCTAACAAAAAACTGAAAACCTCTATGCAGACCTTGACAACACCATTAGGCATCAATTGACATCAATCACCATCAATGACAACACACACCAAGCTCTCCACAACACTTTTTGGCATCAACAAGGTACAATCTTCATTTTGACATCAATGAGCACAACATGAAGTTAATGACAACACTCCAAACTCACCTTGACCAACTTGACCAACCATTTTAATTTGAGGGAATGGATACCCCTCAATCCTTAGCCACTTAGCCTAAGAAATCTAACCACTTCTCCGTGGAGGAAGGCGGTCCACAGACCTGCCAGATTTCAAATTTTTTTTATTAAAAATATCATTTTAGCAATATTTTATCCACTACTTAATTATTTAAGCCCACAGCCGGAGAGAAATATTTAAGCAAAATTGAAGATCCTGGCAATTTTTAATACGTCAAAAAATACAAAACATCTTCGTTTGTAGGGCGAATTCATGAGGACGGGAGAAGATTAAAGTTAGATGAAATTTTATGTATTCAGTCGTTTAATGTATCCTCTATACTTAGATATTAATATATATATTTATAAATAGCCAATGTAATGGAAATAGATCTTTTTAATTTTATTTTAAAAGGTCAATGCCAAGGAATTGAAAACGTTAACATATTAATATGGCATGCAACGTATGGAACTCAAACCTAGCAGATTCGCATGCACCAACTGATTTGCATATTTTTGAGGGTCCATAAATTTCTTTTAAATAATTCTCCTCCGAATTTCATTCTAATTAATATTTCTATTAGTCTGTGGAAATTCCCAATGAAGATACAAAGGTAAAGCATGAACTGGATTCCGCCAGTAAAAGGGAATATGAAGATAAACTTTGGTGGAGCTTCCACAGGTAACCGTGGATCTTCAAGTGCTGGTGGCATATGCAGAGATGAAAATGGTAAAAAACTCTTCGCTTACACAACTGATCTGCTGAAGAGCACAGATAATAGAGTAGAGTTAGATGCCCTTCTTCAAGGATTGAAAATTTCCAAAGAAATATGTCTCGAAAATATTGAAGTCGAAGGGGATTCAAAAATTGTTGTTGATGCTATACTAAATGGAAAAATGCCCGATTGGCAACTCAGGGATTTTTTTAAGGAAGTTTTGGGTATTGCTGATATTTTCCTTGATATATATTTCAAGCACATCGTTGGGGAGCACAATAGAGCTGCTGAGAAGGTTGCTATGCAAGGAATTGGTATCGTTGAAGATATGTTTGTGAGCACTGTTGTAATTTATGAGGAGGAAGAGCTTTGGGATGAAGTCACAGAAATTGTCAATCATGAGAGGCTCAAGAAAGTTTCTCTCATATAATAGTGATCTCTTTTCTATTATTTTTTTGTTCACAATAAGTTAATAAATAGTTTTTTTATTTTCTTCTATGTTTATACTTAGAAAAACTTCTAAATACCTGTAAAAAAGAGGGAAAATATTATTGTAAAATGAATACTTGAAGTGCATTGTCAAGCACCTCAGTTTGGTGATTTAGTGTACTTACTTTTTCAGTGCCAGAAATTTGGAAGAAACTCTCTCGTACAATAATGATATTTTCTGTTGTTTTATTGTAGACTTTGGTTGTTCACAATAAATTAATAAATAGTTTTGTTATTTTCTTCAATGTCTGTACTCAACAAGTTTTTAAAAACTCACTAAAAACTACCTAAAATTATTGTAAAATAAATATTTCTAAGTGTGTTGTCAAGCACTTCAGTTTGGGGACTTAATGTACTTACTTTTTTAGTGCTAAAAATTTAGATTATCAATTAAAAATTTTAATATGAACAAACCCAAAAAAATTGTATGTATGAAAATGAGATTAAGATGATTGCTGAGTTCATATTTGGAAGGACTTTTAAGATTCTACAACAAGACAAATAATACATATATATATTGATGATTTTGAAATTATATTATATTCATTTTGATGTTCTGATATGGCCACGAGGCCGAAGGGGTATTTGTATTGTGTAGGTTAAAAATATCACAACAAACATCGGGGGATTGGAGACCAACCACATTGGAATTTTAGATGAATTCAACAAGGTCACCATGACAACTTGTATTTGTTTGTGTGTGTTTGATTGTATTAGGGATTCCCATGGGGGGGAATAAATTTTAAATGTGACCAAGGGTTATGTGTATTTGTTTATTTGGTTCCTTTTTATTGATGTTTGTATGTGTTTATTAAGTGATGTGTTTACCCGCTTTCATTATTTATTAATTGTGGTGAATTAATGTGAGTAATCATATTGTTATGAATTAATTAATCAAAATGGGTCATGAGAATGCAATTAATAGAGTTGTTGGCTCTTGGATCAAGTGTTGTAAGTAATGTGTAAGGGATATGTAAGTTGATTTTGGAGTAAGAAACACTCCACCTTCTTGAAATTCGAATTTGTCCTTGGACGCTGATTTTGGAGACTTGTGGGACAAGTTAAACTTTTCCCATGCCTCTTAAATTTATATACCAACCTTGCCAATTGTTGGAGGGTTAAATTTAGACCTTCTTTTTGCATTTTTGTAAGTCAAACTGAATGTTTTTATTGCACTTTCTTACATGCTTTTAATGTCATTCCTTTGGGGTGTGGACCTATTTTGGAGTGTGTAAGTAATCTTTCATATTATTCACCCACCCATTTATTATGCATTGGAGAATGAAGTTGACTTTTGGGGTTAGGGTTAAGGATGTGTGATGTGGCATCCTACATGGATCCACCTCATCCTCTTCCCTTCCCTCTTCTATAAAATTTGAATTCCTTGCCTTGTTTTGGGTTGCTTCACCTTGTAGACTTCATTCTTGGGCAAATTCCTTGCTATTTTGGGAGCTCTTGCTGTTGGATAAGTTTTAAGATTGTTGCATGCTTGTTGTTTGGAAACAACTGTTGTTTGGAACTTGGGAAAATCCATCATGGAGAGGTAAGATCTTGGCTCTTGAAATGGTCCTTTTTTTATGAATGTAAATGTTATTGTGTGAATGTTTTGGCATGTTTTTGGGTTGTTGGGTAGATGGCCTGGGTATTGTGTAGGAGAAGACTATGGGGTTCATTTTTTGGGAGGTACATGTGTTTTGGGGAGGTATAAGTGTGGAAGGAGTTGGGATTTGGGTTCCACCTTACAAATAAATATCTTGCATTTCTTTACTTGTTATGGGGTACCATAAGAGGTTGGGGAGGCATAAGGAAATGTGAGGAATAAGGGGTACTTGGGTGGAGGCGTAAGGAATGTTAGGGTTTTGATATACTATATTTTGGCAGTTTGTAATTCAAGTGGTGATCCTATTTTCCTTTTCGGGAGGCATAAGAAACATCCCCCATAGTTTCTTTCTCCTCTAGCTTGCTTGATTAAGCCTTAGTAATGTTTGTCATGCTTTAATGTAGTTGTAAACTACATTCTGTTTTGTATTGTGTTTTATTGTGAAAATGCTGCATGAGTGTTTTTAGAAGCCTATTTTTTCCATGAGTTAGATCACATATCTTATTTCTTTGTGGTTGGGGCTCGGGGGCTAATGAAGAAGGATGAATTCTCCTTTTCATTGGATGTCTTGGTTGGGTGGAGAGTGTTTCTTTTCCCCTGCTCTTGTGGTGATCAAATTAGAAGAATGAGAAATCTACATGTTGCTGTTCTGGAGTTGAGAAAAAGACGAGTTTGACAGTCCTTGTTGAAATTATTCTTATTGTAACCCCTTACCACTTTGAAGTGGATGACCTTGTACATTATTTGTGATGGAAATATGTTTTGCATTGGCTATGAAAGTTATAAATTGAATTGTGAAATAGATATAATTTGTTCTCTATTTTTGAATAAATGTGGAAGAAATTGTATTATGTATATTGTAATTTAGGAAGAAGTCAAATTTATGACAGTCCCTTGTGAACCTACTTTTGTAAACCATTTCCCCACTTGATGTGGATGACAATTTAATATCCATTTTGTGCTGAAGAGTTACTATGTTTTGGAAATGAAATCCCCTTTGAATGTGAAAGAAATATACTCGATATTCTATTTGTAAAAAGGAATGTAATGTGAAGGAGTTGTGATTGTAAAGTTGATTTTGATAAAAAAAAAAAAAGAGAAGCTGTAAAAGAAATCTTTTCAATCGAATAGATGTTGTTTTACCTTATACAATGAAGTTATTATTGCTTGAAATCTGCTTTGAAAATGTTGTACAACTCTTTGTTCAAATGTGGAAAATGTATTCAGAATTATTGCATCCTCTGTGTTTGAAAAGCACATTTTTTTGGAAAGGAAATAGAAATTGAGTTCTTGTTTCTAAATTTTTATTGAAGGAAATAGAACATTGTAATATTGGATTAGAATGAAATCATATTTTAAATTTTGGTAAAGGTAATGGATCAATTCGAGCTGGAAGTTGTAGAGCTTGGTTAGATGATTTTTGAAACTGGTAAATAATTATCAGAAAATGTATAGAATGACCCTACAGACTAGGAAAGACATTTGAAACATTAATACAAGCTAAGAAAGATCAAAACAATCCCCAAAAAACTATAATACTTAAGAAATTTTCATAGAACCTTTCAAAATCGAGCTCAAACAATTTCTTAGTCGTTTGTACTTTTAAATTGGGGAAATTCGAATTGATCTTCAATCAAACAATTTAATCGTTGAAATCTATCCTAAATTCTTCCAAGTGAAATCCTCCATGTCTGTTTGGCATGATTGAGAAATAATAAATGGTGGATTTGAACAAATAATTGATAAGTTAAAAATACTACTTCACTTTCTAAGTGACAGAAAGACGTTTTCTCAAAATTGACCCCTTAAATTTTTTCAAAATTAAAAACTAATTATTCTTGTGCAAAGAGGACTTTCAGAGATTTCCAAAAAGTCCTTGTTTTCCCAAAACTGAGTTCTCTATCAAAAGTTATGTCCTTATGAAGTTTTTCTTCATTTGGCGTCATAAATAATCCTAACTGTAAAAAAAACCTGAACTTTCCCTTAGTGATTTTTGGTCAAAAACACCAAAGGAACAAATTCCACCACCGCTCCACTAACCCACAGGCCTTATTTTTTGTCAAAAATCACCTAAGTCCGAAAAAGAAATTTTGGGAAAATTTACCCCGCGAACCCACCGCCCCACTTTTGCCTTTTGTTGTCTTTAGTGGACCCACAAAATCAAACATAACCTTTTAAAAAAAATATGGGAAAATTTTCTAAGTTTCCTCCACCTCCCTGCTGGCCCACAGATAATCAGGAGTTGCCACGTGGCGTCACAAGGTGTCGACGGAGAAGTGGGTTCCTTTTTTCTTTTTGCGTTTCAGAAAATTTTTGGAAAATTTTCTAAAATTTCCCCGCTGGCCCGCCTACCCGTAGTGAATGGATGGATGACATGTGTCTTCACAATGCATCAGTGGAGGCACGGGGATTCTCAAACCTTTAAACCTTTTTCTTTAAAAAACTCAAATTATCTAAGTTTGCCCCGCCATCCCGCTCCCCTGCTTGGAAATTGGGACTAACACGTGGCATCTCTACGCATCGGTAGAGAAGCGGGTAATTTTCAACCCTTTCGCCCTTTCAAAAATAAATAAATATAATAAGGAAAAAAATCAATTTTACCTCCGGCAAGCCACCTTCCTGCCTAGGCATAGATTTTGGACACGTGTCCTTAGCGGACCCCTAGTTCAAAATTTTCCTTTTAGGCGTGAAGCCCCACCGTGAGCTTGTAGGCATGCGGAGGTGATATGCGCTTTTCACCCAAGAGTGCTAAGGGTAAAATTTCTTCCCCAGGCCCATAGGCCCACCTTTAGGAAAAATTTTCCTCCCAAGGTCTACCGGCCCATAACTTGAGAAATATGAGGAGTTAGGAGGACTTCTTTATATTATTGGAAAGGTGACTTACTCCTATCCCAAGGTCCTAGTCTTCATGTCGCGTCATTAGTGTCGAAATCCAATCAAGAGATCCCTATATAAACACAACATACATACCTTTATAATGGTAGGAAATTTTAAGGGCAAAGACTTTCTACATACTATCAAAGGGACTACATTTTGGGCTGATTACTCTACATACACTACATAGGAGGGGGAAGTGCTAAATTCCATCCCACACATTTACATCTTATCTAGATTTAGCTAGCTATCTTGGTGTCATTAGGGTGAGCGCAACCTAGGAGAACTATTGCACACACATGCACATAGAATTACATGGATTCTGAGATGTAGTGCAACGCTTGATCGTAATCTCATCCTTCAAATGACTACTGAGGCTAGTCTAACTTCTCAGAATGTTTTTTTTAGTCCAATTTGATGTGTTCTTGAGCTTATGCAGGTAGCTAGGGTTTCTGTTGTAGATTATAAGTAACTTGACAATCCAAGTGTGACATACAAGTGACCAATGAAAAACAAGTGTGAAGCCCTAAAGACACAAAAGAAATTAGGATCCGAGCTACAATTCAGTCATGGGAACCCATGAGAGGTCTTTGGTGCCCTAGGCACTCTCGCCCCTTTTCAAGCGCCCATGTCCAGGCCTGTTGGCATATTCCAAAATTTGTATCGAGTGTTTTTGACATCTTACCCAGCCTTTTCATCTGTTGTTGTAGTTCAAATATACTTTGTGATAAGAATAAATCAAATAATTACCTTATCCTTCTCATTTTCTTACATAACTACAAACTTAGATTACTTAACATTTTTGTTTCATTGTATATCTTTATAGTGATTATGTAATTAGATTTAATATATTAGATTTTAGATTTTATTAAATCAGTTTTGAAGTGTAGTTTTTTAGAAATTAAATGAGCATATGAAAGTTTATTAGAAATTTAAAGGTTACGTGACATGTTATTAAAAATTAAACCATGAAATCACATCTTATCATTGCAATAGGTTTTGGTGAGCTCAAGTGAGCCTTAACTGATGTTGTCAAGTGCTATTTTTTAGAAATTAATGGAGTATGAGACAATTTACTAGAAATTTAAAGATTGCGTGGTAGTTTATTAAAAATTAAAATGTCAAATCACAACTTATTATTGCAATAACTTTGGGTGAGCTTAAGTGAGTAGCAAATAATGTTACGAAGTTGTAGTTTTTAAGAAATTAAAGGAGCACATGACATTTTTTGTAGTTCATTAGAAATTTAAAGATTATGGGGCAATTTATTAAAAATTAAATGACAATATATTATAAATGTAAATATTACACATAGAAATTTATTCAAAATGAAAACATCAAATCACATGTTATCATTACAACAACTTTGGGCAAGCTCAAGTGAGCCTAAGTAATGTTGTGAACTACTAGTTTTTTAGAAAGTATGTGATTGTTTATTAGAATTTTAAGGATCATATAACATTTATTAAAACATTAAAATATTAAATCATATCTTATCATTGCAATAATGTGGGTAAGCTTGAGTGAGCATTTACAATTATACTTGTTGATGGATGACACATCCCAACTAGTGGAGGCCCCCTTCACGTGCACTTTTATCCCTTTCTCTATACATGCGTGTGGGTCTTGAATGGTGTGAAACTAAAATAGCCTGACACTTGTTTTGAAAGTAATTAAACTTATTTGATTTTTGAAAATAAAACATTATATATATTTCTTCTTTATTAATTTATACCTATGTGAATATTTATTTCTTCCTTATGACTTATGTATCTATTTCAACAAACTATCCACATTAAATAATTTGTTTCAAACTAAATCCTTAGACACTAACTCTTAAGCAACTAATAGGCTATACTAGAAATTGCACATGAGTTGTAAATTACACCAGAGAGGATAAAAATGTTAAGTTTGTTAGAATTGTAATTTACAACGAAGTATATGCAAAATTAAAAATAAACAAATTTTTTTTTCTAGAAAATGAGAATAATCAGGTACATGGCAAATTATTATAGTGCAAGCTTATTTTTTAGATTGCTTCATTTAGCATCACCAATAATCGCCACAAGAACATTATCCCTAAATTTAAAATGAATGAAATGGATCCCATTTCTCTCAACAATTTTGCAACAATCTTAGAGTTAGTTTTAGTTATAATGTGGCAATGAACACATATATCATAAGAGACACTATGGGTCAAAAGTATTCGACCAACTCCAATGCTCAAGTTCTGTCCCCGGTCCTATTATGTTTATTGCAGAGGGAGAATGAGATGGAAAAAAAAGCTATACATTAATCCTCATAAATTAGTAAGCCCTAGACCCTTTATTTTTCCATTAGCAGGAGATTAACTTGTTGAGGCATCTAATGTTGTAATTTTTTTCTCCTTGACTTTGGGTTCTGCATATGATTAGTGAAATAGAGGATGAGCTTACTGAATGTCCATGAATCTGTGAAATAGTGAAACACACAGAAAAACAAATCTATGTTTGTGAATTTGTGTCAAAATCATGGCAAGGTGTTTGTGAACATGATATGTGCTAATTCAATGATAATGATATTTATATGGCATTGGTTGAAGAAAATAATTGATATGAGTGCCTTCGGCCTTGTCTTGAAAATAATTTTATGTCTGATGATTCCAACACCTTAAAGTTATACTGTTGAATTATTGACTTCAAGAATGTTGATCTGAGTATCCACATCCATCCGTCACATTGTCTAATTGAATGTAAGGTAGTAATATCTTAATTACACCTATCAATGTAAGAGATGATCCCATTCCCAAGAGTCATCAATGGCTAATATCTCAAATATATTTTAAATAGAGTGAGGGAAAATTGGGGTGGATAGTGTAGACTGTACTGATATGATATTCCTTTGTGAATTAATTACTTAAAGATGGAGATAACTATTCTCTGGTTCCAAAAAAGGCAATGAAAATCACGATGACAACTTACATATTTTGATGCTCCCAAGGCTAGCTCATGACCATATATCTACCTTCATTAACGTTTTCATAACACTAGCTACTAAAGGATTCAATATATCCTTCCTTTCAACCCCTGTTAACATTTCTAGGATTACCCCTCTATTTCTCAAATAGAGCAAAGTGGAATTAGTGGAGTTAGAATTGACCCATGTAGAGGGTCTTCCTCAAGGCATAGAAAATACAACATATCTCCTTTCGATGCAGCTCATGCCTATTTTAAAAAAATCCATGCACAAATAAGAAAAACCTTTTCAAGCTCTTATGTGCTAAATTTTTCCAGATGTAGTAGTCTTTGACATAATACAACATTCGGTTCCTGCAGCTGCCGCTAATTTAGCATCAATGCTGTGACTATTGGATATTTTTTCGGGCATAACAAGGACGCTAAAATAAAAGAAGAAATGACATCAGTAGACTTGATGAAGCCTCTTGTCTATTTCCCTTCCTCCTGCATCACTTAGAGGTCATTTGAAGTGTGTGGTGGGATCCTTTGGTGGCTGCTCTACCATGGCCATAAAAACTTTCTTTGAAATTCAAGTTTAACAAATATTTAGAAATAATTTTAGGAAAACCTGTGTTTGCATTAGGTCCTCTTTTTCCATGTGATCAAATAGATCAGGTAGAGGATGTTAATGCTTATAGGTTATGGTGATTGAAAAAGGAGGAGGCTTGTTAAATTATTTATGTGACTTATCATGGAGGAGTTGATGTTTGGAGTGGAAGTTGAGAGAGGAGAGCATGGAAAATTTGAAGGGAATGATATCTATAAAGTTGTGAAGAAGATCATGGTGGAAGAATAGGGGAGGAAATTGAGATCAAAATCTGTAGAGATATGGAGTATGTTCAACACTAAAATATTGTGCTGAGGGGCAGATGGATCTCAAAATAAGTGTAATGATAAATTTATTCTAGGGTTAAGAGATTTGAAAGGAATTGAGGATTCTAAATATCTAGGATTGTAAATATCTAGGACTGTAAAAAAAATCTAAATTTTGGCAACCTCTAAAGTTAAATGTCAAACTTTGACACTTTCTAGCAAGGGCATCTTCAAAGATGGACGCCTACTGATGAATTATGGGAATAAAGACTTCTTTCGAAAAAACATCATGCCAGAAGGAAAAACATCCTTGCTCTGGAATAATTAGAGACTAATGTTATAATTGATTAGCTCCCCTCATTCATGAAATAATCAAATGCGTTGGAAGATTTTGACTTTAATAAAATGACACTATAATTTTCATTCCTTTTTTAATATTTAAAATATTAATTTAACAAAATTTCACCCACTACTAAATTATTTAAGCCCGTAGCCTGAGAGGGTAAAATATTTAAGCGAAATTGTGGATCCTCGCAATTTTTAATATGTAAAAGAATAAAAAACCTCAACATTTGTGGGGCCACCTCATGAGGATGAGAGAATATTAAAACTAGTGCCTGCCCCTAGAGGAGCAAGTCTATTCCTAAAGGGTTGTTGAAGGAGGGGATGTTACTAGAAGTGATATGAGTGGGTCAGGGAGGTGCTGAAGATCTAAAATAACTAACAACATGAATTCTCAGTGCATGTTCAATTGCGTGAAATATAGTAATTTTTAAGACAATCATATGATAAGAAACATCAAGTTGACCTACATAGAAGCCTACACTAAAGTAAATCTAAAATCAGCAAAAGATCATTGATCAATGTAAACATAGATACAAATGCAAGAGGCAAGCACAAAATTACACATAGGTAATTAATATAAGCCATGGAAGAATTCAACGATGGATATCTAATCATCTCTAGTACCTTTTAGAAAGGAAGTTCAAATACTACCAATCATAGTTTGTCTTGCATTGGCGTGAAATCGAAGCTTTGAAATTTGTCTTCCATAAAAAAATCTTTGTTTCGTCAATTATGGGACACATTAAATTTAAAATAGCTAGATTGGAAGGCTTGCCACAACGTAGTCATGGGAGTGGCAGAAGGTCTAAAATTTATTCACCACAATTGTCGTGACGAAAAAATTACAATAAATGATAGAATGACAAGTTAATTTAATTTTTTAAAATACTATTATAAGATCAATTCTATTACAATGGCTTAGATAAAATTATATAGTTTATTAATTTATATGCAATAGTGGAATTTCCTTGTCGAAAAAGTAATTAAATTCAAGAGAGTGAAGTGTGAAAGCATTTTTCTGATCTGATAATGTATTTTCTATTTTCTTTGTATTGAATTGTTGAACATTTTTGTGGACTTGGACAAGGCCCACTATCTTCTGTAGCCTTGGATGATTGCACCGTACATGGTGGAAGCATGATCGACAGGTTGAAATCAGTGAGCATAATGTGACCATCAACTTGTAGGAGAATATTCTAAGGCTTGAGGTCTTTGTACACTACATCCATCTCATGGAGGTGTTCTAATGCCAATACAATCTCCATGGCATAGAAATTTTCCAAAAAATAAAACAACTGCTTTTTTTCAACATCGTAGTTTTCAATATGAAGTTATAAGAAATGTTCAAAACCCAAAAACCATAAATAACTCCTAATATCGAAAAAATGAATCAGTTTCTTGATAGGTGATGGGTGAAATGTGTGTAAATAAGTTGAGCCTGTAACAAACCAATTAACTAAAATGTGAAATTATCTAAGTTAATCTAAGTAGAAACAACAATATAAATAACTAGTATAAAGTGAAATATCGATGCTAAATATTTTATTTTGATATTTAAATGAAGTAGAATAAATGAAATAGAATGAATAAGATACTAACCTGAAGATGACTTACCTCACAGTATGCTAGACTCAATCATACTGATTTGCAAATGGGATATGCTATGAAGGTGATACCTTGGGATTGTAGCAACTAGAGATTTGGTTGGACTGTGGCATCTGGGAGAGGACTGAGGCACCTGCGGCTACCGAGATCTATATTCTAGGCACTTTGATCTGTATAAAATCTCAGGATCTAAATCTAGTAGTGTTACAAAGTCTTCACAATTTCTTTATTTTTTTCATAATATCCTTGCTTATGTCGCTGTGATTGCAATATGAAGATCTACATGCAAAACCCCATTCAAAGCATAATATTCCTATAAAATAAAAATGCATATGAATACGTTGGATTGACCTTATTTGCCACAATGGTGGAATTACAACTAAGCACTACACTACATTCTAGACCCAATGTATTTCTATGCGCTCATGTGTGTAATTATGTGCCTAGGGTGCCCTAATGCCAATGACACAGAAGAAGGTAAAATAACTAGATATACAGATGTAAATGGTGGATGGAATAGAATGAATACAACCCTTTCCCCCTATGCTTGTGTGATACATATGTAAATGATGCCTAAATGTAGTCGTTTTCCTTAGTAGATAGCTAGCCTTTGATAGATGATAGGCTGCCCTTAATATAATGAGTATGCTATGTTTATATATGGACATCTTGTTCAAATTTTTACACTAGTGCCTTGACATGCCGACTAGTACCTAGGGGAAAGATGGGAAAATGACAAAGACCGACCTCAAATAGATAAATTAGACCCAAGTGTTATAGAGACCAGGGTGCCTAAAATCATGGACTGGGGTAATGACGAGTTCCCAACACTACCGTAGGCGCCCCATTTAAGGACCCAAGACAATAATCAAGAAAACTACAACACCTAAGACTCCCTAAGAGACGACCAAAACTTTGTAGACAACTGACGACTATACAAAAAAAATGAAGATAACGACTATGTAGTGACCACTTTTTCTAGCCTCAATTACCTATTGAATTCTTAACCCATAGTTGTGACTTAACATGGTTTTGACATAATTTTTGACGTTATGATATGTGGTTGTCCTTCATGGACATGTATGGTGAATCGGGGGTGTGAAACGCTAATTTGACTTGATTAATAGATTTACACTCTTTATTTGAGATTGTGGATACTAACACTTTTCTATGCGATTGGGGCCAAATTCCTATATGTTGAATAATTAGCTTAGTCACATACCTTGATTTTTTAACGTAATCATTTTGCTGATAATGATACATGATGGCAAGGTGATATGACATTTGTATGTATTGTAATACCTAACATACGATGAATTGTGTGAGATTGTGAATTCCTCGTTGATGATGGTGATATCGTGTTTGAATTTATTCGCTTAGTGAGCAGCTAGTTTACTCTTGCATTGGACAGGTGTGTTTAATGTGTGCAATGAGTGTACAGGTGAGAGGTCATGGGAGAAAGTTGGACTCAGGTCAGCTATGCAGCTTTGCACAAGCAGCCCACGGGCTAAGTCCTAGCCATGTTCATTGTGTGAAGCCTTAGTAAAGGAGATTATTATTTTGGGCACTATGAGTGACCCCAATTTTTGTAATGTATTGTGCTTTGAATTGTTAATTTTGTTTTAGGGTTTCTAGTGGAGTTGTAAACTTGTTTTGGGAGATAATAATCCCACTTTCCTTAAAATTTTGATTTGTTTAATGAGTCACTTAATCACAAGGGTTTAGGGTCACATGTGAGACCCTTGGGTGGTCCCCACACCCTCTACCCTTGTGCCAAAAATGAAAAACCCGAAATTGGGTTATTTTGGGCATTTTTGGGGACACCTTTGTAGCTTGGGAGTTCCCCTAACACAAAAATGAGCCCTTGGACCCTACCTAATGGGTAGGGGGGCTTATTTTCAAGGCTAAAGGGAGTTTTCCCTCCCTTTTTACCTCTTGTTTAGTCACATCCATGTAGGGAATGTGGATTTGAGTGTTTATCAAAAGTTTCACTAGTTTTGTCTTGCTAACATTTAAGGGAATTTGGGAGAAGAGGGAAAAAAAGACAATTTTACCATTTCTCTCTTTTGTTTTGGCATCTTTGACATTGATGAGGGAGAGGGGTGACACATGTCACCCCCTCATTGGTGAGGATTCTTACTTGCTCATCTTCAAATTCTCATTCATGGGAAAAGAGAGGGACTTTTTTGCTTTTGAATTTCTTGCTTGGATGCTTGGGTGATTTGGAGCTTGTGATTTTCTTGAGTCAAGGTGTGGAAAAATTTGAAGTTGGAGAGATTTTTGGAGAGCTTTCCTTGAGGTAGGCTCTTATGTCTTTTGCTTGTGTTGCATTTATCTTAGTTGTTAGATGGGTTGCATATTTTTGTTATTTGGTTGTTGTTGTTTGTTTACTCCCTCCATCATATGGCATGATGTAGTTTTGGAGTGTGGGGGAAGAGAGAGGGAATTTTACCTCTCAATCCTCAAGGCTTGATGGACAAGCCTTGTAGGGTCGTAGTGTTTCCTTTCAATGGCTAAGGTGGGGAAGTTGATTCATTTGGCTTGAATCTCCTTCCCCATTCTTGGTAAGGAAACCCCTTTGGGTTTGAAAATCCTTCCAAGAAGGACTTGGAGAAAGGGTGGAGGAATAAGGAGGATTTTGATGGAATTTAGGAGCAATAAGGAGGGTAGGGAGAATTTTTCTTTATGCAAGCGTTTTGGAACATAATTTTTTTGGAGAACTTTCTCCTCTCTTCCCCACTTTTGAGGATGAACATGGGTTCTCCTCCTTGTAAATTTGGAGTCTTGTTTTGTTTTTGACCAATTTTTGTGTGCTTGTATCATTTTTGGTTTACCCTCCATCTTGTGCAAGTTTTTGTTAGTTATCCTCTTTCCCATGGGCTTGGGGGAGGCTAGCATGCATCCCAACCTTGGGAGAAACATGTAATAATGCCTATGGTTGTGTGGTTAAACAAGCTCTTCTTCTCCTTGTGATTGAATTCGTTTGGAGGCATTTGAAGTTTGTATCACAAGTTGGAAGTTGGATTGGAGTATATGACATCTTTGTCTCTCCTTGTACTCTCAAATGTTTGAGAAACGTTACTTACATTGTAATCTCTTGAATGTGGCTATTTGGATAGCTCCTTGATTTGAAAAGTATCCTCTTGTAATTTTGGAGTCACTTGTAAATCTGCTTCACTTTAGTTGAATGATCTACTTCAAGCTTGTAAAGAGGCCTTGTGTTGTGTCTTCTTAAATACATTTAATATGTTGGAAAGATGGTATTGAGAGCATAGGTTCATTTGAAAAGGAAGGATGTTAAAAGAATGAATCATTTTTTTAATCTCCTTTTTATAAATGAAAGTGTGTTCATTTAAAATTTATATTTTATTACAAAAAAAATATTGTCATGTTGTTTGCTCTAACAGAAAATGTGTTACCTTTCTTGTTGGAATCTCCTTGTTACAATCTGTAAAAGTTATTTAATACTTTTCAAGGGAAGTTAAGGTTACATGGAAGTTGAGTTTTTTTTTTTTTTTTAAAACTTGTTTGAAATCATATTTAAATTTACTCCTACATCTATAATATTTAAAATAAGTAAATATTACCATTCCAAAGGAAGGATTTGATTACTATGGTTTCATTTTATCACTGGTTTAGTGAAGATTTGTATAAGACTAAATACATTGATACATTCCCTTTATTTATCTAAATGAGTAAATCATTTTAATGTAAATGTATATCGAAAATTATTGAGTTTCACATTTTACAAAGACAATGAAATATAATCTATCTTTTTTCAATTTGTAACCTTTTGTGTTACATAACATAGAATGCAAATATATTGAAATATATTTAATATAGTTATATTCTAAAATATAACAATAATATATATATCCAAAATATACTTATACATTGATATAGCTATATATTATAATATAATATATTAAAATACTTAGTTTATATATATATATATATATATATATATATATATATATATATATATATATATATATATATATATATATATATATATATATATATAAGTTAACAATTTTAAATAACAAAAGAACACTTAATAAATAATTTAAAACAAAAAACCAAAAAAAAAAAATATTTGGGGGGAGGGGCCGAGCCCTCCCCCATCTCCACGCTCTTGTTGTCCCCCCAACCATCGCTGCCCCTCCTCCCACGACACTGCATGCGCAGAACGCTTCACCACCGTCGCTGCTGCCCCCAACCCGGCTCCACCGCCCTCCACGGCCCCTTCACCCTCACCACCTCCACGCAGCCTCTTCTCCCTTCCATGTTGCCAGGTCTACCCACCTACATGGAAACCCTACAGCCGCCCCTCTCCAAGTGTGGCCACACTGGATCCACCGCTCTACAACACCTTCACTGTCTTTTTGCAATCGTTTTCCTAAAAATGTTAATTTCTTTGGGATTAAATAGAAGCATAAATGGGCAGAACCCTCCTCAACAAAATAAGCTCAAAAAATTGATATTGGGTGTTCGCAAAGAAAATCAAAGGAGGCATCTGGTGGAAATTAAACAAGAAAACAAATAACAAAAAAGAAGCCACTAAGATAATACCCTTATACTCAATGAGATCAAACTTCACGGCTCTCCAATCAACCTGTGCACCTACAAATATCAAAACAAAAATAAAATAAGAAAAGGAGAATAGAAAAAAAAAAGCATTAGGATGTTTAGGGCATTGTTAGGGCAACTCTAGATCAAGGGCTGAGATAGCTTCTATCCTATGGTTCACTATTAACGCTACATTCTTTTTGGAGCCTTGTGTATCTCAAATAGGGAATAGAGTTAAGTTGTGTGGGGGTAATCAAATAAAATAAAAATGGGGAACTATAATTAATTAAATAAAAAAAAGGGGGTGTAGTCTCTATTAAGAGGTTCTTAGCTAAATCAAATGTTAATTAGATAAATAAAATTGTTTGGGTTGGTGGATGAGCAAATTGGGTAAACCAATTTCATTAAATTAATTAATTTTGGAAAATTGTATATGCGTGGTTAAGAATTCACTTTCATGAAAAAAAAAATTTACCCTAAATTTTTTCTATACTTTGGTTTGGTTTCTCGGTGTCCCGAGTAGGATACTACATTTGGTATCAGAGCGAGGTTCGCACACGTGGACGCTCTGAGTAGAAATTTTAACTGGTTATAAATGTTTCATAATGTCAAAAGTAAAACAATTAAAATCGTTTCCGCTAAACTTTTCCAGTGGTAAGGTTATCTCTCGAGTAACCGCTTGGAGTAAAATGTTTGCTAAGACAATAGATGGTAGGCACAGTTTGATCACTTAATTTGTTTAAAACAATCAGTAAAACTTAAGAACAATGTCGTGTTTAGATGACGTGCAAAATGTCTTTTTTGGTCTCCATAGTAGTAATGGATTGGATAATCTTGTTCCCTAGTGACATGGGAAGCCGCATCAAATTTTAAAATCAAATTTTAAAATCATTTGATCATATAGATAAAATCATTTTTGAGCTCTTTTAATCACATATTATTGGGACAACATCTTAAAATTGGAGTAAAATCGTTTCGATTTGGGCCTGTAAAGTGGAAAGCATTAGTAGGAAATTGAAAATTTTGGCTTCTGGCTTGCAGTATTTCTCCATGTCGAGTGTTTGCGATGTTTATATTTGAGAAAAAAAAAGAATGGAGAATTAGTTTTCCGAATGTGTTTAGGAGGTCTCTAGATGATTTGTTCAAAACACAAACTTGTAAATAACATTAATTAACCTCGTAAAGTATACCATATCTAGAGTTTTGGTCATCAGTTTTTCATTTTGTGAGTTGCTTCGGGATTCTCTATATATAGGAGAATAGAGTCAAGTGGATAGAACTCATTTTTGAATTGGTAATTACTTATTTTCAAGACCCTTTTTGTAGCCTTTTGTCACTATAAATCTGTTGATATACAATAGTAAAACTGTAATAGTTGGCTTCGAGATAGTGCTTCCAATTTGAAACCTATTCACCAGTAATTAGAAATGTACGTCTGGTCTGACACTCTGTATAATAGAGAATTTAATGAAAGCTTTGTTTCACCATGTGGGTGTTGGGTACATGTCTTGGCTAGATCCCTTTGTAGCCATTCTCTCTAGATCGTAGAACAAGAAAATCTAGTCTTAATAAATAAATAGATATCTTAGGATACCTTTGGAGGGTGAATCATGTTATAAAATGTTTATTGTTTTAAGCTACGTGTTTCTCGGTTGAATGCTAAGACCCAAAATAAATTGTGTGCAACCAGTCATCTTGGATTGCTAGCGACCCTGGTTAGGTATGTCTTTCTGGTCATCAAAGGTCTTGTGGTTGGTTTCGAAAATAATAAGTAGGTCGAGATAAGAATGCAAAATTGTTACCTTGTTATAGGAAATTTGTTATGATGTTTGATTGGTTGTTTCTTGTCTAAGTGATCCTTTGTTTCTTGGGAATATCAACTGTCGTGTTAGAGGTTCCACTTTAGATCTAATGAAACCCTTTCGGTATGGGTGTAAACTCCATGTCTGTGTCTTGTAAAATAAAAATAAAAATCCAATATGATAAAATAATCCTCCACATTTTGATATTTCACTACTATGAAATTGGAAATAATTTGTACTCCTATGATATGTTTTTCTAATCTTAGTTTTTATAATCCTTTTAGAAGGAAATTTAGCAAATGATCTTATGACGTTGTTTTCCGCTTCAAAATTGTGGTTTAAAATTAATTATAATTGGATGAAAATAAATGCTAACTCCTTTCTAAAAACGTAAATGATAAAGGCAAAGAAAATTAGTGCCTCTCCTTTTTTATGGTGTTGCTCGAAATAATATTTCATACCTAGTTTATCCTCTTCGTGCAACGTATGAACACATTGTACTATTATAAAACAAATCTAGTTTCACAACTTGAAATTATCATCGAAGCTACTGGTATAAAATTTAGAGTTAACATCGGAAATGATCTAGTGAATTTTTTTTTAATCCTCTTGGAGCTCAATAAACCTAGTTTCATACTATAACCACTTATTAAGTTTTGTTGCATGGTAACTTGGTTAAAACCTTCTTACTTTAGTAATTACACATATGATTTCAACTCTCCTCAAGTTAATTTATAATGTTATTAGTGATAATGTTTTTACTGCTTTTACTTATAGGAATAAGGGAACCACCCTCCTTCTAACCTCTATTCGTGGACTTAGAATAACAATGGTCATGCAAAATAAAATTATATATATAATAAATATAAAAAAAAATATTTTATCTCTCTCTTGGAAAGAAAATAAAATGAAATGAATTAGTGTTGAACACTTTCTTGTTTAGGGACTATGTTGTATCGAGGATGGTGTTGACAGTGAAAGAACTATTAATGTGGTCCAATAGGGGTGAAAGTAATGTTTAAAAATCCACAAAAATATATATTTATTTATAAACCTAAAAGCACAATTGTGTACACTTACCTTGTAAACAATAATGGAATATTGTAATTATTTGTATCTTGGAAAACTCGTTATATATATATATATATATATATATATATAAAATTAAACAACATTGGTTGGATAAACTAGGTTAATCATTGCTACCCATTAAAAAGCTAAAATTGGGGTGATCCTAAAACTTTTGCTTCGAATGTGTTAAGGTGTTTGTTATTAATCTTTGTCTTGTGATGTTCATATGGCTCACACATTTAATGTTGGGAATTCTGTAGCTTAGGCAGTGTTCTAGCTTCCTAAATGCTTAGGTGAGAAAGTTAATACGAATGATAGAATTATCGCAATGATCCCAAAAATCCGATATGCTTTTGACTATTAGACTCTTAGGAAACTCCTTTATAATATTTCATTCACATAGAATAACTCTTAGTATGTTATTATAATATAAACGATGTAAGACCTTATTGCAAGGACTAACAATAATGACTAACTAGTCTTTCCACTTACCATAGGTAGAGACGTCCTTTATAATCAGTATAAGCATAAGTTTTTAAAATATATATATACAAATAAATTGAAATTATTTTGGGGTCCTCTCTAAAATGTGGTTCTATTTTCTTTTACCACTCAAATAGTGTGGCGTGATTCAAATTTCTTTGTGTAATATGAATTCCACCCTTGTTAACAAGTGTAGTTATTTTATACTTATATCTCTTACGACCTAATGGGCCAATTTTCGACCAAATAATTGTTAAGTAAAAGTTAACGTAAGTCGGAATATCTTGAAAAGATTTAGACCTTACCTCTTCATTAAAGGAAGCTGAGTGTTGATCTCTTGTACGCTTGAGGAAAGTATAAACGGGAAAGTTTTGCTTTCCATCATGCTGGTATATAGTAAACTTTGATGAATATGTTGATAAGATTCGGGAAACATTCTCTTTAAATGGATTTTGTTTTTGCGTAACTCATTCATGTTTTCTTGTGATTATAGTAATTAAGAAATGATAAAATTTAAGTAAAACTTTTCTTATATCATATTGAACTGGAAATTTTTGGTTTGTTGTCTCATTAAGAAGTAATGGCTTGTTTGGGACGTAGAAAGTTCTAAAATTTCTTTGTCATGATGAGAAATCATATAAAACCAATTTACAAACAATAATAAATTTATTTTTTGCTTATGAGACTTCTAAAGCAATCTTGGCTCGGAATATAATTTTTTTATAAAATGGTACATGTTATGGAACCTTGGAAAACAAATTAGAAAGCTAATCCTAACCTAGTAGTAGACTATATATCCCACCCACAATTTTTTTTTTTTACAATCTTTTAGCAAACAAAAAATAAATAAATAAATAATGACCAAATTAAGACAACTCCTTTAACTATGTTTGGTAGTATGTGAATATTCTTCCTTGACCTTAGTGAATAATATTGATTATTGAACTATTTTAAAAAGACTGTGATTTTTTTTTTCAAAAGTTAGAGTAATGATGAGTTAGGAGATGAAACCACATAGAACATGGAAAAAAAAAATTCTCTCTCATTGTCTGGTATTTGTGACACCATGGATAGTTTCCTTAAGTGTTCTAGTATGCAATTAATATTAAAAAAAAAACTTTTATATTCATTTTAAAACAACATTTATGTTCCCTTCGCTCATCCATCGTTTTGGACCTTATGTTGTATATCCTCTTATTTTGACCCTTATAGGAAAGATAGATGATGAGGAAAATGAATTCGGTTTATACAGTTATCCTTGGTTAACATTCTCTTATTTGAGAAATACTTGTTCTTGGACCTTGTTATACTTAAAAAGACATGTTGTTAAGACAAAATAAAATATTTAGTTCCTTTAAAAATGACCTTAATGTAGGACTCACATTACGATGTGATACCGAGTGAAATTTTATCCCTATCTCTTACAGTGACTTCCCGGAGGAAGTCTAATTTTAGGACAGGGGGATGTAGTACCCACTTTTTCTAGCCTCAATTACCTGTTGAATTATTAACCCATAGTTGTGGCTTAACATGGTTTTGACATAATTTTTGACGTTATGATATGTGGTTGGCCTTCATGGACATGTATGGTGAATTGGGGGCGTGAAACGCTAATTTGACTTGATTAATAGATTTACACTCTTTATTTGAGATTGTGGATACTAACACTTTTCTATGCTATTTGAGCCAAATTCCTATATGTTGAATAATTAGCTTAGTCACATACCTTGATTTCGTAACGTAATTGTTTTGCTGATAATGATACATGATGGCAAGGTGATATGACATTTGTATGTATTGTAATACCTAACATACGACGAATTGTGTGAGATTGTGCATTCCACGTTGATGATGGTGATATCGTGTTTGAATTTATTCACTTAGTGAGAAGCTAGTTTACTCTTGTATTGGACAGGTACGTTTAATGTGTGCAATGAGTGTGCAGGTGACAGGTCACGGGAGAATGTGGGACTCAGGCCTTCTACGCAACTTTACACAAGAAGCCCACAGGCTAAGTTTTAGCCATGTTCATTATGTGAAGCCTTAGTAAAGGAGATTATTATTTTGGGCATTATGAGTAACCCAAATTTTTGTAATGTATTGTGCTTTGAATTGATTAATTTATGTTTTAGGGTTTCTAGTGGAGTTGTAAACTTGTTTTGGGAGATAATAATCCCACTTTCCTTAAAATTTTGATTTGTTTAATGAGTCACTTAATCACAAGGTTTTAGGGTCACATGTGAGACCCTTGGGTGGTCCCCACACCCTCTACCCTTGTGCCAAAAATGCAAAAGCCGAAATTGGGTTATTTTGGGCATTTTTGGGGACCCCTTTGTAGCTTGGGAGTTCCCCTAACACAAAAATGAGCCCTTGGACCCTACCTAATGGGTAGGCGGGCTTATTTTCAAGGTTATAGGGAGTTTTCCCTCCCTTTTTACCTCTTTTTTAGTCACATCCATGTAAGGGATGTGGATTTGAGTGTTTATCAAAAGTTTCACTAGTTTTCTCTTACTAACATTTAAGGGAATTTGGGAGAAGAGGGCAAAAAAGAAAATTTTACCCTTTCTCTCTTTTGTTTTGGCATCTTTGACCTTGATGAGGGAGAGGGATGACACATGTCAGCCCCTCATAGTTGGTGAGGATTGTTACTTGCTCCTCTTCAAATTCCCATTCATGGGAAAAGAGAGGGACTTTTTTGCTTTTGAATTTCTTGCTTGGATGCTTGGGTGATTTGGAGCTTGTGATTTGCTTGAGTCAAGGTGTGGAAAAATTTGAAGTTGGAGAGCTTTTTGGAGAGATTTCCTTGAGGTAGGCTCTTATTTATTTTACTTGTGTTGCATTTATCTTAGTTGTTAGATGGGTTGCATGGTTTTTTTATTTGGTTGTTGTTGTTTGTTTACTCCCTCCATCATATGGCATGATGGAGTTTGGGAGTGTCGAGGGAAGAGAGAGCAAAATTTCCCTCTCAATCCTCAAGGCTTTATGGACAAGCCTTGTAGGGTATTATTGTTTCCCCTCAATGGTTGAGGTGGGGAAGTTGATTCATTTAGCTTGAATCTCCTTCCCCATTCTTGGTAAGGAAACCCCTTTGGGTTTGAAAATCCTTCCAAGAAGGACTTGAAGAAAGGGTGGAGGAATAAGGAGGATTTTTATGGAATTTAGGAGCAATAAGGAGGGTAGGGAGATTTTTGCTTTGTGCAAGCATTTTGGAACATAATTCTTTTGGAGAACTTTCTCCTCTCTTCCCCACTTTTGAGGATGAACATAGGTTCTCCTCCTTATAAATTTGGAGTCTTGTTTTGTTTTTGACCTATTTTTGTGTGCTTGTATCATTGTTGGTTTACCCTCCATCTTGTGCAAGTTTTGGTTAGTTATCCTCTTTCCAATGGGCTTGGGGGAGGCTAGCATGCATCCCAACCTTGGGAGAAACATGTAATGATGCCTATGGCTGGGTGGTTAAACAAACTCTTCTTCTCCTTGTGATTGAATTCGTTTCGAGGCATTTAAAGTTTAGATCACAAGTTGGAAGTTGGATTGGAGTATATGACATCTTGTTCTCTCCTTGTACTCTCAAATATTTGAGAAATGTTACTTACATTGTAATCTCTTGAATGTGGCTATTTGGATAGCTCCTTGATTTGAAAAGTAACCTCTTGTAATTTTGGAGTCACTTGTAAATCTGCTTCACTTTAGTTGAATGATCTACTTCAAGCTTGTAAAGAGGCCTTGTGTTGTGTCTTCTTAAATACATTTAATATGTTGGAAAGATGGTATTGAGAGCATAGGTTCATTTGAAAAGGAAGGCTATAAAAAGAATGAATCATTTTTGTAATCTCCTTTTTTTGAAATGAAAGTGGGTTCATTTAAAATTTATATTTTATTACAAAAAAAATATTGTCATGTTGTTTGCTCTAACAGAAAATGTGTCACCTTCCTTGTTGGAATCTCCTTGTTACGATCTGCGAAAGTTAGTTAATACTTTTGAAGGGAAGTTAAGGTTACATGGAAGTTGAGTTTTTTTTTTTTTTTTTTTTTTTTTTTTTATTAAAAATACTTGTTTGAAATCATATCTAAATTTACTCCTACATCTATAATATTTAAAATAAGTAAATATTACCATTCCAAACAAAGGATTTGATTACTATGGCTTCATTTTATCACTGGTTTAGTGCAGATTTGTATAAGACTAAATACATTGATACATTCCCTTTATTTATCTAAATGAGTAAATCATTTTAATGTAAATGTATATCGAAAATTATTGAGTTTCACATTTTACAAAGACAATGAAATATAATCTATCTTTTTTCAATTTGTAACCTTTTGTGTTACATAACATAGAATGCAAATATATTGAAATATTTTTAATATAGTTATATTCTAAAATATAACAATAATATATATATCCAATATATAGTTATACATTGATATAGCTATATATTATAATATCATATATTAAAATACTTATTATATATATATATATATAAGTTAGCAATTTTAAATAACAAAAGAACACTTAATAAATAATTTAAAACAAAAACAAAAAAATAATAATAGTGGGGGGGAGGGGCTGAGCCCTCCCCCATCCCCACGCTCCTGTTGTCCCCCCAACCATCGCTGCCCCTCCTCCCACGACACTGCCTGCGCAGTACGCTTCACCACCGTCACTGTTGCCCCCACCTCCCTTCCTTGGCGCTGCCCTTCCCCCAACCTGGCTCCACCGCCCTCCATGGACCCTACACCCTCTCCACCTACACGCAGCCTCTTCTTCCTTCCACACTGCCAGCTCTCCCCACCTGCGTGGAAACCCAACAGCCGCCCCTTTCCAAGTGCGGCCACACTAGATCCACCGCTCTACAACACCTTCACTGTCTCTTTGCAATCGTTTGCCTAAAAATGTTAATTTCTTTGGGATTAAATAGAAGCATAAATGGGTAGAACCCTCCTCAACAAAATAAGCTCAAACAATGGATATTGGGTGTTCGCAAAGAAAATCAAAGGAGGCATCTGGTGGAAATTGAACAAGAAAATAAATAACAAAAAAGAAGCCACTAAGATAATACCCTTATACTCCATGAGATCAAACTTCATGGCTCTCCAATCAACCTATGCACCTGCAAATATCAAAACAAAACAAAATAAGAAAAGGAGAATTAAAAAAAAAATGAGCATTAGGATGTTTAGGGCATTGTTAGGGCAACTCTAGATCAAGGGCTGAGATAGCTTCTATCCTATGGTTCACTATTAACCCTACATTCTTTTTGGAGCCTTGTGTATCTCAAATAGGCAATAGAGTTAAGTTGTGTGGGGGTAATCAAATAAAATAAAAATGGGGAACTATAATTAATTAAATAAAAAAAGGGGGGTGTAGTCTCTATTAGGAGGTTCTTAGCTAAATCAGATGTTAATTAGATAAATAAAATTGTTTGGGTTGGTGGATGAGAAAATTGGGTAAACTGATTTTGTTAAATTAATTAATTTTGGACAATTGTATATGCGTGGTTAAGCATTCACTTTCAAGAAAAAAAAATTTACCCTAAATTTTTGCTATACTTTTGTCTGGTTTCCAGGTGTCCCGAGCAGGACACTACATTTGGTATCAGAGCGAGGTTCGCACACGTGGACGCTCTGGGTAGAAATTTTAACTAGTTATAAATGTTTCATAATGTTAAAAGAAAAACAATTAAAATCGTTTCCGCTAAACATTTCCAGGGGTAAGGTTATCTCTCGAGTAACCACTTGGAGTAAAATGTTTGCTAAGGCAATAGATGGTAGGCATAGTTTGATCACTTAATTTGTTTAAAACAATCAGTAAAACTTAAGAACAATGTCATGTTTAGATGACGTGTAAAATGGCTTTTTTGGTCTCCATAGTAGTAATGGATTGGATAATCTTGTTCCCTAGTGACATGGGAAGCCGCATCAAATTTTAAAATCAATTTTTAAAATCATTTGATCATATAGATAAAATCATTTTTGAGCTATTTTAATCACATATTGTTGGGAGAACATCTTAAAATTGGAGTAAAATAGTTTCGATTTGGGCCTGTAAAGTGGAAAGCATTAGTAGGAAATTGAAAATTTTGGCTTCTAGCTTGTAGTATTTCTCCATGTCAAGTGTTTGCGATGTTTATATTTGAGAAAAAAAAAACAATGGAGAATTAGTTTGCCGAATGTGTTTAGGAGGTCTCTAGATGATTTGTTCAAAACACAAACTTGTAAATAACATTAATTAACCTCGTAAAGTATACCATATCTAGAGTTTTGGTCATCAGTTTTTCATTTTGTGAGTTGTGTAGGGTTCTTTATATATAGGAGAATAGAGTCGAGTGGATAGAACTCATTTTTGAATTGGGAATTACTTATTTTCAAGACCCTTTTTGTAGAGTTTTGTCACTATAAATCTACTGATATACAATAGTAAAACTGTAATAGTTGGCTTCGAGATAGTGCTTCCAATTTGAAACTTATTCACCAGTAATTAGAAATGTACGTCTTGTCTGACACTTTGTTTAATAGAGAATTGAATGAAAGCTTTGTTTCACCACGTGGGTGTTGGGTACATGTCTTGGCTAGATCCCTTTGTAGCCATTCTCTCTAGATCGTAGAACAAGAAAATCTAGTCTTAATAAATAAATAGATATTTTAGGATACCTTTGGAGGGTGAATCGTGTTATAAAATGTTTACTGTTTTAAGCTATGTGTTTCTCGGTTTGAATGCTAAGACCCAAAATAAATTGTGTGCAACCAGTCATCTTGGATTGCTAGCGACCCTGGTTAGTTATGTCTTTCTGGTCATCAAAGGTCTTGTGGTTGGTTTCAAAAATAATAAGTAGGTAGAGATAAGAATGCGAAATTGTTACCTTGTTATAGGAAATTTGTTATGACGTTTGATTGGTTGTTTCTTGTCTAAGTGATCCTTTGCTTCTTGGGAATATCAACTGTCGTGTTAGAGGTGCCACTTTAGATCTAATGAAACCCTTTCGGTATGGGTGTAAACTCCATGTCTGTGTCTTGTAAAATAAAAATAAAAATCCAATATGATAAAATAATCTTCCACATTTTGATATTTCACTACTATGAAATTGGAAATAATTTGTACTCCTATGATATGTGTTTCTAATCTTAGTTTTTATAATCCTTTTATAAGGAAATTTAGCAAATGATCTTATGACCTTGTTGTTTTCCGCTTCAAAATTTTGGTTTAAAATTAATTATAATTGGATGAAAATAAATGCTAACTCCTTTCTAAAAACGTAAATGATAAAGGCAAAGGAAATTAGTGCCTCTCCTTTTTTATGGTGTTGCTCGAAATAATATTTCATAGCTAGTTTATCCTCTTCGTGCAACGTAAGAACACATTGTGCTATTATAAAACAAATCTAGTTTCACAACTTGAAATTATCATCGAAGCTACTGGTATAAAATTTAGAGTTAACTTCGGAAATGATCTAGTGAATTTTTTTTTAATCCTCTTGGAGCTCGATAAACCTAGTTTCATACTATAACCACTTATTAAGTTTTGTTGCATGGTAACTTGGTTAAAACCTTCTTAATTTAGTAATTACACATGTTATTTCAACTCTCCTCAAGTTGATTTATAATGTTATTACTGATCATGTTTTTACTACTTTTACTTATAGGGATAAGGGAACCACCCTACTTATAACCTCTATTCATGGAATTAGAAGAACAATGGTCATGCAAAATTTTTTTTTTATATATATAATAAATATAAACAAAGATATTTTATCTCTCTCTTGGAAAGAAAATAAAATGAAATGAATTAGTGTTGAACACTTTCTTGGTTAGGCACTATGTTGTACCGAGGATGGTGTTGACAGTGAAAGAACTATTAATGTGGTCCAATAGGGGTGAAAGTTATGTTTCAAAATCCACAAAAATATATATTTATTTATAAACCTAAAAGCACAATTGTGTACACTTACCTTGTAAACAATAATGGAATATTGTAATTATTTGCATCTTGGAAAACTCGTTATATATATATATATATATATATATATATATATATATATATATATATATATATATATAATTAAACAACATTGGTTGGATAAACCAGGTTAATCATTGTTACCCCTTAAAAAGCTAAAGTTTGGGCGAACCTAAAACTTTTGCTTCGAATGTGTTAAGGTGTTGGTTAGTAATCTTTGTCTTGTGATGTTCATATGGCTCACACATTTAATGTTGGGAATTCTGTAGCTTAGGCAGTGTTCTGGCTTCCTAAATGCTTAGGTGAGAAAGTTAATACGAATGATAGAATTATCGCAATGATCCCACAAATCCGATATGCTTTTGACTATTGGACTCTTAGGAAACTCCTTTATAATATTTCATTCACATAGAAGAACTCTTAGTATGTTATTATAATATAAATGATGTAAGACCTTATTGCAAGGACTAACAATAATGACTAACTAGTCTTTCAACTTACCATAGGTAGAGATGTCCTTTATAATTAGTATAAGCATAAGTTTTCAAAATATATATATACAAATAAATTGAAATTATTTTGGGGTCCTCTCTTAAATGCGGTTCTATTTTCTTTTACCACTCAAATAGTGAGGTGTGATTCAAATTTCTTTGTGTAATATGAATTCCACCCTTGTTAACAAGTGTAGTTATTTTATACTTATATCTCTTGCGACCTAATGGGCCAATTTTCGACCAAATAATTGTTAAGTAAAAGTTAACGTAAGTCAGATATCTTGAAAAGATTTAGACCTTACCTTTCATTAAAGGAAGCTGAGTGTTGATCTCTTGTACGCTTGAGGAAAGTATAAACGAGAAAGTTTTTCTTTCCATCATGCTGGTATATAGTAAACTTTGATGAATATGTTGATAAGATTCGGGAAACATTCTCTTTAAATGGATTTTGTTTTTGCGTAACTCATTCATGTTTTCTTGTGATTATAGTAATTAAGAAATGATAAAATTTAAGTAAAACTTTTCTTATATCATATTGAATTGGAAATTTTTTGTTTGTTGTCTCATTAAGAATTAATGGCTTGTTTGGGACATAGAAAGTTCTAAAATTGCTTTGTCATGATGATAAATCATATAAAACCAATTTACAAACAATAATAAATTTATTTTTTTTGTTTATGAGACTTCTAGAGCAATCTTGGCTCGGAATAGAAATGTTTTATAAAACGGTACATGCTATGAAACCTTGGAAAACAAATTAGAAAGCTAATCCTAACCTAGTAGTAGACTATATATCCCACCCACAATTTTTTTTTTTACAATCTTTTAGCAAACAATAAATAAATAAATAAATAATGACCAAATTAAGACAACTCCTTCAACTATGTTTGGTAGTATGTGAATATTCTTCCTTGACCTTAGTGAATAATATTGATTATTGAACTATTTTAAAAAGACTGTGAATTTTTTTTTTCAAAAGTTAGAGTAATGATGAGTTAGGAGATGAAACCACACGGAACTTGGAAAAAAAAGTTTCTCTCTCATTGTGTGGTATTTGTGACACCATGGATAGTTTCCTTAAGTGTTCTAGTATGCAATTAATATTAAAAGAAAAAACTTTTATATTAATTTTAAAACAACATTTATGTTCCCTTCACTCATCCATCATTTTGGACCTTATGTTATATATCCTCTTATTTTGACCCTTATAGGAAAGATAGATGATGAGGAAAATGAATTCGGTTTATACAGTTCTCCTTGGTTAACATTCTCTTATTTGAGAAATACTTGTTCTTGGACCTTGTTATACTTAAAAAGACATGTTTTTAAGACAAAACAAAATATTTAGTTCCTTTAAAAATGACCTTAATGTAGGAATCACACTATGATGTGATACCAAGTGAAATCTTATCCCTATCTCTTCCAGTGACTTCCTGGAGGAAGTCTAATTTTAGGACAGGGGGATGTAGTGCCAACTTTTTCTAGCCTCAATTACCTGTTGAATTCTTAACCCATAGTTGTGACTTAACATGGTTTTGAAATAATTTTTGACGTTATGATATGTGGTTTTCCTTCATGGACATGTATGCTGAATTGGGGGCGTGAAACGCTAATTTGACTTGATTAATAGATTTACACTCTTTATTTGAGATTGTGGATACTAACACTTTTCTATGCGATTCGGGCCAAATTCCTATATGTTGAATAACTAGCTTAGTCACATACCTTGATTTTGTAATGTAATCGTTTTGCTGATAATGATACATGATGGCAAGGTGATATGATATTTGTATGTATTGTAATACCTAACATACGAAGAATTGTGTGAGATTGTGCATTCCACGTTGATGATGGTGATATCGTGTTTGAATTTATTCACTTAGTGAGCAGCTAGTGTACTCTTGCATTGGACATGTGCGTTTAATGTGTGCAATGAGTGTGTAAGTGACAGGTCACAAGAGAATGTGGGACTCAGGCCAGCTACGCAACTTTGCACAAACAGCCCATGGGCTAAGTCCTAGCCATGTTCATTGTGTGAAGCCTTAGTAAAGGAGATTATTATTTTGGGCACTATGAGTGACCCCAATTTTTGTAATGTATTGTGCTTTGAATATTAATTTTTTTTAGGGTTTCTAGTGGAGTTGTAAACTTGTTTTGGGAGATAATAATCCCACTCTCCTTAAAATTTTGATTTGTTTAATGAGTCACTTAATCACAAGGGTTTAGGGTCACATGTGAGACCCTTGGGTGGTTCCCACACCCTCTACCCTTGTGCCAAAAATGCAAAACCCGAAATTGGGTTATTTTGGGCATTTTTGGGGACCCCTTTGTAGCTTGGGAGTTCCCCTAACACAAAAATGAGCCCTTGGACCCTACCTAATGGATAGGGGGGATTATTTTCAAGGCTAGAGAGATTTTTCCCTCCCTTTTTTCCTCTTTTTTAGTCACATCCATGTAAGGGATGTGGATTTGAGTGTTTATCAAAAGTTTCACTAGTTTTGTCTTGCTAACATTTAAGGGAATTTGGGAGAAGAGGGCAAAAAAGAAAATTTTACCCTTTCTCTCTTTTGTTTTGGCATCTTTGACCTTGATGAGGGAGAGGGGTGACAAATGTCACCCCCTCATTGGTTAGGATTCTTACTTGCTCCTCTTCAAATTCCCATTCATTGGAAAAGAGAGGGAATTTTTTACTTTTGAATTTCTTGCTTGGATGCTTGGGTGATTTGGAGCTTGTGATTTGCTTGAGTCAAGGTGTGGAGAAATTTGAAGTTGGAGATATTTTTGGAGAGCTTTCCTTGAGGTAGGCTCTTATGTCTTTTTCTTGTGTTGCATTTATCTTGGTTGTTAGATGGGTTGCATGGTTTTGTTATTTGGTTGTTGCTGTTTGTTTACTCCCTCCATCATATGGCATGATGTAGTTTTGGAGTGTGGGGGAAGAGAGAGGGAAATTTACCTCTCAATCCTCAAGGCTTGATGGACAAGCCTTGTAGGGTCTTAGTGTTTCCCGTCAATGGTTGAGGTGGGGAAGTTGATTCATTTGGCTTGAGTCTCCTTCCCCATTCTTGGTAAGGAAACCCCTTTGTGTTTGAAAATCCTTCCAAGAAGGACTTGGAGAAAGGGTGGACGAATAAGGAGGATTTTGATGGAATTTAGGAGCAATAAGGAGGGTAGGGAGATTTTTTCTTTGTGCAAGCATTTTGGAACATAATTTTTTTGGAGAACTTTCTCCTCCCTTCCCCACTTTTGAGGATGAACATGGGTTCTCCTCGTAAATTTGGAGTCTTGTTTTTTTTTTGACCTATTTTTGTGTGCTTGTATCATTGTTGGTTTACCCTCCATCTTGTGCAAGTTTTGGTTAGTTATCCTCTTTCCCATGGGCTTAGGGGAGGCTAGCATGCATCCCAACCTTAGGAGAAACATGTAATGATGCCTATGGTTGGGTGGTTAAACAAGCTCTTCTTCTCCTTGTGATTGAATTCGTTTGGAGGCTTTTGAAGATTGTATCACAAGTTGGAAGCTGGATTGGATTATATGACATCTTGGTCTCTCCTTGTACTCTCAAATCTTTGAGAAACATTACTTACATTGTAATCTCTTGAATGTGGCTATTTGGATAGCTCCTTGATTTGAAAAGTATCCTCTTGTAATTTTGGAGTCACTTGTAAATCTGTTTCACTTTAGTTGAATGATCTACTTCAAGCTTGTAAAGAGGCCTTGTGTTGTGTCTTCTTAAATACATTTAATATGTTGGAAAGATGGTATTGAGAGCATAGGTTCATTTGAAAAGGAAGGATGTGTTATCCAAAACTCACCCCTCAAGGTAATTTTGATAACATGCATCAAATTCTTTAGTCCCAAGCAATTATAGTGATTCAAGGCAAAAAATCATGTTTCTGGGGTCCCCTCGGGTTCTTTCTAACTCTTGTGTCCAAGAAGAAAACCCAACAAGTTTTAAAAATGTGAAAAAATTTCAAAAACAAGCTTGGGGCAGAAAAAATCATGAAAAATGGCTAAGTCCTAGTCCTCGCAACAGTCGGGACATGAGGGACATCTGGACGCGAACCGGCCGAAAGGCCACCAGGCGGTCTGCGCAGCATTTGGGACAGTTAGAACGTCGGGACGTGCAGGACGTGGAAATCCGAATTGGCCGAAAAGTGGAAAAAATTGAATAACTATTGAAATAGGCAGCGCAGCATTTGGAACAGTTGGGCCAACGGTACGTAAAATACGCGAACCGCCCGAATCAGCCGAAACAGGGAACTACAGTCCGGGACAGTTGGGACAAAGGGACGCAAAGGACGTGAAAAGGTGAACCATTTGAAAAGTGAAAAAATTGCCAAGTTTTGTTTGGGACATCTGGGCCGTAGGTACGTGAAAGACGCGGATCGGCCGGTTTGGCGCGGGTCAGTCCATTTCGGGCGGTTCGGAAAAATTTGTCCCAGGCAGTCCGGGAAAATTGGGACAAAAGTGCACAGAGGACGCGAACTGGCCAGTTCATCTGAAACAGAGGACTTTCGTATTGGGACATCCGGGCCAAAGGGACACGAGGGACGCGAAAAGCCGAAGCGGCTGACAGCAAGGAAGAAAAGTCAACGTTTGACCCGTGAAACTTCAAACGGCCATAACTTTTGACTCCGAGCTCTGATTTTCACAAAATTGGACTTTCTGGAACGAGGGTAGATATATTTAAATAAAATAAACATATTCGGCTCTATTCTGTTAATGCTCATTCCCGTCAAATGACAGAAAATCCCTGCCAGACCCAAAATAGCTGCCCGCACTCAGAAGGCCATAACTTTTCCATTTCTCAACGAAATCACACAAAGTTGGTACCATTGGAATCGTGGCTCCGAGATGAACACACAGAAATCAAGAAATTCTAGATTTGATGAGATATTGATTGATATTTTTAACAAAACTTGGCCGGGTTCAGAACAGTGTTTTATTTGGTAGCTGGGAGTGCAATTAAGAGGCATGGTCATCATTCTTTCTCTGCTGCAACACATGGGACAATATGGGGAGCCTTTTGCAAGTAATATATAATCATTTCACTCAATTTAATGCCTCTTACAGATGGTTGAAGGATAGATTTCGGGATTTCCATTTTCCCTTCTATTCCCCTTCTCATTTTTTCTATAAATTGGAGTGTTGGGCTCATTGTAAAAGGGGGGAGTTCTTTATAGCAAAGCTCTGTCAAAATTGCTTTGTGAAGCCAATGTGCTGTAGGCCCTTGTAGTGGACTCCTTGCATGGTGATCCAGGCCCTTATCTTGTAATAGATTGAATTGTGCATATCATGAAGCAATAAAATACCAGTTTGTGGATGTATCTTCCCCTGCTGTGTTTTCTGGCATTCTTCTTTCCCCTTTAATCTTTCTACAAGAATATTGTGTCTATTTTTATGTTCTTGCAGGGATCCATTATCATTGTGTATGCTTGGAATATCATTGTGAATGCATTTTGCTAGATTATGGAGAACTGTCATCACCTCTTCTAGTGTGCACTTTGCTTCTGTATTTCACGCATTTGGAGAATACTCTCATGCCCTCCTTTTCTGGTGTATCACCGCTTTAGTGTAGGATTTCATTTTGTGCATTCTCTCTCCCTGGTCCCTTGAAAATTTAGATTAGAACAGTTAGCTTATCCTGCATTAGAGTAGATTGTGGCAGGTAGTTTAGGAGCAAGAACCAGCTTTCTCTAGAGGTCTATCTCAAGTAGCAAGTCCCACAACATGGAGATAGTACCCATGTTATCCAATCACACTGTGAGTTCGATTATATGCACTTGTATAAACACAGGGGTGCTGTGATTCGGTGATAAAAGGCTGTAAAAAGAATGAATCATTTTTGTAATCTCCTTTTTTGAAATGAAAGTGGGTTCATTTAAAATTTATATTTTATTACAAAAAAAATATTGTGATGTTGTTTTCTCTAATAGAAAATGTGTCACCTTCCTTGTTGGAATCTCCTTGTTACGATCTGTGAAAGTTAGTTAATACTTTTGAAGGGAAGTTAAGGTTACATGGAAGTTGAGTTTTTTTTTTTTTTATAAGAAAAAACTTGTTTGAAATCATATTTAAATTTACTCCTACATCTATAATATTTAAAATAAGTAAATATTACCATTCCAAAGGAAGGATTTGAGTACTATGGCTTCATTTTATCACTGGTTTAGTGCAGATTTGTATAAGACTAAATACATTGATACATTCCCTTTATTTATCTAAATGAGTAAATCATTTTAATGTAAATGTATATCGAAAATTATTGAGTTTCACATTTTACAAAGACAATGAAATATAATCTATCATTTTTCAATTTGTAACCTTTTGTGTTACATAACATAGAATGCAAATATATTGAAATATATTTAATATAGTTATATTCTAAAATATAACAATAATATATATATCCAAAATATAGTTATACATTGATAAAGCTATATATTATATTAAAATACATTAAAATACATTAAAATATATGTATATATATATATATATATAATATATATATATATAAGTTAACAATTTTAAATAACAAAAGAACACTTAATAAATAATTTAAAACAAAAAAAAATTGTGGGGGGGAGGGGCCGAGCCCTCCCCCATCCCCACGCTCCTATTGTCCCCCCAACCATCGCTACCTATCCTCCCACGACACTGCCTGCGCATCATGCTTCACCACCGTCGTTGCTGCCCCCACCTCCCTTCCCTGGCGCTGCCCTTCCCCCAACCTAGCTCCACCGCCCTCCACGGACCCTGCACCCTCTCCACCTCCACGCACCCTCTTCTCCCTTCCATACTGCCAGGTCTCCCCACCTACATGGAAACCCTATAGCCATCCCTCTCCAAGTGCGGCCACACTAGATCCACCTCTCTACAACACCTTCACTGTCTCTTTGCAATGTTTCCCTAAAAATGTTAATTTCTTTGGGATTAAATAGAAGCATGAATGGGCAGAACCCTCCTCAAAAAAATAATCTCAAACAATGGATATTGGGTGTTCGTAAAGCAAATCAAAGGAGGCATATGGTGGAAATTAAACAAGAAAACAAATAACAAAAAAGAAGCCACTAAGATAATACCCTTATAATCCATGAGATCAAACTTCACGGCTCTCCAATCAACCTGTGCACCTGCAAATATCAAAACAAAACAAAATAAGAAAAGGAGAATAGAAAAAAAAAAGAGCATTAGGATGTTTAGGGCATTGTTAGGGCAACTCTAGATCAAAGGCTGAGATAGCTTCTATCCTATGGTTCACTATTAACCCTACATTCTTTTTGGAGCCTTATGTATCTCAAATAGGGAATAGAGTTAAGTTGTGTGGGGGTAATCAAATAAAATAAAAATGGGGAACTATAATTAATTAAATAAAAAAAGGGGGTGTAGTCTCTATTAAGAAGTTCTTAGCTAAATCAGATGTTAATTAGATAAATAAAATTGTTTGGGTTGGTGGATGAGCAAATTGGGTAAAATAATTTTGTTAAATTAATTAATTTTGGACAATTGTATATGCGTGGTTAAGAATTCACTTTCAAGAAAAAATAAAATTTACCCTAAATTTTTGCTATACTTTGGTCTAGTTTCCCGGTGTCCCGGGCATGACACTACAGACTGACTAACTGACGACCGGACTAGGGGATGAGTCATTAGTGAATATTCTTATCACGCGAGACCCATATATAAAATGACATACTTGGTAATATGAATGTCATATTAAGTTCATTATTTTGTGACTACATTTGCCCCCACTTTATGTTGGCAAGTGGAAAGCTCGGTAATATAAAGTAGATAGAGATGCGTACCTAAGAGAAGTTGGAGAATCCCATGCTGTAGTATAATGCAAAAATGTGTAGTAGAAGCATGCCAAAATAATAATAGAAGTGTGCCAAACCATGGATCACTGGGTTGATCCATGTAACAAAGCAAAAAAGTGTAAATGTCGAGATGAAGTGCACTAAATGAAAGTGATGATTATGATGTATGATGATTTCCAACATGTGTGACGATGATGAGATGGGGTAGGGAGCGATTAGCTCCTAACCCAAAAAATTGTATATGAATGAACAATTGGAGGATTTGGGCATCCTGCCGCCAAAGGAAGAGTGTAGGGAGAAAAGCATGTTATTCTCCAATTTGTAAATACATCCTCAAGAATTAGCTACTGTAGACAGACTCAAATCAATTTTTTTCATTTCTAGATCTTGGAAATTTGGATCAAACAGTTGACCCGTATAGGAGTGGTATAGAAACTACACTCTTGCCCCTGCTCTAAAGGTGTCATTGCAATGTGATAGTTTCCAAGTTAGGTCATTTGGAAGTGAACACAAAATATATGATGGATTCCAAGTTAGGTCATCTGGAAGACAGTGCAAAATATAGAATAACTTCCCAAGTCAGGTCATTTGGAGAAGTGATGAATGTAATCTCCCAAGTTAGGTCATCTAGGAGGCTGCACGTAAATCCCAAGTTAGGTCATTAGGGAGGCCAATTGTGTTGAAAATGTATTGGTTGAATGATCTTTTTTTGTTAGAATTTTGAACGTGTTAATTGATTGATTGATTGGTTATCGTGGAGATATTTTATGTAAGTTGCCCCTAGGTTAGATCATTAGGGGAGATAAATATAAACTGGTGAATAATCACATGGAAATATTTTTAATTGCTTTTTGCCCCCAAGTTAGGTCATTAGGGGGAAGTGATGAAATGTTGCATAGAAAAATTATACGTTTGTTGCCCCCAAATTAGGTCGTTAGGGAAAATTAATGTGTAAATGTTGCGTAGTGAATTAGTAAATGTTTTCAAATGGTGAATTGGTAGTGTTGATTAATCGAATTGTAATGTAAGGGGAATTATAGGATTTCATCAATGATATGCCCCCCTTTCGATGAAAGGGGAAGTGATGAAGAAAACAAACGCTAAGTCAAAAGTAAGCAAAAAATAGATAGAAAGTGGTAGAAATTGCTAAAATGTGTAAAAATGGAATGAAAGACAACGTCGAATAGAAATAATGCATGTGAAAATGTGTTTAATATGGTGATTAAAAAATTATAAAAATAATGCTGCAAACAAGGTGCAAATCAGAGTAGAAATGTGCGGGAGATATGATGAAAATGGTGTAGTGTGTATTAGTTGTGGGAGTAAGTGTGAAATAATGATTATAGTAAAGTAATTGATGAAAAATTAATTATAAATAGTAATGTTAAAAAGTGTTTAGTTACTTAATTTTTTGTATACGTGAGTGTGAGATCGAGCAAGGGGTGAGTGAAAATTCCACAAGTGAGAGCAGTGTTTCCTAGTCTATTTGAGAGGGTGGCAACTGCCGTAGCATTACGTATAACCACAAAGTTGGTAAGTGCATTGATTTTCAAAAAATGTTTGGTGTATTAGGTGTTTTGGTTGAAAGTTTTGCAATTTGGAGATTTTTTAAATTTTTTGGCATTTTTGACTTGAACAAGAGCAGTGAGGGCACTAGTGACCCCTGGGACTGGAACACCTAAAAATGAGTGCTAGTGTCCTGCTCCTGGCTACCCTAGTTTTGCATCTGCATGTCCTCATCTAGAATGTGTGAATGTTATGTAAAATGGTGCTAAACATGTTTGTAGTATGATAAATCAATGTAGGATGTGATGGACCATGCTAGCTTACAACACATAACAAAGATGGGGGATGTACCCCACAATATACCCATGTTGACTACGATATGCGAGAGAGGGTGCACAAATATATGCACATTTTGGTTGCCTATGGGGGAGATGATTGTTACACTAGAGGATATATATCACATAATGCAATTTATGATTATTGGGGAGAGAGTAAGGGTTATGCCAATAGAGGATATGGAGTGACAGATGCGAGCCGCTAGATAATATTTTATGGGGACTCAACTACCTACTGAGGCCCATATCAATTTAAATGGTATTTTAGGGTCTAGGGTTCCACACTTGCAGAAGTTCATAGCAGTTGTGATTGATTCATCTATAGCCGTAGGGGGAGGAGGTGTAGGCATCTTGTATAAGATGCATGATATATGTCAACAGATAGAGAAGGAGGGTACTAGATATGTGTTCACATAATATGTTTTGGCCCACCTATAAAGAGATCTATACCAATTTATGCACGAGTATCATGGTGGAGGGATATGAGCCACCACACTGTTACATGTATGGGCATATGAGCACATAGCCATATTGAGACTAGTTGGAGGTCCACGAGGAGAGTGGGTTGATATTCATGGTAGAAAGATGACCACATATACCTACAGGGAAATAAAAGATAGGATGGGGCCCGAGGCAATTATATGGAGGCAATACCATGACTATAGGGGATGGACCAAGGATTCTACAAAGTTGTGATGTATTTGAAGGAGAGTGTGGTTAGAGGACCGCTTTATAGGTGTGACAGATATTTTTCAGGTTGAGTGAGTATCACATTAGTTTGGCATGGCTCAGGATTTTCCCCTAGATCCATACATATTGTTGTGAGATATTAGAGCACCTAGGAGGGCTGGAGCGAGGGAAAGATGATGTAGACACAATGATAGAGCTTGTTGATAGAGATGATATGGGTTACACCAAGGAGTATTGTGCATGGTGGGAAGCTCATTAGTGGGTATTGTTATACCCATTTTTCATAGGTCCAGTGGAGTTACCACATGGGGGAGGAGGGGAGGGGGAAGCATGTTCCCCTAATCCCATAGCAATGGCCTTAACAGAACATAAGTATTTGTATAGTTTTGTTGTGTACTTCTGTTGGTTAGCTATATTGTTCTATATCATTATCTAACACATTGTAACTTGTGTTTACAGGTGATGCCTATTAGTCATTGATCGTGGACAAATCCATACGCACATTAACATGGAATGTGTCGATCAATATGTTTGGTGGAGGTATACTCGAGCATGTGGATGATATTATGGGAGAGCATACCCATCTATTTGAGCCAGTAACCATAACAATTATAACATGTATAGTGCTATTAGGAGAGAGCGACGAGGCATGCGAGGAGACTTAACAAGCTAGGGAGATGGTAGGTGGTGGTCCCCTAGTGCAAGATGTGTTTACACGGTATGTGGATTTGCAATGTTAGTTCTAAGAGAAAGCTGCGAAGAATACCTTATTATGGAGGAAGGTCAAGCAGTATTGGGGCCGCGAACATCGGCGTCACATTGGTGGAGAGGCATCTAATTCTAGGGCTATCACAGTACCTGAGAATGATAGTGACAATGATGTTTTATATGTATTAGTATATAATGTAGGGGCATTTCCCCCCAGTGATGAAATGTTTTTGTAATGATGATTGTACTCGCTATATACGTATGGACACATGTTATTGATATATGATGAGATTATGTTATTATGTATTGATTTCATAATGTAATTGATGATGTATGGTTGGATGTTTATTTTTTGTATTGTATATGACATGTTATATATCGCTCGTGTTTGATTGATGTAATTTTTTACTATTATGTTGATAACGATAAGGTAAAGTATGTAATGTAGACAATGATGGATAACATATGTAATGTGAGTGGTGTATGTTAAATGGAATGTGTAACACATAATTAGTGTAATAATGATAGTAATCATAAATGTGTATGGTATAATCACATAATGAACATGTCATAATGTAATATAGTTGTAATATGTTAGTATGGTGAAAGTAGGAGGGGGGGCGATTAACGATGCCCCCCAGTGTGTCAATGACTAGGATCATTTAGGGAAGAACCCTCAACAGTCAAGGATGAGTTGCGTAAGCAAGAGTGCATCATCAGGAAAGGATTGAGTGTGCTAGATGAAATGATGAAGCGTGTGATGAAACGTTCTTAGGATAGATCCCTCAACAATCATGTAAGAACCGTAAGAACACAGGAGCCGAAGGAGATAATACCTACATCCTCTAGGAGATAGGATGCCCCCAATTATATGCCCCCCCTTCCACTGAAAGGGGTAGTGATGAAGAGAATGAATGCCAAGCTGAAAGTAAGCACGAGATAGGTAGAAAGTGGTAGAAATTACCAAAATGTGTAAAAATTTAATGAAAGAAAACATCAAATAGAAATAACACATGTGAAAATGTGTTTAATACAGTGCTAAACAAAATTATAAAAATAATTGCACAAATGGGGTGTAAATTAAAGCAGAAACATGCGAGATATGATGAAAATGGTGTAGTGTGTATTAGTTGTGGGAGTAAGCCTTAAATAATGATTATAGTAAAGTAATTGATGAAAAAGTAACTATCAATAGTAATTTGAAAAAGTGTTTAGTTACTTCATTTTTTGTTTACGTGAGTGTGAGATTGAGCACGAGGTGAGTGAAAATGCTGCAAGTGAGAGCATCATTTCCTGGTCAGTTTGAGAGGGCGGCGACTACTGTAGCGTTGCGTACGACCGTAGAGTTGGTAAGTGCATTGATTTTCACAAAATGTATAGTGTATTACGTGTTTTGGTTGAAAGTTTTCCAATTTTGAGATTTTTAAAATTTCTTGAAATTTTTGACTTGGACAAGAGCAGTGAGGGTGCTAGTGACCCCATGGACTAGAGCACCCAGAACTAGGCTCTAGTGTCCTGCTCTTGGGCACCACAGTTTTGCATCTGGGTGCCCTGCTCCAAAATGTGTGCATTTTATGTATAATGGTGCTAAACATGTTTGTAGTATGATAAATCAATGTATTTTGTCTTAAAATGCATTCTGGTGCTACTTTTGTTGTCATTTTGTGGTGTGTAGAGGAATATCCACTTGAGGGAGTTCCGTGGTGGCTGGAATATGAGTACATTCCTTAGGTTAGTTTTTCCAGATGATGATTGGGATGTGATGGACCGTGTTCGCTTGTGGAACAAAGCACGGATGGGGGATGTACCCCATAATATGCCCATGTTGACTGCATTATGCAAGAGAGGGTGCGCAGATATATGCACATTTTGGTTTCCTATGAGGGAGATGGCTGTTATGATGGAGGATGTATATCACATACTAAAATTGTTGATTGTTGTGGAGAGAGTATAGGTTATGCCAGTAGAGGATATGAAATGAAAAATGCAAGCCATCAGATAGTATTTTGTGGGGACTCAAGTACCTACCAAGGACCATATCAATTTGGATGATATTTTACAGTCTGGGGTTCCGCACTTATAGAATTTTATAGAAGTTGTGGCTTCTTCATGTATAACCATAGAGGGAGGAGGTGTAGGCATCTAAGATGCATGACATATGTCAGCAAATAGAGGAGGAGGGTACTAGATATGCATGGGCACGGTGTGTATTGGACCACCTATACAGAGATCTATATCAATTTGTGCATGAGGATCATGGTGCAGGAATATGAGCCACCATACTATTACATGTATAGGCATATGAGCACATAGCCATATTGAAACCATTTGGAGGTCCATGAGGAGAGTGGGCTAGACCAAATATATATGCATGATAGTGGGTTGATATTCGTGGTAGAAAGATGGGCACATATACCTACAGGGAACTGATAGATAGGATGGGGTTTGAGGCGGTTATATGGAGGCCATACCATGACTATAGGGGATGGCTCAAGGATTCTATAGAGTTGTGATGTATTTGGAGGATCGTGTTGTTAGAGGACTACTTTCTAGGTGTAACAAATATTTTTTCAGGTTGAGCGAGTATCATATTGGTTTGACATGGCTCATGATGTGCCCCCAGAGCCATACATATGGTTGCAAGCTATTAGAACACCTAGGAGGGCTAGAGTGAGGCCAGGGCCCACAATAGAGCAACAAGTACCACTAGGGCCAGATGATGTAGATGCAACGATAAAGCTTGTTGATGGAGGTGATGCAGTTTGCATCGAGGAGTACCGTGCATGGTGGGAAGCTTATCGGTGGGTATTGTTGTACCCATTATTTGCAGGTCTAGTTGAGTTGCCAAATGGGGGAGTAGAGTAGGGGGAAACATGTGCCCTTGATCCCATAGCAACAGTAGTAATGGAGCGTAAGTATTTGTATAGTTGTATTGTGTACTTCTTTTGGTCACCTATATTGTTCTATATATTTGTCTAACACGTTGTAACTTGTGTTTTTAGGTGATGCATATAGGTCATTGATCATGGACACATTCATCCACACATTAACATGAAATGTACCGATTGATGTGTTTGGTGGAGGTATAATTGAACATGTTGATGATATTATGGGATAACATGCCCATATATTTCAGCCAGTAACCATAGCAGTTGTAACGTGTACAATGTCAGTTATCAGAGCAGGCTATGAAGAATACCTTATTACGGAGGCAAGTCGAGCAATATTAGGGAAACAAACATTGATGTCGCATTGGTGGAGAGGCATCTAGTTCTAGGGATCTCACAGTACCCGAGAGTGATAGTGACAATGAGGTTTGATATGTATTAGTATATGATGTAGGGGAGTTTCCCCTAGTGATTAAATTTTTTTGTAATGATGATTGTACTCACTATATATGTATGGACACGTGTTATTGATATATGATGAGATTATGTTGTTATGTATTAATGTCATAATGTAATTGATGATGTATGGTTGAGTGTTTATTGTTTGTATTTTATGTGGCATGTTATATATTACTCATGTTTGATTGATGTAAATTTGTATTATTATGTTGATAATGACAAGGTAAAGTATGTAATGTAGACGATGATGGATAACATATGTAATGTGAATGGCATATGTTAATTGGAATGTGTAATGTGCAGTTAGTCTAATGATGATAGTAACCATAAATGTGTATGGTATAATCGAAAAATGATCATGTCATAATGTAATATAGTCGTAATATTTTAGTATTGTGAAAGTAGGAGGGGGGACGATTAAGGATGCCTCCCAGCGTGTCAATGAATAGGATCATTTAGTGAAGACCGCTCAACAGTCAAGGATGAGCTGTACAAGCAAGAGTGCGTCATCAGGAAAGGATTGAGTGTGCTAGATGAAATGATGAAGCATGTGATAAAAGTTTCTTAGGATAGATCCCTCAATAGTCATGTAAGAACCATAAGAACACAAGTACGTCATCGGGGGGTAAGGTGATAACAATCACCTACCAAAGACAAAGGTGGAGTCAAGCAATGGAAGTATGTGGGATGGGTGTAGCATGAGTGTATGAACCAAAATGAATGTCATATGGCATAGAAATGGGATATGCAAAGGGTTGTGGGAGCCCATGTGATGTAGTAGTGTGAAGTGGTGGAAAGCATGAATGTGGTGAATGTAATGGATGCAATGAATGTGATGGTGGAGGCAGTGGATGAAGTGGAGAACACACATGGGATGGTGGTGAGTGACCTAGAAACAGAAAATATGATGTAGAAGAATCAAGTGGAGTAAGAATTCACTGACATGGTATAGGAGAAGTGGACCGCTCACGAGAGTTGAAGGAGATAATACCTGTATCCTCTAGTTGTTGAAATCTATTATGGAAGGCGAGAAAATAAATGTCCCTATGTCCATTTATACGATGGTAATTACAATAATGTTGGTCACTCTGATGTTGTAATCAGTTTTGTGGATGATTGTGGTTGGAGGGTATGTGAATTAATGTCTCATTAAGTAACACACGCAATGCATCATGTGGTCGAGCATGAGGGGAGAAATGTAGAGGCTCACGAGACCTAGGTGGAGTGATGGGAGTAGTGTTTTTCCATAGATCCGGAGAAGAAATATGATGTTTTGGTGGAACGGGTTGAGCTTGTTTGTTTTATATGTGAGGAAAGGGTGGAGATGGTTTTGGATGCTCAACCAGAGGCATGGGCAAAATACTAGATGAAGCAATTGCCAGAGAAATATGTGTAGGATCTACGACATGTGATGATAGAATATATTTTTTTAGGCCAATAACTTTATAACATTATAAGATAATGAATGAATCACATGTATCATATTGTAATCTTTGTTTGAGTGGAGGAATTAGGCCACGACAAAAATGAATTGCTTTTCTAAATCAATAGGTTGGAATATGAGTTGATATATACAAACATTGAATCACAAGATATAATCCTTGATAGGTTTAGAAGATCCTTGATGTAAAGAAGGAATGTGGTCATAAGTGGCTTTAGGGCCATTGTTGATGATAAAATAATGGAGGAAGGCTTCCTCCATATCATAGAAAGTACTAATAAACCCAAAGGGAAGATTAGTGTACCATTGTAATGCCTTGTCAATAAGACTATACTGAAAGTCCTTAACTAATAATATATCGTTAGAATGAGAGGCCAAAAGCAAGCGGTATTGTAGGAGATGAGCATGAGGGTCACCAGTACCATCAAAACATGTGAAAGTAGGCATTAAAAAGTCTTGAGGAAATGCATAGTTATGAATATTCTTAGGGAATGGATTACCATGTAATGAATAGTTGTCAATGGAAGTATAATAGGCTTTACTTTCTAAAGTGAGGGAGTGAACTTGAGATTTGAGTTGACCTACGACATGCATGAGAGAAATGATGTCTTGTGAAGGAATGGTGGAAGATGGAAACAATGTATTAAGCGGTTGTAGCTTGTCATTATGAGTAACCATATGAACATCAAGAGGTGAGAAGGAAGATTTTGATGCTAATGGCATGCTAGGAGTGGGTGCCAAGGAAGCTATATTAGGTGTGATAGATGGGATATCTATAGCTATGGTAGGAATAACATCATAAAAACCTTAATAGATGAGGTGATTGATGGAGAGACATCTATAGGAGAGGATGGACTAGTAGATGTAGATGATATAATAATAGCAGAAGAAGTGATAAATGGCGGCGACTCATGCACAGTAGTAGATGCAATTTAAGGAGAAGGTGACAATGGAACATGATATTCACATTCAGTAGTGTAAAAAGAAGGAGAACCATGACTATCATATGCGTCAATAGTATCAGATAGAGCCTCAAAAATGACAATGTTACTAAGGAGATTATCAATAAGATCATCAACATAATGTGAAGGAACATGCAAAACAGTAGGGGATGTAGTAGGAGAAGCAATGCCAGAAATGGTAGAGTAATGAGAAGCATTTATATTAGTGGCCGAAATAATAGAAGAATCATTATGGAATCATGAATGATTAGCAATACCTAATAAATAGTCAATAAGAGAATCATCTAAAGTTTCTTGTGAAAGGTCAAAAGGAGGATCATAAGTAATCATATAGCATGGTGTGCAATGAGTTAATGCTATAGGATCCTAAAAAATGCTAATTCCTATAGGAAAATCTCCAAAAATATTAGGCACATGTTATTGACCATCTAAGAGTTGTTGTTGGATATGATCTAGTGTAGCAAGAGGAGTACTATATAGAGCTTTGAGTTCAGCTATGGCAGCCTCATCATAAATAGGGTTAACGCTAAAGTGAGACATGATGGGCAAAGAAGATGAGCGATCTTTAGCAATTAGGGTATGATTGGATCCTAGGGCCCATTATTCAAAAATATGGGTTCACCAAAATGATTAACTAAAATGTGGAATTATCTAATTTAATCTAAGTAGAAACAACAATAGAAATAACTAGTATAAAGTGAAATACCGATGCTAAATATTTTATTTTGATATTTAAATGAAGTAGAATATATGAAATAGAATGGATAAGATAATAACCTAAAGATGACTTACCTCATAGTATGCTAGAATCGATCAAATTGATGTCTGAATGGGACATACTGTGAAGGTGCTACCCTAGGTATTGTAACAACTCGAGATCTGGCTAGACTGGGGTGCATGGGAGAGGAATGGAGTGCCTACAAGCGCCCTGGTTTTTATTCTAGGTGCTCTGGTCCATAGAAAAGCTCAGGATCTGAATCTGGCAGTGTTGCAAAGTCTTCACAATTTCTTTATTTTTATCGCATGGTTATCGTAATATCCTCACTTATGTCACTGTGATTCCAATATGAAGATGTACTTGCAAAACCCCATTTAAAGCTTAAAATTCCTAAAGAAGAAAAATGCATATGAATAGGTTAGATTGACCTTAGCTACCATAATGGTGGACTTACAACTAAGCATTGCACTACATTCTAAACCCAATGTAGTTCTATGTGCTCATGTGTGTAATTTTTTTCCTATGGTGCCCTAGTATCATTGACGTAGAAGTAGGGGGCAATAACTAGATGTAAAGATGAAAATGGTGGATGGACTAGAATGAATACAACCCTTCCCCCAATGCTTGTGTGATACAGATGTAAATGATGCCCAAATGCAGTCCCTTGACTTAGTAGATAGCTAACCTTTGATAAATGATAGTCCACCCCTAATATAGTGAGTATACTATGTTTATATAGGGCTCTCTTGTTCAAAATTTGACACTAATGACCCAACATTTCAGCGAGTACCTAGGGGAAAGAATGGGAAAATGACAAAGAATGACCTCAAATAGATGAATTATACCTAAGTGTTATGGGGACCAAGGCACCTAAAATCACAGACTAGGGTGCCGAAGGGCACCCCAACACTACCCTAGGCACCCCAGTCAAGGATCATAGACAATAATCAAGCAAATTATAGCACCTAAGACTCCTTGAGAGATGACCAAAACTTTGTAGACAACTGACGAGTATACCGGAAAAATGACAATGACGACCGAACTAGTGGATAGATCATTATTGAATACTATTATTACGTGATATCCATACATAAAATGACATACTTGATAGTTTGAATGTAATAGTAATTACATGATTTTTTGACTACACAAACAAACATAGAAAGCATTGAGGTAAAAAGACCTATCGAATGATGCACTCTAAAAATGTTTTATCTGACTGAATATGCCAGAGACCATTCAAATCGCCACTAGGGAAGTAATCCACAACCCACCCACCATTTCATTGGTCTCCACATGCTCAAATAAATTAGGAAAAAACCAGTGTCGAAGACTCCTCAAAATCTATTTTTTCATCCGTACTCCATTCATTTTAAAATTCAATGTATTGTTTCAGGTGGGTTTTCTTTTTATTGTTGCATACCACTGTGTTTATTTATTCTACAAGCTCAGACATGTCCACACCATAAGAAAACGACTGTAAAAATGCTTGTTTTTCTAATTTACATCTCACCAAGCACATTTCAGCGGCTTTGATTTTTGAATAAGAAAAATAAAATAAAAGACAAGATGACAAGAAACTCAAAGGTGCACTACGTCATTGTGAGAGATCTATGCCAACTGTAGACATGCCTTCAACTAGTTTATTGTCTCTTCTATAATAATTTCACAAATTATATATATATTGATAACGATTTTAATAAATATTATTGTTATTTTATATTTTCACTTCTAGTGATGTTGTCGATGTCCCTGAAGGTGGCAACAACAAACATATTTGATGATGCGGACTTGGTGGATCTTGAAATTACTTCTATGATTAACACAGTACAAAAAAATATATTGCAATCTTTATATCAATAGAAGCCGAGTCACATTAGAGGTGGCACTCTCAATAACATAATAATCGACTGGTTGAGGGATACGTATGATTATTGCATAGTTTCCCATATCAAATATGCCTATTCAATACATCTCAGAATTACTACGAGGAATCTGCAAACCTTATATACCCTACTACCTAAATCATACATACCTCTTATGTACATCTTAAAATTGCTTCAAAAACTCTACAACTCATATTTTATTTTTGACATAACACTAGCCCTTCTTTTGGTACAAATGCCACACTAACACTGTGCTCTTCCTTTTTCACACAATGTTGTTTTGCCTCATAATTAATCCAATGATCTTGATTATGTGCATGCATTCTCCTTTAGCATTCTTAATACCACCTACTTGTTTGCATGTAGGTCTCAAGGTATTTTCCCTCCAAATACCACCATTCTCTTCATTACTTATAAGGTATTCGGATGGGTGAAACATGAGTGTATGAACCGAAATGAATTTCATATGGCATAGAAATGGGATATGCAGAGGGATTTGGGAGCCCATGTGATGTAACAATGTGAAGCGATGGAAAGCGTGAATGCGGTGAATGTAATGCATGTAATGAATGTGGTAGTGGAGGTAGTGGATGAGGTGGAGAACACACATGGGATGATGGTGAGTGACATAGAAATACAGAACTTTATGGAGAAGACTCATGTGGAGTAATTATTCACTGACATGATATAAGGTTGGTCACGCTGATGCTATAATCGGTGTTGTGGATGATGCTGGTTGGAGGGTAGGTGAATTAATCTATCATTAAGTAACACACGCAACACATCATGTGGTTGAGTGCAATGAGAGAAATGTAGAGGCTCACACGTCCCAGGTGGAGTGGTGGGAGTAGTAGGTTTTTGAAGATCCGGGGAAGAAGTATGATTTTATGGTGGAGTGGGTTGAGCTTGTTTGTTTTTTATGTGAGGCAAGGGTGGAGATGGTTTTGGATGCTCAACCGAAGGTGCGATAGGAATACTAGATGAAGTAATCACTAGAGAAATATGTGTAGGCTCTACGACATGTGATGATTGAAGATATTTTTCTAGGTCAATAACTTTATAATATAAGAGAATGAATGAATTAGATGTATCATATTGTAATATTTGTTTGAGAGGAGGAATTAGGCCACAAAAAAAATGAATTGCTTTTCTAAGTCAATATGTTAGAATATGAGCTGATGTATACAAACATCGAATCACAAGATATAATCCTTGGTAGGTTCAGAGGAGGTTTGATGTAAAGCAAGAATGCAGTCATAAGTGACTTTAGGGCCATTGTTGATGATAAAACAATGGAGGAAAGCTTCCTCCATATCATAGAACGTACTAATTGACCCAAAGTGCAGATGAGTGTACCATTGTAATGCTTCATCAACAAGACTATATCTAAAGGCCTTAAGTAATAATATATCATTAGAATGAGAGGCCATAAATGAGCGGTAATGTAGGAGACGAGCATGAGGGTCACCAGTACCATCAAAACATGTGAAAGTAGGCATTAAAAAGTCTTGAGGAAATGCAAAGTTATGAATATTCTTAGGGAATGGATTACCATGTAATGAATTGTTGTCAATGGAAGTATAATAGGCTTTACTTTCTAAAGTGAGGGAGTGAACTTGAGATTTGAGTTGACCTACGACATGCATGAGAGAGATGATGTCTTGTGAAGGAATGGTGGAAGATGGAAACAATGTATTAAGCGGTTGTAGCTTGTCATTATGAGTAACCATATGAACATCAAGAGGTGAGAAGGAATATTTTGATGCTAATGGCATGCTAGGAGTGGATGCCAAGGAAGCTATATTAGGTGTGATAGATGGGATGTCCATAGCTATGGTAGGAATAACATCATAAAAAACCTTAATAGATGAGATGATTGATGGAGAGACATCTATAGGAGAGGATGGACTAGTAGATGTAGATGATATAATAATAGATGTACCAATAGGAGAAGAAGTGATAAATGGTGGTGAGTCATGCACAGCAGTAGATGCAATTTTAGGAGAAGGTAACAATGGAACAAGATAGTCATATTCAGCAGTGTAGAAAGAAGGAGAACCATGACTATCATATGCCTCACTAGTATCAGATCGAGCTTTAGAAATGACAATGTTACTAAGGAGGTTATCAATAAGATCATTAACATAATGTGGAGGAACATGCAAAATAGTATGAGATGTAGTAGGAGAACCAATGTCAGAAATGGTAGAGTAATGAGAAGAACCTATATTAGTGGCCGAAGTAAGAGAAGAATCACTATGGACTCGTGAATTATTATCAATACCTAATAAATAGTCAATAACAAAATCATCTAAAGTTTCTCATGAAAGGTCCAAAGGAGGATCACAAGTGATTATATAGAATGGTGTGAAACGAGTTAATGCTATAAGATCCTCAACAATGCTAATGCCTATAAGATAATCTCCAAAACTAGTAGATACATATTGTTTTCCATCTAAGAGTTGTTGTTGGATATTATCGGGTGTAGCAAGTGGAGTACTATATAGATCTTTGAGTTCAGCTATGACAACCTCATCATAAATAGGGTTAACGCTAAAGTGAGACATGATGGGCAAAGAAGATGAGTGATCTTTAGCCATTAGGGTGTGATTGGATCCTAGGGACAACTATTCGAAAAGACGGGTTTACCAAAATGATTAACTAAAATGTGGAATTATCTAAGTTAATCTAAGTAGAAACAATAATAGAAATAACTAATATAAAGTGAAATACCGATGTTAAATATTTTATTTTGATATTTAAATGAAGTAGAATAAATGAAATAGAATGGATAATATACTAACATGAATATGACTTACCTCGTAGTATGTTGGAATCGATCAAATTGATGTGCAAACGAGATAGACTGTGAAGGTGCTACCCTAGGTATTGTAGTAACTAGAGGACTGGGGCACCTGCGGGAGCCTTAGTTTGTATTTTGGGTGCTCTGGTCTGCAGAAGAGCTCAGGATATGAATTTGGTAGTGTCACAAAGTCTTTGAAAATTTATTTATTTTTGTCGCATGGTTATCGCAATATCCTCGCTTATGTCACCGTGATTCCAATATGAAGATCTACCTACAAAACCCCATTTAAAGCATAAAATTCCTAAAAAATAAAAATTCATATGAATAGGTTGGACTAACCTTAGATGCCACAATGGTGGACTTACAACTAAGCATTGCACTACATTCCAGATCCAATGTAGTTATATGTGCTCATGTGTTCAATTTTGTGCCTAAGGTACCCTAGCATTATTAACGTAAAAGTAGGGGGCAATAACTAGATGTAAAGATGCAAATGATGGATGGAATAGAATGAATACAACCCTTTCCCCCTATGTTTGTGTGATACAAATGTAAATGATGCCAAAATGTAGTCTGCCTTTGTAGATAGCTAGCCTTTGATATATGATAGTCCACCCCTAATATAATGAGTATGTTATGTTTATATAGGGATATGTTGTTTAAATTTTGACACTAATGACATGACATGTCGACCAGTACCTAGGGGAAAGAACGGGAAAATGACAAATAAAGACCTCGAATAGATAAATTAGACCCAAGTGTTATGTGGACTAGGGTGGCTAAAATCATGAGCTGGGACACCGATGGGTGCCCAGCACTACCCTAGGCACCCCAATCAAGGACCAGAGAAAATAATCAAGTAAATTACGCCACCTAAGACTTCTTGAGAGATGACCAAAACTGTACCAGACAAATCACGATGACGACTGACTAATAGATAGATCATTAGTGAATGATCTTATTATGTGATATCCATATATATAAATGACATACTTGGTGACATGAATGTAATAGTAATTGCGTGATTTTTTTACTACACAAATGAACTAAGAAAGCTTTGAGGTAAAAAGACCTACCGAATGATGCACTCTGAAAATGTTTTATCCGACTGAATATGCTAGAAACCATCCAAATCACCACTAGGGCAGTAATCCATAACCCACCCAACCATTTTATCGGTCTCCACATGCCCAACTAAATTAGGCAAAAACCAATGTTGAAAACTCCCCAAAATCTTATTTTCCATTCATTTTCAAATTCAATGTATTGTTTCAGCTGGGTTTGTTTTTTATTGTTGCATACCACTGTGTCTATCTATTCTACAAGCTCACACATGTCCTCCTGATAAGAAAAAAATTGTCAAAACCCTTGCTTTTCCAATTTATAGCTCACTGAGCACATTTCAACAACTCTGAATTTTGAATAAGAAAAATAAAAGAAAAGACAGGATGATAGGAAACTCAAAGTTGCACTACGTCGTTGTGAGAGATCTGTGCCAACTATAGACATGCCTTCAGCATAATTAGATGAAATTTTATGTATTCAACTAGTTTATTGTCTCGTCTATAATAATTTTATGGATTTTTTGTATTAATATATTTTTAAATATTATATTTAAATAAATATATTGATAACGGTGTTAATAAATATTATTGTTATTTTATATTTTCCATGATCATATAATTGGTGTTGATGAGTAAGATAAGAACATACAATGTCCACTCTTCTATTTTCAATTTGAGTGATGTTGTCGATGTCGTCGAAGGTGGCAATGATAAACAAGTTTGATGATGCGGACTTGGTGGATCTTGAAATTACTTCTATGATTAACATGGTCCAAAATAATATATTGCAATCTTTATGTCAATAGAAGCCAAGTCACATTGGAGGTGGCCCTCTCAATAACATAATAATCGATTGGTTGTAGGATACATATGATTATTACATAGCCGCCCAGATCAAACATGGCTCTTCAATACATCTCGGAATTACTACGAGGAATCCGCAAACCTTATATACGTTACTACCTAAATCATACATACCTCTTATGTACATCTTAAAATTGCTTCAAAAACTCTACAACTCCTCATATTTTATTTTCGACATAACACTACACCTTCTTTTGGTACAAATGCAACACTGACACCATGCTCTTCCTTTTTCCCCTAGTGTTGTTTTGCCTCATAATTAATCCAATGATCTTGATTACGTGCATGAATACTCCTTTAGCATTCTTAATACCACCTACTTCTTTGCATGTAGGTATCAAGCTATTTTCCCTCCAAATACCACCATTCTCTTCATTACTTGCAAGGTTGATCTAGATTACAAAGCCTTTTTATAACCAAAAAACAAAGGAGGGAAATTATTGGGTAGCAACATCAACACCCTTGCTGTAGTGTTTTTCTACTTGTGTTAATATTTTTTTAAATATTTTAAATATATTTATATTAAAAATGATGGTAGAGATCAATTTTAATTTTTTAATTTTAATTTTTTTACATATTATATTGATAAATTATCTTGATGTTTTTTTCATAAATTTAATATTTTTTGATGATATAATATTAATTTAATTGTATGGTTTGAAAAAAGTATTTTCCTAATATTTACTATATGATCAAAGACCTTACATTTTTAAAATTGAGCTATCAAACCATAAAGAATAACTTCTAAATAAGAGTCAAATAAATTTTGGACTTAAAATAAATAGATGTCAAAGGGTCTTTGATCTATTGGTCTTGATGTATGGCTTTCAATGAATCTATGAGGGAAGACATCTGACATAAAGTCAAATGATTGAGGCTAGGATATTGCCTTGGGTGGTTTTGACGACGTGGATGCCCGTTACCTTACGGTGTGGATACCCCTTTACCCACCCAACATTGAGAAAATAAATAAATAAATGTAGTTCTATTAATGCCTTTGAACTATCAAAACTAAATGTTTTCTAATAATATCTTCATTATGTATTGTTATCTCATTCTAGAATTAACATTAATTATATTGGGTAGTTGTAAAATATTTGGCTTTTATAAATAACCAATGCAATGAAAATAGATATTTTTAATTTTATATTGGGTAGTTGTAAAATATTTGGCTTTTATAGATAAATATTAAAAATATTCTTAATTATTTAAGCCCATAGCCGGAGAGAACAAAATATTTAAGCAAAATTGAGGATTCTCTCAATTTTTAATACGTCAAAAAATACAAAACGTCTTCACGAGGAGGGGAAAAGATTAAAATTAGATGAAAGTTTATGTATTCAGCCGTTTAATGTCTCCTCTATACTTAGATATTAATATATTTTTATTAGTATATATTTATAAATAGCCAATGTAATGGAAATAGATCTGTTTTAATTTTATTTTAAAAGGTCAATGCCATGGAATTGAAAACCTTAACATATTTTTGCATGCACCAACTGATTTGCATATTTTTGAGGGTCCGGAAATTTCTTTTAAATAATTCTCCTCTGAATTTCATTCTGATTAATATTTCTATTACTCTGTGGAAATTCCCAATGAAGATACAGAGGCAAAGCATGAACTGGATTCCACCCGTAAAAGGGAATGTGAAGATAAACTTTGGCGGAGCTTCCACAGGTAACCGTGGCTCTTCAGGTGCTGGCGGCATATGCAGAGATGAAACTGGTAAAACACTCTTCGCTTACACAACTGATCTGCTGAAGAGCACAGATAATAGAGTAGAGTTAGATGCCCTTCTTCAAGGATTGAAAATTGCCAAAGAAATATGTCTCGAAAATATTGAAGTCGAAGGGGATTCAGAAATTGTTATTGATGCTATGCTAAATGGAACAATGCCCGATTGGCAACGTAGGTGATTTTTTTCAGGAAGTTTTGGGTATTGCTGATGTTTTCCATAATATATCTTTCAAGCACATAGTTGGGGAGCGCAACAGAGCTGCTGAGAAGGTTGCTATGCAGGGAATTGGTATGGTTGAAGACATGTTTGTGAGCAGTGTTGTAATTTATGATGAGGAATGCCTTTGGGATGAAGTCACAGAAATTGTCAATCATGAGAGGCTCAAGAAAGTTTCTCTCATACAAGAGTGATCTCTTTTATGTTGTTTTGTTGTGGACTTTGGATCTTCAGATGCACCTAATGATATAACATCTTAGTAGTAAATATTAGAGCTTCAGATTGTTCACACTAAATTAATAAATAGTTTTGTTTTTTTGTCCTTAAATTAATTACTGATTGGTGATATATAGTTTTAATCTAGTTGCATGGGCTTAAAAAAACGTTTTGCATCTGCAAATCCTACTAAAAATATGTCTATGCTCAACAAGCTTCTGCAACCCTGTAAAAAGAGCTGGAAAAAAATATTGTAAAATAAATACTTGCGTCGTCAAGCACCTCAGTTTGGTGACTTAGTGTACTTACGTTTTCACGGCAGAAATCATAAATTAGAAAAATATATATGAGCAAACCCAAAAAAAATTGTATAGATTATATATTTGCAATTGTAAAGATTATAGATTTAGTGTTAGACACGCATTTATGTTTGCTCATATCATATTTATGTTTGCTCAAATTGTAGCATATAATCTTTACAATACACAAATCTATCATTTCAAAATTATTTCATCAGTTTTGTTTTGATCATCTTTCATTGTTTTTTTGTTATGAGAAGATAATCTACATATAAAACTATTTTCTTAACTATCCTTACAAAAAGAGTTGCATATTCAAATTCAAAATGCTTAAAAATCATGCTTAAGATGTGGTCAGTGATTTTTTGTACCAATATTTTGGTGCTTATTTCGAACAATACAATGATTTTACTAATTTATACTAGCAATCGCATGTTTACAATGCAATGTGAACGCCGAACGGTATATGCTATTTGTTTTAAAGGGAAAGTTATTACTTTTGTAGTTGATGTTGATAATGGGTGTGATTGATTTTGTAAGTGTAGATATATAGATGAACCACTTCATTTAAAGATTTCATCACTATATTTCAAACTTGTTATAAATTCGTACATATACATTTGCAAATCTCATATCATGAGTGGTAGCATTTTGCTGACTATTTTAGTTGAACTAAACATATTACATGAAGACTTCCGTACATGTGCAAATTTTATATCATGAGTGGTAGTCTTTTGTTGGCATTTTTTTTTTCGCACTAAACATGAATACATTAGATACGGTTTTGGATAGTTAATTGCTTTTGTAGTTGATGTTGTTTGTAATTATTTTGGGGATATTGTGTTAGTGTTGCATCAGTTGTTTGGTTGGTCTTTTGTTGAATTTTTTTTTTTTACAGTCGATAAGGGGTGAGATTGATAATGGTAGTGTAGGAATATAGATGAAACATTACATTGATTCGTTCAATGTGTACATTTAAATTTGTTACAAATTTATAGATATACAGTTGCAAATATTATCTCACGACATCTGAAGTAACATGTATACATGAAGACCTTTGTACATTTGCAGATTTTATATCATGAATGATAGCCTTTTGTGGGCAATTTGTTTTTCACTAAACATGAATACATTTGATACCCCTTGAAGCACTACCACTTTGGAATACAAGAAGTCTTGAGTAAAGTAGTAATGGAGGTGCTATCAAAGTAGAGGTTAGTATTTACGATGGGTTGAGTGATAGTAGTCTTGACTCCTCCTTTCTTTTGGCTCCAAGTGTTGTTACGTGCGCCATTTTTGAGTACCCTTTGAATTAAAAAGGAGGTGAAATGCACAAATTTTTAAGCGAGGGAACTCTGGAGAAATTTGTGAATGTTAGACCCTACCTTTCAGTGGTTCCAATGTCGACAGTTGCTCTATGCAAAGTAAGTTAATCCCTAGGCCATTTTAATCGCTAAAAATAATTGGAAATGTTACTCTTTAGTAGCAAGAAATAATTGAATATTAAGATTGCAGTTATTTGAAAGCTACAAAACAAACTTGGAACCAAAAAGCACAAAGTGTGGTGATAGCACATGAGACAATACAAATATTATAATGATTAAGCAAGGAAAAAGAATGAACACTAAGTTAGGAATTACTGAAGTGAATATAATCTAACGTTCATAAATTATAAACACCGAGATGTGCACTCATTTAATCAAATAAAGCAAAGTATGTTCTATAGCAAAAATCCCAGTCATCTTAAACATTTTACAAATGGCTCTGACTTGAATCAAAGATGTCAATTCTGCTTATTTCATCTATAAGCAAGTGCATTTTAATTTTTGATGTTATTCGGTATCATTAATAACATGTTTACATATACTCAGTGGCACTATCATGGTTTTAATATTTAGTCCAAAGGGTTATGGAAAAACAGTGCTACCTAAGTTGACTAACTTCAAAACACATAATAACTAAATGATTAAACAGAGTTGCAAATTCTCGTAGCTTAAACTCCATGAAATGTATAAAAAAATCTATGCTTTATGGTATAAATCTAGTCCAAGGGGTTAAGAAAAAATTGCATTGCCTAAGATAATTGACTTCAAAGGGTACAATAACAACATAAATGTTACTTGTGCAATGCTTACATAAGGTAGCATAAGTAATTACATAGATTACACTCCATGGAATACATGAAAAGGATACAGATGCATGTGTGTTACCTAGAACAACATTTCACCCACAAACCAAACACAATTTTATAATATTTGAAAAACACCATAAGCAATCCTAGCAGCGGCATGCACTATATTCAAACTATGTGAACCGACATGACATGTCCAGCCAACCTTACCCTGAAAATAGGAAATGCAAATTTCCACTATTGTTAATTTCTTAGATTGTTGTGAAATAGTGCAAAATTGACAAGAAGAAGATTAGTAAGCACAAATCTGTTTTGAGAAACCGCATAATCTACATTAAAAAATATGACTATTTGTTCTTGGTCATGTGAACACATAAAGTTGGTTACAAGTATTGAATTGAACTGATGTTAGAAATACAATTTTTTTTACACACAAATAGCTACTAATCCACGAGCAACAAAAGTGCAGTTAGTAAAAATTTAGGTAAATTCTATAAAACATTGGACCAAAATATACAAGATAGAAAAAATGTTACCTTTTACTTTCTATTCATAGATATTCCTATCACACATCATTAAACCTGCAACCTCTCCATTTAAAGGATTAGTATGATTTGGATACATCAGAAGTTGAGAAAGAAAGACTTCAAATACATTTATAAGACCTACAACAAAAATCACCTGTATTGTAAGTATATAAAGATCATGCTCTATAAATTTATAGCTAAAATTCAACAAATGCAAAATAAGTATTTGGCAAGAAATGACAAACCCCATGTAATGAGATGTAAAATTCTCAGACACAGAAAAATTACTTACCAAACATTGGACTCCTAGTCTGATTGATTACATCCAGGAAAAATGAACTCAACTTGAATGAAAAGTTTAAAATAAATATAAAGCTTCAAGAATAATAAGCCTGCTTATAACAATCATTGAAATATGAAGAAGGGCTCATTCATTCTGAGAAATTGTCCATGGTTTGGTCATTGGTTGCAAGGTGAATGGTTAAACATTTTTTCAAATATATTGTTTATGGTTTCAGGTAGTTAATTTGCTTGTTTTTTGTAAAATACTGAGAACTGCTCGGTCTCTCTGAATGTATTATGACATTTTTTAAATCTAGCCATTCACCTTCTTAATTCCTGAATAATGGGCCTCCATTTTAGGTCTACTTCTGATTGGAAAGAGGGATCTTGGAAGATACCATCTCTTGGTTTTGAACTATGGATGTTTGTACATAAATTGTAAGTACTTTTACGCTCCACAAAAGTTAAACCCTATAAAATATACTAAATAATATATGTGCAACTATATTCATATTTTTGAATGTATGAAACAAGGGGATTTTGATTGTACCCCAAAACATTTTGTAAGGTGATTTACCTCATACGTTCCACATCGCCACAAATACCTTGTAATCCAAAAGCTTGAAGTTAACTTCTAGGTTTCCATTTAACAAGAAAAATGGTTTGAAAAAATAGTCCAAATTTCAAAGATATGGAAATTTAATGACAACTACTGGTTCGGGTACAAAAAAATTTAGATTTTAGATTATTATGGGGATGCGGCCAGGAGATTTGACTGAGAGAAGTTACAGTTCATAACAAAATATGATGGTGCCTGCCCTACAAAAGGGTCGAATAAGGGGTGTATGAAGGAAAAAGGGGGTCCAGAGAATGGGGAGCTATGCTAAATGGAGCTCTTGCTAATAGCCATCCTAAAATAAGAACCATTATAGGTTAAATCAACACCATTATGTGTGTGTGTGTGTGTGTGTGTGTGTGTGGATGCATTTCTTTTCTCCACTAACATGACAATCATGTATAGAGAGAGAAGTTTCTTTGAGACCCAGAAGAGCATGCAACTCTACCACTAAATGTTCAATCAAAGATTGTATACACTAAATATTCTTTGTAATACCCAGAAAGCATGCAACTCATACCACCAAAAATTCTTTTCAAACTTGTTACACTAATATATTCCTTGGATGGATCTCTTGAGCATGATGCACTTCATGAAGAAATAGTGCATGTTCCTTAACTCCATGGATTCCAAAAGTTAAAGCATTACCTCATGATGTGATTATTAACTTATCATAAGAAGCCTTAAACTTCAAGGTACAACGAGTTTTGGATCTATTTTCTCCAACGGTCACATAATATATCTGAATCCAACAATTAAAAATTTATCTCATTAATATATCAAATATTTATAAATTCAAACAAAATTAGAATTCTCCCAAATTCCATGTACATCACCATTTCTTTAACAGTGGTAGCAATCAAAATTTTAAAATTCATATTCATATTTGTAAAATTCAATTTGGATAGCAAATCTTTAGAATGTTTGATGTTATTAGTTACACAAATAAAAAGATAGAATATTTGCATAATTTATTATTTTTTTAATATTTAAAAAAAATTAACCATCCCCAAATCTTGCAATTTTTTTTTGTACCCAAAAACACGTACATTCATCCTCTTGTTCCAGAAACTTGAAAAAATGTATCTCCTTACAAACAATTATCCCACTATATCTTAAACCCCTTATGCAACATACGACATAGGTCTAGATTTAGGAGCTTTTGGAAAACATAAAATGGTTGTATATGGGAACTATTTACAATCATTAATGGGTCTTCAAGTTGATGATGACATTCACCAGAAAAAAAGAGGTTGTCCAACATGTTGCTACCTAGTTTATCACAACTTTTTATATCCTTGCTGGAAATCCATAAAAAAAAGGAAAATTCAAAGAAAGAATGTCTGTTAGTTGGTATTGGATGCAATATATCATTGCTAGATGTTGTGGAACATATGTTAGATAAGTTTCTTAGAGGGTTACTGAGGTGGTTATATGATTCTTAATGTTAATGGTTAAGGTCCTTCAAATGGTGCAAATGGAGATGAACATTTGGGGATTATATCTATGAGGCCTTGGAAAAGGCCAAGGGGATTCAAGATTTATATGATGGAAATGAGGATACATATCCGCCTCTTTGGGATAGAGTGGGTCGAACATCAACTTCATAATGTTTACTACATTGACCAAAATTTCTCTATGATATGTCCTTCCTTTCTCATAAGAAATGATGGAAGGGCATTACATATGGATAAGTAGGATTTCGCTTGAAGCATATAATGATGAAACGATCTAGGTTCAATACAAAACATAAATTATAGCAGAGGACCTATGTAAATTAACTCATCAATCAATGATCAATCCAAAGCATTATTTATTTTTGTATATTATGTAGTATGTTGCATGTAATTGCATATGCTTTAGGAATCTGGTGAGAGAATTTTGGAAAAAGAACACCTGATATGCAAAATATTGAAATTGGAATTGTCACACAAACTTGAAATGATGTGCTCCAAATCTCATGCAACCCTACCAATGAGTTTTTATTGACACAAGAATTCTGATGTCATATTCACTTCAAGCCAACAAGTTTGTATTATTGTACATAATACTTGAATAAAATAATTTTTGAAGCTTCTAAACATTTTGTAAGGTAAAATGAGAATGTCCTTGACAATCTCCTTTCAAGGAAGAAATTAAGGGTAGTGGCAGTTCATGATAAAATCATTCAATGTCACGTAACATATCACATTCAATTTGCTGAAGAAACATTCATACAAACTACTTTTAAGTGTGTAATAAACATTGAGTCACATTCGCGAGTCACAATATTTTTCATGCGATTTGAAATGTTCAGGGACTATGAGGATATTGGGAGGATCTTGGAGATGTAAATCACTCAGATTGATCATACATGACCATGCCTTGAATGTCCATCTCTATAAGTTCCATGAATTCATCCACAAATGCCTATGGTGGTGCAAATTAGCCAAGAGCAAGTAAGGTTTAAAGAAGTTGGCACCCTACAAATCATGTTAGGATTTACCAAGAAAGAGAAAATTAGAGTTTGAAACTTACAACTTTGGTGTTTTTTTCCTTCCACCCAATACATCCATAAGCGTTGTCTTTCCTACCCCACTGAATCCCATTAAAGCAGTGAGAAATCCTTACCTAAATGCCCTAGTCACATCATGTAGTAGTTGAAGTATATCCTTTGTAACTCCTTGTTCTTTCATTTCCTACAGAAAGTTTAATGTCAAGATTTCCAATTCTAGGATAAAAAGATGGAAAAGTCAGAGCATCTGGAAAAAATAATTTATCTTAATCAATAAATTGGTTGAAGATCCCAACCATAAAGTAGTTCATATAAGCTTAAGGAAATTCAAATTATTAATAACTCAATTAGCCTATGTTATGCTAAATTTGGCAATAGAACAAAAAATGCTATTTTTCCACAAAGCCCTAAACTTTGCATGAGACCAAATACCCAAATCAAATAACAAAACACCTAAAAATAATAACATTACCCAAATATCCTTACCCACCCAGGGAAAAAATGGTGAGTACTCACTGAGTTGTCAAACTGTGCTTTGAACTGTACATCAAAAGGTTTCTAGCCAAATAGGGAAGATTTTCTTAGTTGGATTACTCATTCATGGCAAGGCATTGTGATGCAGTATTACACTAGATATAATGTTGTATAAAATTTTTTCATGAAAGATTTGAAAGGAGAGAGACCCTGGTTTTCAGAAAGGGCTATGTTAAAATTGTCATTGCACTTTTTTTAGTGTTCAGGAGACCTAAAAAGATACCAGGAGCATTTTATGAGTAGGTATACTTCAGTTCTTGCATCAGAATTTATCAATTTCTCTAGAAAATCTTGCCTGAGATAATACTAGACTTTGAAAGGACCAAATGATTGCAAGTACCAAACTAAAATGTAGCATTCATATGTCACAAAAAATGACTATATAATATATTATTCTAGAAGAAATTATGCACTCAAGAAACTACAGAAAAGAGAGGGAAAACCTTGGACCAAGAAAATGTAATCAAAGGCTTCCAAGAAGAGGTAATCAAAGGCTTCACAAGGAAAAAAAATTAAAAAATATAATTGAAGATAAACTATTATCCAAGTAGTGTTATTGCAGACATAAAACATACGAACTCTAAAGACAACACATCGATATAAGAATACCTTGAATCAGAGGAAAATATAAGAAGATATGCTATCATATACCGTATAAGAGAATTTTTTTGCAAACACAAACTCCCTTTGGAGAGTTTGGAGTAGTTTATGTAACAAGAAGAAAATTCCTTTATCATCTATTAACACAAAAGATTCAACCTATCCACAGGAGGATCAAGGAAACAAGAACATTAACTATAATGCTGTAAGCATGATGAGATTTGTGATGGATTACATTCTTAGAATCCCCCTTGCCAAACACCTCATTGTACTACACACAGAAAACATGCAAACTCAGATTTGTAATATATGTATATATACACACACAACAAAACTATGTATTGATAAAACAAAGGAATGGTGCAGGGCCAAGATAGGAAGTGGACTGTGGGAACCTCCATGCTGTTGTTATAACCCCACATTCAGCTTGCAATTGCAAGTAGGGGAAAATATAAAAACAACTAAAAACATGTTAAAATAGTAAAAAATGTCAAAAAAACCATCAAATTAATTAGCTCGAAAAAACATTCAAAAGACCGCCAAATTTAACATAGTGATGCGAAATTCCACAAAGCCCTTTCCCATAGGGAGAATTCCTTCGATGTAATAATGATTTTGATGTGTCTCTCGCATGCATGCTAACATAGGAAGATGATGATGGTCGTGAACTTGCCGTTTACTTTATCATCCTTGTCCTTCTTGATTATAAGAGTAGGTACACCCAAGCAGAGAAGGAATTTCTAGCCATTTTCATTGCAACTAAACAATTAAGAAACTATATGCTCAACCAAGAAACAAGAGTCATCATTAAGTCACTGAAGTTGTGTACTTTCCTTACCCAAGTAGCTTTTTCTAAGAAATTAGGTCAATTAATCAATGTCATGAATGAATTCAAACTTACGTATATAAACTAAAAATAAGTCAAAGGGAAAATCATTGTTGATTGGTTAGCTGACAACCTGTTGGATTGCGGTGAAGTAGTCAATTTGGACTTCCTTGATGAATGCATTTTCTATCTCGAAAAGCCTACGATAAATTTCATAATAGAATGAACCTACCCAGAAGGGGCTAACTCACACTAGAGATAGAAACTTTGCATCATATCCACTAAATATGCTATCATCAAAGTTCTGTATCGAAAGACATTTGATGGTTTGCTGATCCGATGTATAGATGAAGAAGAGTTTGAGAAGATTCTCTTTGAATCCCACAAAAACGTCTGTAGTGAACACTTTGGTGGCCATTCGACCACTCGAAAGATTCACCAAATGAATTATTTTTTTCTCACTCTCATGCATAATGTTGTAGAGTATGTGCACAGATGCTAGAAATGCCAAGAGTTTTCACACCATACACATCCCTCCCCCAACTCTGTAACTGATTGTTACACCATGGCCCTTCTCTACACGTAGTTTAGATTTGATAGGGAAATTCTCCCTTGCTTCAACCGATGGCCATAACTTCACCATCACGACCATGAAATATTTTATGAAATGGGTAGAGGTGATGCCTTTAACCACTATTCCTAGGTCATCCATAGCCAAGTTCATACTAAACTAGATCATCTATAGATATGACATCTCACAAGTCATTATCTCTGATAATTTCTCATTTTTCAAGAAAAAATGAAGTATGAGAGCTCTATGAGAAGTTAAAATTCTCATCACACAACGTATTTATACTACACATAAGAAAATGGTCAAACTAAGGCCACTAATAAAATGTTAAAGTCCATTCTCCTCAAGACAGTCAAGGAGAAAAAAGAATGGAACTTAAATATCTTCCCAAATTTATGGGCCTATAGGACTTCCATTCATACACCAACGAGGGAAACACCTTTCTCCCTAGTTTTTGGTTCAAAGGCCATTTTTCCTCTAGAAGTTGAACTTCCTATTCTTCGTGTGATGCTACAATGTATATTAGGTGAAGATGTATATAAAAATGAACATTTAACAGACTTAGAAAACTTGGATGAGAGGAGGCTAAGGGCTAATCAATGCCATCATGTTTATATAAACATAATGTGTCAATAATATTTTAGTACTAAATATTAAAGCTTGATTATATTTATGGAAAAATGGAGAGATATTAATATATTTGATTATTCACAGTAAATTAGTAAATAGTTTTGTTATTTTCTCAAATTTATGTTTGTTCAAATTGCAACATATAATATTTACAATAGTAATGAAGATGACTCAGATCTATCATTTCAAAACATTTAATCAATTTTATTTTGATTTTGTTTGTGTATATTTCATTGTTTTTTTGTTATGAGAAGCTAGTCTACATGTAAAACTATATATGCAACTATTTTATCAACTATCCTTACAAAAAGAGTTGCATATTTAAATTCAAAATGCTTAAAATTCATGTTTAAGATGTGGTCGCTTATTATTTGTATCAATCTTTTGGTGCTTATTTTGAACAATACAATGATTTTACTAACTTTTACAATGATTTTGGCATGTCTCTCACGTGCATGCTAGTATAGGAAGATGATGGTGGTCATGAACGTGCCATTTACTTTATCATCTTTATCCTTCTTGATTATAAGACTAGGTACACCCAAGCAAAGAAGAAATTTCTAGCCATTTTCTTCACGATTAAACAATTAAGAAATTATATCCTCAACCAAGAAACAAGAGTCATCATTAAGTCAAAACATCTTTGTAATTTCCTTACCCAAGTAGCTTTTTCTAAGAAATCAAGTCAATTCATCACTGTCATGAATGAATTTAGGCTTACGTATATACACCAAAAATAAGTCAAATGGAAAATTATTGTTGCTTAGTTAGTTGACAAGCCATTGGATTGAGGTGAAGCGGTCAAATTGGACTTCCCTGATGAATGCATTTGCTATCTTGAAAATCCTACAATTGTGGCATGCCCTTGTTATGCTGACATAATAAATTTCATAATAGAATGAACCTACCCAGAAGGGGATAACTCGAAGTAGAGACATCAACTTTGCATCATATTTGATAAATATGTTATCATCAAAGTTTTTTATCGAAATACCTTTAATGGCTTGCTAATCTGATGTCTAGATGAATAATAGTCTGATAAGATTCTCTTTGAATCCCACAACAAAGTATGTGGTGAAAAATTTGGCGGCCATTCGAAGCTCGAAAAGATTCACCAGATGAGTTATTTTTAGCTCACTCTCATGCACAATGTTGTAGAGTATGTGCGTAGATGCCAGAAATGCTAAGAGTTTTCACACCATACACATCCCTCCCTAATCTCGTCATATGATTGTTACAACATGCCCTTATCTATGTGGGATCTAGATTTGATATGAAAATTCTACCTTACTTCAATCGACAGCCATAACTTCACCATCATGACCATGGAATATTATATGAAATGGGTAAAGGTGATTTTTTTAACCACTATTCTCAGGACAATCATAACTAAGTTCATACTAAAAAAGATCATCTATAGGTATGGCGTCTCACTAGTCATTATTTATGATAATTTCAAATCTTTCAAGAAAGACAAAATATGAGAGTTGTGCGAGAAGTTTAAAATTCTCATCACACAAGATCTTCATACTACCCACAAGTAAATGGTCAAGCTAAGGCCACTATTAAAATGTTAAATTCCATTCTCCTCAAGAAAGTCAAGGAGAAAAAATACTGGCACTTAGAGCTTTTCCTAACTTTATGGGCCTATAGGACTTCCGTTCATACACCAATGGGGGAAACACCTTTCTCCCTAGTTTTTGGTTCAAAGGTCATTTTTCCTCCAGAAGTCAAACTTCCTAGTCTGCGTGTGACATTACAATGCATATTAGATGAAGATGAATATTAGTATGTCATTATGTGTGTTAGAAAAATATAATGACATACTAAGAATATGTCTAGCATAGGAAACAAAGTGTAACATTTAAGTATAATAAGCTAGCAAGAGTAAATGCAACCAAGATATACAAGTGCTATGTGAGTGTGATGGTGTGATATGCAAGGTGTGACGATGATAGGAGAAGTGTTGCCCCTAGCGGATGTGTATGAGATGAGGTTAATTTATAAATGATCCCTCAACAGTCAAGAATGAACCATAGAACAAGAGTGTGTCATCGGGAAATGAGTGTTATGTGTGAGTAGATGCTAGAAAAGATGTATCATGAAGCACAGAGCACGAAATAGTAGTAGATGTTATGAAATATGTATTATGAACTATTAATCTTGAAGTGTAGTAAGAGTATATGATGTGAGGTTCATTAATGAAGTGTGACCTCAACACTAAAGTGTGAACCGTGGCACTAGAGTGTGTCATCAGGTAATGAGTGCGTTACGTGAAAGTAGAGGCCAAAAATATATATCATGAAGCACCGAGCGTGAAGTGTAACAAGAGTAGTTGATGTGAGGTTTATTAATGAAGTGTTCCCTCAACATTTAAGTAAGAGCCGTAGCACTAGGATGCATTATCAAGTAATGACCATACAATGTGTGTACCAATAAAGTAAATATGCGTAGAAATTTTATACATGAAGCGTAGAGTGTGAAATGTAGTAGTAGACACTACATACAATTGCTAGTGCTGGAAGGGGGGAGAAAGTGAGATGACCCCCAAGTGTGTAAGGGATAGAAGACTATCTAATGATAGTAAATGGAAAGGCCCCCCTACCCGATATCAGAGGAGACAAAGGCATGTGATAATGATCTAAAGTCAGTGGTGTGGGAGAGTAACTACGTGCACATGAATGAGACCAATATGGTGAAGGAGATGGAGAGAATATATAGGAAGGGGCTTCCCAAGCAGGGGACTTAGGCCGATGAGGTGGGAAAATGGACCTATGAAAATGACAAGGTCATGATGTAGGTCGTGCACAAATAGGAGAACTAGGTACAAAAATAGCTTTAGATTTGAGAGGCGCAAGAGGCCTAGATGCCCTGAATGGTGCATAAATATCATCAAGAGTGGGTCAAGGAAATGGTTTACATGGTGGCATACCTTTAATGGTGAAAACTTTTTTTTTATGGATGAACTTGAGATACAGGTGATGCACGTAAGGGATAACCTGTGTAGCGCAGAGCCAGGGAAGACCTAAGAGCATGTCCTAGCCAATGATTTCAGAGGTAACTAAGAATGGGGTAAAGACAGTAATAGATCCAATTGTGATAGAAATTATGACACAACCATGAGAATTAGGAACTAGAAATGTGATTAGAGAGGTGGGACATTTGATATCTAAAAGAAGTGCCACAAAGCATGCATTAGTAAGAGCCAATGGATAGACCATGGTATTGTTGACGGTTTAAGTGCCAATAAAAGAATTGATGTGCAATGAATTACAATAAAATGTAGCGATAATCATGATCCGAGAATGTGATAACTGGCGGTGGCACATCAACAAAAGCAACATGAAAGTCAAGAGGCCTCGATGAAGGAGGCACAACATGATATGTATGATTTGTAGAAGAATCAATAGGTTTCTTGTCATGATTTCATAAAGGGTCATTGAAGATTTTTAGATTTTGATTGTCATTGAACAATTTGAAGTTAGATGAATCAGGGAGATCAATTGCATTGTTATCAATAAGACTATGAATTATATGTTTAAGCTTGAAGCAATGATCAGTGGAATGCCCAATACATTAGTGGTAGTCAAAACATGTGCATTTTCATCGTAGTTGTAGCCACGAGGATGAGAAGGATAAAGATTGAGTGGTGGAGGAAGAGTGATAAGATTGATTTCGATAAGATGTGATAATAGGAGACGAGGTGAATAAGGTAGTTTAGTAAAAGTATGCCTTGTGGGTTGCAATTAAAGATTTTATGGTGTAGAAACAACATTAACAGTAACCTTAGCTTTAGTGGGCTTAGGAGATGGTTTGAAAGTAGATTAATCTTGAAACTTATTATAAGATGAGGATGAGGAAATATCTTAGTATTTCAATTTTCCCATAGATAAAAGTTTTCCTTCACGCAATTTGAGAGTATGGCATAGTTGATCAAAGGAGGGAGAGGTTTCAAATATGACACTCTCTTTAAGTGGAGGTAAGAGACTTTGAATAAAGAGATCTTGCAATTTGGAATAAGCGAGTACAATAGTCATCTTAATAAGGTTGTTATTATAACACAAAATAGTCCGTAAGACGTATATTGAATCCTTGTTTAATTTGAGCTAATTATGCGTAGGATATTTTAGTACCGACATTGATAGAAAAATGTGAAAGGAAATCATTAACTAAATATGTAAAATTGGTTATCGAGTGAACATTAACTAAAATTGGAAAATATGTAAACTATGTATAATTGGAAATCATTAACTAAATGTGTCCAGAGAATGGGGAGCTATGCTAAACAGATCTCTAGCTAATAGCCATCCTAAAATAAGCACCATTATTGGTTAAATCAACACCATTATGAGTGTGTGTGTGTGTGTGTGTGTGTGTGTGTGTGTGTGTGTGTGTGTGTGTGTGTGTGTGTGTGTGTGTGTGTGTGTGTGTGTGTGTGTGTGTGTGTGTGTGTGTGTGTGTGTGTGTGTGTGTGTGTGTTCGTGTGGATGCATTTCTTTTCTCCACTAACATGTACAATCATGTATACCTACAAGTTTCTTTTTACTACCCTGAAAGCATGCAACTCATACTACCAAAAATTCTTTTCAGAGTTGTTACACTAATATATTCGTTGGTAGGATCTTGATATCTTACGAGGAAAGTCAGACAACATCATATTTGTCAATTTTTTTGATGGATCTCCTGAGCATGATGCACTACATGAAGAAATAGTGCATGTTCCTTAACTCCATGGATTCCAAAAGTTAAAGCATCAACTCCTGATGTGATTATTAACTTATCATAAGAAACAGGTTAAGCTTCCAGGTACAACGAGTTTTGGATCTATTTTCTCCAACGGTCTCATAATATATCTGAATCCAGCAATTAAAAATTTACCTCATTAATATATCAAATATTTATAAATTCAAAAAAAATTAGAATGCTCCCAAATGCTATGTACATCACCATTTCTTTAGAAATGGTAGTAATCAAAATTTTAAAATTCATATTCGTATTTGTCAAATTCAATTTGGATAGAGAATCTTTAGAATGTTTGATGTTCTTAGTTACACAAATAAAAAGCTAGAATATTTGCGTTAACGATTGTTCATAAAGAATAGGACCTTGAAACCCAAACCAATGCCACAAATGTCTTAGCTAGGACACATATCAACTTATCCTTAAGATCGCAGGTTCCCATGTAGAAGATTAACATACCAACGAGCATCAAAAAGTTGACTCACAACTCAGAAACACCATTTCCAAACACTTGGTTTTGCCAAAAACTCAATATCTTGCAAAATACTTCAAACTAAGACATGCCAATTTTTCCACATACATGTATCAACATGCCAAAAAACTTCCCAAACTCACCTTTGCATACTGGGACTGAAAAATGATAAACCTACCTCATTAGGATAGGTAATTCTCAAGGAGTCCTCTAGGTTTAGTCCATAAGATTAACTTTAATGCTTTTTCAATCAATACGAACATGCTTAAGAAACCATGTTATACCGCTAAAAATACTCACATGCCCATAATTACCTTGGAAATTGAGACACACACCTCATTAGGACTTGATTTGTTCAGTTTTCTTTCAAATTCACTCTTCCTTTGTACTAAAATTATCCTGACAAAAAACTGAAAACATCTATGTAGACCTTGACAACACCATTAGGCATTAATTGACATCAATCACCATCAATGACAACACACACCAAGCTCTCCATAACACTTTTTGGCATCAACAAGGTACAATCTTCATTTTGACATCATTGAGCACAACATGAAGTTAATGACAACACTCCAAACTCACCTTGACCAACTTGACCAACCATTTGAATTTGACGGAATGGATACCCCTCATTCCTTGGCCACTTAGCTTAAGAAATCTACGCACATCACCGTGGGGGAAGGTGGTCTGTGGACCTACCAGATTTCAATAAAAAAATATTAAAAATATCCTTTTAGCAAAATTTTATCCTCTACTTAATTATTTAAGCCCACAGCCGAAGAGAACAAAATATTTAAACAAAATTGAAGATCCCGACAATTTTAAATATGTCAAAAAATACAAAACATCTTCGTTTGTAGGGCGAATTCATGAGGACGGGAGAAGATTAAAATTAGATGAAATTTTATGTATTCAGTCGTTTAATGTCTCCTCTATAGTTAGATATTAATATATTTGTATTAATATATATTTATAAATAGCCATTGTAATGGAAATAGATCTTTTTAATTTTATTTTAAAAGGTCAATGCCATGGAATTGAAAACCTTAACATATAAATATGGCATGCAATGCATGGAACTCAAACCTAGCAGATTCGCATGCACCAACTGATTTCCATATTTTTGAGGGTCCGAAAAATTATTTTAAATAATTCTCCTCCGAATTTCATTTTGATTAATATTTCTATTAGTCTGTGGAAATTCCCAATGAAGATACAGAGGCAAAGCATGAACTGGATTCCACCGGTAAAAGGGAATGTGAAGATAAACTTTGGCGGAGCTTCCACAGGTAACTGTGGCTCTTTAGGTGTTGGCGGCATATGCAGAGACGAAACTGGTAAAACACTCTTCGCTTACACAACTGATCTGCTGAAGAGCACATATAATAGAGTAGAGTTACATTCCCTTCTTCAAGGATTGAAAATTGCCAAAGAAATATGTCTCGAAAATATTGAAGTCAAAGGGGATTCAGAAATTGTTATTGATGTTATGCTAAATGGAACAATGCCCGATTGGCAACACAAGGATTATTTTTGAGGAAGTTTTGGGTATTACTGATATTTTCCTTGATATATCTTTCAAGTCTATTGTTGGGGAGTGCAACAGAGATGCTGAGAAGGTTGCTATGTAGGGAATTGGTATGGTTGAAGACATGTTTGTGAGCACTGTTGTAATTTATGAGGAGGAAGAGCTTTGGGATGAAGTCACAAAAATTGTCAATCATGAGAGGCTCAAGAAATTTTCTCTCATACAACAGTGATCTCTTTTCTGTTATTTTTTTGTTTATAATAAGTTAATAAATAGTTTTGTTATGTTCTTCTATGTTTATACTTAGACAAGCTTCTAAAAACCTGTAAAAAAAGAGGGAAAAAATTATTGTAAAATGAATACTTGAAGTGCGTTGTCAATCACCTCAGTTTGGTGATTTAGTGTACTTACTTTTTCAGTGCCAAAAGTTTGGAAGAAATTCTCTGATACAATAATGATCTTTTTTGTTGTTTTATTTTAGACTTTGGTTGTTCACAATAAATTAATAAATAGTTTTGTTATTTTCTTCAATGTCTATACTTAACAAGTTTTTAAAAACTCACTCAAAACTACCTAAAATTATTGTAAAATAAATATTTCTAAGTGCGTTGTCAAGCACTTCCATTTGGGGACTTAATGTACTTACTTTTTTAGTGCTAAAAATTTAGATTATCAATTAAAAAAATTAATGTGAACAAACCCAAAAAAATTGTATGTATGAAAATGAGATTAATATGATTACTGAGTTCATATTCGGGAGGACTTTTAAGATTCTACAACAAGACAAATAATACACATGATTATGTACATAATATTACCTTACCCTTCAAATGAACAAGTTATAAAATTTTAAAATTTCAAAAAAAAATCCACCAAATATTTAAGCATGTGTTAAGCTTTGTGCAATGGCATATTCTTCTGTGGAGAATTTGTTTGACATTTTTGCATGATACGCTTTACCCAATCCCTTTTGTGTGCACTACTTTGATTTAGGAGATAAGTGTTTAGTGTAGAAGTCAGTTAAGTGACTACGTAATGGGAGACTTTGGATTACATGTTGGTTAAACACCTACGTATTACAAAAGGGGGTCACTAGTGTTGGAAATGAGAATACATAGAGACTCAAAATGTGTTTGAACACTCTGATGCTCATGCAAATGGAAGTATCAGAGAGCACTAAGGGGGTCAAAACACTCTTTGTATAGTATGGAGCATTTTTTGAACACGAGGATACTAGAACATGTTTCAAACTAATCATGGATATTGTGAAGGTACATGAATGTGTCAAATATCATTGTACAAATGGGATTGTAAAAGTATGCACATAAGAGCAATTTGCACAGGTCTAGAATAATTGTACGAAAGGATTGTGTTTTTGCAAGAGGGTCCACAGACAACGGGGAACATACATATTTATGGAGGGGTGTAAAAAATAACATGAAGAACACCTTAATAAAATATATCTAAGGCATGTGGAATGTTTGTGAATGGGGATTATACAAGGGAAAGAGAAAATATTGGACCGCAATTCTAAATTACCTTGAGAAAGGTGAAGGGTTTCCTTATTTAATTTGTGAAACTAGGGGCATGTTGTGGACGCCACAACACACCCCTTCCCATTAAACATGAATTCCTCCTGAAAGTCACTAGAGAGGATAGGTTACAAGGATATCAAAGAATGACATCACCCTATTATGTTATAATCTCATCACCTCTTTCAATATTCCCATCACCTCTTGCCACATAACCCATTGTATCTTTTCTAGTTACTAATCAGAAAATATCCACTCATTGATGTGTTGAGTTTATCTTGCAAATACAATGACAGTTGGGATAACCATGTCTAATTTATATATCATTCAATAATCAAGGATACACAATCACATGTCGATGGATGCACTATGAGCAAGCATAATGCCCTCTTAGTTCACAATAATTTCCTCACTTTTGGGTTGGTTATCACTCCTTGGGCATTAATGAATTCTGTGTTGATTGTGTTACACATAGTGGGTGATTATGGGGTATTCTTGTAGTGCCCACTTCCCTTTGACACTTTTAAGATTGATCATGATACTGCTGACTATATTATGGACATTATTATAGTTTTGATTTAGTATGGTGTTAGATGTCAGATCATGGATTATTGTTGACTCTGATTCATATATGATGCATGATGATTGTTAGAGACATTTTATATAGATGTTGACATGTTGTTGGACATGGTTATATATATATATATATATATATATATATATATATATATATATATAATATATATATATGTTGTTAGGACATGTGATATTTGGATATATTGAGTAGACCGAGAAAATTGAATTTAAAATTGATGATTATATAGTTGCTGAGGAAATTGCAAGTGATATTGTTGATTTTCTGGATGTTGTTGTGATTCATATATATATTGATGATTTTGAAATTATATTATATTCATTTTGATGTTCTGATATGGCCACGAGGCCGAAGGGTTATTTGTATTGTGTAGGTTAAAACTATCACAACAAACATCGGGGGATTGGAGACCAACCACATTGGAATTTTAGATGAATTCAACAAGGTCACCATCGCAACTTGTATTTGTTTGTGTGTGTTTGAATGTGTTAGGGATTCCCATGGGGGGGAATAAATTTTAAATGTGAGCAAGGGTTATGTGTATTTATTTATTTGATTCCTTTTTATTGATGTTTGTATGTGTTTATTAAGTGATGTGTTTACCCCCTTTCATTATTTATTAATTGTGGGGAATTAATGTGAGTAATCATATTTTTATGAATTAATTAATCAAAATGGGTCATGAGAATGCAATTAATAGAGTTGTTGGCTCTTGGATCAAATGTTGTAAGTAATGTGTAAGGGATATGTAAGTTGATTTTGGAGTAAGAAACACTCCACCTTCTTGAAATTCGAATTTGTCCTTGGAAGCTGATTTTGGAGACTTGTGGGACAAGTTAAACTTGTCCCATGCCTCTTAAATTTATATACCAACATTGCCTTTAGTTGGAGGGTTAAATTTAGACATTTTTTGTGTGTTTTTGTAAGCCAAACTGAATGTTTTTATTGCACTTTCTTACATGCTTTTAATGTCAGCCCTTTAGGGTGTGGGATTGTTTTGGAGTGTGTAAGTAATCTATCATATTATTCACCTACCCATTTATTATGCATTGGAGAATGAAGTTGACTTTTGGGGTTGGGGTTGAGGATGTGTGATGTGGTATCCTACATGGATTCACCTCATCCTCTTCCCTTCCCTCTTCTATAAAATTTGAATTCCTTGCCTTGTTTTGGGTTGCTTCACCTTGTAGAATTCATTCTTGGGTGAATTCCTTGCTATTTTGGGAGCTCTTACTATTGGAGAAGTTTGAAGATTGTTGCATGGTTTTTGTTTGGTGGATTTTTGGATTGTTGTTTGGAACTTGTGAAACTCCATCATGGAGAGGTAAGAGCCTGGCTCTTGAAATGCTCTTTTTTTTATGAATGTAAATGTTAATGTGTGAATATTTTAGCATGTTTGTGGGTTGTTGGGTAGATGGCGTAGCTATGGAGTAGGAGAAGACTATGGGGTTCATTTTGTGGGAGGCACAAGTGTTTTGGGGAGGTAAAAGTGTGGAGGGAGTTGGGATTTGGGTTCCACCTTACAAAGAAATAGCTTGCATTTATTTACTCATTATGGGGTGCCATAAGAGGTTGGGGAGGCATTAGGAAATGTGAGGAATAAGGGGTACTTGGGGGGAGGCATAAGGAATGTTAGGGTTTTGATATACTATATTTTGGTGGTTTGTACTTCAGGTAGTGATACCCATTTTCCCTTTTGGGAGGCATAAGAAACATCCCTCATAGTTTCTTGCTCCTTTGGCTTGCTTGATGAAGCCTCACTAATGTTTGTCATGCTTTAATGCAGTTTTAAACTACATTTTGTTTTAGATTGTGTTTTATTGTGAAAATACTGCATGAGTGTTTGTGGAATCCTATTATTGCCATGATTTGCATCACATCTCTTATTGCTTTGTGGTTGGGGCTCAGGGGCCAATGAAGAAGGATGGCTTCTCCTTTTCATTGGATGTCTTGGTTGGGTGGAGAGCATTTTGTTTCCCCTGCTCTTGTGGTGATCAAATTAGAAGAATGAGAAATCTACATGTTTGTTGGTGTGTGTGACTGTTCAGTCATCGTCCACATCACCTAGGTGAGTCATCTCGCCTAGCGAGAGTCATAGGTCTTAGGAAGTCAAATGATAAGTGTCAGATTCTATCATAGAATCTGACATTGTCATTTGCGTCAATGCGTCATAGAAGTTACATTCCTTATTTGGAATTGTAACCCCTCTTCTAGTGGCATCATATGCGTCAGTCAACATCATATGTGTTAGTGGCGTCATTGAGTTTATTTCCATGTTTAGGCATGGGGGTTACACAACACCCCTATTTGTACTTCCTTTTTTTTGATCTATGAGTATGAGTAGACCCATTCTTCTTACTTGCAATCTTCTTTCCATTGTTTTGAATCTTGCGTATTGCATTGGCTTGACGTTACCATCAAAGTGTAACTTCGTTGTGGTGCATCGCTTTTCAACATCAGTTCTCGCGAATCCCTCTTTCTTGGTATCAGAACCAAGAAGTTAAGCGCGTCACCCCCAGAGTAGTTCTGGGATGGGTGACCTCTCGGGAAATTCCCGGTGTCACTTCCTCTTAATATGTCATTGGGCCTGATTGGGTGTATACCCGGCTCCATCGTGCGGGAGGGTATTGGCGTAGCAACTAATTAACATGATTAGATCCCTCTCCACCATTAGTTTGAGCTTTTGGTGTGATGGTTAGTCGTTTGATATCAGAGCCAGACAGTTAAGCGTGCCGGCCCTAGAGTAGTGTGGCGATGGGTGACCTCCTGGGAAATTTCCAGTGTCACTGCCTCCTAATGTTGTTGGGCTTGATTGGGTTTATACCCGGCTCCATCGTGCATGAGGGTGTTGACGTAGTAGCTGAATAACACGATGAGATCTCTCTCCACCACCAGTTCCAACTTTTGGTATCAAAGCTAGTTTTGGTAAATGTGCACTCTTCGTTTCTCAGTTGTTTATTACTTCTGGTTTCTTCTCATTTCCTCATGTGCAAGTTTTTTTTTCGATTATCATTTTGGAATTATTGCTCACCTCGTATTGAGGTTTCAACAGTTGCAAGTTAAGGTATTTTGTTGGTTTGCTTATCACCTGAGTTCGTATTTGGATATTTCTAGATCTTTGTGGCTGTTGTTTCTGGGTTGTTTGTGTGTTTCTTGTTGTTTGTGTTCAGATTCAGCACCTGCAAGGTAAAAGAAGAGCTCATTTTTTGGCATAGACCTGTGATTACTGGTTGGGATCGTTGTTTTTTCTTCACCAGTGTATACTCAGACTATTCCGATATTTTTCCTCATCACTGTGGTTCCTTGCAGTCTCGAAGTTACCTCTGCCTAGTCTCAAAACGTTTTTGCGAGCCTACTGAAAACCTTTCACGTTTTTGCCTGGTCTCTCACGTTTTTTGCAAAACCTCTCACGTTTTTGCCTGGTCTCTCACATTTTTTACAAAACTACTCACGTTTTTGCACTATTCCCCATGTTCAAATATGTTGCAGGCATTTTTTGGTTGTTCTGAGTGTTTTCTCCTTGTACAGGCGTTTTTGCACTATCCTTAGGCATTTTTCTCTTCACTATTGCGTTTTTCTCCACTGTTTAGGTGTTTTTGTGGACTGTTCAGGCATTTTTTTGGACTGTTCAGGCATTTCTTTCAGCTGGCGTATTCTTGCAGTGGACAGTAATATTTTTTTGCAGTGGACAATTACTTTTTTACCTGCCTTTCATCCCCACGTGGCTTTCTCAGTCCGCTGCCAGGTAATATCTTTCCAAAAATACGTTTTTTATTCACTTTTCTTAAAAAAACGTGTTTGTATTCTTTTTACCTTATCACTTCTCTTAAAAACATTTTGTTTCATTACTTTTAAAAGGTATAAGGTAAAAACATTACATTTTATTGGCATTGTAAAATTTGGTCTTTTGGCTGCTTGTATTTTTAACCTTCCGTCGAGTGCCGAAGACGAAGGGTGAGGTCCGGGATTGGCAGGTGGCTAATCCCCCCTCGCAATAAAAACAAACCATATCTCAAATTCCATGCCATTTCCAATGGACATACATATGACACCTTTTGCATGTGTTTAGGGTGCTTTTTTAATCTGTTTGCAGGCTTATTGGCTTTTTCTCATTAGTTACAGGAATTGGTTTTTGTTATAACTTTTGACTCGTTGCTCGGTTTTGAGAACTTCTTTATTCAAAGTTGCATGTTTTTTCACACTCTAGATGATGGGATAATTAGTTTTGTAAATGCACTAATTTTATAAAGTGCCACATTATGGGGGGGTGTCTTTGTTTTGCTTAATTCAACTCATTTTTTGAGCCTTGTTCTATTCCTTTTTTTCATGGACTTGTGAGCACGTCCACCATAGTCTTACGACAAAGGGATTCTTTCGTGTGACGTGAGACACTATTTCTCACAAGGCTTTCTCTTCCCCTTCTTGTTTTCTCTCGTTCTTATGCTTGCTTACAGTGTCGATCTGTTGCGCCCTACGAACCTTGATTGTTGTCTCCACCATTGTGCGTTATTATGATAATTACAAGGTGAGTGACAAAATGGTTCTCGGAACACAATCACATCTAGTTGTAATCAACGCACTAAAATATAAAGTGCCACAAAAGGGGGGGTTAATCTTGTGTTCCTTGGAGACTCCTCTCATCATGGACATTGAATTTCATTGCTCCATTGTTCAACGAGGACCAGGAAACTACCTAGAATGGAAGAGTGGGATACTCGATCATTGTATTATGTACAATTTGTTACCACATCTTCTTGGGTTGGCACTTAAACCTATTGACTGCATTCATCACCAAAATTGGTTGAACGAGAATGATATGGCATACAGGCTTCTTTATCTTACTATACTGGAGGACCTTCAACATAGATTAGAATTCACTGAGTCTGTACACAGAGCTTGGATCTTCATTCAAAATTTTCATGGAGACTTTGATCCTCCTTCATCTGGTTATGAATCTTCTGATGATCTTGCATCTATGGAGGAAAGTGAGTTCACTAATAATTTTTCTTACGAAGGGCCACCCCCACATATTTATGTGCATGCTCCTTCAGAACTTAGTATTGCTGCTATCATAGTTTCTAGTGACTCTCCTCCACAAGAATCTTCGGTTGAATTCTTACCTACGTACCATGCTACCTTAGATCTTAGGTTTTTCCCATCATGAGCATCTACTAATTCCGTTTATTCTAGCCTTGAGATTCTTCCATCCCCTGTTGCTTCCAGATACTTTGAGATTTCTTCCTCAAAGGGTTCTTATAATCCTCCACAACAGGACATTGATTTCCTTGACTCAGACTTGGATGATATGCTCGAGGATACCGACATCACAGTGTAGCATGTTCTTCAACCTACTATCTCTTCCGAGATCAGAGTTTCCATCCCACCAGCTTCCACTGACTCTTCTCCGTAGCAGGTTCTTTTGCCCCTTCAGGGCTCTCTTGATGATATATCTATATTTGCAGACTCTCACCTTATGGAGATTGATAGGATTGTCACCGCTTCTCTTGATATATTATCTCCTTCTCATATTGGGCCACCTTCCGGCATTATCCATGTTCCTCCTACTTCTGATCACAGAACTTTGGTCCCTTTAGATTCATTAGGAGTCCATCAGAAATCATCTTCCGGGGGAGCTAGATAGCGATCATTTATTTTCCTCTTCTCCTCTTCTTCTTTTTAGACAGATGTTGTTTGTACATGGGCACCTTATCAGGGCTTTAGTTTTCGGGGCCCATTGACACATCTTTCTTAGTTTCCTAGGGGAGTCTTCTTTTTCTGTTCTGGCTTACCTTGACCTCTTCCTCAGCTTCAATGAAGGGGGGGTGTTGGTGTGTGTGACTGTCTAGTCATCGTCCACATCACCTAGTGAAAGTCATAGGTATTAGGAAGTCAAATGACAAGTGTCAGATTCTGTCATAGAATCTGACATTGTCATTTGCATCAATGCATCATAGGTGTTACATTCCTTATTTGGAATTATAAATCCTATTCTAGTGGTTTCATATGCGTCAGTGGCATCATTCATTTTCTTTCCATGTTAAGGCATGGGAGTTACACAGCACCCCTATTTGTACTTCCTATTTTTCAATCTATGAGTATGAGCAGACCCATTCTTCTTACTTGCAATCTTCTTTCCATTGTTTTGAATCTTGTGTACTGCATTAGCTTGATGTTACCATCAGAGTGCAACTTCGTTGTGGTGCATCGCTATTTGACATCGGTTCTCACGAATCCCTCTTTCAATGTTGCTTTTCTGGAGCTGAGAAAAATACAAGTTTGACATTCCTTGTTGAGATTATTCTTATTGTAACCCCTTCCCACTTTGAAGTGTATGACCTCGTACATTATTTGTGATGGAAATATGTGTTGCATTGGCTATGAAAGTTGTAAATTGAATTGTGAAAGAGATATACTCTATTCTCTATTTTTGAATAAATGTGGAAGAAATTGTATTATGTATATTGTAATTTAGGAAGAAGACAAAGTTATGATAGTCCCTTACGAAACTACTTTTGTAAACCATTTCCCCACTTGATGTGGATGCCAATTTAATATACATTTTGTGTTGAAGAGTTACTATGTTTTGGAAATGAAATCCCCTTTGAATGTGAAATAAATATACTCAATATTCTATTTGTAAAAAGGAATCTAATGTGAAGGAGTTGTGATTGTAAAGTTGTATTTGATAAAAAAAAAAAAGACGTTGTAAAAGAAATCTTTTCAATCAAATAGATGTTCTTTTACCTTATACAATGAAGTTATTATTGTTTGAAATCTACTTTGAAAATGTTGTACAACTCTTTGTTCGAATGTGGAAAATGTATTCAGAATTATTCCATCCTTTGTGTTTGAAAAGAACATTTTTTTGAAAGGAAATAGAAATTGCTTTGTTGTTTCTACATTTTTATTGAAGGAAATAGAACATTGTTATATTGGATTAGAATGAAATCATATTTTGAATTTTGGTAAAGGTAATGGATCAATTCGAGTTGGAAGTTGTAGAGCTCGGCTAGATGATTTTTCAAACTGGAAAATAATTATGAGAAAACATACAAAATGACCCTACATACTAGGAAAGACATTTGAAACATTAATACAAGCTAAGAAAGATCAAAATGATCCCAAACAAACTATAATACTTAAGAAATTTTCATAGAACCTTTCAAAATTGAGCTCAAACAATTTCTTAGTCATTTTTACTGTTAAATTGGGGAAATTTGAATTGATCTTCAATCAAAAAATTTAATCCTTGAAATATATCCTAAATTCTTCCAAGTGAAATCCTCCATGTCTGTTCGGCATGATTGAGAAAGAATAAATGGTGGATTTGAACAAATAATTGATAAGTTAAAAATACCAGTTCACTTTCTAAGTGACATAAAGACATTTTCTCAAAATTGACCCCTTAAATTTTTTCAAAATTAAAAATTAATGATTCTTGTGCAAAGAGGACTTTGAGAGATTTCCAAAATGTCCTCGTTTTCCCAAAACCGAGTTCTCTATCAAAAGTTATGGCCTTTTGAAGTTTTTCTTGATTTGGCATCATAAATAATCCTAGCTATAAAAAAAAACCTGAATTTTCCCTTAGTGCTTTTTGGTAAAAAATGCCAAAGGAACAAATTTCCCTACCGCTTCGTTAACCCACAGGCCTTACTTTTTGTCAAAAATCACCTAATTCCGAAAAAGAAATTTTGGGAAAATTTCCCCCGTGGACCCGCTGCCCCACTTTTGCCTTTTCTCGTCTTTCACAGACCCGCAAAATCAAACATAACCTTTTAAATTTTTTGGGAAATTTTTCTAAGTTTCCTCCACCTCCCTGCTGGCCCACAACTAATTAGGTGTTGCCACGTTGCATCATGAGGCATCGGCGGAGAAGTGGGTTCCTTTTTACCTTTTACGTTTCATAATTTTTTTAAAAAAATTCTAAAATTTCCGTGCTGGCCCGCCTACCCGCAGCGAATGGATGGATGACACATGTCTTCATGATACGTTAGTGGAGGCACAATGATTCTCAAACCTTTAAACCTTTTTCTTTAAAAATTCAAATTATCTAAGTTTGCCCTGTCGGCCCACTCCCTCGCTTGGAAATTGGGACTAACACGTGGCGTCTCTACGCGCCGGTGGAGAAGTGGGTAATTTTCAACCCTTTTTCCCTTTCAAAAATAAATAAATATAATAATGAAAAAAACTCAATTTTACCTCTTGCAAACCGCCTTCCTGCCTAGGCATATATTTTAGACATATGTCCTTAGCGGATCCCTAGTTCAAAATTTTCCTTTTAGGCACGAAGCCCTGCCATAGGCTTGCGGGCGTGAGGAGGTGAAATGTGCTTTTCACCCAAGAGTGCTAAGGGAAAAATTTCTTCCTCAAGCCCGTAGGCCCACCTTTGGGAAAAATTTTCCTCCCAAGGTCCACCGGCCCATAACTTGAAAAATATGAGGAGTTAGGAGGAATTCTTTAGATTATTGGAAAGGTGACTTACTCCTATCCCAAGGTCCTATTCGTCATGTCACGTCATTAGTGTCAAAATCCAATCAAGAGATCCCTATATAAACACAACATACATACCATTATAATGGCAAGAAATTCTAAGGACAAAGACTATCTACATACTAACAAAGGGAGTGCATTTTGGGCTGATTACTCTACAAACACTGCATAGGAGGGGGAAGTGCTAAATTCCATCCCACACAGTTACATCTTATCTAGATTTAGCTAGCTATCTTGATGTCATTAGCGTGAGGGAAACCTAGGAGAACTATTGCACACACATGCACATAGAATTACATGGATTCTGAGATGTAGTGCAATGCTCGATCGTAATCTCATCCTTCAAATGAATACCGAGGCTAGTCTAATTTCTCATAATGCATTTTTTAATCCAATTTGATGTGTTCTTGAGCTTATGTAGGTAGCTAGGGATTATGTTGTAGATTACAGGTAACTTGACGATCCAAGTGTGACATATAAGTGACCAATGACAAACAAGTGTGAAGCCCTAAAGACACAAAAGAAATTAGGATCTGAGCTACAATTCAGTGATGGGAACCCATGAGAGGCCTTTGGTGCCTTAGGCACTCTTGCCCCTTTTCAAGCGCGCATGTCCAACCTGTTAGCATATTCCAAAATCTGTATCGAGTGTTTTCAACATCCTACCTAGCCATTTCATCTGTTGCTGTAGATCAAATATAATTTGTGATAAGAATAAATCAGATAAGTACCTTATCCTTCTCATTTCTTACATAACTACATACTTAGATTACTTAACATTTGTGTTTAATTGTATATCTTTATAGTGATTATGTAATTAGATTTAATATATTAGATTTTAGATTTTATTAAATCAGTTTTGAAGTGTAGTTTTTTAGAAATTAAACGAGCATGTGAAAGTTTATTAGAAATTTAAAGGTTACGTGACATGTTATTAAAAATTAAACCATGAAATCACATCTTATCATTGAAATAGGTTTGGGTGATCTCAAGTGAGCCTCAACTGATGTTGTCAAGTGCTATTTTTTAGAAATTAATGGAGTATGAGACAATTTATTAGAAATTTAAATATTACGTGGTAGTTTATTAAAAATTAAGATGTCAAATCACAACTTATCATTGCAAAAACTTTGGGCGAGCTTAAGTGAGTAGCAAATAATGTTATGAAGTTGTAGTTTTTAAGAACTTAAAGGAGCACATGACATTTTTTGTAGTTCATTAGAAATTTAAAGATTATGGGGCAATTTATTTAAAATTAAATGACAATATATTATAAATTTAAATATTACGCATAGAAATTTACTCAAAATGAAAAAATCAAATCACATCTTATCATTGCAACAACTTTGGGCAAGCTCAAGTGAGCCTCAAGTAATGTTGTGAACTACTAGTTTTTCTAGAAAGTATCTGATTGTTTATTAGAATTTTAAAGATCATATAGCATTTATTAAAACATTAAAATATTAAATCATATCTTATCATTGCAATAATGTGGGTAAGCTTGAGTGAGCATTTACAATTATACTTGTTGATGGATGACACATCCCAACTAGTGGAGGCCCCCTTCACGTGCACTTTTATCCCTTTTTCTATACATGCATGTGGGTCTTGAATGGTGCGAAACTAAAATAGACTGAAACTTGTTTTGAAAGTAATTAAACTTATTAGATTTTTGAAAATAAAACATTATATATATTTCTTCTTTATTAATTTATACCTATGTGAATATTTATTTCTTCCTTATGACTTATGTATCTATTTCAACAAAATATCCACATTAAATAATTTGTTTCAAACTAAATCCTTAGACACTAACTCTTAAGCAACTAATAGGCTATACTAGTAATTACACATGAGTTATAAATTACACCAGAGAGGATAAAAATGTTAAGTTTGTTAGAATTGTAATTTACAACGAAGTATATGCAAAATTAAAAATAAACAAATTTTTTTTCTAGAAAATGAGAATAATCAGGGACATGGCAAATTATTATAGTGCAAGCTTATTTTTTAGATTGCTTCATTTAGCATCACCAATAATTGCCACAAGAACATTATCCCTTTTTAAAATGAATGAAATGGATCCCATTTCTCTCAACAATTTTGCAACAATCTTAGAGTTAGTTTTAGTTATAATGTGGCAATGAACACATATATCATAAGAGACACTATGGGTCAAAAGTATTCAACCAACTCCAATGCTCAAGTTCTGTCCCCAGTCCTATTATGATTATTGCAGAGGGAGAATGAGATGGAAAAAAAAGCTATACATTAATCCTCATAAATTAGTAATCCCTAGACCCTTTATTTTTCCATTAGCAGGAAATTAACTTGTTGAGGCATCTAATGTTGTAATTTTTTTCTCCTTGACTTTGGGCTCTACATATGATTAGTGAAATAGAGGATGAGTTTACTAAATGTCCATGAATCTGTGAAATAGTGAAACACACAAAAACAAATCTATGTTTGTGAATTTGTGTCAAAATCATGGCAAGGTGTTTGTGAACATGATATGTGCTAATTCGGTGATAATGATATTTATATGGCATTGGTTGAAGGAAATAATGATATGAGTGCCTTCGGCCTTGTCTTGAAAATATTTTTCTGTCTGATGATGCCAACAACTTAAAATTATACTGTTGAATTATTGACTTCAAGAATGTTGATCTGAGTATCCACATCCCTCCGTCACATTGTCTAATTGAATGTAAGGTAGTAATATCTCGATTACACCTATCAATTTAAGAGCCGATCCCATTCCCAAGAGTCATCAATGGCCAATATCTCATATATATTTTAAATAGAGTGAGGGAAAATTGGGGTGGATAGTGTAGAATGTACTGATATGATATTCCTTTTTGAATTAATTACTTAAAGATGGAGATAACTATTCTTTGCTTCCAAAAAAGGCAATGAAAATTGCGATGAAAACTTACATGTTTTGATGCTCCCATGGCTCGCTCATGACCATATATCTGCCTTCATTAACGTTTCCACAACACCAGCCACCAAAGGATTCAATATATCCTTCCTTTCAACCCCTGTTAACATTTCTAGGATTACCCCTCTCTTTCTCAAATAGAGCAAAGTGGAATTAGTGGAGTTAGAATTGACCCCTGTAGAGGGTCTTCCTCCATGCATAGAAAATACAACATATCTCCTTTCGGTGCAGCTCACGCCTATTTTAAAAAAATCCATTCACAAATAAGAAAAACATTTTCAAGCTCTTCTATGCCAAATTTGTCCAGATGTAGTAGTCTTTGACACAATACAATATTGGGTTCCTGTGGCTGCCGCTAATTTAGCATCAATGCTGTGACTATTGGATATTTTTTCGGGCATAACAAGGCGCTAAAATAAAAGAAGAAATGACATCAAGAGACTTGATGAAGCCTCTTGTCTATTTCTCTTCCTCCTACATCACCTAGAGGTCATTTGAAGCGTGTGGTGGGATGCTTTGGTGGCTGCTCTACCATGGCCATAAAAAATTTCTTTGAAATTCAAGTTTAGCAAATATTTAGAAATAATTTTAGCAAAAACCTGTGTTTGCATTAGGTCCTCTTTTGCCATGTGATCAAACGGATCAGGTAGAGGATGTTAATGCTTATAGGTTATGGTGATTGAAAAAGGAGGAGGCTTGTTAAATTATTTATACGACTTATCATGGAGGAGTTGATGTTTGGAGTGGAAGTTGAGAGAGGAGAGCATGGCAAATTTGAAGGGAATGATATATGTAAATTTTTGAAGAAGATCATGGTGGAAGAATAGGGGAGGAAATTGAGATCAAAATCTATAGAGATATGGAGTGTGTTCAACACTAAAATATTGTGCCGAGGTGAGGATGGATCTCAAAATAAGTGTAATGATAAATTTATTCTAGGGTTAAGAGATTTGAAAGGAATTGAGGATTCTAAATATCTAGGATTGTAAATATCTAGGACTGTAAAAAAATATCTAAAATTTGGCAACCTCTAAAGTTAAATGTCAAAATTTGACACTTTCTAGCAAGGGCATCTTCAAAGATGGGCGCCTACTGAAAAATTATGGGAATAAAGACTCCCTTCGAAAAAACATCATGCCAGAAGGAAAAATGTCCTTACTCCGGAATAATTAGAGACTGATGTTATAATTGATTAGCTCCCCTCATTCATGAAATAATCAAATGTGTTGGAATATTTTGACTTTAATTGAATGACACTATAATTTTGATTCCTTTTTAAATATTTAAAATATTAATTTAAAAAAAATTCACCCACAACTAAATTATTTAAGCCCATAAACTGAGAGGGTAAAATAATTAAGAAAAATTGTGGATCCTCGCAATTTTTAATATGTAAAAGAATACATAACCTCAACATTTGTGGGGCCACCTCATGAGGATGAGAGAATATTAAAACTAGTGCCTGCCCCTAGAGGAGAGAGTCTATTCCTAAAGGGTTGTTGACGGAGGGGATGTTACTAGAAGTGATATGAGTGGGTCAGGGAGGTGCTGAAGATCTCAAATAACTAACAACATGAATTCTTAGTGCATGTTCAATCGCGTGAAATATATTAATTTTTAAGACAATCATATGATAAGAAACATCAAGTTGACCTACATAGAAGCCTACACTTAAAGTAAATATAAAATCAGCCAGAGATCATTGATCAATGTAAACATAGATACAAATGCAAGAGGCAAGCACAAAATTACACATAGGTAATTAATATAAGCCATGGAAGAATTCAATGATGGATATCTAATCATCTCTAGTACCTTTTAGAAAGGAAGTTCAAATACTTCCAATCACAGTTTGTCTTGCATTGGCCTGAAATTGAAGCTTTGAAATTTGTCTTCCATAAAAAGAATTTTGTTTCATCAATTATGGGACACATTAAATTTAAAATAGCTAGATTGGAAGGCTTACCACAACGTAGTCATGGGAGTGGCAGAAAGTCTAAAATTTATTCACCACAATTGTTGAGACAAAAGAATTACAATAAATGATAGAATGGAAAGTTAATTTAATTTTTTAAAATACTATTACAAGATCAATTCTATTACAATGGCTTAGGATAAAATTATATAGTTTATTAATTTATATGCAATAGTGGAATTTCCTTGTCGAAAAAGTAATTAAATTCAAGAGAGTGAAGTGTGAATGCATTTTTCTGATATGATAATGTATTTTCTATTTTCTTTGTATTGAATTGTTGAACATTTTTGTGGACTAGGAGAAGGCCCACTATCTTCTGTAGCCTTGGATGATTGTACTGTACATGGTGGAAGCATGATCGACAGGTCAACATCAGTGAGCATAATGTGACCGTCAACTTGTAGGAGAATATTCTCAGGCTTGAGGTCTTTGTACACTACATCCATCTCGTGGAGGTGTTCCAACGCCAATACAGTGTCCATGGTATAGAAATTTTCAAAAAAATAAAACAACTAATTTTATTCAACAACATGGTTTTCAATATGAAGTTATAAGAAATGTTTAGAACCCAAAAACCATAAATAACTCCCATTATCAAAAAAATGAATCAGTTTCTCGATAGGTGATGGGTGAAATGTATGTAAATAAGTTGAGCCTGTAACAAACCAATTAACTAAAATGTGAAATTATCTAAGTTAATCTAAGTAGAAACAACAATATAAATAACTAGTATAAAGTGAAATATCGATGCTAAATATTTTATTTTGATATTTAAATGAAGTAGAATAAATGAAATAGAATGAATAAGATACTAACATGAAGATGACTTACCTCACAGTATGCTAGAATCAATCATACTGATTTTTAAATGGGATATGCTATGAAGGTGATTCCTTGGGATTGTAGCAACTATAGATCTAGTTGGATTGGGGCACCTGGGAGAGGATTGAGGCGCCTTCCGGTGCCGAGGTATATATTCTAGGCACTCCGATCTGTAGAAAATCTCAGGATCTAAATCTAGTAGTGTTGCAAATTCTTCACAATTTCTTTTTTTTTTTCATAATATCCTTGCTTATGTCGTTGTGATTCCAATATGAAGATCTACCTGCAAAACCCCATTCAAAGAATAATATTCCAATAAAATAAAAATGCATATGAATAGGTTGGATTGACCCTAGCTGCCACAATGGTGGACTTACAACTAAGCACTACACTACATTCTAGACCCCATGTATTTCTATGTGCCTAGGGTGCCCTAACGCCAATGACACATAATAAGGGACAATAACTAGATATACAGATGTAAATGGTGGATGGAATAGAATGAATACAACCCTTTCCCCCTATGCTTGTGTGATACAAATGTAAATTATGCCTAAATGTAGTCCTTTTCCTTAGTAGATAGCTAGCCTTTGATATATGATAGTCTACCCTAAATATAATGAGTATGCTATGTTTATATATGGAAATCTTGTTCAAATTTTTACAATAATGCCTTAACATGCCGACTAGTACCTAGGGGAAAGAACAGGAAAATGACAAAGACCGACCTCAAATAGAAAAATTAGACCCAAGTGTTATAGAGACCAGTGTGCCTAAAATCATGGACTGGGGTAACGATGAGTTCCCAACACTACCCTAGGTGCCCCATTTAAGGACCGAAGACAATAATCAAGAAAACTACAACACCTAAGACTCCCTAAGAGACGACCAAAACTTTGTAGACAATTGATGACTGTACCAAACAAATGAAGATAACGACTGACTAACTGACGACCGGACTAGGGGATAAGTTATTAGTGAATATTCTTATCACGCGAGACCCATATATAAAATGAAATACTTGGTGGTATGAATGTAATATTAAGTGCATTATTTTGTGACTACATTTGCCCCCACTTTATGTTGGCAAGTGGAAAGCTCAGTAATATAAAGTAGATAGAGATGCGTACCTGAGAGAAGTTGGAGAATCCAATGCTGTAGTATAATGCACAAACATGTAGTAGAAGCATGCCAAAATAATAATAGAAGTGTGCCAAACCATGGATCACCAGGTTGATCCATGTAACAAAGTGAAAAAGTGTAAATATCGAGATGAAGTGCACTAAATGAAAGTGATGATTAGGATGTATGATGAGATGGCGTAGGGAGTGATCAGCTCCTAACCCAAAAAATTGTATACGAATGAACAATTGGAGGATTTGGGAATCCTGCCGCCACAGGAAGAGTGTAGGGAGAAAAGCATGTTATTCTCCAATCTGTAACTACATCCTCAAGAATTAGCTACTGTAGAAAGACTCAAATCATATTTTTTTGTTTTCGGATCTTGGAAATTTTGATCAAACAGTTGACCCATATAGGAGTGGTATAGAAAATACACTCTTTCCCCCACTCCACAGGTGTCACCGTAATGTGATAGTTTCCAAGTTAGGTAATTTGGAAGTGAACACGAAATGTATGATGGATTCCAAGTTAGGTCATCTGGAAGACAGTGCAAAATATAGAATACATTCCCAAGTCGGGTCATTTGGAGAAGTGATGAATGTAATCTCCCAACTTAGGTCATCTAGGAGGCTGCACGTAAATCCCAAGTTAGGTCATTAGGGAGGCCAATTGTGTTGAAAATGTATTGGTTGAATGATCTTGATTTGTTATAATTTTGAACGTGTTAATTGATTAATTGATTGGTTGATTATTCTATTGGTTACTCGTGGAGATATTTTATGCAAGTTTTCCCTAGATTAGATCATTAGGGGAGATAAATATAAATTGGTGAATAATCACATGGAAATATTTTTAATCGCTTGTTGCCCCCAAGTTAGGTCATTAGGGGGAAGTGATGAAATGTCGCATAGAAAAATTGTATGTTTGTTTTCCCCAAATTAGGTCATTAGGGAAAATTAATGGTGAAATGTTGCGTAGTGAATTAGTAAATGTTTTCAAATGGTGAATTGGTAGTGTTGATTAATCAAATTTTAATGTAAGGGGAATTATAGGATTTCCCCAATGATATGCCCCCCTTTCGATGAAAGGGGAAGTGATGAAGAGAACAAATGCTAAGTCAAAAGTAAGCAAAAAATAGATAGAAAGTGGTAGAAATTGCTAAACTGTGTAAAAATTGAATGAAAGACAACGTCGAATAGAAATAACACATGTGAAAAAGTGTTTAATATGGTGATAAAAAAAATTAAAAAATAATGCTGCAGACAAGGTGCAAATCAGAGTAGAAATGTGCGCGAGATATGATGAAAATGGTGTAGTGTGTATTAGTTGTGGGAGTAAGCGTGAAATAATGATTATAGTCAAGTAATTGATGAAAAATTAACTATAAATAGTAATTTTAAAAAGTGTTTAGTTACTTAATTTTTTGTTTACGTGAGTGTGAGATCGAGCAAGGGGTGAGTGAAAATTCCACAAGTGAGAGCAGTGCTTCCTAGTCTATTTGAGAGGGTGGCAACTGCCGTAGCATTACGTATAACCACAAAGTTGGTAAGTGTATTGATTTTCAAAAAATGTTTGGTGTATTAGGTGTTTTGGTTGAAATTTTTGCAATTTGGAGATTTTTTAAATTTGTTGGCATTTTTGACTTGAACAAGAGTGGTGAGGGCGCTAGTGACCCCTGGGACTGGAACGCCCAAAAATGAGTGCTAGTGTCCTACTCTTGAGCACCCTAGTTTTACATCTGCGTGTCGTCGTCCAGAATGTGTGAATTTTATGTATAATGGTGCTAAACATGTTTGTAGTATGATAAATCAATGTAGGATGTGATGGACCATGCTAGCCTGTGACACATAACAAAGATGGGTGATGTACCCCACAATATACCCATGTTGACTGTGATATGCGAGAGAGGGTGCACAAATATATGCACATTTTGGTTTCCTATGGGGGAGATGATTGTTACGCTGGAGGATATATATCACATAATGCAATTTATGATTGTTGGGGAGAGAGTAAGGGTTATGCCAATAGAGGATATGGAGTGACAGATGCGAGCTGCTAGACAATATTTTATGGGGACTCAACTACCTACCGAGGCCCATATCAATTTAAATGGTATTTTAGGGTCTAGGGTTCCATGCTTGTAGAAGTTCATAGCAGTTGTGATTGCTTCATGTATAGCCGTAGAGGGAGGAGGTGTAGGCATCTTGTATAAGATGCCAGATATATGTCAATAGATAGAGGAGGAGGGTACTAGATATGCGTGGGCACAGTATGTATTGGCCCGCCTATAAAGAGATCTATACCAATTTATGCATGAGTATCATGGTGGATGGATATGAGCCACCACACTGTTACATGTATGGGCATATGAGCACATAACCATATTGAGACTAGTTGGAGGTCCATGAGGAGAGTGGGCTAGGCCAAAGATATATGCGCAAAGGTGGGTTGATATTCATGGTATAAAGATGACCACATATACCTATAGGGAACTAAAAGATAGGATGGGGCCCGAGGTAGTTATATGGAGGCCATACCATGACTATAGGGGATGGACCAAGGATTTTGCAAAGTTGCGATGTATTGGAAGGAGAGTGTGGTTAGAGGAACGCTTTCTAGGTGTGGCAGATATTTTTCAGGTTGAGTGAGTATCGCATTAGTTTGGCATGGCTCAGGATTTTCCCCTAGATCCATACATATTGTTGTGAGATATTAGAGCACCTAGGAGGGCCGGAGTGAGGCAAGGTCCCATAGCAGAGCAACAAGTGCCGCCAGGGAAAGATGATGTAGACACAATGATATAACTTGTTGATGGAGATGATGCGGGTTACACGAAGGAGTAATGTGCATGGTGGGAAGCTCATTAGTGGGTATTGTTATACCCATTGTGTACAGGTCTAGTGGAGTTACCACATGGGGGAGGAGGGGAGGGGGAAGCTATATTGGTACTTATGTTGGTTAGCTATATTGTTCTATATCATTATGTAACACATTGTAACTTATGTTTATAGGTGATGCCTATTAGTCATTGATAGTGGACAAATCCATACGCACATTAACATGGAATGTGCCGATCAATATGTTTGGTGGAGGTATACTCGAGCATGTGGATGATATTATGGGAGAGCATACCCATCTATTTGAGCCAGTAACCATAACATCTGTAACATGTATAGTGTTGTTAGGAGAGAGCGACGAGGCACGCGAGGAGACTTAACAAGATAGGGAGGCGGTAGGTGGTGGTCCCCTAGTGCAGGATGTGTTTACACGATATGTGGATTTGCAATGTTAGTTCTAAGAGAAAGCTGCAAAGAATACCTTATTACGGAGCAAGGTCAAGTAGTATTGGGGCCGCGAACATCGGCATCACATTGGTGGAGAGGCATCTAATTCTAGGGCTATCACAATACCTGAGAATGATAGTGATGATGATGTTTTATATGTATTAGTATATAATGTAGGGGCATTGCCCCCCAGTGATGAAATGTTTTTGTAATGATGATTATACTCGCTATATACGTATGGACACATGTTATTGATATATGATGAGATTATGTTATTATGTATTGATTTCATAATGTAATTGATGATGTATGGTTGGATGTTTATTGTTTGTATTGTATATGACATGTTATATATCGATCGTGTTTGATTGATGTAATTTTTTACTATTATGTTGATAACGATAAGGTAAAGTATGTAATGGAGACAATGATGGATAACATATGTAATGTGAGTGGTGTATGTTAAATGGAATGTGTAACACGTAGTTAGCGTAATGATGATAGTAACCATAAATGTGTATAGTATAATCACATAATGAACACGTCATAATGTAATATAGTTGTAATATGTTAGTATGGTGAAAGTAGGAGGGGGTGCGATTAACGATGCCCCCTAGTGAGTCAATGACTAGGATAATTTAGGGAAGAACCCTCAATAGTCAAGGATGAGTTGCGTAAGCAAGAGTGCATCATCAGGAAAGGATTGAGTGTGCTAGATGAAATGATGAAGTGTGTGATGAAAGGTTCTTAGGATAGATCCCTCAACAATCATGTAAGAACCGTAAGAACACAAGAGACGAAGGAGATAATACCTATATCCTCTAGGAGATATGATGCCCCCACTTATATGCCCCCCTTTCGCTGAAAGTGGTAGTGATGAAGAGAATGAACGCCAAGCTAAAAGTAAGCATGAGATAGGTAGAAAGTGGTAGAAATTACCAAAATGTGTAAAAATTGAATGAAAGAAAACATCAAATAGAAATAACACATGTGAAAATGTGTTTAATACGGTGCTAAACAAAATTATAAAAATAATTCCACAAATGGGGTGTAAATTAAAGTAGAAACGTGCGAGATATGATGAAAATGGTGTAGTGTGTATTAGTTGTGGGAGTAAGCCTTAAATAATGATTGTAGTAAAGTAATTGATGAAAAAGTAACTATCAATAGTAATTTGAAAAAGTTTTTAGTTACTTAATTTTTTTTACGTGAGTGTGAGATTGAGCACGAGGTGAGTGAAAATGTTGTAAGTGAGAGCAACGTTTCCTGGCTGGTTTGACAAGGTGGCAACCACCGTATCCTTACGTACGACCGCATAGGTGGTAAGTGTATTGATTTTCACAAAATGTATAGTTTATTACGTGTTTTGGCTGAAAGTTTTCCAATTTTGAGATTTTTAAAATTTCTTGAAATTTTTGACTTGGACAAGAGTAGTGAGGGTGCTAGTGACACCATGGACTGGAGCACCTAGAACTGGGCTCTAGTGTCCTACTCTTGGGAACCACAGTTTTGCATCTGGGTGCCCTACTCCAAAATGTGTGCATTTTATGTATAATGGTGCTAAACATGTTTGTAGTATGATAAATCAATGTATTTTGTCTTAAAATGCATTCTAGTGCTGCTTTTGTTGTCATTTTGTGGTGTGTAGAGGAATATCCACTTGAGGGAGTTCCGTGGTGGCTGGAATATGAGTACATTGCTTGGGTTAGTTTTTCCAGATGATGATTGGGATGTGATGGACCGTGTTGGCCTGTGGAACATAACACAGATGGGGGATGCACCCCATAATATGCCCATGTTGACTGCGTTATGTGAGAGAGGGTGCGTAGATATATGCACATTTTGGTTTCCTACGGGGGAGATGGCTATTATGATGGAGGATCTATATCACATACTAAAATTGTTGATTGTTGGGGAGAGAGTACGGGTTATGCCAGTAGAGGATATGGAATGAAAAATTCAAGCCGTCAGACAGTATTTTGTGGGGACTCAAGTACCTACCAAGGACCATATCAATTTGGATGATATTTTACAGTCTGGGGTTCCAAACTTATAGAAGTTTATATAAGCTGTGGTTGCATCATGTATAACAATAGAGAGAGGAGGTGTAGGCATCTAAGATGCATGACATATGTCAGCAAATAGAGGAGGATGGTACTAGATATGCGTGGGCATGGTGTGTATTGGACCACCTATATAGAGATCTATATATCAATTTGCGCATGAGGATCATGGTCGAGGAATATGAGCCACCATACTATTACATGTATAGGCATATGAGCACATAGCCATATTGAAACCATTTGGAGGTCCATGACGAGAGTGGGCTAGACCAAATATATATACATGACAGTGGGTTGATATTCGTGGTAGAAAGATGGACACATATACCTACAGGGAACTGATAGATAGGATGGGGTTCGAGGCGGTTATATGGAAGCCATACCATGACTATAGGGGATGGCTCAAGGATTCTATAAAGCTGTGATGTATTTGGAGGATCATGTGGTTAGAGGACTACTTTCTAGGTGTAACAAAGATTTTTTCAGGTTGAGCGAGTATCATATTGGTTTGACACGGCTCATGATGTGCCCCCAGAGCCATACATATGGTTGCAAGCTATTAGAACACCTAGGAGGGCTAGAGTGAGGCCAGGGCCCACAACAGAGCAATAAGAACCACCAGGGTCAGATGATGTAGATGCAACGATAAATCTTGTTGATGGAGGTGATGCAGGTTGCATCGAGGAGTACCGTGCATGGTGGGAAGCTCATCGGTGGGTATTTTTGTACCCATTGTTCACAGGTCTAGTGGAGTTGCCACATGGGGGAGGAGGGGAGGGGGAAACACATGCCCCTGATCCCATAGCAGCAGTTGTAATGGATCGTAAGTATTTGTATAGTTGTATTGTGTACTTCTTTTGGTTACCTATATTGTTCTATATCATTGTCTAACATATTGTAACTTGTGTTTGTAGGTGATGCATATAGGTCATTGATCATGGACACATCCATTCGTACATTAACGTGAAATGTGTTTATCGATGTGTTTGGTGGAGGTATAATTGAACATGTGGATGATATTATGGGAGAACATTTCCATCTATTTGAGCTAGTAACCTAGCAATTGTAACGTGTACAATGATGCTAGGTGAGAGGGATGCGGCATGCAAGGAGACTTGATGAGCCAAGGAGGTAGTAGGTGTTGATCCCCTAGCGAATGGCGTGTTCACACGGTGTACGGATTCGCAATGTCAGTTATCAGAGCAGGCTATGAAGAATACCTTATTACGGAGGTAGGTCGAGCAGTATCGGGGAAACAAACATTGACGTTGCATTGGTGGAGAGGCATCTAGTTCTAGGGATATCGCAGTACCTGAGAGTGATAGTGAGGATGAGGTTTGATATGTATTAGAATATGATGTAGGGGTATTTCCCCTAATGATGAAATGTTTTTGTAATGATGGTTGTACTCGCTATATATGTATGGACATGTGTTATTGATATATGATGAGATTATAGTGTTATGTATTAATGTCGTAATGTAATTGATGATGTATGGTTGAGTGTTTATTGTTTTTATTTTATGTGGCATGTTATATATCACTCATGTTTGATTGATGTGAATTTGTATTATTATGTTGATAATGACAAGGTAAAGTATGTAATGTAGATGATGATGGATAACATATGTAATGTGAATGGTGTATGTTAAATGGAATGTGTAACGTGTAGTTAGTATAATGATGATAGTAACCATAAATGTGTATGGTATAATCGAAAAATGATCATGTCATAATGTAATATAGTCGTAATATGTTAGTATTGTGAAAGTAGGAGGGGGGACGATTAATGATGCCCCCAAAGCGTGTCAATGACTAGGATCATTTAGTGAAGACACCTCAACAGTCAAGGATGAGCTGTGTAAGCAAGAGTGCATCATCAGTAAAGGATTGAGTGTGCTAGATGAAATGATGAAGCATGTGATAAAAGTTTCTTAGGATAGATCCCTCAATAGTCATGTAAGAACCATAAGAACACAAGTCATGTCTGGACCGCTCACGAGAGCTGAAGGAGATAATACCTGTATCCTCTAGTTGTTGCAATCTATTATGGAAGGTGAGACAATAAATGTCCCTATGTCCATTTATGCGATGGTAATTACAATAATGTTGGTCACTCTGATGTTGTAATCAGTTTTGTGGATAATTGTGGTTGGAGGGTAGGTGAATTAATGTCTCATTAAGTAACACACGCAACACATCATGTGGTCGAGCATGAGGAGAGAAATGTAGAGGCTCACGAGACCTAGGTGGAGTGATGGGAGTATTGTTTTTCCACAGAGCCGGAGAAGAAATATGATTTTTTTGTGGAACGGGTTGAGCTTGTTTGTTTTATATGTGAGGAAAGGGTGGAGATGGTTTTGGATGCTCAACCAGAGGCGTGGGAAAAATACTAGATGAAGCAATTACAAGAGAAATATGTGTAGGATCTACGACATGTGATGATAGAAGATATTTTTGTAGTCCAATAACTTTATAACATTATAAGATAATGAATGACTCACATGTATCATATTGTCATCTTTGTTTGAGTGGAGGAATTAGGCCATGAATAAAATGAATTACTTTTTGAAATCAATAGGTTGGAATATGAGTTGATGTATACAAACATTGAATCGTAAGATATAATCCTTGATAGGTTCAGAAGATCCTTGATGTAAAGAAGGAATGTGGTCATAAGTGGCTTTAGGGCCATTGTTGATGATAAAATAATGGAGGAAGGATTCCTCCATATCATAGAAAGTACTAATAAACCCAAAGGGAAGATGAGTGTACCATTGTAATGCCTTGTCAAAAGACTATATCGAAAGTCCTTAACTAATAATATATCGATAGAATGAGAGGCCACAAGCAAGCGGTAATATAGGACCGGGTTACCATGTAATGAATTGTTGTCAATGGAAGAATAATAGGCTTTAATTTGTAAAGTGAGGGAGTGAACCTGAGATTGGAGTTGACGTAAGACATGCATGAGAGAGATGATGTCTTGTGAAGGAATGGTGGAAGATGGAAAAAATGTATTAAGTAGTTGTAGCTTGCCATTATGAGTAACCATATGAACATCAAGAGGTGACAAAGAAGATTTTGATGCTAATGACACACTGGGAGTGGGTGCCAAGGAAGCTATATTAGGTGTGATAGATGGGATATCCATAGTTATGGTGGGACTAGCATCAGAAACAACCTTAATAGATGAGTTGATCGATGGAGGGACATCTATAGGAGAGGATGGACTAGTAGATGTAGATGATATAATAATAGGAGATGTACCAATAGGAGAAGAAGTGATAAATGGTGGCGAATCATGCACTGTAGTAGATGCAATTTAAGGATAAGGTAACAATGGAACATGATATTCACATTTAGTAGTGTAAAAAGAAGGAGAACCATGACTATCATATGCCTTAATTTAGTATCAGATAGAGCCTAAAAAATGACAATGTTACTAAGGAGGTTATCAATAAGATCATCAACATAATTTGAAGGAACATGCAAAACAGTAGGGGGTGTAGTAGGAGAAGCAATGCTAGAAATGGTAGAGTAATGAGAAGAATTTATATTAGTGGCCAAAATAATAGAAGAATCATTATGGAATCATGAATGATTATCAATACCTAATAAATAGTCAATAAGAGAATCATCTAAAGTTTCTTGTGAAAGGTCAAAAGGAGGATCATAAGTAATCATGAATATAGCATGGTGTGTAATGAGTTAATGCTATAAGATCCTAAAAAATGATAATTCCTATAGGAGAATCTCCAAAAATATTAGGCACATGTTATTGAACATCTAAGAGTTGTTGTTGGATATGATCTGGTGTAGCAAGAGGAGTACTATATAGAGCTTTGAGTTCAGCTATGGCAGCCTCATCATAAATAGGGTTAACGCTAAAGTGAGACATGTTGGGTGAAGAAGATGAGCGATCTTTAGCCATTAGGGATTGATTGGATCCTAGGGCCCATTATTCAAAAAGATGGGTTCACCAAAATGATTAACTAAAATGTGGAATTATCTAAGTTAATCTAAGTAGAAACAACAATAGAAATAACTAGTATAAAGTGAAATGCTGATGCTAAATATTTTATTTTGATATTTAAATGAAGTAGAATAAATGAAATAGAATGGATAAGATAATAACCTGAAGATGACTTACCTCATAGTATGCTAGACTCAATCAAACTGATGTTCGAATGGGACATACTGTGAAGGTGCTACCCTAGGTATTGTAATAACTAGAGATCTAGCTAGATAGGGGTGCATGGGAGAGGAATGGGGTGCCTACAAGCACCTTGGTTTTTTATTCTAGGCGCTCTGATACATAGAAAAGCTCAGGATCTGAATCTGGCAGTGTTGCAAAGTCTTCACAATTTCTTTATTTTTATCACATGGTTATCGTAATATCCTCACTTATGTCACTGTCATTCCAATATGAAGATGTACTTGCAAAACCCCATTTTAAGCATAAAATTCCTAAAGAAGAAAAATGCATATGAATAGGTTGGATTGACCCTAGCTGCCACAATGGTGGTATTACAACTAAGCATTGCACTACATTCTAGACCAAATGTAGTTCTATGTGCTCATGTGTGTAATTTTATGCCTAGGGTGCCCTAGTATCATTGAGGCAAAAGTAGGGGGAAATAACTAGATGTAAAGATGCAAATGGTGGATGGACTAGAATGAATACAACCCTTCCCCCTATGCTTGTGTGATACAGATGTAAATGATGCCCAAATCCAGTCCCTTGACTTAGTAGATAGCTAACCTTTGATAAATGATAGTCCACCCCTAATATAGTGAGTATACTATGTTTATATAGGGCTCTCTTGTTCAAAATTTGACACTAATGACCCAACATTTCAGTGAGTACCTAGGGGAAAGAACGGGAAAATGACAAAGAATGACCTCAAATAGATGAATTAGACCCAAGTGTTATGGGGACCAAGGCACCTAAAATCATAGAATGGGGTGCCGAAGGGCACCCTAACACTACCCTAGGCGCCCCAGTCAAGGATCAGAGACAATAATCAAGCAAATTATAGCACCTAAGAATCCTTGAGAGATGACCAAAACTTTGTAGACAACTGACGAGTATACCGGACAAATGACAATGATGACCAAACTAGTGGATATATCATTAGTGAGTACTATTATTACGTGATATCCATACATAAAATGACATACTTGATAGTATGAATGTAATAGTAATTACGTGATTTTTTGACTACAAAAACAAACATAGAAAGCATTGAGGTAAAAAGACCTATCGAATGATGCACTCTGAAAATGTTTTATCTGACTGAATATGCCAAAGACCATTCAAATCACCACTAGGGAAGTAATCCATAACCCACCCACATTTTATCAATCTCCACAAGCTCAAATAAATTAGGAAAAAACCAGTGTTGAAGACTCCTCAAAATCTATTTTTCCATCCGCACTCCATTCATTTTCAAATTCAATGTATTGTTTCAGGTGGGTTTGTTTTTTATTGTTGCATACCACTGTGTTTATTTATTCTACATGCTCACACATGTCCACATCATAAGAAAACAGCTGTCAAAACCCCTGCTTTTCTAATTTACATCTCACCAAGAACATTTCAGCGGCTTTGATTTTTGAATAAGAAAAATAAAATAAAATAAAAGATGACAAGAAACTCAAAGGTGCACTACATCGTTGTGAGAGATCTATGACAACTGTAGACATGCCTTTGACGTAATTAGATGAAATTTTATGTATTCAACTAGTTTATTGTCTCTTCTATAATAATTTCACAAATTTTATATATATATATATATATATATTGATAACGATGTTAATAAATATTATTGTTATTTTATATTTTCCCTTATAGTGATGTTGTCGATGTCCCCAAAGGTGGCAACAAAAAACATGTTTGATGATGCAGACTTGGTGGATCTTGAAATTACTTCTATGATTAACATGGTACAAAAAAATATATTGCAATCTTTATATCAATAGAAGACGAGTCACATTAGAGGTTGCACTCTTAATAACATAATAATCGACTGGTTGAGGGATACGTATGATTATTGCATAGTTTCCCATATCAAATATGCCTCTTTAATACATCTCAGAATTACTACAAGGAATCTGCAAACCTTATATACCCTACTACCTAAATCATACATACCTCGTATGTACATCTTAAAATTTGCTTCAAAAATTCTACAACTCCTCATATTTTATTTTTGACATAACACTACCCCTTCTTTTGGTACAAATGCCACACTAACATTGTGCTCTTCCTTTTTCACACAATGTTGTTTTGCCTCATAATTAATCTAATGATCTTGATTATGTGCATGCATTCTCCTTTAGCATTCTTAATACCACCTACTTGTTTACATGCAGGTCTCAAGGTATTTTCCCTCCAAATACCACCATTCTCTTCATTACTTGCAAGGTATTGGAATGGGTGTAACATGAGTGTATGAACCGAAATGAATGCCATATGGCATAGAAATGGGATATGCAGAGGGATTTGGGAGCCCATGTGATGTAACAACGTGAAGCGATGGAAAGCGTGAATGCGGTGAATGTAACACATGTAATGAATGTGATAGTGGAGGTAGTGGATGAGGTGGAGAACACACACGGGATGATGGTGAGTGACCTAGAAATAGAGAACTTGATGGAGAACACTCATGTGGAGTAATTATTCACTGACATGATATAAGGTTGGTCATGCTGATGCTATAATCGGCGTTGTGGATGGTGCTGGTTGGAGGGTAGGTGAATTAATCTCTCATTAAGTAACACACGCAACACATCATGTGGTTGAGTGCAATGAGAGAAATGTAGAGGCTCACATGTCCCAGGTGGAGTGGTGGGAGTAGTAGTTTTTGAAGATCCGAAGAAGAAGTATGATTTTATGGTGGAGTGGGTTGAGCTTGTTTGTTTTTTATGTGAGGCAAGGGTGGAGATGGTTTTGGATGCTCAACCGGAGGCGCGAGAGGAATACTAGATGAAGTAATCACCAAAGAAATATGTGTAGGCTCTATGACATGTGATGATTGAATATATTTTTCTAGGTCAATAACTTTATAACATAAGAGAATGAATGAATTAGATGTATCATATTGTAATATTTGTTTTAGAGGAGGAATTAGGCCACGAAAAAAATTAATTGCTTTTCTAAGTCAATATGTTAGAATATGAGCTGATGTATACAAACATCGAATCACAAGATATAATCCTTGGTAGGTTCAGAGGAGCCTTGATGTAAAGCAAGAATGCAGTCATAAGTTACTTTAGGGCCATTGCTGATGATAAAACAATGGAGGAAAGCTTCCTCCATATCATAGAAAGTACTAATTGACCCAAATGGCAGATGAGTGTACCACTGTAATGCTTCATCAACAAGACTATATCTAAAGGCCTTAAGTAATAATATATCATTAGAATGAGAGGCCATAAACGAGCGGTAATGTAGGAGATGAACATGAGGGTCAACAGTACCGTCAAAACATGTGAAAGTAGGCATAAAAAAGTCTTGAGGAAACGCAAAGTTATGAATATTCTTAGGGAATGGATTACCATGTAATGAATTGTTGTCAATGGAAGTATTATAGGATTTAATTTCTAAAGTGACGGAGTGAACTTGAGATTCGAGTTGACCTACGACATGCATGAGAGAGATGATGTCTTGTGAAGGAATGATGGAAGATGGAAACAATGTATTAAGTGGTTATAGCTTGTCATTATGAGTAACCATATGAACATCAAGAGGTGACAAGGAAGATTTTGATGCTAATGGCATGCTAGGAGTGGGTGCCAAGGAAGCTATATTAGGTGTGATAGATGGTATATCCATAGCTATGGTAGGAATAACATCAGAAAAAACTTCAATAGATGAGGTGATTGATGGAGAGACATCTATAGGAGAGGATGGACTAGTAGATGTAGATGATATAATAATAGATGTACCAATAGGAGAAGAAGTGATAAATGGTGGTGATTCATGCACAATAGTAGATGCAACTTTAGGAGAAGGTAACAATGGAACAAGATAGTCATATTCAGCAGTGTAGAAAGAAGGAGAACCATGACTATCATATGCCTCACTAGTATCAGATCGAGCTTCAGAAATGAAAATGTTACTAAGGAGGTTATCAACAAGATCATTAACATAATGTGGAGGAACATGCAAAATCCATAACCCACCCAACCATTTTATCAGTCTCCACATGCCCAACTAAATTAGGCAAAAACCAAAGTTGAATACTCCTCAAAATCTTATTTTCCATTCATTTTCAAATTCAATGTATGGTTTCAGCTGGGTTTGTTTTTTATTGTTGCATACCACTGTGTTTATCTATTCTACAAGCTCACACATGTCCTCCTGATAAGAAAACAATTGTCAATACCCTTGCTTTTCCAATTTACAACTCACTGAGCACATTTCAACAACTCTGAATTTTGAATAAGAAAAATAAAAGAAAAGACGGGATGATAGGAAACTCAAAGTTGCACTACGTTATTGTGAGAGATATGTGCCAACTGTAGACATGCCTTCGGCATAATTAGATGAAATTTTATGTATTTAACTAGTTTATTATCTCGTCTATAGTAATTTTATGGATTTTTTGTATTAATATATTTTTAAATATTATATTTAAATAAATATATTGATAACGATGTTAATAAATATTATTGTTATTTTATATTTTCCATGATCATATAATTGGTGTTGATGAGTAAGATAAGAATATACAATGTCCACTCTTCATTTTTCAATTTGAGTGATGTTGTCGATGTTGTCGAAGGTGGCAATCGTAAACAAGTTTGATGATGCAGACTTGGTGGATCTTGAAATTACTTCTATGATTAACATGGTCCAAAACAATATATTGCAATCTTTATGTCAATAGAAGCCAAGTCACATTGGAGGTGGCCCTCTCAATAACATAATAATCGATTGGTTGAGGGATACATATGATTATTACATAGCCGCCCAGATCAAACATGGCTCTTCAATACATCTCGGAATTACTACGAGGAATCCGCAAACCTTATATACGTTACTACCTAAATCATACATACCTCTTATGTACATCTTAAAATTGCTTCAAAAACTCTACAACTCCTCATATTTTATTTTCGACATAACACTACACCTTCTTTTGGTACAAATGCCACATTGACACCATGCTCTTCCTTTTTCCCCTAGTGTTGTTTTGCCTCATAATTAATCCAATGATCATGATTACGTGCATGAATACTCCTTTAGCATTCTTAATACCACCTACTTCTTTGCATGCAGGTATCAAGTTATTTTCCCTCCAAATACCACCATTCTCTTCATTACTTGCAAGGTTGATCTAGATTACAAAGCCTTTTTATAACCAGAAAACAAAGGAGGGAAATTATTGGGTAGCAACAACAATGCCCTTGCTGTAGTGTTTTTCTACTTGTGTTATTTTTTTAAAAATATTTTAAATATATTTATATTAAAAATGATGGTAGAGATCAATTTTAATTTTTTAATTTTAATTTTTTTACATATTATATTGATAAATTATCTTGTTGTTTTTTTCATAAATTTAATATTTTTTGATGATATAATATTAATTTAATTGTATGGTTTGAAAAAAGTATTTTCCTAATATTTACTATATGATCAAAGACCTTACATTTTTAAAATTGAGTTATCAAACCATAAAGAATAACTTCTAAATAAGAGTCAAATAAATTTTGGACTTAAAATAAATAGATGTCAAAGGGTCTTTGATCTATTGGTCTTGATGTATGGCTTTCAATGAATCTACGAGGGAAGACATCTGACACAAAGTCAAATGATTGTGCCTTGGGTGGTTTTGACGACGTGGATGCCCGTTACCTTACAGTGTGGATACCCCTTTACCCACCCAACATTGAGAAAATAAATAAATAAATGTAGTTCTATTAATGCCTTTGAACTATCAAAACTAAATGTTTTCCAATAATATCTTCATTATGTATTGTTATCTCATTCTAGAATTAACATTAATTATATTGGGTAGTTGTAAAATATTTGGCTTTAATAAATAACCAATGCAATGAAAATAGATATTTTTAATTTTATATTGGGTAGTTGTAAAATATTTGGCTTTTATAGATAAATATTAAAAATATTCTTAATTATTTATGCCCATAGCCCGAGAGAACAAAATATTTAAGCAAAATTGAGGATTCTCGCAATTTTTAATACGTCAAAAAATACAAAACGTCTTCGTTTGTGGGGCGAACTCACGAGAGGGGAAAAGATTAAAATTAGATGAAATTTTATGTATTCAGCCGTTTAATGTCTCCTCTATACCTAGATATTAATATATTTTTATTAATATATATTTATAGATAGCCAATGTAATGGAAATAGATCTTTTTAATTTTATTTTAAAAGGTCAATGCCATGGAATTGAAAACCTTAACATATTTTTGCATGCACCAACTGATTTGCATATTTTTGAGGGTCCGGAAATTTCTTTTAAATAATTCTCCTCCGAATTTCATTCTGATTAATATTTCTATTAGTCTGTGGAAATTCCCAATGAAGATACAGAGGCCAAGCATGAACTGGATTCCACCGGTAAAAGGGAATGTGAAGATAAACTTTGGCGGAGCTTCCACAGGTAACCGTGGCTCTTCAGGTGCTGGCGGCATATGCAGAGATGAAACTGGTAAAACACTCTTCGCTTACACAACTGATCTGCTGAAGAGCACAGATAATAGAGTAGAGTTAGATGCCCTTCTTCAAGGATTGAAAATTGCCAAAGAAATATGTCTCGAAAATATTGAAGTCGAAGGGGATTCAGAAATTGTTATTGATGCTATGCTAAATGGAACAGTGGACGATTGGCAACTAAGTGATTTTTTGCAGGAGGTTTTGGGCATTGCTAATGTTTTCCATAATATATCTTTCAAGCACATAGTTGGGGAGCGCAATAGAGCTGCTGAGAAGGTTGCTAAGCAGGGAATTGGTATGGTTGAAGACATGTTTGTGAGCAGTGTTGTAATTTATGATGAGGAATGCCTTTGGGATGAAGTCACAGAAATTGTCAATCATGAGAGGCTCAAGAAAGTTTCTCTCATACAAGAGTGATCTCTTTTATGTTGTTTTGTTGTGGACTTTGGATCTTCAGATGCACCTAATGATATAACATCTTAGTAGTAAATATTAGAGCTTCAGATTGTTCACTCTAAATTAATAGATAGTTTTGTTTTCTTGTCCTTAAATTAATTACTGATTGGTGATATATAGTTTTAATCTAGTTGCATGGGCTTAAAAAAACGTTTTGCAACACAAAAAGGCTCTGCAAATCCTACTAAAAATATGTCTATGCTCAACAAGCTTCTGCAACCCTGTAAAAAGAGCTGGAAAAAAATATTGTAAAATAAATACTTGCGTCGTCAAGCACCTCAGTTTGGTGACTTAGTGTACTTACGTTTTGACGGCAGAAATCATAAATCAGAAAAATATATATGAGCAAACCCAGAAAAAATTGTATAGATTATATGTTTGCAATTGTAAAGATTATAGATTTAGTGTTAGACACGCATTGATGTTTGCTCGTATCATATTTATGTTTGCTCAAATTGTAGCATATAATCTTTACAATACACAAATCTATCATTTCAAAATTATTTCATCAGTTTTGTTTTGATTATCTTTCATTGTTTTTTTGTTATGAGAAGATAATCTACATATAAAACTATTTTCTTAACTATCCTTACAAAAAGAGTCGCATATTCAAATTCAAAATGCTTAAAAATCATGCTTAAGATGTGGTCAGTGATTTTTTGTACCAATCTTTAGTGCTTATTTCGAACAATACAATGATTTTACTAATTTATACTAGCAATCGCATGGTGAACGCCAAACGGTATATGCTATTTGTTTTAAAGGGAAAGATATTACTTTTGTAGTTGATGTTGATAATGAGTGTGATTGATTTTGTAAGCGTAGATATACAGATGAACCACTTCATTTAAAGATTCCATAAATAGTTTTGTTCATTTAAGGACAAAAAAACAAAACTATTTATTAATTTAGTGTGAACAATCTGAAGCTCTAAATAAATAGTTTTGTTTTTTTGTCCTTAAATTAATTACTGATTGGTGATATATAGTTTTAATCTAGTTGCATGGGCTTAAAAAAACGTTTTGCAACACAAAAGGCTCTGCAAATCCTACCAAAAATATGTCTATGCTCAACAAGTTTCTGCAACCCTGTAAAAAAAGTTGGAAAAAATTATTGTAAAATAAATACTTGAAGTGCGTCGTCAAGCACCTCAGTTTGGTGACTTAGTGTACTTACGTTTTCACGGCAGAAATCATAAATTAGAAAAATATATATGAGCAAACCCAAAAAAAATTGTATAGATTATATGTTTGCAATTGTAAAGATTATAGATTTAGTGTTAGACACACATTTATGTTTGCTCATATCATATTTATGTTTGCTCAAATTGTAGCATATAATCTTTACAATACACAAATCTATCATTTCAAAATTATTTCATCAGTTTTGTTTTGATCATCTTTCATTGTTTTTTTTTATGAGAAGATAATCTACATATAAAACTATTTTCTTAACTATCCTTACAAAAAGAGTTGCATATTCAAATTCAAAATGCTTAAAAGTCATGCTTAAGATGTGGTCAGTGATTTTTTGTACCAATATTTTGGTGCTTATTTCGAACAATACAATGATTTTACTAATTTATACTAGCAATCGCATGTCTACAATGCAATGTGAATGCCGAACAGTATATGCTATTTGTTTTAAAGGGAAAGTTATTACTTTTGTAGTTGATGTTGATAATGGGTGTGATTGATTTTGTAAGTGTAAATATATATATGAACCACTTCATTTAAAGATTCCATCTCTATATTTCAAACTTGTTATAAATTTGTACATATATATTTGCAAATCTCATATCATGAGTGGTAGCATTTTGCTGACTATTTTATTTGAACTAAACATATTACATGAAGGCTTCCGTACATGTGCAAATTTTATATCATGAGTGGTAGTCTTTTGTTGGCATTTTTTTTTCGCACTAAACATGAATACATTAGATACGGTTTTGGATAGTTAATTGCTTTTGTAGTTGATGTTGTTTGTAATTATTTTGGGGATATTGTGTTAGTGTTGCATCATTTGTTTGGTTGGTCTTTTGTTGATTTTTTTTTTTACAGTCAATAAGGGGTGGGATTGATAAGTTGGTAGTGTAGGAATATAGATGAAACATTACATTGATTCATTCAATGTGTACATTTAAATTTGTTACAAATTGATACATATACAGTTGCAAATATTATCTCATGACATCTGAAGTAAACATGTATACATGAAGACCTTTCTACATTTGCAAATTTTATATCATGAATGATAGCCTTTTGTGGGCAATTTGTTTTTCACTAAACATGAATACATTTGATACCCCTTGAAGCACTACCACTTTGGAATACAAGAAGTCTTGAGTAAAGTAGTAATGGAGGTGCTATCAAAGTAGAGGTTAGTATTTACGATGGGTTGAGTGATAGTAGTCTTGACTCCTCCTTTCTTTTGGCTCCAAGTGTTGTTACGTGTGCCATTTTTGAGTACCCTTTGAATTAAAAAGGAGGTGAAATGCACAAATTTTTAAGCGAGGGAACTCTGGAGCAATTTGTGAATGTTAGACCCTACCTTTTAGTGGTTCCAATGTCGACAGTTGCTCTATGCAAAGTACGTTAATCCCTAGGCCATTTTAATCACTAAAAATAATTGGAAATGTTACTCTTCAGTAGCAAGAAATAATTGAATATTAAGATTGCAGTTATTTGAAAGCTACAAAACAAACTCGGAACCAAAAACCACAAAGTGTGGTGATAGCACATGAGACAATACAAATATTATAATGATTAAGCAAGGAAAAAGAATGAACAATAAGTTAGAAATTACTGAAGTGAATATAATATAACGTTCATAAATTATAAACACCGAGATGTGCACTCATTTAATCGAATAGAGCAAAGTATGTTCTATAGCAAAAATCCCAGTGATCTTAAACATTTTACAAATGCTTCTGACTTGAATCAAAGATGCCAATTCTGCTTATTTCATCTATAAGCAAGTGCATTTTAATTTTTGATGTTATTCGGTATCATTAATGACATGTTTACATATACTCAGTGGCACTATCATGGTATTAATATTTAGTCCAAAGATTTATGGAAAAATAGTGCTACCTAAGCTGACTAACTTCAAAACACATAATAACTAAATGATTAATTAGAGTTGCAAATTCTCGTAGCTTAAACTCCATGAAATGTATAAAAAATATATGCATTATGGTATAAATCTAGTCCAAGGGGTTAAGAAAAAATTGCATTGCCTAAAATAATTGACTTCAAAGGGTACAATAACAACATAAATGTTACTTGTGCAATGCTTACATAAGGTAGCATAAGTAATTACATAGATTACACTCCATGGAATACATGAAAAGGATACAGATGCATGTGTGTTACCTAGAACAACATTTCGCCCACAAACCAAACACAATTTTATAATATTTGAAAAACACCACAAGCAATCCTAGTAACGGCATGCACTGTATTCAAACTATGTGAACCCACATGACATGTCTAGCCAACCTTACCCTGAAAATAGGAAATGCAAATTTCCAATATTGTTAATTTCTTATATTGTTGTGAAATAGTGCAAAATTGACAAGAAGAAGATTAGTAAGTACAAATCTGTTTTGAGAAACCACATAATCTACATTAAAAAATATGACTATTTGTTCTTGGTCATGTGAACACATAAAGTTGGTTACAAGTATTGAATTGAACTGATGTTAGAAATACAATTTTTTTTACACACAAATAGCTACTAATCCACGAGCAACAAAAGTGCAGTTAGTAAAAATTTAGGTAAATTCTATAAAACATTGGACCAAAATATACAAGATAGAAAAAATGTTACCTTTTACTTTCCATTCATAGATATTCCTATCACACATCATTAAACCTGCAACCTCTCCATTTAATTGATTAGTATGATTTGGATACATCAGAAGTTGAGAAAGAAAGACTTCAAATACATTTATAAGACCTACAACAAAAATCACCTTTATTGTAAGTATATAAAGATCATGCTCTATAAATTTATAGCTAAAATTCAACAAATGCAAAATAAGTATTTGGCAATAAATGACAAACCCCATGTAATGAGATGTAAAATTCTTAGACACAGAAAAATTACTTACCAAACATTGGACTCCTAGTCTGATTGATTACATCCAGGAAAACAGAACTCAACCTGAATGAAAAGTTTAAAACAAATATAAAGCTTCAAGAATAATAAGCCTGCTTATAACAATCATTGAAATATGAAGAACGGCTCATTCATTCTAATAAATTGTCCATGGTTTGGTCATTGGTTGTAAGGTGAATGGTTAAACATTTTTTCAAATATATTGTTTATGGTTTCAGGTAGTTAATTTTCTTTTTGTTTGTAAAATACTGAGAATTGCTCGGTCTCTCTGAATGTATTATGACATTTTTTAAATCTAGCCATTCACCTTCTTAATTCCTGAATAATGGGCCTCCATTTTAGGTCTACTTCTGATTGGAAAGAGGGATCTTGGAAGATACCATCTCTTGGTTTTGAACTTTGGATGTCTGTACATAAATTGTAAGTACTTTTATGCCCCACAAAAGTTAAACCCCATAAAATATGCTAAATAATATCTGTGCAACTATATTCATATTTATGAATGTATGAAACAAGGGGATTTTGATTGTACCCCAAAACATTTTGTAAGGTGATTTACCTCCTACGTTCCACATTGCCAAAAGTAACATGTAATCCAAAATCTTGAAGTTAACTTCTAGGTTTCCATTTAGCAAGAAAAATGGTTTGAAAAAATAGTCCAAATTTCAAAGATATGGAAATTTAATGACAACTACTGCTTCGGGTACAAAAAAATTTAGATTTTAGATTATTATGGGGATGTGGCCAGGAGATTTGACTGAGAGAAGTTACAGTTCAGAACAAAATATGATGGCACTTGCCCTACAAAAGGGTCGAATAAGGGGTGCATGAAGGAAAAAGGGGGTCTAGAGAATGGGGAGATATGCTAAACGAAGCTCTTGCTAATAGCCATCCTAAAATCAACACCATGTTATAGGTTAAATCAACACGATATGAGAGAGAGAGAGACAGAGAGAGAGTGTGTGTGTGTTTGTTCATGTGGATGCATTTCTTTTCTCCAATAACATGTACAATCATGTATACCTATAAGTTTCTTTGTACTACCCAGAAAGCATGCAACTCATACCATCAAAATTTCTTTTCAAAGTTGTTACACTAATATATTCCTTGGTAGGATCTTGATATCTTACGAGGAAAGTCAGACAACATCATATTTGTCAAATTTTTTTATGGATCTCCTGAGCATGATGCACTTCATGAAGAAATAGTGCATGTTCCTTAACTCCGTGGATTCCAAAAGTTAAAGTATTAGTTCTTGATGTGATTATTAACTTATCATAAGAAACCTCAAACTTCTAGGTACAATGATTTTTGGATCTATTTTCTCCAACGGTCACATAATATATCTGAATCCAGCGATTAAAAATTTATCTCATTAATATATAAAATATTTATAAATTCAAACAAAATTAGAATTCTCCCAAATGCCATGTACATCACCATTTCTTTAGCAATGGTAGCAATCAAAATTTTAAAATTCATATTCATATTTGTAAAATTCAATTTGGATAGCAAATCTTTAGAATGTTTGATGTTCTTAGTTACACAAATAAAAAGCTAGAATATTTGCAAAATTTATTATTTTTTTAATATTTTAAAAAAATTCACCATCCCCAAATCTCGCAATTTTTTATTTGTACCGAAAACACATACATTCATCCCCTTGTTCCAGAAACATGAAAAAACATATCTCCTTACAAACAATTATCCCACTATATCTTGAACCCCTTATGCAACATAGGACATAGATCTAGATTTAGGAGCTTTTGGAAAACATAAAATGGTTGTATATGGGAACTATTTACACTCATTAATGGGTCTTCAAGTTGATGATGACATTCACCAGAAAAAAAGAGATTTTCCAACATGTTGCTACCTAGTTTATCACAACTTTTTATATCCTTGCTGGAAATCCATAAAAAAAGGAAAATTCAAAGAAAGAATGTCTGTTAGTTGGTATTGGATGCAATATATCATTGCTAGATGTTGTGGAACATATGTTAGATAAGTTTCTTAGAGGGTTCCTGAGGTGGTTATATGATTCTTAATGTTAATGGTTAAGGTCCTTCAAATGGTGCAAATGGAGATGAACATTTGAGGATTATATTCACTTCAAGCCAACACGTTTGTATTATTGTACATAATACTTGAACAAAATAATTTTTGAAGCTTCTAAACATTTTGTAAGGTAAGATGAGAATTTCCTTAACAATTTCCTTTCAAGGAAGAAATTTAGGGTAGTGGCAATTCATGATAAAATCATTCAATGTAACGTAACATATCACATTCAATTTGCTAAAGAAACATTCATACAAACTACTTTTAAGTGTGTAATAAACATTGAGTCACATTTGCGAGTCACTATATTTTTCATGCGATTTGAAATGTCTGGGGACTGTGAGGATATTGGGAGGATCTTGTAGATGTAAATCACTCAGATTGATCATACATGACCATGCCTTGAATGTCCATATCTATATGTTCCATGAATTCATCCACAAATGCCTAGGGTGGTGCAAATTAACCAAGAGCAAGTAAGGTTTAAAGAATTTGGCACCCTAAAAATCATGTTAGGATTTACCAAGAAAGAGAATATTAGAGTTTGAAACTTACAACTTTGTTTTTTTTTTCCTTCCACCCAATACATCCATAAGCATTGTCTCTCCTACCCCACTGAATCCCATCAAAGCAGTGAGAACTCCTGACCTAAATTCCCTAGTCACATCATGTTGTAGTTGAAGTCTATCCTCTGTAACTCCCTGTTCTTTCATTTCCTATAGAAATTTTAATGTCAAGATTTCCAATTCTAGGATAAAAAGATGGAAAAGTCAGAGCATTTGGAAAAAACAATTTATCTTAATCAATAAATTGGTTGAAGATCCCAACCGTAAAGTAGTTCATATAAGATTAAGGAAATTCAAATTATTAATAACTCAATTATCCTATGTAATGCTAAATTTGGCAATAGAACAAAAAATGCTATTTTTCCACAAATCCCTAAACTTTGCATGAGACCAAATACCCAAATCAAATAAATAAACACCTAAAAAATAATAAAATTACCCAAATATCCTTACCCACCCAGGGAAAAAATAGCGAGTACTCACTGAGTTGTCAAACTGTGCTTTGAACTGTACATCAAAAGGTTTCTGGCCAGATAGGGAAGATTTTCTTAGCTGGATTACTCATTCATGGCAAGGCATTGTGATGCGGTATTACACTAGATATAATGTTGTATAATTTTTTTTCATGAAATATTTGAAAGGAGAGAGACCCTGGTTTTCAGAAAGGGCTGTGTTAAAATTGTCGTTGCACTTTTTTAGTGAAGGAGACCTAAAAAGACACCAGGAACATTTTATGAGTGGGTATAGTTCAGCTCTTGCATCGGAATTTATCAATTTCTCTAGAAAATATTGCCTGACATAATGCTAGACTTGTGATGGATTACATTCTTAGAATCCCCCTTTCCAAACACCTCATTGTACTGCACACAGAAAGCATGCAAACTGAGATTTGTAATATATGTCTATATACACACACAACAAAACTATGTATTGATAAAACAAAGGAATGGTGCAGGGCCAAGACAAGAAGTGGACTGTGAGCACCTACATGCTGTTGTTATAACCCTACATTCAACTTGCAATTGCAAGTAGGGGAAAATATAAAAACAACTGAAAACAAGTTAAAATAGTAAAAACGTAAAAAAAAAATCGAATTAATTAGCTCAAAAAAACGTTCAAAAGACCGCCAAATTTAACATAGTGATGCGAAAGTCCACAAACCCCTTCCCATAGGGAGAACACCTTCAGCGTAATAATGATTTTGATGTGTCTCTCGCATGCATGCTAACATAGGAAGATGATGATGGTCGTGAACTTTCCGTTTTCTTTATCATCCTTGTCCTTCTTGATTAGAAGAGTAGGTACACACAAGCAGAGAAGGAATTTCTATCCATTGTCATTGCAACTAAACAATTAAGAAACTATATGCTCAACCAAGAAATAAGAGTCATCATTAAGTCACTGAAGTTGTGTACTTTCCTTACCCAAGTAGCTTTGTCTAAGAAATTAGGTCAATTAATTAATGTCATGAATGAATTCAAACTTACGTATATAAATTAAAAATAAGTCAAATGGAAAATCATTGTTGATTTGTTAGCTAACAACCCGTTGGATTGCGGTGAAGTAGTCAATTTTGACTTCCTTGATGAATGCATTTGCTATCTCGAAAATCCTACAATAAATTCCATAATAAAATGAACCTACCCAGAAGGGGATAACTCACACTAGAGATAGAAACTTTGCATCATATCCACTAAATATGCTATCATCAAAGTTCTATATCGAAAGACATTTGATGGTTTGCTGATCCGATGTATAGATGAAGAAGAGTTTGAGAAGATTCTCTTTGAATCCCAAAACAAATTCTGTAGCGAACACTTTGGTGGCCATTCGACCACTCGAAAGATTCGCCAAATGAATTATTTTTTTCTCACTCTCGTGCATAATGTTGTAGAGTATGTGCACAAATGCTAGAAATGCCAAGATTTTTAACAATATACACATCCCTCCCCCAACTCTATAACTGATTATTACACCATGGCCCTTCTCTGCACATAGTTTTAGATTTGATAGGGAAATTCTCCCTTGCTTCAACCGATGGCCATAACTTCACCATCACGACCATGAAATATTTTATGAAATGGGTAGAGGTGATGCCTTTAACCACTATTCCTAGGTCATCCATAGCCAAGTTCATACTAAACTAGATAATCTATAGATATGACATCTCATAAGTCATTATCTCTAATAATTTCTCATTTTTTCAAGAAAAATGAAGTATGAGATTTCTCCGAGAAGTTAAAATTCTCATCACACAACATATTTATACTACGCACAAGAAAATGGTCAAACTATGGCCACTAATAAAATGTTAAAGTCCATTCTCTTCAAGAAAATCAAGGAGAAAAAAGAACGAAACTTAAATATCTTCCAAAATTTATGGGCCTATAGGACTTCTGTTCATACACCAACAAGGGAAACACCTTTCTCCCTAGTTTTTGGTTCAAAGGAAATTTTTCCTCTAGAATTTGAACTTCCTATTCTTCGTGTGATGCTACAATGTATACTAGGTGAAGATGTATATAAAAATGAACATTTAATAAACTTAGAAAACCTAGATGAGAGGAGGCTAAGGGCTAATCAATGCCATCATGTTTATACAAACATAATGTGTCAACAATATTTTAGTACTAAATATTAAAGCCTGATTATATTTATGGAAAAATGGAGAGATATTAATATATTTGATTATTCACAGTAAATTAGTAAATTGTTTTGTTATTTTCTCAAATTTATGTTTGTTCAAAGTGCAACATATAATATTTACAATAGTAATGAAGATGACTCAGATCTATCGTTTCAAAACATTTAATCAATTTTATTTTGATTTTGTTTGTGTATATTTCATTGTTTTTTTGGTTATGAGAAGCTAGTCTACATGTAAAACTATATATGCAACTATTTTATCACCTATCCTTACAAAAAGAGTTGCATATTTAAATTCAAAATGCTTAAAATTCATGTTTAAGATGTGGTTGCTGATTATTTGTATCAATATTTTGGTGCTTATTTTGAACAATACAATGATTTTGGCATGTCTCTCACGTGCATGCTAGTACAGGAAGATGATGGTGGTCATGAACGTGCCATTTACTTTATCATCTTTGTCCTTCTTGATTATAAGACTAGGTACACCCAAGAAAATAAGAAATGTCAAGCCATTTTCTTCACGATTAAACAATTAAGAAACTATATCCTCAACCAAGAAAAAAGAGTCATCATTAAGTCAAAACATATGTGTACTTTCCTTACCCAAGTAGCTTTTTCTAAGAAATCAAGTCAACTCATCATTGTCATGAATGAATTTAGGCTTACGTATATACACCAAAAATAAGTCAAATGGAAAATTATTGTTGATTGGTTAGTAGACAATCCATTGGATTGAGGTGAAGCGGTCAACTTATACTTCCCTAATGAATGCATTTGCTATCTTGAAAATCCTACAATTGTGGGATGCCCTTGTTATGCTGACATAATAAATTTCATAATAGAATGAACCTACCCAGAAGGGGATAACTCAAAGTAGAGACATCAACTTTGCATCATATTTGATAAATATGTTATCATCAAAGCTTTTTATCGAAAGGCCTTTAATGGCTTGCTAATCTGATGTCTAGATGAAGAATAGTCTAATAATATTCTCTTTGAATCTCACAACAAAGTATGTGGTGAAAAATTTTGCGGCCATTCGAAGCTCGAAAAGATTCACCAAATGAGTTATTTTTAGCTCACTCTCATGCACAATGTTATAGAGTATGTGCATAGATGCTAGAAATGCTAAGAGTTTTCACACCATACAAATCCCTCCCCAAGCTCATCATATGATTGTTACAACATGCCCTTATCTACGCGGGGGTCTAGTGTTGGTAGGAAAATTCTCCCTTATTTCAATCGATGGCCATAAATTCACCATCATGACCATGGAATATTTTATGAAAATGGGTAAAGGTGATTACTTTAACCACTATTCTCAGGTCAATCATAGCTAAGTTCATACTAAAAAAGATCATCTATAGGTATGATGTCTCACTAGTCATTATATATGATAATTTCAAATCTTTCAAGAAAGACAAAATATGAGAGTTGTGCGAGAAGTTTAAAATTCTCATCACACAAGATCTTCATACTACCCACAAGTAAATGGTCAAGCTAAGGCCACTATTAAAATTTTAAATTTCATCCTCCTCAAGAAAGTCAAGGAGAAAAAATACTGGCACTTAAAGCTCTTCCTAACTTTATGGGCCTATAGGACTTCCGTTCATACACCAATGGGGGAAACACCTTTCTCCCTAGTTTTTGGTTCAAAGGTCATTTTTCCTCCAGAAGTCAAACTTCCTAGTCTGCGTGTGGCATTACAATGCATATTAGATGAAGATGAATATTTGTATGTCATTATGTGTGTTATAAAAATATAATGACACACTAATAATATGTCTAGCATAGGAAACAAAGTGTAACATTTAAGTATAATAAGCTAGAAAGAGTAAATGCAACCAAGATATGCAAGTGTTATGCGAGTGTGATGGTGTGATATGTAAGGTGTGACAATGATAGGAGAAGTGTTGCCCCTAGCAGATTTGTATGAGATGAGGTTAATTTATAAATTATCCCTCAACAGTCAAGAATGAACCATAGAAAAAGAGTGTGTCATCGGGAAATGAGTGTTATGTGTGCGTAGATGCGAGAAAATATGTATCATGAAGCACAAAGCGTGAAATAGTAGCAGATGTTATGAAAGATGTATTATGAACTATTAATCTCGAAGTGTAGTAAGAGAATATGATGTGAGGTTCATTAATGAAGTGTGACCTCAACACTAAAGTGTGAAACAATGGCACTAGAGTGCGTCATCAGGTAATGAGTGCGTTACGTGAGAGTAGAGACCAAAAATATATATCATGAAGCACTAAGCGTGAAGTGTAGCAAGAGTAGTTAATGTGAGGTTTATTAATGAAGTGTTCCCTCAACATTTAAGTAAGAACCGTAGCACTAGGATACATTATCATGTAATGACCATACAATGTGTTTACCAATAAAGTAAATATGATTAGAAAGTTTATACATGAAGCGTAAGAGTGTGAAATGTAGTAGTAGACACTAGATATAATTGCTAGTGTTGGAAGGGGGGAGAAAGTGTGATGCCCCCAAAGTGTGTAAGTTATAGAAGACTATCTAACGATAGTAAATGGAACGGGCCCCCTACCCGATATCAGAGGAGACAAAGGCATGTGACAATGATCTAAAGTCGGTGGTGTGGGAGAGTAACTACGTGCACATGAATGAAACCAATATGGTGAAGGAGATGGAGAGAATATATAGGAAGGGGCTTCCCAATCAGGGGAATTAGGCCGATGAGGTGGGAAAATGGACCTATGAAAATGACAAGGTCGTGATGTAGGTCATGCACAAATAGGAGAACTAGGTACAAAAGTATCTTTAGATTTGAGAGGCACAAGAGGCCTAGATGCCCTGACTGGTGCATAAATATAATCAAGAGTGGGTCAAGAATATGGTTTACATGGGTGGCATACCTTTAATGGTGACAACTTGTTTTTTATGGATGAACTTGAGATACAGGTGATGCACGTAAGGGATAACCTGTGTAGCGCGGAGCTAGGGAAGACCTAAGAGCATGTCCTAGCCAATGATTTCAAAGGTAACTAAGAATGGGGTAAAGACAGTAATAGATCCAATTGTGATAGAAAGTATGACACAACCATGAGAATTAGGAACTGGAAATGTGATTAGAGAGGTGGGACATTTGATATCTAAAAGAAGTGCCACATAGCATGCATTAGTAAGAGCCAATGGATAGACCATGGTATTGTTGATGGTTTAAGTGCCAATAAAAGAATTGACGCGCAATGAATTACAATAAAATGTAGTGATAATAATGATCTGAGAATGTGATAACTGGTGGTGGCACATCAACAAAAGCAACATGAAAGTCAAGAGGCTCCAATGAAGGAGGCCACAACATGATATGTATGATTTGTAGAAGAATCAGTAGGTGTCTTGTCATGATTTCATAAAGGGTCATTGAAGATTTTTAGATTTTAATTATCATTGAACAATTTGAAGTTAGATGAATCAGCGAGATCAATTGCATTGTTATCAATACAGATCATGAATTATATGTTGAAGCTTGAAGCAATGATCAGTGGAATGCCCGAATACATTAGTGGTAGTCAAAATTTGAATTTTCATTATAGTTGTAACCACAAGGATGAGAAGGATCAAGATTGAGCTGGTGGAGGAAGAGTGATAAGATTGCTTTCGATAAGATGTGATAATAGGAGACGAGGTGAATAAGGTAGTTTACTAAAAGTATGCCTTTTGGGTTGTAATTAAAGATTTTCTGGTGTAGAAACAACATTAACAGGTAACCTTAGCTTTAGTGGGGCTTAGGATATGGTTTGAATGTAGATTAATCTTGAAACTTATTATAATATGAGGATGAGGAAATATCATAGTATTTCAATTTTCCCATAGATAAATTTTTTTCCTTCACGCAATTTGAGAGTATGGCATATTTGATCAAAGGAGGGAGAGGTTTCAAATATGACACTCTCTTTAAGTGGAGGTAAGAGACTTTGAATAAAGAGATCTTGCAATTTCGAATTAGCTAGTACAATAGTCATCTTAATAAGGTTGTTCTTATAATGCAAAATAGTCTGTAAGACGCTCATTGAATCCTTGTTTAATTTGAGCTAATTGTGTGTAGGATATTTTAGTACCAACATTGATAGAAAAATGTGAAAGGAAATCATTAATTAAATATGTAAAATTGGTTATCGAGTGAACATTAACTAAAATTGGAAAATATGTAAAATATGTAAAATTGGAAATCATTAACTAAATGTGTCCAGAGAATGGGGAGCTATGCTAAACAGAGCTCTCGCTAATAGCCATCCTAAAATCAGCACCATTATCAGTTAAATCAACACCATTATGAGTGTGTGTGTGTGTGTGTGTTCATGTGGATGCATTTATTTTCTCCACTGACATGTACAATCATGTATACCTACAAGTTTCTTTGTACTAACCAGAAAGCATGTAACTCATACCACCAAAAATTATTTTCAAAGTTGTTACACTAATATATTCCTTTGTAGGATCTTGATATCTTACGAGAAAAGTCAGAAAACATCATATTTGTCAATTTATGGATCTCCTAAGCATGATGCACTACATGAAGAAATAGTGCATGTTCCTTAACTCCATGGATTCCAAAAGTTAAAGCATCAGCTCCTGATGTGATTATTAAATTATCATAAGAAACCTTAAACTTCCAGGTACAACGAGTTTTGGATATATTTTCTCCAACGGTCTCATAATATATCTGAATCCAACAATTAAATAGTTACCTCATTAATATATCAAATATTTATAAATTCAAACAAAATTAGAATGCTCCGAAATGCTATGTACATCACCATTTCTTTAGCAATGGTAGTAATCAAAATTTTAAAATTCATATTCATATTTGTCAAATTCAATTTGGATAGCAAATCTTTAGAATGTTTGATGCTCTTAGTTACACAAATAAAAAGCTAGAATATTTGCGTTAACGATTGCTCATAAAGAATAGGACCTTGAAACCCAAACCAATGCCACAAATTCTTAGCTAGGACACATATCAACTTATCCTTAAGATCACAGGTTCCCATGTAGAATATTAACGTACCAACGAGCATCACAAAGTTGACTTAGAACTCGAAAACACCATTTCCAAACACTTGGTTTTGCCAAAAACTCAATATCTTGCAAAATACCTCAAACTAAGACATGCCTTTTTTTTCCACATACATGTATCAACATGCGAAAAAAATTCCCAAACTCACCTTTGCATACTGGGACTGAAAAATGATAAACCTACCTCATTAGGATAGGTAATTTTCAAGGAGTCCTCTAGGTTCAGTCCACAAGATCAACTTTAATGCTTTTTCATTCAATACAAACATGCTTTAGAAACAATGTCATACCTATAAAAATACTTACATGCCCATACTTACCATGGAAACTGAGACACACACCTCATTAGGACTTGATTTCTTCATTTTTCTTTCAAATTCACTCTTCCTTTGTACTCAAATTATCCTAACAAAAAACTGATAACCTCTATGCAGACCTTGACAACACCATTAGGCATCAATTGACATCAATCACCATCAATGACAACACACACTAAGCTCTCCACAACACTTTTTGGCATCAACAAGGTACAATCTTCATTTTGACATCAATGAGCACAACATGAAGTTAATGACAACACTCCAAACTCAACTTGACCAACTTGACCAACCATTTTAATTTGACGGAATGGATACCCCTCAGTCCTTGGCCACTTAGCCTAAGAAATCTCACCACTTCACCGTGGGAGAAGGCGGTCCACAGACCTGCCAGATTTCAAATTTTTTTTATTAAAAATAACATTTTAGCAATATTTTATCCACTACTTAATTATTTAAGCCCACAACTGGAGAGAAATATTTAAGCAAAATTGAAGATCCCGGCAATTTTTGATACGTCAAAAAATACAAAACGTCTTCATTTGTAGGGCGAATTCATGAGGATGGGAGAAGATTAAAGTTAGATGAAATTTTATGTATTCAGCCATTTAATGTCTCCTCTATACTTAGATATTAATATATATATTTATAAATAGCCAATGTAATGGAGATAGATCTTTTTAATTTTATTTTAAAAGGTCAATGCCAAGGAATTGAAAACGTTAACATATTAATATGGCATGCAACGTATGGAACTCAAACCTAGCAGATTCGCATGCACCAACTGATTTGCATATTTTTGAGGGTCCAGAAATTTCTTTTAAATAATTCTCCTCCGAATTTCATTCTAATTAATATTTATATTAGTCTGTGGAAATTCCCAATGAAGATACAAAGGTAAAGCATGAACTGGATTCCACCAGTAAAAGGGAATGTGAAGATAAACTTTGGCGGAGCTTCCATAGGTAACCGTGGCTCTTCAAGTGCTGGTGGCATATGCAAAGATGAAAATGGTAAAACACTCTTCGCTTACACAACTGATCTGCTGAAGAGCACAGATAATAGAGTAGAGTTAGATGCCCTTCTTCAAGGATTGAAAATTGCCAAAGAAATATGTCTCGAAAATATTGAAGTCGAAGGGGATTCAGAAATTTTTGTTGATGCTATACTAAACGGAAAAATGCCCGATTGGCAACTTAGGGATTTTTTTCAGGAAGTTTTGGGTATTGCTGATATTTTCCTTGATATATATTTCAAGCACATCGTTGGGGAGCACAATAGAGCTGCTGAGAAGGTTGCTATGCAGGGAATTTGTATCGTTGAGGATATGTTTGTGAGCACTGTTGTAATTTATGAGGAGGAAGAGCTTTGGGATGAAGTCACAGAAATTGTCAATCATGAGAGGCTCAAGAAAGTTTCTCTCATACAACAGTGATCTCTTTTCTGTTATTTTTTTGTTCACAATAAGTTAATAAATAGTTTTGTTATTTTCTTCTATGTTTATACTTAGACAAGATTCTAAAAACCTATAAAAAAGAGGGAAAAAATTATTGTAAAATGAATACTTGAAGTGCATTGTCAAGCACCTCAGTTTGGTGATTTAGTGTACTTACTTTTTCAGTGCCAGAAATTTGAAGAAACTCTCTCGTACAATAATGATATTTTCTGTTGTTTTATTGTAGACTTTGGTTGTTCACAATAAATTAATAAATAGTTTTGTTATTTTCTTCAATGTCTGTACTCAACAAGTTTTTAAAAACTCACTAAAAACTACCTAAAATTATTGTAAAATAAATATTTCTAAGTGTGTTGTCAAGCACTTCAGTTTGGGGACTTAATGTACTTACTTTTTCAGTGCTAAAAATTTAGATTATCAATTAAAAAATTTAATATGAACAAACCCAAAAAAATTATATGTATGAAAATGAGATTAAGATGATTGCTGAGTTCATATTCGGAAGGACTTTTAAGATTCTACAACAAGACAATTAATACACGTGATTATGTACATAATATTACCTTACCCTTCAAATGAACAAGTTATAAAATTTTAAATTTTCAAAAAAAAATCCACCAAATATTTAAGCATGTGTTAAGCTTTGTGCAGTGGAATATTCTTCCGTGGAGAATTTTTTTGACATTTTTGCATGATACGCTTTACCCAATCCCTTTTGTGTCTTTACGCATTTAACTATGTGCTCATCCATCCTGGTACACTTTATTCATTCCAACATATACATAAGGAAAAGGAAACTAATTAGCATTGTGCACAAAAGTGTAAACTAGGAGATAAATACTTACATGGTGAGTGTAGTGTATGCATAAATATTTTCGTCATGCTCATTAAAAATAAGGTATACGTAATGCTTTAATCCACTCGAGTAAGGGTGTGCACTAATACTTATAAACGTTCCTAAGCATTTCTTCTAATGTGGATGTGCGTGCACTACTTTTCTTTAGGAGATAAGTGTTTAGCGTAGGAGTCAATTAAGTGACTACGTAATGGGAGACTTTGGATTACATGTTGGTTAAACACCTAAATAGTACAAAATGGGGTCACTAGTGTTGGAAATGAGAATACATAGAGACAAAAAATGTGTTTGAACACTCCGATGCTCATAAAAATGGAAGTGTCACAGAACACTAACGGGATCAAAACACTCTTTGTATAGTATGGAACGTTGTTTGAACACGAGGATACTAGAACATGTTTCAAACTAATCATGGCTATTGTGAAGGTACATGAATGTGTCAAATATCATTGTACAAATGGGATTGTAAAAGTATGCACATGAGAGCAATTTGCACAAGTCTAGAATAATTGTACAAAAGGATTGTGTTATTGTAAGAGGGTCCACACACAATGGGGAACATACATATTTATGGAGGGGTGTAAAAAATAACATGAGGAACACCTTAATAAAATATATTTGAGGCATGTGGAATGCTTGTGAGTGAGGATTATACAAGGGAAAGAGAAAATTACCTTGAGATAGGCGAAGGGGTTCCTTATTTAATTTGTGAAACTAGGGGCATGTTGTCGACACCACAACACACCTCCTCCCATTAAACATGAATTCCTCTTGAAAGCCACTAGAGAGGATAGGTTACAAGGATATCAAATGATGACATCACCCTATTATGTTATAATCTCATCACCTCTTGCCACATAACCCATTGTATCTTTTCTAGTTACTCATTAGAAAATATCCACTCTTTGTTGTGTTGAGCTTATCCTGCAAATACAATGACAGTTGGGATAACCATGTCTAATTTATAAATCATTCAATAATCAAGGATACACAATCACATGTAGATGGACGCAGTATGAGAAAACATAATGCCCTCTTAGTTCACATTAATTTCCTCACTTTTGGGTTGGTTATCACTCCTTGGGCATCAATGCATTCTTTGTGTTGTTTGTGTTACACATAGTGGGTGATCATGGGGTATTCTTGTAGTGCCCACTTCCCTTTGACACTTTTGAGATTGATCATGATACTGCTGACTATATTATGGACATTATTATAGTTTTGATTTAGTATGGTGTTAGATGTCAGATCATGGATTATTGTTGACTTTGATTCATATATGATGCATGATGATTGTTAGAGACACTTTATATAGATGTTGACAAGCTGTTGGACATGGTTATCTATATATATATCTATGGATGTTGTTAGGACATGTGATATTTGGATATATTGAGCAGATCGAGAAAATTGAATTTAAAATTGATGATTATATAGTTGCTGATGAAATTGTAAGTGATATTTTTGATTTTCTTGATGTTGTTGTGATTCATATATATATTTATGATTTTGAAATTATATTATATTCATTTAGATGTTCTGATATGGCCACGAAACCAAAGGGGTATTTGTATTGTGTAGGTTAAAAATATCACAACAAACATAGGGGGATTGGAGACCAACCACATTGGAGTTCTAGATGAATTCAACAAGGTGACCATGGCAACTTGTATTTGTTTGTGTGTGTTTGATTGTGTTAGGGATTCCCATTGGGGGGATCACTTTTAAATGTGACCAAGGGTTATGTGTATTTATTTATTTGGTTCCTTTTTATTGATGTTTGTATGTGTTTATTAAGTGATGTGTTTACCCCCTTTCATTATTTATTAATTATAGTGAATTAATGTGAGTAATCATATTGTTATGAATTAATTAATCAAAATGGGTCATGAGAATGCAATTAATAGAGTTGTTGGCTATTGGATCAAGTGTTGTAAGTTGATAGAGTTGTTGGCTCTTGGATCAAAAATTGATGATTATATAGTTGCTGATGAAATTGCAAGTGATATTGTTGATTTTCTGAATGTTGTTGTGATTCATATATATATTGATGATTTTGAAATTATATTATATTCATTTTGATGTTCTGATATGGCCATGAGGCCGAAGGGGTATTTGTATTGTGTAGGTTAAAAATATCACAACAAACATCGGGGGATTGGAGACCAACCACATTGGAATTTTAGATGAATTCAACAAGGTCACCATGACAACTTGTATTTGTTTGTGTGTGTTTGATTGTGTTAGGGATTCCCATGGGGGGGAATAAATTTTAAATGTGACCAAGGGTTATGTGTATTTATTTATTTGGTTCCTTTTTATTGATGTTTGTATGTGTTTATTAAGTGATGTGTTTACCCGCTTTCATTATTTATTAATTGTGGTGAATTAATGTGAGTAATCATATTGTTATGAATTAATTAATCAAAATGGGTCATGAGAATGCAATTAATAGAGTTGTTGGCTCTTGGATCAAGTGTTGTAAGTAATGTGTAAGGGATATGTAAGTTGATTTTGGAGTAAGAAACACTCCACCTTCTTGAAATTCGAATTTTTCCTTGGACACTAATTTTGGAGACTTGTGGGACAAGTTAAACTTGTCCCATGCCTCTTAAATTTATGTACCAACCTTGCCAATAGTTGGAGGGTTAAATTTAGACCTTCTTTGTGCATTTTTGTAAGTCAAACTAAATGTTTTTATTGCACTTTCTTACATGCTTTTAATGTCATTCCTTTGGGGTGTGGACCTATTTTGGAGAGTGTAAGTAATCTTTCATATTATTCACCCACCCATTTATTATGCATTGGAGAATGAAGTTGATTTTTGGGGTTGGGGTTAAGGATGTGTGATGTGGCATCCTACATGGATCCACCTCATCCTCTTCCCTTCCCTCTTCTATAAAATTTGAATTCCTTGCCTTGTTTTGGGTTGCTTCACCTTGTAGACTTCATTCTTGGGAAAATTCCTTGCTATTTTGGGAGCTCTTGTTGTTGGAGAAGTTTTAAGATTGTTGCATGCTTGTTGTTCGGAAACAACTGTTGTTTGGAACTTGGGAAAATCCATCATGGAGAGGTAAGATCTTGGCTCTTGAAATGGTCCTTTTTTTATGAATGTAAATGTTATTGTGTGAAAGTTTTGGCATGTTTTTGGGTTGTTGGGTAGATGGCCTGGGTATGGTGTAGGAGAAGACTATGGGGTTCATTTTTTGGGAGGCACAAGTGTTTTGGGGAGGTATAAGTGTGGAAGGAGTTGGGATTTGGGTTCCACCTTACAAATAAATATCTTTCATTTCTTTACTTGTTATGGGGTACCATAAGAGGCTGGGAAGGCATAAGGAAATGTGAGGAATAAGGGGTACTTGGGTGGAGGCATAAGGAATGTTAGGGTTTGGATATACTATATTTTGGCAGTTTGTAATTCAGGTGGTGATCCTATTTTCCTTTTCGGGAGGCATAAGAAACATCCCCCATAGTTTCTTTCTCCTCTAACTTGCTTGATTAAGCCTCAGTAATGTTTGTCATGCTTTAATGTAGTTGTAAACTACATTCTGTTTTGGATTGTGTTTTATTGTGAAAATGATGCATGAGTGTTTTTGGAAGCCTATTTTTGCCATGAGTTAGATCACATATCTTATTGCTTTGTGGTTGGGGCTCGGGGGCTAATAAAGAAGGATGAATTCTCCTTTTCATTGGATGTCTTGGTTGGGTGGAGAGTGTTTCTTTTCCCCTGCTCGTGTGGTGATCAAATTAGAAGAATGAGAAATTTTCATGTTTCTGTTATGGAGTTGAGAAAAAGACAAGTTTGATAGTCCTTGTTGAAATTATTCTTATTGTAACCCCTTACCACTTTGAAGTGGATGACCTTGTACATTATTTGTGATGGAAATATGTTTTGCATTGGCTATGAAAGTTGTAAATTGAATTGTGAAATAGATATACTCTGTTCTCTATTTTTGAATAAATGTGGAAGAAATTGTATTATGTATATTGTAATTTAGGAAGAAGACAAATTTCTGACAATCCCTTGCGAACCTACTTTTGTAAACCATTTCGCCACTTGTATGGATGACAATTTAATATACATTTTGTGCTGAAGAGTTACTATGTTTTGGAAATGAAATCCCCTTTGAATGTGAAAGAAATATACTCGATATTATATTTGTAAAAAGGAATGTAATGTGAAGGAGTTGTGATTGTAAAGTTGTATTTGATAAAAAAAAAAAGAGAAGCTGTAAAAGAAATCTTTTCAATCGAATAGATGTTGTTTTTCCTTATACAATGAAGTTATTATTGCTTGAAATCTGCTTTGAAAATGTTGTACAACTCTTTGTTCAAATGTGGAAAATGTATTCAGAATTATTGCATCCTCTGTGTTTGAAAAGCACATTTTTTGGAAAGGAAATAGAAATTGATTTCTTGTTTCTAAATTTTTATTGAAGGAAATATAACATTGTAATATTGGATTAGAATGAAATCATATTTTAAATTTTGGTAAAGGTAATAGATCAATTCGAGCTGGAAGTTGTAGAGCTTGGTTAGATGATTTTTCAAACTGGCAAATAATTATCAGAAAATGTACAGAATGACCCTGCAGACTAGGAAAGACATTTGAAACATTAATACAAGCTAAGAAAGATCAAAACAATCCCAAAAAAACTATAATACTTAAGAAATTTTCATAGAACCTTTCAAAATCGAGCTCAAACAATTTCTTAGTCGTTTGTACTTTTAAATTGGTGAAATTCAAATTGATCTTCAATTAAAACATTTAATCCTTGAAATCTATCCTAAATTCTTCCAAGTGAAATCCTCCATGTCTGTTTGGCATGATTGAGAAATAATAAATGGTGGATTTGAACAAATAATTGATAAGTTTAAAATACTAGTTCACTTTCTAAGTGACAGAAAGACGTTTTCTCAAAATTGACCCCTTAAAATTTTTCAAAATTAAAAACTAATTATTCTTGTGCAAAGAGGACTTTCAGAGATTTCCAAAAAGTCCTTGTTTTCCCAAAACTGAGTTCTCTATCAAAATTTATGTCCTTTTGAAGTTTTTCTTCATTTGGCGTCATAGATAATCCTAACTATAAAAAAAACCCGAACTTTCCCTTAGTGATTTTTGGTCAAAAAAGCCAAAGGAACAAATTTCACTGCCGCTCCACTAACCCACAGGCCTTATTTTTTGTCAAAAATCACCTAAGTCCGAAAAAGAAATTTTGGGAAAATTTACCCCGCGAACCCACCGCCCCGCTTTTGCCTTTTGTTGTCTTTCACGGACCCGCAAAATCAAACATAACCTTTTATAAAAATTTGGGAAATTTTTCTAAGTTTCCTCCACCTCCCTGCTGGCCCACAGCTAATCAGGAGTTGCCACGTGGCGTCACAAGGTGTCGGCGGAGAAGTGGGTTCCTTTTTTCTTTTTGCGTTTCGGAAAATTTTTGGAAAATTTTCTAAAATATATCGAGTGTTTTTGACATCCTACCCAACCTTTTCATCTGTTGTTGTAGTTCAAATATACTTTGTGATAAGAATAAATCAGATAATTACCTTATCCTTCTCATTTTCTTACATAACTACAAACTTAGATTACTTAACATTTTTGTTTCATTGTATATCTTTATACTGATTATGTAATTAGATTTAATATATCAGATTTTAGATTTTATTAAATCAGTTTTGAAGTGTAGTTTTTTAGAAATTAAACGAGCATGTGAAAGTTTATTAGAAATTTAAAGGTTACGTGACATGTTATTAAAAATTAAACCATGAAATCACATCTTATCATTGCAATAGGTTTTGGTGAGCTCAAGTGATCCTTAACTGATGTTGTCAAGTGCTATTTTTTAGAAATTAATGGAGTATGAGACAATTTACTAGAAATTTAAAGATTGCGTGGTAGTTTATTAAAAATTAAAATGTCAAATCACAACTTATTATTGCAATAACTTTGGGTGAGCTTAAGTGAGTAGCAAATAATGTTACGAAGTTGTAGTTTTTAAGAAATTAAAGGAGCACATGACATTTTTTGTAGTTCATTAGAAATTTAAAGATTATGGGGCAATTTATTAAAAATTATATGACAATATATTATAAATTTAAATATTATGCATAGAAATTTATTCAAAATGAAAACATCAAATCACATGTTATCATTACAACAACTTTGGGCAAGCTCAAGTGAGCCTAAGTAATGTTGTGAACTACTAGTTTTTTAGAAAGTATGTGATTGTTTATTAGAATTTTAAAGATCATATAACATTTATTAAAACATTAAAATATTAAATCATATCTTATCATTGCAATAATGTGGGTAAGCTTGAGTGAGCATTTACAATTATACTTGTTGATGGATGACACATCCCAACTAGTGGAGGCCCCCTTCACGTGCACTTTTATCCCTTTTTGTATACATGCCTGTGGGTCTTGAATGGTGTGAAACTAAAATAGACTGACACTTGTTTCGAAATTAATTAAACTTATTTGATTTTTGAAAATAAAACATTATATATATTTCTTCTTTATTAATTTATACCTATGTGAATATTTATTTCTTCCTTTTGACTTATGTATCTATTTCAACAAACTATCCACATTAAATAATTTGTTTCAAACTAAATCCTTAGACACTAACTCTTAAGCAACTAATAGGCTATACTAGAAATTGCACATGAGTTGTAAATTACACCAGAGAGGATAAAAATGTTAAGTTTGTTAGAATTGTAATTTACAACGAAGTATATGCAAAATTAAAAATAAACAAAAAAACATTCTAGAAAATGAGAATAATCAGGTACATGGCAAATTATTATAGTGCAAGCTTATTTTTTAGATTGCTTCATTTAGCATCACCAATAATCGCCACAAGAACATTATCCCTTTTTAAAATGAATGAAATGGATCCCATTTCTCTCAACAATTTTGCAACAATCTTAGAGTTAGTTTTAGTTATAATGTGGCAATGAACACATATATCATAAGAGACACTATGGGTCAAAAGTATTCGACCAACTCCAATGCTCAAGTTATGTCCCTAGTCCTATTATGTTTATTGCAGAGGGAGAATGAGATGGAAAAAAAAGCTATACATTAATCCTCATAAATTAGTAAGCCCTAGACCCTTTATTTTTCCATTAGCAAGAGATTAACTTGTTGAGGCATCTAATGTTGTAATTTTTTTCTCCTTGACTTTGGGCTCTGCATATGATTAGTGAAATAGAGGATGAGCTTACTGAATGTCCATGAATCTGTGAAATAGTGAAACACACAGAAAAACAAATCTATGTTTGTGAATTTGTGTCAAAATCATGGCAAGGTGTTTGTGAACATGATATGTGCTAATTCAATGATAATGATATTTATACGGCATTGGTTGAAGAAAATAATTGATATGAGTGCCTTCAGCCTTGTCTTGAAAATAATTTTATGTCTGATGATGCCAACACCTTAAAATTATACTGTTGAATTATTGACTTCAAGAATGTTGATCTGAGTATCCACATCCATCCGTCACATTGTCTAATTGAATGTAAGGTAGTAATATCTCGATTACACCTATCAATGTAAGAGATGATCCCATTCCCAAGAGTCATCAATGGCTAATATCTCAAATATATTTTAAATAGAGTGAGGGAAAATTGGGGTGGATAGTGTAGACTATACTGATATGATATTCCTTTGTGAATTAATTACTTAAAGATGGAGATAACTATTCTCTGGTTCCAAAAAAGGAAATGAAAATCACGATGACAACTTACACATTCTAATGCTCTCAAGGCTATCTCATGACCATATATCTGCCTTCATTAATGTTTCCATAACACCAGCCACTAAAGGATTCAATATATCCTTCCTTTCAACCCCTGTTAACATTTCTAGGATTACCCCTCTATTTCTCAAATAGAGCAAAGTGGAATTAGTGGAGTTAGAATTGACCCCTGTAGAGGGTCTTCCTCCAGGCATAGAAAATACAACATATCTCCTTTCGATGCAGCTCACACTTATTTTAAAAAAATCCATGCACAAATAAGAAAAACCTTTTCAAGCTCTTATGTGCTAAATTTTTCCAGATGTAGTAGTCTTTGACACAATACAACATTCGGTTCCTACAACTGCCGCTAATTTAGCATCAATGCTGTGACTATTGGATATTTTTTCGGGCATAACAAGGACGCTAAAATAAAAGAAGAAATGACATCAGTAGACTTGATGAAGCCTCTTGACTATTTCCCTTCCTCCTGCATCACTTAGAGGTCATTTGAAGCATGTGGTGGGATTCTTTGGTGGCTGCTCTACCATGGCCATAAAAACGTTCTTTGAAATTCAAGTTTAGCAAATATTTAGAAATAATTTTAGGAAAACTTGTGTTTGCATTAGGTCCTCTTTTGCCATGTGATCAAACAGATCAGGTAGAGGATGTTAATGCTTATAGGTTATGGTGATTGAAAAAGGAGGAGGCTTGTTAAATTATTTATGTGACTTATCATGGAGGAGTTGATGTTTGGAGTGGAAGTTGAGAGAGGAGAGCATGGAAAATTTGAAGGGAATGATATCTATAAAGTTGTGAAGAAGATCATGGTGGAAGAATAGGGGAGGAAATTGAGATCAAAATATGTAGAGATATGGAGTATGTTCAACACTAAAATATAGTGCCAAGGTGCAGATGGATCTCAAAATAAGTGTAATGATAAATTTATTCTAGGGTTAAGAGATTTGAAAGGAATTGAGGATTCTAAACATCTAGGATTGTAAATATCTAGGACTGTAAAAACATATCTAAAATTTGGCAACCTCTAAAGTTAAATGTCAAAATTTGACACTTTCTAGCAAGGGCATCTTCAAAGATGGACGCCTACCGATGAATTATGGGAATAAAGACTTCCTTCGAAAAAACATCATGCCAGAAGGAAAAATGTCCTTGCTCCGAAATAATTAGAGACTAATGTTATAATTGATTAGCTCCCCTCATTCATGAAATAATCAAATGCGTTGGAAGATTTTGACTTTAATAAAATGACACTATAATTTTGATTCCTTTTTTAATATTTAAAATATTAATTTAACAAAATTTCACCCACTACTAAATTATTTAAGCCCGTAGCCTGAGAGGGTAAAATATTTAAGCGAAATTGCGGATCCTCACAATTTTTAATATGTAAAAGAATACAAAACCTCAACATTTGTGGGGCCACCTCATGAGGATGAGAGAATATTAAAATTAGTGCCTACCCCTAGAGGAGCAAGTCTATTCCTAAAGGGTTGTTGAAGGAGGGGATGTTACTAGAAGTGATATGAGTGGGTCAGGGAGGTGCTGAAGATCTCAAATAACTAACAACATGAATTCTTAGTGCATGTTCAATTGCATGAAATATAGTAATTTTTAAGACAATCATATGATAAGAAACATCAAGTTGACCTACATAGAAGCCTACACTAAAGTAAATCTAAAATCAGCCAAAGATCATTGATCAATGTAAACATAGATACGAATGCAAGAGGCAAGCACAAAATTACACATAGGTAATTAATATAAGCCATGGAAGAATTCAATGATGGATATATAATCATCTCTAGTACCTTTTAGAAAGGAAGTTCAAATACTGCCAATCACAATTTGTCTTGCATTGGCGTGAAATCGAAGCTTTGAAATTTGTCTTCCATAAAAAAATCTTTGTTTCGTCAATTATGGGACACATTAAATTTAAAATATCTAGATTGGAAGGCTTGCCACAACATAGTCATGGGAGTGGCAGAAGGTCTAAAATTTATTCACCACAATTGTCGTGACGAAAGAATTACAATAAATGATAGAATGACAAGTTAATTTAATTTTTAAAAATACTATTACAAGATCAATTCTATTACAATGGCTTAGATAAAATTATATAGTTTATTAATTTATATGCAATAGTGGAATTTGCTTGTTGAAAAAGTAATTAAATTCAAGAGAGTGAAGTGTGAAAGCATTTTTCTAATCTAATAATGTATTTTCTATTTTCTTTGTATTGAATTGTTGAACATTTTTGTGGACTTGGACAAGGCCCACTATCTTCTGTAGCCTTGGATGATTGCACCGTACATGGTGGAAGCATGATCGACAGGTTGAAATCAGTGAGCATAATGTGACCATCAACTTGTAGGAGAATATTCTCAGGCTTGAGGTCTTTGTACACTACATCCATCTCGTGGAGGTGTTCCAATGCCAATACAATCTCCATGGCATAGAACTTTTCCAAAAAATAAAACAACTGCTTTTATTCAACAACATGGTTTTCAATATGAAGTTATAAGAAATGTTCAAAACCCAAAAACCATAAATAACTCCCAATATCGAAAAAATGAATCAGTTTCTTGATAGGTGATGGGTGAAATGTATGTAAATAAGTTGAGCCTCTAACAAACCGATTAACTAAAATGTGAAATTATCTAAGTTAATATAAGTAGAAACAACAATATAAATAACTAGTATAAAGTGAAATATCGATGCTAAATATTTCTTTTTGATATTTAAATGAAGTAGAATAAATGAAATAGAATGAATAAGATACTAACCTGAAGATGACTTACCTCACAGTATGCTAGACTCAATCATACTGATTTGCAAATGGGATATGCTATGAAGGTGATACCTTGGGATTGTAGCAACTAGAGATTTGGTTGGACTGTGGCATCTGGGAGAGGACTGAGGCGCCTGCGGGTGCCGAGATCTATATCCTAGGCACTTTGATCTGTATAAAATCTCAGGATCTAAATCTAGTAGTGTCGCAAAGTCTTCATAATTTCTTTATTTTTTTCATAATATCCTTGATTATGTCGTTGTGATTGCAATATGAAGATCTACATGCAAAACCCCATTCAAAGCATAATATTCCTGTAAAATAAAAATGCATATGAATAGGTTGGATTGACCTTATTTGCCACAATGGTGGAATTACAACTAAGCACTACACTACATTCTAGACCCAATGTATTTCTATGCGCTCATGTGTGTAATTATGTGCCTAGGGTGCCCTAATGCCAATGACACAGAAGAAGGGAAAATAACTAGATATACAGATGTAAATGGTGGATGGAATATAATGAATACAACCCTTTCCCCCTATGCTTGTGTGATACATATGTAAATGATGCCTAAATGTAGTCATTTTCCTTAGTAGATAGCTAGCCTTTGATAGATGATAGTCTGCCCTTAATATAATGAGTATGCTATGTTTATATATGGACATCTTGTTCAAATTTTTACACTAGTGCCTTGACATGCCGACTAGTACCTAGGTGAAAGATGGGAAAATGACAAAGACCGACCTCAAAAAGATAAATTAGACCCAAGTGTTATAGAGACCAGGGTACCTAAAATCATGGACTGGGGTAATGATGAGTTCCCAGCACTACCCTAGGCGCCCCATTTAAGGACCCAAGACAATAATCAAGAAAACTACAACACATAAGACTCCCTAAGATATGACCAAAAATTTGTAGACAACTGACGACTATACCAAAAAACTGAAGATAACGACTATGTAGTGACCACTTTTTCTAGCCTCAATTACCTGTTGAATTCTTAACCCATAGTTGTGACTTAACATGGTTTTGACATAATTTTTGACGTTATGATATGTGGTTGTCCTTCATGGACATGTATGGTGAATTGGGGGCGTGAAACGCTAATTTGACTTGATTAATAGATTTACACTCTTTATTTGAGATTGTGGATACTAACACTTTTCTATGCGATTTGGGCCAAATTCCTATATGTTGAATAATTAGCTTAGTCACATACCTTGATTTTGTAATGTAATCATTTTGCTGATAATGATACATGATGGCAAGGTGATATGACATTTGTATGTATTGTAATACCTAACATATGACGAATTGTGTGAGGTTGTGAATTCCACGTTGATGATGGTGATATCATGTTTGAATTTATTCGCTTAGTGAGTAGCTAGTTTACTCTTGCATTGGACAGGTGTGTTTAATGTGTGCAATGAGTGTAAAGGTGAGACGTCATGGGAGAATGTTGGACTCAGGCCAGCTACGCAGCTTTGCACAAGCAGCCCATGGGCTAAGTCCTAGCCATGTTCATTGTGTGAAGCCTTAGTAAAGGAGATTATTATTTTGGGCACTATGAGTGACCCCAATTTTTGTAATGTATTGTGCTTTGAATTATTAATTTTGTTTTAGGGTTTCTAGTGGAGTTGTAAACTTTTTTTGGGAGATAATAATGCCACTTTCCCTAAAATTTTGATTTGTTTAATGAGTCACTTAATCACAAGGGTTTAGGGTCACATGTGAGACCCTTGAGTGGTTCCCACACCCTCTACCCTTGTGCCAAAAAAGCAAAACCCGAAATTGGGTTATTTTGGGCATTTTTGGGGACCCCTTTGTAGCTTGGGAGTTCCCCTAACACAAAAATGAGCCCTTGGACCCTACCTAATGGGTAGGGGGGCTTATTTCAAGGCTACAAGGAATTTTTCCTCCCTTTTTACCTCTTCTTTAGTCACATCCATGTAAGGGATGTGGATTTGAGTGTTTATGAAAAGTTTCACTAGTTTTGTCTTGCTAACATTTAAGGGAATTTGGGAGAAGAGGGAAAAAAAGACAATTTTACCCTTTCTCTCTTTTGTTTTGGCATCTTTGACCTTGATGAGGGAGAGGGGTGGCACATGTCACCCTGTCATTGGTGAGAATTCTTACTTGCTCCTCTTCAAATTCTCATTCATGGGAAAAGAGAGGGACTTTTTTGCTTTTGAATTTCTTGCTTGGATGCTTGGGTGATTTGGAGCTTGTGATTTTCTTGAGTCAAGGTGTGGAGAAATTTGAAGTTGGAGAGCTTTTTGGAGAGTTTTCCTTGAGGTAGGCTCCTATGTCTTTTGCTTGTGTTGCATTTATCTTAGTTGTTAGATGGGTTGCATGGTTTTTTTATTTGGTTGTTGTTGTTTGTTTACTCCCTCCATCATATGGCATGATGGAGTTTTGGAGTGTGGGGGAAGAGAGAGGGAATTTTCCCTCTCAATCCTCAAGGCTTGATGGACAAGCCTTGTAGGGTCGTAGTGTTTCCCCTCAATGGTTGAGGTGGGGAAGTTGATTCATTTGGCTTGAATCTCCTTCCCCATTCTTGGTAAGGAAACCCCTTTGGGTTTAAAAATCCTTCCAAGAAGGACTTGGAGAAAGGGTGGAGGAATAAGGAGGATTTTGATGGAATTTAGGAGCAATAAGGAGGGTAGGGAGATTTTTTCTTTGTGCAAGCATTTTGGAACATAATTTTTTTGGAGAACTTTCTCCTCTCTTCCCCACTTTTGAGGATGAACATGGGTTCTCCTCCTTGTAAATTTGGAGTCTTGTTTTGTTTTTGACCTATTTTTGTGTGCTTGTATCATTGTTGGTTTACCCTCCATCTTGTGCAAGTTTTGGTTAGTTATCCTCTTTCCCATGGGCTTGGGGGAGGCTAGCATGCATCCCAACCTTGGGAGAAACATGTAATGATGCCTATGGTTGGGTGGTTAAACAAGCTCTTCTTCTCCTTGTGATTGAATTCGTTTGGAGGCATTTGAAGTTTGGATCACAAGTTGGAAGTTGGATTGGAGTATATGACATCTTGGTCTCTCCTTGTACTCTCAAATATTTGAGAAACGTTACTTACATTGTAATCTCTTGAATGTGGCTATTTGGATAGCTCCTTGATTTGAAAAGTATCCTTTTGTAATTTTGGAGTCACTTGTAAATCTGCTTCACTTTAGTTGAATGATCTACTTCAAGCTTGTAAAGAGGCCTTGTGTTGTGTCTTCTTAAATACATTTAATATGTTGGAAAGATGGTATTGAGAGCATATGTTCATTTGAAAAGGAAGGCTGTTAAAAGAATGAATCATTTTTGTAATCTCCTTTTTATAAATGAAAGTGCGTTCATTTAAAATTTATAGTTTATTACAAATAAAATATTGTCATGTTGTTTGCTCTAACAGAAAATGTGTCACCTTCCTCGTTGGAATCTCCTTGTTACGATCTGCAAAAGTTATTTAATACTTTTGAAGGGAAGTTAAGGTTACATGGAAGTTGAGTTTTTTTTCTTTTTTCTTTTTAAACTTGTTTGAAATGATATTTAAATTTACTCCTACATCTATAATATTTAAAATAAGTAAATATTACCCTTCCAAAGGAAGGATTTGATTACTATGGTTTCATTTTATCATTGGTTTAGTGCAGATTTGTATAAGACTAAATACATTGATACATTCCCTTTATTTATCTAAATGAGTAAATCATTTTAATGTAAATGTATATCAAAAATTATTGAGTTTCACATTTTACAAAGACAATGAAATATAATCTATCTTTTTTCAATTTGTAACCTTTTGTGTTACATAACATAGAATGCAAATATATTGAAATATATTTAATATAGTTATATTCTAAAATATAACAATAATATATATATCCAAAATATACTTATACATTGATATAGCTATATATTATAATATAATCTATTAAAATACATTAAAATACTTATTTTATATATATATATATATATATATATATATATATATATATATATATATAAGTTAACAATTTTAAATAACAAAAGAACACTTAATAAATAATTTAAAACAAAAAACCAAAAAAAAATAATAGCGGGGGGGAGGGGCCGAGCCCTCCCCCATCTCCACGCTCTTGCTGTCCCCCTAACCATCGCTGCCCCTCCTCCCACGACACTGCCTGCGCAGCACGCTTCACCACCATCGCTGCTGCCCCCACCTCCCTTCCCCGGCACTGCCCTTCCCCCAACCCAGCTCCACCGCCCTCCACGGCCCCTTCACCCTCTCCACCTCCACGTAGCCTCTTCTCCCTTCCACATTGCCAGGTTTCCCCACCTGTGTTGGAAACACTACAGCCGCCCCTCTCCAAGTGCTGCCGCACTAGATCCACCGCTCTACAACACCTTCACTGTCTCTTTGCAATTGTTTCCCTAAAAATGTTAATTTCTTTGGAATTAAATAGAAGCATAAATGGGCAGAACCCTCCTCAACAAAATAAGCTCAAACAATTGATATTGGGTGTTTGCAAAGAAAATCAAAGGAGGCATCTGGTGGAAATTAAACAAGAAAACAAATAACAAAAAGAAGCCACGAAGATAATACCCTTATACTCCATGAGATCAAACTTCACGGCTCTCCAATCAACCTGTGCACCTGCAAATATCAAAACAAAAAAAATAAGAAAAGGAGAATAGAAAAAAAAAGCATTAGGATGTTTAGGGCAACTCTAGATCAAGGGCTGAGATAGCTTCTATCCTATGGTTCACTATTAACGCTACATTCCTTTTGGAGCCTTGTGTATCTCAAATAGGGAATAGAGTTAAGTTGTGTGGGGGTAATCAAATAAAATAAAAATGGGGAACTATAATTAATTAAATAAAAAAATGGGGGTGTAGTCTCTATTAGGAGGTTCTTAGCTAAATCAGATGTTAATTAGATAAATAAAATTGTTTGGGTTGGTGGATGAGCAAATTGGTAAACTGATTTCATTAAATTAATTAATTTTGGACAATTGTATATGCGTGGTTAAGAATTCACTTTCAAGAAAAAAACAATTTACCCAAAATTTTTGCTATACTTTGGTTTGGTTTATCGGTGTCCCGAGTAGGATACTACATTTGGTATCAGAGCGAGGTTCGCACACGCGGACGCTCTAGGTAGAACTTTTAACTAGTTATAAATGTTTCATAATGTTAAAAGCAAAACAATTAAAATCGTTTCCGCTAAACTTTTCCAGTGGTAAGGTTATCTCTTGAGTAACCACTTGGACTAAAATGTTTGCTAAGACAATAGATGGTAGGCACAGTTTGATCACTTAATTTGTTTAAAACAATCAGTAAAACTTAATAACAATGTCGTGTTTAGATGACGTGCAAAATGGCTTTTTTGGTCTCCATAGTAGTAATGGATTGGATAATCTTGTTCCCTAGTGACATGGGAAGCCGCATCAATTTTTAAAATCAATTTTTAAAATCATTTGATCATATAGATAAAATCATTTTTGATCTCTTTTAATCGCATATTGTTGGGACAACAACTTAAAATTGGAGTAAAATTGTTTCGATTTGGGCCTCTAAAGTGGAAAGCATTAGTAGGAAATTGAAAATTTTGGCTTCTAGCTTGTAGTATTTCTCCATGTCGAGTGTTTGCGATGTTTATATTTGAGAAAAAAAAAAGAATGGAGAATTATTTTGCCGGGTGTGTTTAGGAGGTCTCTAGATGATTTGTTCAAAACAAAAACTTGTAAGTAACATTAATTAACCTCGTAAAGTATACCATATCTAGAGTTTTGGTCATCAGTTTTTCATTTTGTGAGTTGAGTTGAGATTCTCTATATATAGGAGAATAGAGTCAAGTGGATAGAAATCATTTTTGAATTCGGAATTACTTATTTTCAAGACCCTTTTTGTAGCCTTTTGTCACTATAAATCTGCTGATATACAATAGTAAAACTGTAATAGTTGGCTTCGAGATAGTGCTTCCAATTTGAAACCTATTCACCAGTAGTTAGAAATGTACGTCTTGTCTGAAACTTTGTATAATAGAGAATTGAATGAAAGATTTGTTTCACCATGTGGGTGTTGGGTACATGTCTTAGCAGGATCCCTTTGTAGCCATTCTCTCTAGATCGTAGAATAAGAAAATCTAGTCTTAATAAATAAATAGATATCTTAGGATACCTTTGGATGGTGAATCATGTTATAAAATGTTTACTGTTTTAAGCTACGTGTTTCTCGGTTGAATGCTAAGACCCAAAGTAAATTGTGTGCAACCAGTCATCTTGGATTGCTAGCGACCCTGGTTAGGTATGGCTTTTTGGTCATCAAAGGTCTTGTGGTTGGTTTCGAAAATAATAAGTAGGTCGAGATAAGAATGCGAAATTGTTACCTTGTTATAGGAAATTTGTTATGATGTTTGATTGGTTGTTTCTTTTCTAAGTGATCCTTTGTTTCTTGGGAATATCAACTGTCGTGTTAGAGTTGCCACTTTAGATTTAATGAAACCCTTTTGGTATGGGTGTAAACTCCATGTCTGTGTCTTGTAAAATAAAAATAAAAATCCAATATGATAAAATAATCCTCCACGTTTTGATATTTCACTACTATGAAATTGGAAATAATTTGTACTCCTATGATATGTGTTTCTAATCTTAGTTTTTATAATCCTTTTATAAGGAAATTTAGCAAATGATCTTATGACCTTGTTTTCCGCTTAAAAATTGTGGTTTAAAATTAATTATAATTGGATGAAAATAAATGCTAACTCCTTTCTAAAAACGTAAATGATAAAGGAAAAGAAAATTAGTGCCTCTCCTTTTTGATGGTGTTGCTCGAAATAATATTTCATAGCTAGTTTATCCTCTTCGTGCAACGTAAGAACACATTGTGCTATTATAAAACAAATCTAGTTTCACAACTTGAAATTATCATCGAAGCTACTGGTATAAAATTTAGAGTTAACATCGGAAATGATCTAGTGAATTTTTTTTTTAATCCTCTTGGAGCTCGATAAACCTAGTTTCATACTATAACCACTTATTAAGTTTTGTTGCATGGTAACTTGGTTAAAACCTTCTTACTTTAGTAATTACACATGTGATTTCAACTCTCCTCAAGTTGATTTATAATTTTATTAGTGATCGTGTTTTTACTACTTTTACTTATAGGAATAAGGGAACCACCCTCCTTCTAACCTCTATTCGTGGACTTAGAAGAACAATGGTCATGCAAAAAAAAATTATATATATAATAAATATAAAAAAAATAATTTATCTCTCTCTTGGAAAAAAAATAAAATGAAATGAATTAGTGTTGAACACTTTCTTGGTTAGGCACTATGTTGTATCGAGGATGGTGTTGACAGTGAAAGAACTATTAATGTGGTCCAATAGGGGTGAAAGTAATGTTTCAAAATCCACAAAAATATATATTTATTTATAAACCTAAAAGCACAATTGTGTACACTTACCTTGTAAACAATAATGGAATATTGTAATTATTTGTATGTTGGAAAACTCGTTATATATATATATATATATATATATATATATATATATATATATATATATATATATATATATATATATATAAAATTAAACAACATTGGTTGGATAAACCAGGTTAATCATTGTTACCCCTTAAAAAGCTAAAATTTGGGCGAACCTAAAACTTTTGCTTTGAATGTGTTAAGGTGTTGGTTATTAATCTTTGTCTTGTGATGTTCATATGGCTCACACATTTAATGTTGGGAATTCTGTAGCTTAGGCACTGTTCTGCCTTCCTAAATGCTTAGGTGAGAAAGTTAATACGAATGATAGAATTATCGCAATGATCCCACAAATCCGATATGCTTTTGACTATTGGACTCTTAGGAAACTCCTTTATAATATTTCATTCACATAGAAGAACTCTTAGTATGTTATTATAATATAAATGATGTAAGACCTTATTGCAAGGACTAACAATAATGACTAACTAGTCTTTCCACTTACCATAGGTAAAGACGTCCTTTATAATCAGTATAAGCATAAGTTTTTAAAATATATATATATACAAAAAAATTGAAATTATTTTGGGGTCCTCTCTAAAATGCAGTTCTATTTTATTTTACCACTCAAATAGTGTGGCGTGATTCAAATTTCTTTGTGTAATATGAATTCCACCCTTGTTAACAAGTGTAGTTATTTTATACTTATATCTCTTGCGACCTAATGGGCCAATTTTCGACCAAATAATTGTTAAGTAAAAGTTAACGTAAGTCGGATATCTTGAAAAGATTTAGACCTTACCTTTCATTAAAGGAATTTGAGTGTTTTTTTTTAATAATGGCAAATAGTTTTTTGAAAGGGACTATACCCTTGAATACAAAATAAGGCCTTTAAGCTGGAATAAGAGTGAGAAACATAGCAGGACTAACCAAGTCCAGGTAATACAATGAAATTCCACGTAGCCCAGAAACAGCTACACAAGCGAGACTTAACAGCAAAACATCAGCAAAAAAACAGTAACCCGACAGCCAAGAAACAATACGAATAACAAAAGAGTGCAGTAGAAACATGCAGGACTACTTCTTGGCTGCTTGATCAACACTGATCTTGACTTTTTTCCAAGCATGAAACATACCCAAAGCGGTCATGTGGGCAGCATCCGTCTTATCGAGCTCCTCGATGGTTCTTTTGCTCTCTTTTTCATTGCCCCAAAGTGCAGTCGGGACACCGCTGAGGTTGGAAACACTTTTGGCATGCCCCACGATGAATTCCTCAATGGCCCTAAAGGCGGCAATGTTGTAATCATGCCTAGTCTTAGCCTTCCCAAGGCGGGAGTCCAAGGAGGTCAACTTTTTGTATATGTCTTCAATCTGACTATTGTCAATGCTCCCTTCCCCCTCCATGCTTTTCTTACCTTTTTGCTTAGCTAGGTTTTTGACCTCATCCTTCAACATTTTTATCTCAGCCTCTAAGGCCTCCAATCTCTTGGAAGGGTTATCCATCTGTGCTTCCAAGGGATTGGCACTACTTATGTTTAGCAGGTCACGTGCAATGTCAAGATCAAGAGGCTCTTTCCCTGCTGCAAGAGTCTCAAGGTTGAGTCTCCTAGAAGCCCTGGTGAGTGGACATTTAGAGGTAAAGGTGAGGTGGGTGGCAAGAGGAGTAGTAGGAGGAATAGAAGGAGAGACATGTGCAGCCGGCATGGGGGTAGCAGCACCGGTGGCGGGGGTAGCAGCACCGGTGGCAGGGGCAGCATCAAGGGTAGCAAAGGCAGTAGGAGAAGCAGGACTGGCAGCAGCGGAGCCCATCAGAGCCCGGGCTAGGAGAGGAAGGAAAGACCGGGGTACTTGAGAAGGCAGTATTTGTGAATTAGCAAAATAGCCCTTGGATGCAAGGGAACCGCCCGGGTATGCTTCTGGAACTCCAAAATGGAGCGCTCAAGAGAGTTTAAAAGATAATGAGGAAGCAAAACCAATCTATTCCTACCGGAAGTGGTTTAAAAGATGAGATGCTTAGCTGGGACAGTAACAAACCTACCTTCCAAGGAGATGAAACGAATCATCATGCGAGTGACTTCATCAAACAGTGATGGAATTGAGCTTACAAGCAGACCCACTGTGCTAAAAATAAGCTTCTCATCTTCCTCCACAAATCTTCTTTCTTCAGTTTCTTTGATAACCCTTTTGTTGAAGAAGCGGTACCCATCCAGGCTGAGACCGATCGCTTCAGCAATGAGCTCTTCATTGACAAGAATTTTCTGTCCCCCATAGTCGACAGTCCTCTCTTTCCACTCATTAGCAAAGCATACTGAAATACTTTGATCATGTCCTTGCACCCTTTCAACAAAGCTAGTGAAGCCGCCTATGCTGAGAATGTTCCAAAGCTCGGTGTTTTCCTTCCAATCAGGGTCCGCACACGGCTCAATTTGACAGGGAGGTCCTCCCATCTTCTCATTGGTGTGCAGGTTACAACAAATTCCAGAATTTGAGTGTTGATCTCTTGTACGCTTGAGGAAAGTATAAACGGGAAAGTTTTGCTTTCCATCATGTTGGTATATAGTAAACTTTGATGAATATGTTGATAAGATCCGGGAAACATTCTCTTTAAATGGATTTTGTTTTTGCGTAAATCATTCATGTTTTCTTCTGATTATAGTAATTAAGAAATGATAAATTTTAAGTAAAACTTTTCTTATATCATATTGAACTGGAAATTTTTGGTTTGTCGTCTCATTAAGAAGTAATGGCTTGTTTGGGACATAGAAAGTTCTAAAATTGTTTTGTCATGATGAGAAATCATATAAAACCAATTTACAAATAGTAATAAATTTATTTTTTTTGTTTATGAGACTTCTAGAGCAATCTTGGCTCGGAATAGAATTTTTTTATAAAATGGTACATGTTATGAAACTTTGGAAAACAAATTAGAAAGCTAATCCTAACCTAGTAGTAGACTATATATCCCACCCACAATTTTTTTTTTTACAATCTTTTAGTAAACAATAAATAAATAAATAAATAATGACCAAATTAAGACAACTCCTTTAAATATGTTTGGTAGTATGTGAATATTCTTCCTTGACCTTAGTGAATAATATTGATTATTGAACTATTTTAAAAAGACTGTGAATTTTTTTTTCAAAAGTTAGAGTAATGATGAGTTAGGAGATGAAACCAGAAGGAACTTGGAAAAAAAAAACTCTCTCATTGTGTGGTATTTGTGACACCTTGGATAGTTTCCTTAAGTGTTCTAGTATGCAATTAATATTAAAAAAAAAACTTTTATATTCATTTTAAAACAACATTTATGTTCCCTTCGCTCATCCATCGTTTTGGACCTTATGTTGTATATCCTCTTATTTTGACCCTTATAAGAAAGATAGATGATGAGGATAATGAATTCAGTTTATACAGTTATCCTTGGTTAACATTCTCTTATTTGAGAAATACTTATTTTTGGACCTTGTTATACTTAAAAAGACATGTTGTTAAGACAAAACAAAATATTTAGTTCCTTTAAAAATGACCTTAATGTAGGACTCACATTACGATGTGATACCCAGTGAAATCTTATCCCTATCTCTTACAGTGACTTCCCGGAGGAAGTCTAATTTTAGGACAGGGGGATGTAGTGCCCACTTTTTCTAGCCTCAATTACCTGTTGAATTATTAACCCATAGTTGTGACTTAACATGGTTTTGACATAATTTTTGACGTTATGATATGTGGTTGGCCTTCATGGACATGTATGGTGAATTGGGGGCGTGAAACGCTAATTTGACTTGATTAATAGATTTACACTCTTTATTTGAGATTGTGGATACTAACACATTTCTATGCGATTTGGGTCAAATTCCTATATGTTGAATAATTAGCTTAGTCACATATCTTGATTTTGTAACGTAATTGTTTTTGCTAATAATGATACATGATGGCAAGGTGATATGACATTTGTATGTATTGTAATACCTAACATACGACTAATTGTGTGAGATTGTGCATTCCACGTTGATGATGGTGATATCGTGTTTGAATTTATTCACTTAGTGAGAAGCTAGTTTACTCTTGCATTGGACAGGTGCGTTTAATGTGTGCAATGAGTGTGAAGGTGACAGGTCACGGGAAAACGTGGGACTCAGGCCAGCTACAAAGCTTTGCACAAGCAGCCCACGGGCTAAGTCCTAGCCATGTTTATTGTGTGAAGCCTTAGTAAAGGAGATTATTATTTTGGGCACTATGAGTAACCCCAAATTTTGTAATGTATTGTGTTTTGAATTATTAATTTTGTTTTAGGGTTTCTAGTGGAGTTGTAAACTTGTTTTGGGAGATAATAATCCCACTTTCCTTAAAATTTTGATTTGTTTAATGAGTCACTTAATCACAAGGGTTTACGGTCACATGTGAGACCCTTGGGTGGTTCCCACACCCTCTACCCTTGTGCCAAAAATGCAAAACCCGAAATTGTATTATTTTGGGCATTTTTGGGGACCCCTTTGTAGCTTGGAAGTTCCCCTAACACAAAAATGAGCCCTTGGACTCTACCTAATGGGTAGGGGGCTTATTTTCAAGGCTAGAGGGAGTTTTCCCTCCCTTTTTACCTCTTGTTTAGTCACATCCATGTAAGGGATGTGGATTTGAGTGTTTATCAAAAGTTTCACTAGTTCTGTCTTGCTAACATTTAAGGGAATTTGGGAGAAGAGGGCAAAAAAGAAAAATTTACCCTTTCTCTATTTTGTTTTGGCATATTTGACCTTGATGAGGGAGAGGGGTGACACATGTCACCCCCTCATTGGTGAGGATTCTTACTTTCTCCTCTTCAAATTCCCATTCATGGGAAACGAGAGGGACCTTTTTGCTTTTGAATTTCTTGCTTGGATGCTTGGGTGATTTAGATCTTGTGATTTGCTTGAGTCAAGGTGTGGAGAAATTTGAAGTTGGAGAGATTTTTGGAGAAATTAGCTTGAGGTAGGCTCTTATTTCTTTTGCTTGTGTTGCATTTATCTTAGTTGTTAGATGGGTTGCATGGTTTTGTTATTTGGTTGTTGTTGTTTGTTTACTCCCTCCATCATATGGCATGATGGAGTTTGGGAGTGTGGGAGAAGAGAGAGGGAATTTTCCCTCTCATCCCAATCCTCGCTTTATGGAGCAGGCCTTGTAGGTATTAATTTTTTGTTTCCCTCAATTGTTAGGTTGGAAGTATTCATTTAGCTGATCTCCTTCCCATTCTTGTAAGGAAACCACCCCTTGGTTTTGGAAAATCCTTCCAAGAAGGACTGTGGAGAAAGGGTGGTGGAATAATGAAAGATTTTGTTGAATTTATGAGCATAGGAGGGTAGGGGAGAATTTTGCTTTCTGCAGCATTTTGGAACATAATTTTTTGGGAGAAACTTTCTCCTCTCTTCCCCACTTTGAGGAGGAACAGTAAGATGGTTTCTCCTCTTGTAAATTTGGGAAGTCTTGTTTGGTTTGTTACCTATTTTTTGTGCTGTATCATGTTGTTACCCTTCTCTTGGGCACTTTGTTAGTTTAATCCTCTTTCCCATGGGCTTGGGGAGGCTAGCAGGCATCCCAACCTTGGGAGAAGCATGTAATGAGGGCCTATGGGTGGGTGGTTAAAAAAGCTCTTCTTCCTCCTTGTGATTGAATCGTTTGGAGGCATTTGCGTTTGGATCACAATTTGGAGTTGGATTGGAGTATATACATCTTGTTCTCCTTGTCCTCTCAAATCTTTGAGAAATGTTACTTTATATTGTAAATCTCTTGGAATGTGGTAGTTGGATAGCTCTTGATTTGAAAAGTATCCTTTGCATTTTGGGTCACTTGTAAAATTGCTTCACTTTAGTGAATGATCTACTTCAAGCTTGTAACGAGGCATGGTGGTGGGTCTCTTAAATACATTTAATATGTTGCGAAAGATGGTATTGGAGCATTAGGTTCATTTGAAAGGAAGGCTTTAAAAAGACTGAATCATTTTGTACTCGTATTTTTTTGAATGAAGTGGGTTCATTTCAAATTTATATTTTATTCCAAAAAAAATTTTGTCATGTTGTTTGCTCTACAGGAAAAGTGTCACCCTTCCGGTTGGAATCTCCTTGTTACGATAGCGAAAGTTCGTTAATACTTGAAGGGCAGTTAAGGTTACATGGAAGTTGCTTTTTTTTTTTTTTTTTTTTTTTTTTTTTTTTTTTTTCTTTTTTAAAAATGTACTTGTTGAAATCAGATCTAATTTTAATCCTTACATCTATCATATTTAAAATAAGTAATGATTACAATTCAAACAAAGGATTGATTACTATGGCTTCATTTTATCACTAGTTAGTGCAGATTTGTATAAGACTAAATACATGTACATCCTTTATTTATCTAAAGGAGGGAAATCATTTGAATGTACATGTCTATCAAAAAATTATTAAGTTCCACATTTTCAAGACAGAAATATAATCTACTTTTTTCGATTTGTAACGTTTGTGGTACAAACATGATGCAAATATTTGGAAAATATGTTAAGATAGTTATATTCTAAAAGAGAACACTAATATATATATTCCATCTTAGTATACAGGGGAGAATGCCTTATATATTATAATATCATATATTACAATACCAGACTACATAATACATAAATACCTACATTACAGCCGACAGTACATACATACATACAGAAATTACATACCATATATAATCAGTTAGCAATTTTAAATAACAAAAAGAACACTTAATAAATAATTTTAAACAAAAACAAAACAATAACTAGTGGGGGGGAGGGGATGAGCCCCCCCATCCCACGATCTGCTGTCCCCCAACATCGCTGCCCCTCCTCCAGACACTGCTGCGCAGTAGCTCACCACCGCACTGTTTCCCCCACCTCCCTTCCTTGGCGCTACCCTTCCCCCAACTTGGCTCTACCGCCCTCCACGAGACCCTGCACCCTCTCCACCTAAACATAGCCTCTTCTTCCTTCCACACTGCCAGCTCTCCCCACCCGCATGGAAACCCAACAGTCACCCCTTTCCAATTGCGGCCACACTAGATCCACCGCTATCAAAACTTCACTGTTCTTTGCAATCGTTTGCAAAATGTTTTAATTTCTTAGGATCATTAATAGAAGCATAAATGGGTAGAACCCTCCTCACAAAAGCCTCCAACAAAGGATATTGGGGTCGCCAAGAAAATCAAAGGATGCATTGGTGGCAAATTGAACAAGAACTAAATAACAAAAAAGAAGCCACTACGATAATACCCTTATATTCCAGAGATCAAACTTCATGGCTCTACAATAACATATGCACCTGGGCAATATCAAAACAAAACAAAATAAGAAAAGGAGAATTAAAAAAAAAAGGCATTTAGGATGTTAGGGCATTGTAAAGGTAACTCTAGATCAACGGGCTGAGATCGCTTCTACTATGGTACATTAACCCTACGTCTTTTTGGAGCCTTGTGTATCTCAAATAGGGAATAGAGTTTTTAAGTTGTGGGGTGGTAATCCCAATAAACTAAAAATGGGGCCCTATAATTCCTTAAATAAAAAAAAGGGGGGGTACTCTATATTAGAGGTTTCTTAGTCGAAATAAGATGTTAAGTTAGATAACTCAACTTGTTTGGTGGTGAATGAGAAAATGCGGGTCAACTGATTGATTGTGTTCAATTAATTAATTTTTGACACTTGTTTATGGTGGGTAAGCATTCACTTAAAGAAAAAAAATTACCAAAGTTGCTACATTTTGTCTGGTTTCCAGGGTGTCTTAGCAGGACTACACTTTGGTATCAGAGCGAGTTCGCACATGTGGACCGCTCTTGGGGTAGAATTTTAACTAGGTATAAATGTTCATACTGTAAAGAAAACAATTAAAATCGTTTTTTTTTTCCGCTAACCAATTTTAGGGTAAGGTTATCTACTACGAGCTAACCGATTGGAGAAAATGTTTGCTAAGACAATAGATGGTTAGGACGTGATCACTTAATTTGTTTAAAACAAATCAGTAAGACTTAAAGAACAATTGTCGTGTTTAGATGACAGTGCAACATGTCTTTTTGGTCTCCATAGTGAGTAATGGATTGTATAATTGTTCCCTAGGGACTGGGCAGCCGCATAATTTAAAATCAATTTTTAAAACTCATCTGATCATATCGATATAAAATGCCTTCATTTGAGCTCTTTTAATCACATATATTGGGACAATTTAAAATTGGAGTAGTAAATCGTTTTTCGATTGGGCCTGTAAAGTGGAAGATTAGAGAAATGAAAATTTTGGCTTCTGGTTGTCAGATTTCTCCTGCAAGTGTTTGCGATGTTATATTTGAGAAAAAAAAAAAAACAATGGAGAATTAGTTGGCAGAAGTGTTTAGGAGGTCTTAGATGATGTGTTCAAAACACAAACTTGTAAAGTAACATTAATTAACCTCGTAAATGTATACATATCTAGAGTTTGTCATCAGTTTTTCATTTTGTGAGTGCGTCGGATGCTCCATAGATAGGAGAATCGCGTCAAGTGGATAGAACTCATTTTAATTGGGAAATTACTTCTTGCAAGACCTTTTTATAGCTTTGTCACTATAACTTGTTTGATATAAGTAGTAAAATTGTATATTGGCTTCGAGATAGTTCTTCCAATTTGAAACCTATTCACCATAATTAGAAAGAATCTTTGTCTGCCCTTGATCTAGAGAAATTTAATGAAAGCTTTGTTCACCATGTGGGGTTGGGTACAGTCTTGTGTAGATCCCTTTGAGCCATTCTTCTAGATCGTAGAACAAGAAAATCTAGTCTTAATAAATAAATAGATATCTTAGGATACCTTTAGGAGGGGAATCAGGTTATAAAATGTTTATTGTTTAAGTGACGTGTTCTGATTTGATGGCTAAGACCCAATAAAAGTGTGTGCAACAGTCATCTTGGATTGTCGCAACCCTGGTGTAGTCTCTGTCACAAAGGTCTTGTGGTGGTTCGAAATAAAAGTAGGTCGAGATAAGATGTGAAATGTTACCTGTTAAGGAATGTTTATGACGTTTGATTGGTTGTTTCCTTGTTAAGTGATCATTTGCTTTTGGATATCAACTGTCATGTTAGAGGTGCCACTATAGATCTAATACCCCTTTCGGTTTTTATGGGTGTCAAACTCCCATGTTGTGTCTTGTCAAATAAAATAAAAATACAATCTCTGATTAAATAATATTCCCGTTTTGATATTTTCACTACGATTGAAATGGGACATAATTTGTATCCTATGATTATGAGATGTGTTTTTAATCTTAGTTTTTATATCCTTTATAAGGAAATTTCGCACAGGACACCTAGGACTTTGTTGTTTTGCTTCCCCCAAATTGGTTTTAAAAGTAATATCATTTTTTGGATGAAAAATAATGTCATTCTTTTAAAAACGTAAATGATAAAGGCAAAGGCAATAGTTGCCTCTCCTTTTTCATGTGTTTGCTGAAATAATATTCATAGCTAGTTTATCCTTGTTGCAACGTAAGAAAACACATTGTGTATTATAAAACAAACAGTTTCACAACTTGAAATATTCATCGAAGCTCTGGTATAAAATTTAGAGTTAACTTCGAAATGATTAGTGAATTTTTTTTTTAATCTTTGAGCTCGATCAACCTAGGTTTCCTCCTCTAACCACTTA